>OX352772.1:171374959-172574959 GCA_947095535.1 Poecilobothrus nobilitatus
CTTTTTTAACAAAAGTTTAACAAAAAGAGAAAAAAAATTTTTTTGTTAAAATTTAAAAGATGAATAAGCTATTTAATTTTACAAAAGCACTGTTTACAAGTTTATAAAAATGAGTTCAACACAGTTTTTTCTTCTTTTTTTTATTTTTAAATAGTTAAAGTATTAAAATGTATTATAAATATTATTATTTTAAAGTTAAATAACAAATTAAAAATTAAAAATAAAATTAAGAACAAACTTAACACGTCTACTTAGTTAAGCGTCTGAAAAACGAAAGAATATGAATTTAAATAACAAAACTAAAAAAGTTCACTTCAACTTAAAACAAGAAAATCATGTTATGTATGTGTGGGACTATGCTTACAGATCAGCACGGAAAGGTCATTGGGTGGAATACGCACGTGATAGAAGTAGATTTGAAAAACGTATAGAAAAAGTTGGTTTCACTATTCCTAGAATCTTGACATCTGATCAATGCAAAATTGTAAAAGTTTTTTTAGTTAAATAAACTTTTTAAATATATAACACAATCAACTGTTTTATTTTCATAATTTTTGTGTTTACTAATAAATACCAAAAGCAATTAACTTGTCTTTGATTTTTTTTTCATTTCTTAGCCTATACAATGTAACAATAATAACACAAACAAACAAATCAAAGATTTCTGATTATTTTCTCAATGTTCTTATAGAACAGAAAAACGAAAACTTACAACAGATGCGCCTGATAATTTTTTTTTTTTTAGCATTTGCTTTCATAAGTTTTAAATTGTTTGAAAAAGTCAAACTAGTTTTTACAATTTATTTTACATCAGGTAAACAGAAATTAAATAATATAAAATATTTTGATAGATCATGTGTATTTGCTTAATATACGTAGGTCTTATGTGTTTTCTCACTATCTCATTATTATTCTCAATCTTTTTCCTTAAACATAATCGGTTTATATTTTCAGATTCATATTTTCTTGTATTCTTTTACAAATAAAAACAAAAGCCAACGAATTTGCTCAACAAAAACAAACTTGATTTGACTTGAAAAAATTCTTTTCTTACTATTTATGTAAATAATAACAACTTTTAACTTAACTAAAATTATGGATTATATGTCTTCTTCTTTACGTTTCCGTTTTATTTTTATTATTTTATAGCTTGATATCCAAAAGTATCAATAAACGTATTTCTTTTCGTTTCTTTTATATCTTCTTTTACCTACATACATATGTATATTTTATTAATCATATGAATTTGTGCAATAAAAACAAAGTTGATTTGACTTGAAAAAAATAAATCTTTTCTTACTATTTGTATGATATCCTATTACAAAGTATAAATAAATTTATTGAAAAACCTAAATATGAAAACTTATTCAGTTCATTAACTCTGCCTGACGACTTCCACAGTACCAACAACCTTTAATTCCTACTAGATCTTATAAGTTAACAACCCATGCTTATAACCAAGAATAACCTACATAAAATCCAAGTTTTTGACCTACTAACCAAGAATGTCCTACATTAAACCCTTCAATCAAAAATGTAGGTCAGTGGGTGGTGCGATTTTTTCCCATGACAGGCTTTACCACTTCACCTACTAGAGTCATTTTTAAGTTTTTTACGAATATTTCATAATAGGAAAATATTAAGAAATTATGAAGAAAAAGTTGTTGCAAAAGTAAAGAGGAACAAATTAAAGAGGAACATTTTTTGATCCGACCAACTTTAAGGGTTTTGTAATTTTCTTCTAAGTCCAAATTTCATATATAAGTACATATCTATGTATGAATGTACATATTTTTACGATTAGTTAATTGCTTATCATTGCAACTGGATAAAAAATATTTTGTTAAATTATTAGAAGTTATTTTGCTTTGATATAAATAATTAAGCTAAAAATCTATGAATTTTGACATTGTAGTTTTTGTGTAGTGGCGCTCGAGCCTATGGTGTAGACCGCTGATTTTTTTATTGTATTTAAGTACATTAAAATATAGATTTTAATTATAGTAGTAATAATAATGTTAGTATTGACATTGGAACTCTGTAACTCAATAATAATAGTAATAATTTATTTGCAATGCACCAAAATATTAGGAGTATAAGAAAAAATTTTAATTCTTGTAAGCCAATTTGATGTCCTTGAACAAATTTCCTGATTTATTATTCTTAAGTGAAATTTCGATTACGACCACGAAATTAACAATTATAGTTTACCGAATTTGCAATTTCATGCTCTATGCAAGATTAATTAAAAACAGTCTTCTATATGATAATATCACTTATTTGAATTTTGTGTTATTTTAAAATTAAATTGCGTAATAATTGATAATATATCTTAGTGCTTCATATGAATATATAGACTTAAAAATTTTAATATTAACGAGGAAGAATACAGTTGCCTTTGTCAACTCTTAGATACCCGTACGAACCGTTAGTATGTTCACAGCCTGTCACTCTGCTTACAATATTATTTTTTTAATATTTTAGTATTTTAAAATAATTTGGGTGAATTTTATAATTTCTAGTACTATGGGTTGTACATATATTCAAACTATATGTTTATATGTACATTCTTCAAAAGCAGATTCTAACCTTCCACATAACGATTATCAATCCAAAACTTTTTCAAATATTCTATAGTACCATTTAATACTAAGCGGTAAATGTGTATTAAATTTACTAAGTACAAAACAGTAAATATAATTTTAAATATTATATTATATTATATTTAAATATTCCATTGACAGAATAATTTCTTATAAGTACAATAAAATACATATACGTATGTAAATACGGCGCTATATAATATACATCTATACTCTTATTATTCATTCACTAGTGACATATACGATATATTTTAAATAAACATGATATTATATAAGTATGTATATATATCAATATCATATAAATAAAAATTCTTCAAGCAACCGTTATGTTGTTTATTTATTTACATTTTGTTGTACTACGCATTATATCCTCAACAATTTCAAATTATCGAGTAAAACAAATTCAAAAAATTTGTTGAAGAAATTTGTTAGAAAATTTGAAAAAATCAAGTAACACTTTCGTCAATTATAAAGTAACCCTATATTATTAAAAAAAGGTGTTAACAGAAATAAAAGTATAATGTTGAAGCTTTAATTTTTGTGTATTACTTCAAAAAAATTTTAACAGGTGTTCAAGTTACAGGTGTTTAAAAATTGGAAATTTTCAGTTTTTGACCCCTTACAGCTCCTAAACGGGGGGAGATACAAAAAAAATTTCTGAAATGACTCATTCTTATTTTCAAAGATCTAACTTCTGTCAAAATTTCAAGTTTCCAAATTAAACTGTTTAGAAGATAGAAGAGTTAAAGGATTTTGCAAAATTTTAGTTTCGCATAACGGTAAATTAAGACACCGTATGCCACAAATATATATTTATTGTATATACACTTTTAAAGCTAATAAAAGTAGTAATCGTTTGGCGTTTTCAAAATGAAGATGTACCCTATACAACTTGTACTATAACAATTTAAATATAGAGCTTTTTTGAACCTTTGGGGAGCTGTAGCTCCGTAACGGGTGGGGGTACAAAAAAAAGTTATTAAAAATAAAATTAATATTTTTGTGAGATCTATCAGCAGTTAAAATTTCATAGCTCTATTTCAAAAAAAATGTCGGGATTTAAAAGTTAGGTGTTCGAGAGCTACCCTAAATCTTGGTCCAAACTCAACCAAAAAAAATAGGGAACCTACGAATTACTCCAAGAATATTTTGTGTAAATTTGAAGATTCTAGCTTTCTTAGTTTCTGAGTTAGCGTGCTGACGGACGGACGGACATGGCTCAAAAGTCTTAGAATTTTTTTCTGATCCGATCCATACCTTTGAAGGTATATCTAGCTCGCTTATTTCGAGGTGTTACAAAAGGAGGAGTAATTTTATTATACCCGATCCTATCGTACGGGTATAAAAACTTTTTATTGCAATTTTCAAATTTTTTAGAATATTTCAATCAAAAAATTTGTATTATTCTTGGTGATGTAAATATTGATACTTTAGAAAGTTCTAATGATATTGAGGAATATTTAATTATGCTATTTGATAATGGTTTTAGTTCATTATTAAATAAACTAACTCGTACTATACAAAATAGTTTTTTTTTGTATTGAACACGTTTTTGTAGACGTCAGAAAAACATGTCACATTCTTTACATACATTTGTGTCATTAGAATTACTGATCTATGACAAATATTTTTTCAAAAACACTGTTTTATAGAATATCAGAAAGTGAATATGCATTCACTTGTAATTTTTTTTCGTTTATTCCCCTGCCACATAAATGTGACAAGGAAATTGTGCAGCATTTCCTTTTCAGCCGTGGATCCGTGCAATCAATTGCTACAGCTTTAAAATATTCTTTAATATTATTTTTTATTCTTTGAAACCGTGCATGAAAGATGAGCAATCAAATAAAATAAAAAAAAAAGAACAATTTTCATCAAATTCATAACTTATTTTAAAAAAATTCAAAGTTTTAAGAATTTTTGTAAAAAAATGGGTATTCAACTTAAATGTGAATTAAGTAACTGCAAGGAACACTATTTTATTTTAAGGAGACAAAAGTTAACTCAAAACAAGTAAATGTAACAGTAAGTCGATGTAACCGACTTATTAATATTGATTAGGAATAATTTCAATTAAATTAAAACTCCATAAGTTTTTCGGCAGCTGCTTGAACTTCTTCCGTTTTCTTCCTTATACAAGTCGAGTTTCAGGAAGGTAATAGAGGCATCCTTTAACACCCTAGTACAAAATTTCAAGTTTCTATCTTTATTAATTTCGAAAATATGCTATTATTATTAATAAATTATGTCATTTAGAAATAAATTATGTCAATGTTTTACGATTGTTTTACGATTGTTTAAGAATGTTGTGTAATTTAGATTTGTAAGCATTTTTTGAAATTGTGTCACAGAAAAGGTTATCGAATCGATTAAATAATATGCAACACCTGTTTGTGGGTTCGTTTTTCCCATATTCAGTTCTATGTGTTGTTTCAATTAAGTATTTGGTATATCTAGTAGGCCTAACATTATTGTTGACTTTGATTTTATCTTTAATAAAATCGACGTTAATCTTATTGGATAAGACATCAAATGTAAATCTGTTAGATAATAAGATTCTACGGGAACTTAAACTAAGTAAATTGACTAACTGCAGCCTGTCATTGTATGATGGAAGGTTATGAAAGTCTCTGGGATTATGTAGATGTCTTAAAGCAAAGCGGAGGAACTGCTTCTGGATTGATTCAATTCTTGTACTTTGAATAAGAAAGGCTGGATTCCAGATAATACTACCGTATTCTAAAACTGAGCGTACAAGTGAGCAATATAAAGTTATTGTTACCCAGATATTGTTAAATTCTCTTGCTCTTCTTTTGATAAAACCTAGCATTTTGTTAGCTTTTGATAACATTGATTCATAGTGGAGATTATAAATCAGTTTGTTATCCAAAATCATTCCTAAATCTGTAATATGATCCACACATTCTAGGTTGCAGTTTTGTATGGAATAATTATGCATCAATTTGGATCTTTTCCGTGAAAAGGTAGTATAGCACTTACAAACGTTGAGATCTATCATGTTGTCAGGAATTGTTGTTGTTGAAGAGGAATTAAGTGAAGAAGACTATGACAAAGAGGTAAATTTGGAGGAGGATATAAGCCTAACAGGAATGGATAGAATTCCGGACGTCGTTAAGAGTTTGCAAACATTCTCAGGAGAAATTAATGAGTATGGCGCATGGAAAAAATACGTCGAACGAATATTAAAAATTTATGATCATTTGAGAAGCACCCCGAAATACTTTGGAATTATAAACACTATCAGAAATAAGATCATAAGAGAAGCTAATACGCCATGAGAAGCTAATACGTCTTTCAACACGCCATGTAAATGGTCAAAAATTGTAAAATGTCTCGATATGCATTATGCCGATGATAGAGATATAGGGACTCTAGAATATCAAATGACGACGATGAATCAAAGAAAACTCACGGTTCACGAATATTATAAAGCAATTTACCAACACTTATCCCTCATATTGAAAAAACTTGCCTCTATAAACTTAACCGAAGATTCATTTGCAAATATGACACGACACTATAGAGAAAAGGCTTTTGATGCATTCATAAATGGTCTTGATCGACGCCTATCCGATTTGCTGATTATGAGAGAGCCCAAAGATCTACCACAGGCACTCCGCTTTTGTCTCAAGCTTGACAATGCCAACAAAAGATCAACTCATGTACAAAGAGGCCAATCAGTAGCATAACTCAAATACTTCAACCATCAATAGTAAATCAAGGACCCATAAGAAATACATCTCGACCACAAGGATTTTACAATACACCCAATAGATCTTTTGGACACAACCCATTTAATAAGTCATATTATAGAAATAATCAGAACCCCAATTATCAAAATCAACCAATATTATATCCAAATAAACCTAAATCCGAAACCAGAACCTCAATAAGGCGATTCCCAACATCTAACAATAATAATCAAAACTATAGACAAAATTATAGACAAAACAATTACGGACAATATTTTCAGCCACCAATAACAACCAAACATTCAGGCACAATGGTCATGTATATAATAAAAATGTTCATGGATACTATCAAAATGGACACGGATTCCAGCAAAACAATTACGGACAAAATCAGTCACCTAAACAGACTAATTTTCAAAAAATAAATTATGCAACAACAGCGGCATTTAATGATCAAAATAAAAGGAGTTGCAATTGCGCAGTCGCGAAGGAAAAACAACAATCAGAAGCTAACAATTTTTTAGATTAAATGGTTCTTCACTCCCTTACTTAGAAATTAAAAAGGAGAATGGAGAGCAATACAAATTTTTAATTGATACAGGATCCAATAAAAACTACGTTCAACAGAAATACATACAAAATCCTATACCTAATGAAAAACCATTTTACATTAATTCAATAGGAAACAATATTAAAATTACACATCATGCTCAAATTAAATTAAAATCAAACTTACCTAAATTAAAATTTTACATTTTACCCGATTTGCTTTCCTTCGACGGGATAATAGGGAACGATTCGTTGAGGGAATTAAAAGCAATAATAAACACAGAAGAAAGTTATATGACAATATATCCGAACGACAAACTGATATTAAAACAACTTTTCGCAGAAAGCATTAACAACTTAAACGTACGAATGGACCATTTGGAGCCCTCACTGAAATCAAAATTGGAAAAATTATTTAAAAAATATAACAAACTCTTTGTTGATCCTGATCAAAAGTTAACTTTTACAACAAGAGTACAAGGAGAAATTCGCACCAATACGGACGAACCAGTATATTGCAGAGCATATCCGTACCCTATGGCGTTAAAAGATGAGGTTGAGAAACAAATAGAAGAATTATTACAAGACGGAATATAAGACCCTCAAAATCCCCGTATAATTCTCCTGTATGGATCATCCCCAAAAAGGAAGACGCTTCAGGGAAGAAAAAATATGGTATGGTCATCGATTACCATAAATTAAATGCTATAACAATACCCGACAAATATCCTATCCCGGAAATTAACGAAGTTCTTTCAAATCTAGGGGAGAGTAAATGTTTCTCAGTAACTGACTTGAAAAGCGGATGTCACCAAATTGCGCTTAAAGAATCAGACACAGAAAAAACGTCGTTCTCCATAAACAATGGCAAGTTTGAATTCCTGCGTCTACCTTTTGGCCTAAAGAATGCACCGTCTATTTTTCAAAGGTCCTGAGATGACATTCTAAGACCACATATTGGAAAACGATGCTACGTCTACATCGACGACATAATAATTTTTGAAAAAAACGAAGCAGAACACCTACAAAACCTAGAAATTATTTTTGAAACTTTGCAGAATGCCAACATGAAAGTTCAACTAGATAAATGTGAATTCTTCCACAACGAAATAGAATTTTTAGGATTTGTCGTAAGTTCAAAGGACATTAAAACCAACCCAAAGAAGGTCAAAGCTATTCAGGATGTACCACCACCTTAGACACTAAAGGAACTTAGATCTTTTCTTGGAATGTCAGGCTATTACAGAAGGTTTATTTGTAATTACGCAATGATCGCAAAACCCCTGACAACCCTTTTGAGGGGGGAAGGAGGACGAGTGTCAAAGACGCAGTCAAAAAATACACCTATTTCTATGAACGAAGATGCTATTAAAGCCTTCAAGCAACTAAAAGACGCTTTAATTTCAGAGGAAATATTACTAATCCATCCAGATTTCAGCAAAGAATTCGAACTCACGACAGATGCATTGAATTATGCGATAGCAGGAGTATTGTCGCAGGACAGAAAACCAGTCACTTTCCTCTCCAGATCTCTTAATAAAACAGAAGAAGCATATGCTACGAACGAGAAAGAGATGCTGGCAATCATCTGGGCTTTGACAGCACTTCGGAATTATTTATATGGATCCAGAAAAGTCATTATTTACACCGATCATCAACCATTGACATACGCGTTAAGTAATAAAAATGCAAACAGCAAATTAAAAAGATGGAAAGGTATTTTGGAAGAATTTAACTACGAATTAAGGTACAAACCAGGACAGACAAACGTCGTGGCCGATCATTATCCAGATTAGTCCCCACATCATCAGTTAATAGTTTATCCATAACTAGTAATAAAAATTCTACTTACAGATTCATTCAAGCAGTTGAAGCGCCCATAAATTCGAAATCAAATAATAATAGCAATAAGTGACAAAGATTCTTATGAAGTACTTAATCCTTTCAAAAGTCATATGAGGCACATAATAAAACGAAAAAATTTTCAAGATAACAATTTAATAAAAATCCTAAAAGAATATTTAAATCCAAATGTTGTAAATGTCATAAAAGCAGAGAAATGTATTAGAGATCAAATTCAAATATTATATGAGAATCATTTTACAAATTACAAGATCAGATTCGCACATGACACGGTTAGGGACATTGAAGACGAAATCGAACAAAAAGAGATTATCAGTTCAACACACCGACGAACACACCGAAATGCATTCGAAAACAAGAAACAGATAATGCAAAATTACTATTTCCCACAAATGAGTAAAAAACTTAACGATTTCGTGAAAATTTGTTCGATCTGTAAAGAAAGCAAATATGATAGAAAACCTAACAGACCAGAAATTCAACCTACTCCGATACCGACTTTTGCGGGATACACTATTCACTTACACATCTTTTCTACCGAGTCCAAATTGGCTATTACTGCGATAGACAAATTAACGAAATTTGCACAAGCAAGAGTTATTAAAAGTAGATCAATGGATGACATAAGCTAGCTTTGAGAGATATATTATTTTGTTATGGAATTCCAGAATATGTAGTAATTGACAACAAGAGATCTTTCAACGCCGCTTCTATAAAAAAAATGATGGAACAAGAACTAACGATTAAGGTACACACAGTACCGCCTTACAAGAGTGAATCAAACGGACAAGTGGAGAGGCTGCATTCTACTCTTTCCGAAATAATGCGATGTCTAAAATGCGAAGGAGAAGATCGAAGTAATGAAGATTTGTTGCAAAGGGCAATAAACGAATACAACTATACCATCCATTCTGTCACAAAAAGAAAACCGATCGAACTCTTTCTTGGACGTGTACCAAACTTAACACCAGAAGAATTCGAAAAAACTCGCATCAAAAATATAGAAGTTCTAAAGCAGAAACAAGAAAATGATCTCAAATTTCACAACCAAAAAAGGAAACCAATTATACAATATGCAAAAGGCGAAACTATCTATGTAAAACATAATAAAAGACTCGGTACAAAATTAACATGTCGATATAAAAAGGAAATAGTTAAACAAAATCGAAATTCGACTGTTTTAACTGAGTCAGGGAGAATCGTACACAAATCAAATATAAAATCCTAGTTTATATGTCAATTCTTGCGAATTTCATTATTTTAAACAAAAAAAAAAGCAAAACAAAAAATCCAGTTCTTTTTCTTCTTTCCTATTTTCTCAAATTTTCATATAAGTCTTCATATTTATTGTAGGTTTTTACTGGGCAGAAGTTTAGCTGAAGTACAAATATTGGATTACTCAAAATCATACTTCATCAACATCGAACTGGGAGTAGCAAAAATCCAACAAGGAAATTACAGACTCATACACATAACCGATCTCAGTGTAATTCAAAATTCTTTAAATTATTTGAAGTCAGTGATGTCAGATGAAAATATCAAAACTCATCCATTACATCAATATCTCCAGTACGAGACACTACAAATCCAACAATATCTAGATGAATTCAGACCTCGGAGAGTAAACAAATCACTCAACTTTCTAGGAAGCGCATGGAAATGGTTTGCAGGAACACCGGACCATGACGACTTTATTATGATAAAAAAAAAAACATGAATAATTTACTACAAAACAATAATAGGCAGACAATAATCAATAAACTCCATAATAATAGAATTAATAACATTACCCAAATTGCAAATCAAATTTTAGATAATATCCAAATAGAAAAAAAATTAACTAATCAAAACGCCATTAGAATACAAAGTAAATTAAAAATAATTAAAGAAGAAATATAAAGTATGCCATACACTGGGAAAAAACTGGTATTATAAACCCCATATTATTGTCTAAATCCGCAATAGAAACATTAACTAAAGTTCTAGATAATGAAAATTTTGCTTACAGTAGTTCGGAAGAAGCATTAGATCTCGCTAATATTAAAATTATAAAAAATGAAACTTGTTTATTCTATCTTGTAGAGATACCCCTAACAGATAAAAATATTTATAAAAACCTTTTGCTAAAACCTGTAAAAAAAAATAAAAAAATGTTAAAATTAGATTTTGAAAATGTATTAATAAATGAAAATGAAATGTATGGAATAAAAGGAAATTGTAAAAAAATAAATAAAATATTTATATGTAACAAACAAAACATTGAAATTGTAAATTCTACTTGCACATAGAGACTCATAGATGGAAAAAATTCGAAATGCAATTTAATCAACAGTCATCATATCCCGTACATAGATGAAATAGCCAGCGACATGCTCCTATTAAACGACTTCAACGGAATAATTCGATTCAACCAGGAAAATAGAATACTCAACGGGACTTACGTAATAAGGTTCCATAATGCAACACTAGAGATAAACAATCAAACTTTTACATCAACAGAGACCTCAACAACTAAGATCTTACCACTAATTCTGCAACCGAAAATAATGGAAGGAGAATTACATCAACATTTATCATTGGAATTTTTAAACGAAATACACATCAACAACACAAGGGAAATTCAATTAATTAAGGACGAAAGAACAAAAAGAGCGCATTATTAGCATTGGGTTCCCTATCATTATCATACTTGTTCTACTAACAATCGGAGTAATTATGATACAAAAGAAAGGGGTTAAATTTATAATCAACAACAACAACAAGGAGCATGACAACAAGAAAACAACTACAAATTTGAAAGAAGATACGACCATTGACATCAAGCCAATTAAAATAACAGAAGAACATACAAAATCAACCATAGTAAAGAGATGTTCCATTATTGAAAGCCAAATAGGGACATTTGGTCTTAAGGGGGGAAGAGTTAACAACCGTTAACCTTTCATATTAAATTGCAAAATTGTTTTTCAATTTTTTTCCTAAATAAATTGTTCACACGGGAACGATTTATTTTTTTCATCAAATTTTAATAATATTAAATTAAACCTTTTTTGATTTCGTAATATCAAATTTCAATAATTTTAAATTAATAATTTTTTTATAATTTTGTAACAAATTTCGGACACTCACACTAAAATCATATTAAATGCTTACGATGCATTTCGTAATAAAAAATTATCTACGCGGCGTATTTGTACAAGTAGAATGAATAATTAATATAAAAATAAATTTCACTTCTTAACCAACTAACAAAAAGAAAGGTTTAGATTTTTTATAAAATATTTTTTGTAAAATTTGTAAAGTAAATCTGAAAATTAAAATAAATAAAAAAACTATTGTAAAAAAAAATTTTAATAAATTCTTTTTATTTTTTGGCTTATATGAGCAAATAAAATTAAATTATATATTGCGTCTACCTGAAGACTTTTTTTTATAGAAGATAATATATCTGATGTGAAAACCATCAGGTTGGTGGTGGTTGAACGACCTTTTCTAAAACCATGCTGTTCTTGATTAAGATAAGGATCTATTATAGGTGTAATTTTATCAGTAACAAGTTTTTCAAATAATTTGGGTATAATCGACTGAATTGCTATAACTTTATAATTGTCTATTAATGCTTTGTCATCTTTTTTGTGAATCGGAATCAGGTATGAGGTTTTCCAAAATTGTGGAAAAGTTCCTAACATAAGGGATCTGTTAAAAATTAATGTAAGTGGGACAGTTAAATTATGAATACAGTTATGTAAAAAAATAGGTGGAAGAAGATCAGGATCAGATCCTTTGTTAATATCTAAATTACTAATTTCTGAAAAAAACATCTTCTAATGATAAGTTTAAGTTTTGAATGAGAGGAATAGTGTTATTTAAGGTTTGGAAATTCACGTTTCCATGCCCTGTTTGCGACTGACGGTACATGTTTTGGAATTTGTGTGCAAAAAAATTGCAAATTTCATCAGGGCAGGATGAGATTTTACCATCTAAGGACATAGAGTTTGGGTAACCTGACGACTTACGTTATATTTTGAACATAATTATCGTAAGTTGCAATGCATTTTATTTTAAATTCATCAGCTAATTTTTTATGCTCATTAATAGTATCGGAGCTTGGATCAACTCAAGATTTAAAAATTTTATATAATTTATTTCTACGTAGATGCAGACATTTGTGGAACTTTTATTGTTGATAGTGTCAGTTTAGGTGAATATAAATTGGTATTGTCAGCACTGCACTGAAGTAATTCATTATATAAAGCATTGTTTACGAAATTTGTTTTTGTAGTTGGTTCGAAAACGTGGCAGGTGAATCTGGAATTGAATAATCTGCAGAGATGAGATAGTTTCAGTACATAAGTCAGCCTGAGGTACATTTTTTGAATTTTCAACTATATTGTAGTTTATTGGTTTAAAAATTAACGCATTCTGATATGCACTATAGTTGAAAGTGCATAAAGTGATGTTTAAATTTACATCAGTCTGAGTACAAATATCTTTTGAGTTGCGACTTAGATATATTTAGTTGTATCTAAATGTATCAAAGTATCAATACTAGCATCTAGTTTTATACCCATATTCGAAATTTCTTTTCTTAATGAACATATCTGCTCATTAAATTTCTCTGCAACGACAGTAGTAGTGTCGATAAATTTTGAATTAAAAAGTTTTTGCAGTTGTGAGTTAATAGATGACTTTAACTCATTAGTTAAAGATTTGATAGATTCATTGGTAGAATTTAATGCAGAAATAAACTAATCTTTATTGAAAAGTGCGTTCTGCTTCAAATGATCATTCTGCTTTAGTGCCATTCTGCTTAAGGTAGTATTAAGGGTTTCATAATATTTAGCCATTTCATTAAATTACGCGGAGTTGTATTTTATTGTGTCGTTACATCTTGCTGCAAGTCCTGTGTACTCATCTTTAATGTTATTGAACAAAGATTTGACTTCATCCAATAACATATTAATGCTGGAGTGATAATCCAATCATTTGTCACATACAAAGTATTGAGACAAGAATGCAGAAAACCACACTCTAGGAGCGTTTAAACAAACTCCGTGGAAGAGTTTCTTACAAAAACTCCTGCATGTAACAGTTCCGGTTTTTACGTCATAAACTGTGTAGCTTGAACTATTGCATTTAACCGAATTCATTTTTGATTATATAAATAATATTTACTTTAACAATTAAACAAGGGAGAATGTAAACCAACGGTTTTTAAAAGCGCACATTTCCAAACTCAATACAAACTGTTTAGAATTTTGACTTGGACAAAAATTTGAAAATTTCATGTAATAAGAAAAAACGTGAAAATAGGACATTTTTGAAATTTTGAGGGGCCGTAAGTCCGGAATCCTATATAACTAAGAAAAGCCGTTAACACGCGTAAAAATATATTATTGAACCTTTAATTTTGATGCCTCGCCGAAGAAAAATTTTTACAGGTGCCTAAGTTACAGGTGTCTAAAAATAGCAAATTTTCAATTTTTGAGGCGTAATAACTCTTAAAGAGGGGGCGTTACCAAAAAATTTTCTGAGAAAACTTATACTAATTCTAAAAGTTCTTTCTTATCTCAAAATTTCAGATTTCTATCTAAAGGCGTGCCGGAGTTATGAAAAAAGAAATTTCATGCAAAATGTGGTTCTTACATAACGGTAAATTTAAATAGTAAATTACAAAATATTACATAATTTTGATATTGTTTTATATAGAAAATAAAATTTTCGATCTTCTAGCGGTTTTAGATTGCAAAGCTATTACGCAGAGCCTGAGATATATACATCTGAAAATGGGGCTTTTTCGAAATTTTGAAGAGCTATAACTTTGGAACCCTCTACAACTAAAATAAACCTTTAACACACGTAAAAATATATTACTGTAGCTTTAATATTTATATCTTGCAGAAGTAAAATATGTACAGGTTTCTAAGTTACAGGTGTTTAAAAATAGCAAATTTTCAATTTTAAAGCCCTAATATCTCATAAACAGGGGGTGGTCCAAAAAAATTTTCTGAGCAAACTTATACTAATTCTAAAAGTTCTTTCTTGCCTCAAAACTTCAAGCCTCTATCTGGAAGCGTGCCGGAGTTATGAAAGTAGAAAAATCATGCAAAAATTGGTTGTCACATAACGGTAAATTTAAATACTAAATTTAAAAAAATTGTATAATTCTGATAATAATTTACAAAGATAAAAAAAATACCTGTCGAATGGCGTTTTCAGATTGAAAAAATCTTAAGCAGAACATAAGATATATGTATTTCAAAATAGGGCTTTTTCAAAGTTTGAGGGTGTGTAGCTCCGTAATGGGAGGGGCTACATAAAAAAGTTGTTCCACAAAATTATTTTTTTTACGAGACCTACCCATGGTTAACATTTTTTTTCTCTATCTTTAACGGTGTAGAAGTTTTGTAAACAGACGGGCGGACGAACGGACGGACAGAGTGAAACTAATAAGCACATTTTTTCAAAATTTTTTTGGAAATGTGCTAAAAACGGCAATTTAAAAAGAGTGCAAAGTTTTAAGCAAAAGTACCCATGCTTATAAACAATGATTTAAAAAAAAGTAAATAAGTAAATTAAAACAAGGTAGAATGTAAACCAACGGTTTTTAAAAGCGCACATTTTCAAAACTCAATACAAACTGTTTAGAATTGTGACTTGCACAAAAATTTCATGTAATAAGAAAAAACGTGAAAATAGGACATTTTTGAGATTTTGAGGGGCCGTAAGTCCGGAATCCTATATAACTAAGAAAAGCTGTTAACACACGTAAAAATATATTATCAAAGCTTTAATTTTTATGTCTTTCCGAAAAAAAATTTTTACAGGTGCCTAAGTTACAGGTGTCTAAAAATAGCAAATTTTCAATTTTTGAGGCGTAATAACTCTTAAAGAGGGGGCGTTACCAAAAAATTTTCTGAGGAAACTTATACTAATTCTAAAAGTTCTTTCTTGTCTCAAAATTTCAGGTTCCTATCTAAAGGGGTGCCGGAGTTATGAAAAAAGAAATTTCATGCAAAATGTGGTTTTCACATAACGGTAAATTTAAATCGTAAATTACAAAATATTACATAATTTTGATATTGTTTTATATAGATAATAAAATTTTCGATCTTCTACCGGTTTTAGATTGCAAAACTATTACGCAAAGCCCGAGATATATACATCTGAAAATGGGGCTTTTTTACAATTTTGAAGAGCTGCAGCTTTGGAACCCTTTACAACTAAAATAAACCTTTCACACACGTAAAAATATATTATTGTAGCTTTAATTTTCATGTCTTGCCGTAGAAAAATTTTTACAGGTTCCTAAGTTACAGGTGTCTAAAAATAGCAAATTTTGAATTTTTGAGGCGTAATAACTCTTAAAGAGGGGGTGTTACCAAAAAATTTTCTGAGGAAACTTATACTAATTCTAAAAGTTCTTTCTTGTCTCAAAATTTCAGGTTCCTATCTAAAGGGGTTCCGGAGTTATGAAAAAAGAAATTTCATGCAAAATGTGGTTTTCACATAACGGTAAATTTAAATCGTAAATTACAAAATATTACATAATTTTGATATTGTTTTATATAGATAATAAAATTTTTGATCTTCTGCCGGTTTTAGATTGTAAAACTATTACGCAGAACCCGAGATATATACATCTGAAAATGGGGCTTTTTTACAATTTTGAAGAGCTGCAACTTTGGAACCCTTTACAACTAAAATAAACCTTTCACACATGTAAAAATATATTATTGTAGCTTTAATTTTTACATCTTGCAGAAGTAAAATGTGTGCAGGTTCCTAAGTTACAGGTGTTTAAAAATAGCAAATTTTCAATTTTTAAGCCCTAATAGCTCATAAACAGGGGGTGGTCCGAAAAAATTTTCTGAGCAAACTTATACTAATTCTAAAAGTTCTTTCTTGCCTCAAAATTTCAAGCTTCTATCTAGAAGCGTGCCGGAGTTATGAAAGTAGAAAAATCATGCAAAATTTGGTTTTCACATAACGGTAAATTTAAATACTAAATTTAAAAATATTGTATAATTTTGATAATAATTTACAAAGATAAAAGAAATACCTGTTGAATGACGTTTTCAGATTGAAAAAATCTTAAGCAGAACATAAGATATATGCATTTAAAAATAGGGCTTTTTCAAAGTTTGAGGGGGTGTAGCTCCGTAATGAGGGGGGCTACATGAAAAAGTTGTTCCACAAAATTATTTTTTTTATGAGACCTACCTATGGTTAAAATTTTTTTTCTCTATCTTTAACGGTGTAGAAGTTTTGTAAACAGACGGACGGACGGACGGACAGAGTGAAACTAATAAGCACATTTTTTCAAAATTTTTTTGGAAATGTGCTAAAAAGCTAATTCTTATATAATTTTTTTCTTTTTTAACAAAAGTTTAACAAAAAGAGAAAAAAAAATTTTTTGTTAAAATTTAAAAGATGAATAAGC
This sequence comes from Poecilobothrus nobilitatus, assembly GCA_947095535.1. NCBI lineage: Eukaryota > Metazoa > Arthropoda > Insecta > Diptera > Dolichopodidae > Poecilobothrus > Poecilobothrus nobilitatus. The sequence goes on from OX352772.1 coordinate 171,392,131, forward strand.
TATTTAATTTTAGAAAAGCACTGTTTACAAGTTTATAAAAATGAGTTCAACACAGTTTTTTCTTCTTTTTTTTTATTTTTATTATCAAATAGTTAAAATATTAAAATGTATTATAAATATTATTATTTTAAAGTTAAATAACAAATTAAAAATTAAAAATAACATTAAGAACAAACTTAGTAAGTAGACGTGCTAAGCGTCTAAGACGTGCTAAGTTAAGCGTCTGAAAAACGAAAGAATATGAATTTAAATAACAAAACTAAAAAAGTTCACTTCAACTTAAAACAAGAAATTCATGTTATGTATGTGTGGGACTATGCTTACAGATCAGCACGGAAAGGTCATTGGGTGGAATACGTACGTGATAGAAGTAGATTTCAAAAACGTATAGAAAAAGTTGGTTTCACTATTCCTAGAACCTTAACATCTGATCAATGCAAAATTGTAAAAGTTTTTTTAGTTAAATAAACGAAAGAATTTAAATGATGCGAGTAGATACAACTCATGTTATGGCACAACTTATTGGCAAGCAGTCAAAAGAATTCTACGCTTTTTAAAAGGTACTATTAACCTCAAATTAAAATTCTCTGCTTTTAGTCAAGAAGAAATTATTGTATATACTGATTGGGCATCTGATTTGGATAAGAGAAGATCGTGTACTGGATATGTTTTCATTTTTCCAAAATGGTGCTGTTTCTTGGTGCAGTAAAAGACAGTCAACTGTTGCCCCATCTAGTACAGAAGCAGAATACATGTCACTATCTTCCGCTATTCAAGAGGCACTATGGATTCAACAGTTTACAAACGAAATGAGTGACTTGTTTCAAACATCAGTAGTCACAATAAAATGCGGCAACAAAGGGACCTTGTTTTTATCAGAAAATGATGCCTATAAAACTCGAACCAAGTTGTCAATGTACTTCGCCACCATTTCGTTCGTGATTCGATTGATAAGAATTTATTTAACCTGCAACATATAGCAACTACAGAAATTGTCACAGACAATTGAACTAAGGCTGTTACAACATTGAAACATAATTTTTGTAGAATCCAAATGGGTAAATTAATTAAATAATAATTAATAATTATTTAATAAATATTAAATAATTTTTTTAATTAAATGCGGGTGTTGAAAATTTAAAAGTAAATGTGCGTTAGGTATTAGTTTTTCTTTTTCTAAAAAACGCACCCCCAATTATTGTCATATGAATTGTCATTAATGTAAATGTCAAAGTGTCAAAGAAATGAATTCATATTATATTATTGAAATAAGGAACAATATTGATAAAAAAATGATTTCTACTTTGCTCTTGCTTGATTTCAGTAAGGCTTTAAGTATCAGTCTATTTTATGTTGTAAATTAAAAACAAACTTTTATTTTTCGAATTCCGCCTGTAATTTAATCTTCTCCTATATTAACGATAGGAGGCAGTGTATCGTAAATGATGGTTCGTGCTCTAACTCTGAAAAGCTTACGTGTGGTGTTCCTCAAGGATCTATACTTGGTCCCCTTCTTTTTGCGATCTATATCATAATGACCTGTCTGAGTGCGTAAATCATTCCCTGGTTCACATGTTTCCTGATGATGTCCAATAGCTTTCGTCTTTTAAAGTCGAAAATTTTAATCATTGTGTTAGTTTGATGAACGAAGATATTGAGACGGTATCCCTTTGGGCTCGAAAAAATTACTTAGTTTTAAACCCTAGAAAATCTCAACCAAATCCTTTTTTTAATAGATCAGTTCCGGGAATTCTACCTGCCCTTGAGTTGAATGACGTAATCATTCCATATGTTGAACATGTAAGTCTAGGTCTAATATTACCTGAAGACCTATCTTGGGAGCGTCATATTTCCCTAATTTGCCAAACATCCTGCATTTATCTAAAAAGAATGTATATGCTAAAAGATTTTCTGCCTACAAACACTAAAATTCGGCTAGTAAAATACCTCAGCTTGGTAAACATTCTTTACTGTTGTGAAGTCTTCACTTAGATAAGCTTTTTGACTACAGAATTCAACTTTGCTTTTTAAAATCATTAAATTTAATTGTCCTGCTTACTTATTATCTGAATTTGTTTTTTCTCATTCTCTAAGATCTAATTTTACTATATTTCCTAAATTCGTCCTCGTTATATGGATCAATCATTTTTTGTCAGAGTTGGTAGACTTTGGAATCTTTATTTATTCCTTTTTACGTTATTTTCAACTGCAATATTAACTGCAACAAATGTTATAGAATTAATGTTATTGAATTGAATTTATATGAATTAATTGTTAGTGATTTTATATGATAGCATATACGTTTCACGCTCAGAAATGGTATAAAAGCTTAAATTCTTTTCTGAATATAACATCTTAGTGGGAAATAGCAATGGATATATGTGTATAACTTTAATAGATTTTTTTACAAGAATATTAAGTTTTTTTAACATAAAATTCGAAGAATTATTCCAAATCAAATATTACATTAGATAAAATATAAGATAAGTAAATTGAAAACATATCGGATTTAAATAGATAGTTACGAAGTCTTTTTAAGATGACAATGTAAGTACTAATTTTTTTAGCTATATAATCAATATGCTCGAACCATTTCAATTTCCTGTCTAGGATCAAACCTAAGTAGTTAAATGTTTTAATGGATTCAATAGTATGGTTACCTTGTTGTATAGCTGAAGAGCACCCTTTAAGTTTAATTTAGCCATATCATTGATATAGATTTTAAAAAGATAGATCCCAAGATAAATCCCTGCGGTACAACACTTTTAATATACTCCAACCGACTTTGAGTACAGTTAATGCGAACTGCTTGCTACCCATTTGATAAGTAACTTCTGAAGAATTTTAGATTAGATTGATCTAGATTAAATTTATATAATTTTAAAAGCAAAATGTCATGATCGAAGCAGTCGAAAGCTTTTTGGGTGTCTAAGAAGACACAAGCTACATATTTTTGATTATCTATGCCATTTGAAATGATAATCAGTTAAACTAAGACATGCAGCGGTAGTATTTGAATGTTTTACGAACCCAAATTGTTTCTCTGCTAGAATTGGGTTGGTATACAGAAATTTGTGCAGCCGGTTACTGATAATGATTTCAAATATTTTTGAAAAGATGGTAAAACAGAAATTGGGCGATTATTAGAGCAAATATCCGTTCTTCCACTTTTAAATATTTGAGTGACTACAGCTATTTTTAATGATTGCGGAAATGTTGAAGAACGAAAAGCTAAATTAATGAATTTAATTAATATTGGAATCAATTTATCCCAGTATTTTTTGATAAATTTTATTGAAATATTATCAGCACCAGTTGCTGCATTTTAACTGCAATATAACTTCTGTAACTTCTTGAATGTCAGTATCAAGTAAGTTGAAATGTGATTGTATATTGAAAGAGAAACTATTAAAATATTGTAGATTAATTTGAGTTGTTTTAATTTCTAAATCTTTGGTTATGTTAGTAAAATAACGATTAACGGTCTCTGCAATTTCATGATCATTCTCTATTATTTTGTTGCAATATTTAAGAGTTTTAATTTTTAAATTGTTAGTTGAATCATCTGTATTAAATATATTTTTTTTTGTAAATATTCCAAAGATTTCTGCCATTATTTTGGCTTTGCGTAATTTGATTAGAGTAAAAACTGATTTTCGCTTGCCTAATTAATTTTTGCCTAACTTCTTTCTTACTTTTTGCCACGTGAGAGTCTTTACGAAATTTTTTTTTTATCCAAAATATAAATCTTTACTTTTGATTTTATTAAGAATTACATCGTTCATCCAACAATTCTTTTTTTATTGCCAACTTAAGGGACCTTTCTTGTATTATTTCTTATAATGAGACTTAAATCTGATACGATATAATCAAAATTTGTATATGAATTTAAGTTAGACCAAATACTATTTTTAGATATGTTTTCAAATTTATTTGTGTGTTCTTGCTAATTTGTGTGTTCTTGCAATCAAAACTAATAAAAAACTGTTGGTAATCCGATAGCGTTGTATCTAATATATAAAAAAATAACTTAATCTCACTAAGTCGGTGATAAAATGATCAATTATCGCATTTGCAGAATTTAGAAAATAGCTGCAATAACCAGGAATATTAAAAAAATTATTTTCTTTTTCTCCTAGCCATATTTCAGTAAGTACAACTATGTGAACCTGAAATTTATAACTACTGAAAAGATACTTTAAATCATCTAATTTATTTTTTAAACTGTGCATATTTAAATATACAACATTGCAGTTTTCACCGAAATTACAGGTAGCTTGAAAGCCATTCAACCTAGTATAATAATTTTCTTTCATAGATTCATCGATATTTATCTCATCATCTACTTCCATTATAAATGCTTTGGAAACAATAATAAAACTGAAAATTTATTGAGGTGAATTTGAGATCGAGTGATATTGATATATATAGTTGGTTGATCAAAATTTATTGGGTCGAGCTTAATTATTGAGTTGAAATTGATTATTACAAAAAAAAGTAAAAGTAGTTCGACACTCGAATTGAAGTTTGAGGTTTAAGTATAATTTCAGATTTAATTTATAAAAAATAACAATACTATTTTGTAGTAAAAGGTGATAATTAATTATAACAAAAGGAAAAACGCCATAATTAGTTGTAAGAAAAAGAAAAAAAATTAAATGTAAAAAACACGTGGTTTAGGTTAAGTTAAAGCAAAATTTAAGAAACTTATTAGATTTAATCTTAATTGTGAAGAGATCTGTTATAATCAAATATAAATAAATTATAAAAATTAAATAAGAATTTCTGTAGTGTAAAAGTATTAAATTGCAAAAAAATATTGTTAAAAGTACTATGTATGCCACTTAGGCCTGGGAATTCTGTGCGAGAAAAAGATAGCAATAATTAAGCAAATGAGCTCACAACAAAGTTGTTTGAACTTTTAAGGGATGTTGTTGGCGCGTTCGCATGCTAATGTTATTAAGCTTTATACAAATTAGCTCACGGTAAAGGTGTTTGAACTTTTAAGGAATGTTGTTTACGATAAAAGTGATTGAACTTTAAAAGAATATCGTTGGCGCGTGTGCATATAGAAAAGTTGTTTATTGTTTATTTTCTTTTCTTGTTGGTAACTGGGAAGGTCAACTCGTTAATGTAGAACAAGTAAGTGCAATGATGTTGTTGTGATAGTATAGTAACATAGATTATTGTAAACAATAGGAATTTATTTTACTTTTTAATAAAAAGATTTCACGCCCAACCGTGATACACTATACATTATACACTACACTTAAAGTATAGGGTATATTAACTTTGGTATGTTGTTTGTAACCACCAAAAGGAAGAGAGTTAGATATGGAGATGTATATATATTCTGAATCATGATCACCTCCTGAGTCGATTTAGCAATGTCCGTCGGTCCTTCCGTTCGCACGATAACTCAAAAACTAGTGAAGCTATATTGATGGAATTTACATAGTAGGTTACTAATTGCGAAAGGAAGGCTAAGTTCGAATCTGGACAAAATCGGTACATAGATTCGGGCCCTCCCATACAACTCCCAAAACCGAATACGCATATCTTCGAAATTAATAAAGATAGAAACTTTAAATTTTGTAAGAGGGTGTGTTTTCCTGAATCCTTGATATTCTATCCTGAATCCTATTTCCTAAATCCTTGAATCCTAAAATTTGAGATGAATTGGAGTGCTTGTTCGGGTACCCCCACACAACTCTCAAAACCGAACAAGCATATATTCGAAATTAATAAAGATAGAATCTTCAAATTTGGTACTAGGGTGCTGTTTCCTGAATCCCTGATTTCTCCAAAATTTGAGATGAATTGGAGGAGTTGTTCTTAGGAGGGTGTTGTTTCCTGAATCCCTGATTCGCCTAAAATTAGATGAAATGGAATGGTTGTTCGGCTATTTCCCACACAACTTCCAAAACCGAACAAGCATATATTCGAAATTAATAAAGATAGAATCTTCAAATTTGATACTAAGGTGTTGTTTCCTGAATCCCTGATTTGTCCAAAATTTGAGATGAATTGGAGGAGTTGTTCGGGTATCTCCAACACAACTCCCAAAACCGGATAGGCATTTCTTCGAAATTAATAAAGATGGAAACTGCAAATTTGATACGAGGGTGTTGTTTCCTGAATCCCTGATTTGCCTAAAATTTCAGATAGAAACTGCAAATTTGATACGAGGGTGTTGTTTCCTGATTCCCTGATTCGCCTAAAATTTCAGATGAATTGGAATGGTTGTTCGGGTATCTCCCACACAACTTCCAACACCGAACAAGGATATCTTCGAAATTAATAAATATAAAAACTTGAAATTTGATATAAGAGTGTTCTACCCTGTTCTGATGATGACTCTAAAATTTGGGATGAATTGGGGTGGTGGTCCGCGGTCCCTTACACACTTCCCAAGACCTAACAAGCATATCTTCGAATTTAATAAAGATAGAAATCTGAAATTTTGTACAAAGGTTGTAAAAGCATTTATTTTTTTAGCTTATATTAAGTACCTAACTAAAATTACTTATGGATTTTTAATTTAGTTTGAATTTTTTAGGTGTAGGGTATAAATAAGTCGGTTGCATCGACTTACTGTTACATTTACTTGTTGTAATATAATATTAACCCAAAAATGCAAGTTTTATTAATGAGATAAATAAAATACAGATATTGACTTTGTTATTGTATCTTAGTTTTAAAGTAATTTAAAGTAAACGATGTATGTATAAAATCGTGAAGAAAAAAAAAATTGTATTTAGTGATTAATATTGTTATGTTTAATTGAAAAATAATTTGACAACATTTTGTTAATATAGTACAAGATTTATTGTGTTCTAGAAAAAAATTCCTTTCATATATATTGGTTCTTTGTATAAATAATGCTAACATTTTCAACATTTTAATTATACTCTTGTAAATATTGCTATATAAAGGTTTTTAAATTAATTAAATAAATACATGATGTTGAGCGAATAATATAATATACAACGAAGAAAAAACTCTTACAAGAGAACTATTTCGTTTCATAAATACTATTCTCATCAATATTCCACATTTATTCGCATGTAAGAATTAAAAATGAAATTTTTATTTATAAAATGCATATATATATATATATATATATATAAATTTCTTAGATGGTTTTCCAGCGTACATGGCAAATGCAACACACCATTTTGAGGACCTTTATTAATTATAAAATAAAAATGATGAAATTTGGAAGACAATTAAAACCAAACTTTACAACAACCGTTAAGAATTTGAAATCTCTAATGGCAATGAAGAGGAGAGACCGTTTAATGAAATAATAAAAATAAAAAGACGTATTTTAGAATTCGAAATAATATTTACAGAAAATTTACCAAGACTCTTAGAGACTTCGACCTCGATATATGTAAATTTTTGATGATACCCATGTTTACATAACAATGTCTATCAATTCGAATATTATGGAAATGATTCATTATCGGTGTTTAATTCTAAACAAACAAAAATGCGTAATATACAAAGAATTGTAAAATATGGAGAGCGGAGAAATGAGGATATATGTTTTGACACATTTTAAGTTGAGATATGGCGTCTGCCGTTTATACAATTAAAGGTAAAACTTTTTAATATAATCGAAATAAAAACGAGAAAGAATACAGTTGCCTTTGTCAACTCTTAGATACCCGTTCGAACCGTTAGTATGTTCACAGCCTGTCACTCTTACAATATTATTTTTTTAATATTTTAGTATTTTAAAATAATGTCGGTGAATTTTATAATTTCTAAAACTATGGGTTGTACATATATTCAAACTATATGTTTATATGTACATTCTTCAAAAACAGATTCTAACCTTCCACATAACGATTATCAATCCAAAACTTTTTCAAATATTCTATAGTACCATTTAATACTAAGCGGTAAATGTATATTAAATTTACTTAGTACAAAATAGTAAATATAATTTTAAATATATATTAATACGCACATAGTATATTTATATTGTTATAAGTATATCGCCATACATTGCAATAATTCTTTCAAAATATTTCCATTCATAGAATAATTTCTAGAATAAAGGATTTTGCAAAATTTGAGTTTCGCATAACGGTAAATTAAGACACCGTACGCCACAAGCATATATTTATGGTATATATGCTTTTAAAGCTAATAAAAGCAGTAATCGTTTGGCGTTTTCAAAATGAAGATATACCTTATACAACTTGTGCTATAAAAATTTAAATACATATAGAGCTTTCTTGAACCTTTGGGGAGCTGTAGCTCCGTAACGGGTGGGGCTACAAGAAAAAGTTATAAAAAATAAAATTAATATTTTTATAAGATCTATCAGCAGTTAAAATTGCATAGCTCTATTTCAAAAAAAATGTGGGGATCTAAAAGTTTGGTGTTCGAAAGCTACCCGAAGTTTCGGTCGGAACTCCACCAAAAAAAATAGGGAACCTACAAATTGTTCCCAGAATATTTTGTGTTAATTTCAAGATTCTAGCTTTCTTAGTTTTGAGTTAGCGTGCTGACGGACGGACGGACGGACGGACATGGATCAATCGACTTAGAATTTTTTTCTGATCCAATCCATACCTTTGAAGGTATATCTAGCTCGCTTATTTCGAGGTGTTACAAACGGAGGAGTAATTTTATTATATCCGATACTTATCATACTGGTATAATGAACTTGTGATATGTATATATGAATGTAAAAATAGTGAATAAATGAATATATGAATAAATTTTTTTAGATTATTACTTTTTCCACTTAGGTTTCCTATATAAACAACAGCTCGTATGTTTTAGATTTTTGGTTTTATACCAAATTAAATAAATTAAAAAATAAATAAAACATATAAAAATTTAAATATTGTTCTTTACATTTATTTTTTTTTAATTTTCAGGTTTTTTTCTTTTTACAGCTTGTCTCCTTAGTCTTATTTAAGAAAATTAATGAAAATAAAAATACTTAAAATTTTACAGGTTTCTTTTTACTTCTATTTAATTTAAAACATAGTTTAAATTTTTCGAAAATGTCACATTTTCCAATTTGTGCTAAGTGCAAGTGATGTTATTGATGTGATGTTATATAGTAACATAGATTATTGTAAATAGTAAGAATTTAAAAAGTTTTTCTAAGTACGATAATTTATTAGTAAAATAAATTTCAGAACAGATGTAGAAAAATGAGATGTTGGCTTTTTTTATTATTAAAATATTAGTTTGAAAGCTTTTTTCTTGGTAGTAAATTTGATGGTCAACTGGTTAATGAAGAAAAAAATCTAGATGAAGGAAAAAACAGGTATGAAAATATGTCATTATAAAGAAAATATGGCACATATATATAAGGAATGAATATAGCATTGATTGTGCTATTTCCAAAAGAAATGTAAATTAATAATAATAATAAATAAAAGAATAAAATAAAAATAAAATAGTTCTCTTGGCAGAGTTTTTTTCCATTGTATATTATTCGCTCAATATAATGAATTTATTTAATTAATTTAAAAACCTTTGTATAGCAATATTTACAAGAGTATAATTAAAATGTTAAAAATGTTAGCATTATTTATACAAAGAAACCAATACATATATATGAAAGAAATTTTGTTGAATAATATTACTTATATAATTAAATACTTTATCACCTGAAATTTAGAAGTATTATTTATAAAATGCGGTATTTGAAAATGCGGTGGGTGAAAATTATGAAATTCCAGTAACTAAGGAAATAAATCTCAAGATATTAATTGTTGGAATGAGTGAAGAGATATCTAAAGAGCTAGTTGTCTATGCAATAAGGAAGCAAAATAATATAGAATTTAGCGATGTGAAATATTTAAAAGTATATAAGTTACAAAAAAATAAAACATATTATTTTAATGCAATAATTGAAATGGATGGGAGTGCATTAAAAAAAATTATGAAAAGTAGAAAAATGAATATTGAATGGGATCGTTGTAAGGTATATGAACATTTACAAATTTTATTATTATTATTATTATTATTATTATTATTATTATTATATTTTATTAAACGTAATTTAAATTACAATTAACAATTATTATTTTTCAAGCTCTAGCTGCCAGGGCTATCGGCTTTTTTGTAATTACATATTGTTATTTATTTATTTTCTATTTTCTGCTTTTTTTATATTATATTAAATTAATTAAATTGAGATTATAGAGAAAGTCATAAATGGTTCTAATATTATGATCTGTTGGATTAGTTAGGATTTCTATAGGATTTTTGTTGTTAAAGTTGCTATGACGAGTTTGGAGAAGTCCCGTGCATTCGGAAAGGATGTACTGGATCGTTAATGGAAATTGGTTGCAAAATTGACATATGGGTTGAGCTTCATTCTTGAGGAGATATGAATGGGTGAGGCTGGTGTGTCCTAGGCGCAGTCTGGTGTAGCATTTGTTCATTTTGGTTGTTGATGTAGTTGGTAACTTGTTAAGATTCTGTGTTTTGTTTATTGCTTTGTATTGGTGTGAATAATTAGCCCTTTCATTTTTTATACTATTAAGAATCATTTTTGAGGCCTTGGTATTTATTGGAGAAAGGCATGAATGTGTGAAGTGAGATATTGGTTGCTGCTTTTGCTGCTAAGTTGGCAAACTGGTTTCCAGGTATTCATACGTGACTGGGAATCTACATTATTTTAACTTTATTTTTGAGTAGGTGAAGAAGTTGCTTTGCTAAATTTATTGGACCGGTTACGCTTACTGATTTTCTTAAAGCTTGGAAGACTGATAGGCTGTCAGTGCATATTAGATACTTCCCTTTGTTATTTTTTGCAAACTGTAATGCAGATAATATGCCTTGTAATTCCGCTTCGAAAATGTTTCCACACTGTGGAAGAAGACCTTGTACTAAGCTGCCGCCGTTTTCTTTCACCACTGCAAAAGACGTGTTATGTTCCGTTTTAGACCCGTCGGTGAAAATTATTTTCCAGTTTATCGCGTATTTCAAAAATTCGGCTTTATTACCGTTTTAAAAAGGAAATAAAGTCGAATCGACCTTATTTCCAATTTCTAAATATGTATTTCATTTTTCCTTTTGATTTTGACAACAGTGATACATGAGGAATTTCTGTTGAAATATGCATAAAAAATAATTAATAGGGATTTTAGACTTGAATATGAAATCAGAGTGTTCTATTTTTCCAAGAACAAATTTACTCTGGAAAAGGGGGCAAACTTGATTTTGTAACCAACTCTAAACACCCTCTTATTTTTTTTTCAGTTATATTAAAAGGTGCAGTGACAGAACACCCGAGGAAATAGATCACGCTGGAAATAAATAAGGATACGCTTTTTACAGAATATTTAGATATATGCATATGCTAGTTTCTGAATTAGGATAGATTTTAGAGATGGTTACAAAATCAGGTTTATACGCTTTTTCCAGAATATGTATATAATCCTCCTAATTCAAAACTCGCATATGCACATTTTTAAATATTCTGTAAAAGGCGTATAATCCTGATTTAGAATTCAATTCTAAAATCCCTCACAAAGTCCCTGACAATCGGAGTATTACTTATATAGATATTTTCGAAAAAGGATATAACCTTGATTCCATAACCAACTCTAAAATTTCTCCTAATACGTTAGCTCTACATATTCCATTACACTCTTCTTTTAACAACAAAAAATAGTCTGGGTCTTAATTCCAATTCAAAAGGAAGCCCGCGGGCTTTAATTCCTTTTAATTATTTTTTTTATTTTATTTTATTAATCAAAACCAAAACAAGGTCGTTACAAAAAATTCTTAAATTAATGCTTATATTTAAAATGATACAAAACAATAACTTAGAACTGAACTTTTAATACTTAAATCTAAAAAAAAAAGTTAGTTAATTTATTATTGTTATTATTCATTATCAAACTACATTTTCAAATTCATTTTACATACATATGAATCACTCAGATCAAAAAAAAATATTAATAAAAAAATTAATATGATATCTGTACATTTCATACATATAGTAACAAGCAATTTTTTTTTTTGTAACAAATTAAATGTAATTGGATATCTTATTATTAAGTAGTAGTAAAATTGAAAAAATGATTTTTTTTTTAATATTACTTAAAAGCGTTAAATTACAATTTATAAAATGTACAAAAATAAAAAAATGATCTAAATAAAAAACATAAACCGATTTATTGTATTTTAATGTATTACAATAAGTGTGTTATGTTTAAATTATGTCATAATTAAAAAAAATAAATGAATAATTGCCTAGGTAAGAATTAATTGTCCGAGGTCATTAAAGTGGAAAAATGTTGTTGTAAAATGTGTTTGAAAGTAATTCTGGAGATGGATGTAGAATAAAGGTGACTAATTTTATTAAAAGTAGTACAACATCTATTGATGGGTTCATTTCTTCCGTACTCTGTATTGTGTTTGTAATCCATTAAAAATTTAGTATTTCTAGTTTGCCTAACACTATCGTTAAGTCTAAACTTGTTAGTAAGAAATTGGATAGAAATACTATTATTCAAAATATCAAAAGTAAAACATGCAGACAATAATTGTCTACGTAAAGATAAAGAAAGCATGTTTAATGAATTAAGTCTTGTAGAGTAACTAGAAAGATTAGCAAAATCAGAAGGATTATATTGATTTCTTAATGCAAATAAAAGAAATTGCTTTTGTACTGATTCGATTCTATTAGAATGAACTTGAAAGGCTGGATTCCATATAATGTTACCGTATTCTAAGATAGATCGAACTAGCGAACAATAGAGAGATTTAATCACAGCTATATCACTGAATTCTTTAGCTCTTCTCTTAATGAAACCTAACATTTTATTAGTCTTTGAAACTAATTGGTCATAGTGAAGATTAAAATTATGTTTATTATCGAGAAGAATTCCTAAATCAATAATGCTAAAAACCCTTTCCAAAGTTACGTTATCTATTTTGTAATCGTATATCAAAGAAAATCGTTTTCGCGTAAAGCTTATAACCTTACATTTCTGTATGTTGAGCTCCAATTTATTTGACGTGCACCAAGCTTGTAATACTGATAAGCTTAACTGTAGTATAGCTGCATCAGAATTATCTTTAATAACTAGATATATTTTTAGGTCATCAGCAAACGAAATGTGAGGTATATTGCATAGATACTCTGAAAGATCTGAGATAAATACGTTTAACAGAAGTGGGCCTAAACGGCTTCCTTGTGGAACACCGGAAGTAACTCCGATTGTGTTAGATAATACACCTTGAAATTTAACATTTTGAGTTCTTTCTGAAAGATAAGAGTTAAGTACTCAAGAAATGAACCCAAAATGCCAAAAGTTGATAGTTAAGTGAAGTGATCTACACGATCGAAAGCTTTGCTAAAATCAGTGTAAATTGCATCAACTTCGTATCCTTTCTCCATTTGATTCAGGATTTCAGATGTATAAACCATAAGGTTCGTTGTAGTGGAACGACCTTTTCTGAAACCATGCTGTTGTTCATTGAGTTTTGCATCTATGATAGGAGTAATTCTATCAACAACAATTTTTTCAAATAATTTCGGTATAGTCGAAAGGATTGCTATACCTCGATAGTTTTCCACCGATGCTCTATCCCCCTTTTTAAAAATAGGGGTTAAGTAAGACGATTTCCACTCTTGTGGAAAAATCCCAATTGAAAGTGACTTATTGAAAATAAAATGAAGAGGGAAAATTAGACTGTGAGAACAATTATATAAAAATATAGGAGGAATTAAGTCCGGACCAGCACCCTTTTTTATATCAAAACTCAAAATTGCCTCAAGAATTTCACTTTCAGAAAGATACACGTCTGTAATTAGCAAATTTGAACCATTAGATAAAGAGTTAGCCGAAGTTGTAACTGGTGCTCTTGGGCGATAAACTTGTTGAAAATGATCAGAAAAGAAGTTGCAAATTTCTTTTGGACAAGCAGAAACCACATTGTCCTTAGAAATCATTGAATTGGGATACCCAAATAATTTTCGTTTTGTGTTAACAAACTCAAAAAATTTTTTGGGATTAGTAACAAGTTTATTGCCAATATCAGTGACATAGTTTTCATATGCTGCATTGGCTTTTTGATTAAATTCAATAGAAAGTTGCTTATACATATTCAATAAGTCGTCGCATGGTGCTTGATATTGTTTAAGTTTTTTGTATATTTTATTGCGCCGATTTCTCAAGTTCCTAAGATCTCTATCTAACCATGGTTCTGTTGTTTTATGTTTTTTACGAATTTTAGGAACAAAGGCGTCTATAATTTGAAACAGATTAAAGTAAAAGAAAGAAATTACTGAATTGATATCCTGTTGTACTAACAATTCGTCCCATATGATTAATGACAAAGCATTATTAATACTTTGATAGTCAGCGTTAAAAAAATGATATACAATTTCATTATTGTAAGATGTGGTCAAAAGCAGAATAGAAGTGGAGAACTCGAAAATGATTGCGTTATGATGAGTAGTGTTCGTAAATAGATTATCTGCATTATCAGCGAGTTTAACCGTCACTCTATCATATGCATTCGAAAACGCAAAATCTAACCACTTGTTATTATTATTAGGATAACTAATAATTTGCTGTAGATCGTTACCATAGAATTCACTAATTAAACCAAAGTCAATTTCGTCCTGAAAATTAAATGGTAATAACAAATTATCCGTATCGTCTATAATAAAAGAGAGAGAAGGAGGGTTGAAATCGCCAAAAACAAAAATTGACTCATTCTAATGCATATCGGAAATAATATTGTGATATACACTATAAAATTCAGAATATGAGGAATTATCAGAATTCGGAGGAAAGTAAACAATACCTAGGTATAAATTATTCGTACCTAAGTTTATTTTAATAAATAGGTGATCGCAAGATTAATATGTATCAGTAAATAATGGTACACTAGATATATAATTATTAACGGCAAGTAGCACGCCACCTCCTCGCGAACAATTTACAGATAGATAATCACGATCTTTCCTGTAAATGGACCAATTTCCATCAAGAATTTCCTCGTTTTTAAAAGAATCATTAAGCCATGTTTCAGTAATAGCAAGAACACTGAAATTGCATAACTTAGCATCAGGATAAAGTTTATTGTACATACCACTACAGTTAAAGATAACAGATAAAGTACATACCACTACAGTTGTCATAAAATATTTTAATGTTATTTAAATTGTTGGTGGTATGTGTAATTCTCTTAATAGGAATATTAATAAGATCATTTCGAGGAGCTTGGTAGAAAAAACTTATTATAACTTTCACGAGATGAATTCAAGTGCTTATAGTAGTTACTTTCACAATGGCTCCGATAAGACCGAAGATCCTCTTTTACATCCTTTTCCGAAATATCTATCGAATTATGGAATTTGATGTACAGTTTATACAGATGTTCATATTTAGTAGGAAGTCCTTCATTGTTAATTAAAACTATTAGGTTAGTTCGAGTCTTGCCCTCTAGAACAATGTTATAAGAATCATTGTGAAGGTAAGCTAAAAATAAACTAACGTTGTTATAGACCCGTTCTTCTCTTAATCTTGAAAGAGCATATGTGCTATCACCCTGAAGCGATTCATATGTCATTCTAGTAATTGGCGGCATTAAAGGTTTGACAAATGATTTACTTGTGGTACCAGTTGAAGTGCTAGTATTATTATTGCTATTGTCCAACTTAGTTTTATTAGTACCCCCATAAACGAAATTAGGATAATCATTATTGCCCAAATCAGAAGAAGATGCCGGTTCGGTAACAGAGATTAACGAGCTAGTATTATTGATACTATTGTCATTATTATTATCATCAATACTATGAACCTCATTAATGCTTTGGATACTGTCATTATCGTCATTATACTGTGTATAATTATTATTATTTTTATTAATTGGCAGCAATAAATAAGGTTTATTGTTCGAGAAATCAGTAGAGTTATTAAACGAAGGTAGTAAAGAGTGCTTTTTGTATAGTGGTGATGTACGGAAAGTAAAATTCTCGTTAGATAAAATTGAACTATTTAAATCAGAATTTCTATTATGTGAATTTAATAATGTGTGTGTTTTGGTACTAGTTTGTGTTTTTTTAATTGATTTACTAAAGCTAACATGTTTATTATTATCTGTTTTATTATTTTGATTAAATTTCATATTATTATTTTTACTAATATTTTTACTACTACTATTATTATTTTTCTTCATTTTACTATTTTTAATTACATTCTTATTGTTATTATTATTAATTTTATTAATACTACTATTAATTTTCTTAATACTACTATTAATTTTATTAGTACTACTATTTTTAATTTTATTAATTTTCTTATTCTTATTATCAAAATTTATAATTCTATTTTTACTATTTTTATTATTTATTTTAGCTTTATTACTTACAGTTTTCCTACTAAGAATATTAAAATCTGCCACTATCGTACCAGGTTTCCACACTGTAGAATTCTTGATTTCTTTAGTTACAAATGGTGGGACACTGATTTTAAAATTAAAATATTTTGGGTTGAATTTTAACCAACGTGGAGTAATATTTTTACAATAAAATTATGAAATTATGGGCTTTAATTCCAATTTAAAAAGGAATTAAGGCCCGCGGGCTTTATTTCCTCGAGCGTTCTGTCACTGTACCATATTAAAAATATATTATTTATTTTTGTTTTATTTATTATTTTATTTATTTCTAATGTCATTTCTAGGAACTTAAATATTTTTTTGATATTAGCATCAGTGGACGTGTATACCAACAGCGCAGGGAAGCAACCGCCTGGGAGTTCTCAACAGCCCACCGGCTACTTGATGTAGCTGTCTCGCCCGCCGGTTACCGGCACGCAGCGCGGGTGGCGCACACCTCGCGGCCGCGTTCGCGAGGTCTGGCCATAATATGGAAAATAAAAGTAATTGTTGAAAATATTCGGATTTTATAATCGATTACAAAATCAAAGTTATCCGCTTTTTCCAGAATATGTAGCTATAAATATTCAAAAAATTTGCTATTAATAGTTAGAAAATATTTAAAAAATTTGTTATTAACATTTATTGTCTTACATCTGTTATTTTACGGTGACCGGAAATAATATTTCTTTTTCAATTTCGGCATTTTCTAAATGGTAATAAGGCCGAATTCTCAAAATTCGCGATTTCGGCTTTATTTCCGCATCGGAAGGGGAATAAAGCCGATTCGGTATTATTACCGGGCACCGATTTTATTGCGTTAACCTCTTTATGTAGGATGTGTTTTGAGTTGTAGAATAGTTTACTAATAAGACGGCTAATAAGATTTTCCTTTCGATCTTCAATTGTAAGGAAACCTCCTTCCGCTAATAAGTTTCTAGTTTGAGTTGTTCTAAATGCTCTTAAGCTTAATCTAACCGCAGTGTGAAATGGCGTTTTTAGTTTATTGAGATGTGTTTTTGCACATTTACCTTATACTTGCAGACCATAGTCAATTTTTGAAAGCAAGGTTGATTTTGTCATATATAGGAGGGAATTAGTATGCATGTAACTGTTAGAGGAAGCGAGGTATTTAATAATGTTTAGCCTGGCAGTTTGACTTTGTTTTAAGTAATTACAATGATAATTGAAGCTAAGTTTACAATCAAAAATTAATCCTAAAACTTTTAATTCTTTTACATTATTAGTATTTTGTTTTTTAAAATTAATTATTATGTTATTACAATTTATTTTTTTGCAGATATGTAAATGTTTACTTTTTTCTACTGATATTTTTGCTCCTAAGAATTCTGACCATTTGTCTATTGCTTTCAATATCTTGGTAAATTGTTCTGTTATTTCATTGCTGTTCTGTTTTTTGCTAATAATGTAGAGATCATCTGCATAAATGCAGTGGTTGAGGATTTTTCATTCTGGATGATTTTGTTGATGACTTTAAAAGCTATTAAAAATAACGCAACCGAAAGAGGGGAGTCTTGAGGGATTCCATTGAAAAGCGGATAAATGGGAGAAATAGTGTTGTTTACTCTACAACGAAATTGTCTGTTTGTTAGGAAGGATTTTATATAGCCAAACATTTTGGAACCTATTCTTAAATCTTGTAATTTTTCCAATACTACATGTATACCTACTTTGTCGAAAGCTTGTTCAAAGTCAATTGAAAGTATTAATATGTGAAAAGAAGGGCATCAATTGTCGAGGATTCTCCTTTGAAGCCAACTTGATTCGGACTTATTGAGTTGGTTGATGTGAGGAACCACATTAGTCTTTTGGCGATCATTTTTTCAAAAGTTTTCCCTAAGCATGGTAGTAGTGAGATTGGTCTGTATCTTTATAATTCGTCTATTTGTTTGTTAGGCTTGGGATGATGGTGGCTGTTTTGAATACTTGAGGTTTTATGCTGGTTTCAAAAATATTGTTGAAGAGTTTAAGGATTCTTGCTTTATATGAGTTGGGACAGTTTTTAATCATTTGATAAGTAATTTTATCTATACCTGGAGTTGAGCCTTTAAGTGTTTTTAAACATGAATCGAGTTCATATTCATTAAATTGAAATTCCAATAGCTTAGCTTTTATGTTAGGAGGATATTGAGTTTGAAGTGAAGAAGCTTTTTGTTTGTGATCTCCGAAAAGTTTTGGGAAATCGCCTATTTTAGATGTATTTGAAAAATATTGTGCAAAACCTGTCGTTATTGTTTGAGGATGACTGATGATAGAATTATTTACTTTAATTGTTTTAAGTATAAATGGAGTGTAGCTTGATGTTAATACTTTAATATTATTCCAAATTTTTGTTATGGGGGTATTGGGGTTAATAGTTTCCGTGATTTTATTGAAGGAGGTTTTTTTTGCTATCTTCTTTTACCTATTGAATAAGGAGTTTATTCTTTTGTATTCCATTAGGTTTGTTGAAGTTTATGTTTTACAGTATTTTTTCCATGCATTTTGTTTTTGTTCTTGAAGATTTTTCAATTCTACAGACCACCACGGTACATTACTACCTAATTTTTTATTACAATTTTGTGGAATACTGTAATTTGCCGCTGTGAGAATAATTTTTTGAATCAGGGCTGTTTCTTTATTAATATTTCCAGATTGAGGTAAACTGTCGTTCAAATTGATTATAGAGTCTTGATATTTAGACCAGTTTGCTCGATTGCAATTAAAACGTACCGGTTTGGAGTATAAACATGTTTTATAGCTAGGAAAAACTTGTTTTGTTAAAATTGGATAGTGGTCGCTATTGTGAAGGTCTATAATTATTTTCCAACTTAAAAGTGGTAATAGCCTAGCAGAACAAATTGTAAGGTCTATGTTAGAGAATGTATTATGTGTAGAGAAATGTGTTGGACCATCATTGTTCAGAATTGCTAAGTTGGTATTTAAGACGAAATTTTCAATAATTTTACCTTTAGAATTGTAAGTGGATGAGGCCCATAAGGGACTCCAAACGTTGAAGTCACCAGCTAAGATTATTGTAGTTTTGATATTTGATAAAAGATTATTAAAATCAGCGTTAGATATTGTTTGATCAGGAGATATATAAATCAAAATTATTGTAATTGGAAATTTAGGATTAATTTCAATAGCAATGACTGATAGTGAATTATTAATATGTAAAAGGTTGTATGGGATAGATTTATGAATAATCACACCAGTACCTTGTTTAGCTCTGGTGTTATAATCAAAATTGTGAAAGAATCCGAGATATTGTTGAAAATGGGGTTTCACTGTGTTATTTGCAATATGTGTTTCTTGTAAACATAAAATGTGAGGGTTATGTAATTTTATTAATAATTCTAATTCTTGATAATTATTTATGTACCCTTTCATATTCCATTGTATTTAAATCCATAGACTTAGTAATTACAAAGTAATAATATAAAAGAGAGAAAAGAAAAAAAAAATAAAATTGCATAAAAAGTAAAACCGGTTTTGATTTTTTTTTTTTTTAACACAAATTTTGTTATTGATTAATATCAAAATGTGCTAAATTAAATTTTGTAGAAAATATTATTATATTCTTATTTGTAAGATTTGTATTACTATAAGAAATTATTATTATTTTTGTTTGTTTATTATTTTTTCTTTTTTTTTTTAAGTTGATAACAGTTCATCATTGGATGAATTTATATCAATATATTATGGAGTTTTTATATTTGTTGTTATATTATTATTTTTGTTAGTGTTCTTTTTATTTTGGTTTGAATATTTAAAGTATTAGTTGGAGTACTAGGTGTAAAATTAGTGATGGATTATTAGTTGTATAATTATTTGATGAATTAAAATTTTGATTGTTATTGTGAGTTAAATTTTTGTTAGTTGAGGAGTTAGGGATAGGAGATAGGATTGAATGAATACCGATGGGAGAATCAGTACATGTTTGATTGTTGCCGACAGTTTGAAAATTAGAAGATATATTTTGTGTTTTAAGTAAATGGGAGGTTGAGTCGTTTGGATTATTCTTAGTTTCTTTTTTGGAGTTGGTTATATTTTCTTTTATCGAAGCATGATTGAGTTTCGATTTGATTGAATCTGCAAATGTATTGTTAGGGTCAAATGTAAATGGGTTTCTTTGTTTCTATATTTTACGGGCTTCACCCATGGCGCATTTTTCTTGTGTTTTAATTTTTAGGGTTTCTTTCATTTGTTAAAAACGTGGACAAGTATTAGAAGAGGTAGGGTGTTTGCCGAAACAGTTGGAACACATAGTGCGGGAGCATTCTTTTGGTGTATGTGGAGGAAGATTGCAGTTAGCACATGCTGAATTTTTTTTGCAATTTTGTATGGCCCAAAATCTGACAGGATTTGCATCGCATTGTATTTGGGAAGAACTCTCTTACCGGAAGATTGTACCAAGCAATTTTTTTTTTTGAAGGAATGTGATACAAATTGAAAGTAAAGAGTATGAGTCGGGTGGGAACATAATTATCATTTATTTTTTTTGTAAATTTATAAACTCCTGTTACACCTTGTTCCTTCAAATGCTCTATAATTTCGTTTTCTGAAGTGTCTATTAAGTTTCTATCAAATAATGTACCATAATTTTGCATGAGTTAAGTGTAGCGTGGTATTTAGCAGAAATATTGCACAATCCACGAAATTGGTTGTTTTTATAAATTTGTCAGCTACTTTTTGTGTTTTCACTAACACCAAAAGGCTACCATCTCGTAGTAAACTAATAGACTCGTATTGTGAACTGATACCTTCTATTGCTGTTTGTTTAGCGAAAACGCTGAATGATGATAATGGTTTGTTGGTATCAGTCGACACGAAAATGATAAATGTTGGATCATTTGAGAGAACTGTTTGAGTGAGTGGTGGAAATTCTTGTCTTACTCTTTTGTTCTTCTTCTTTTTTGAACTTGCAGATAAAGTTCCATCAAGTAAATTAAACCGATTCGATAACAGGGAATCGGTCAGTCACTTAACATGACCAAATTAAGTAAAGGTTCACTTATAATAATAAATTATATGATTTTTTTTTTCCCCTTTTTTTTTTTTTTAAATGCTTATAAGAATAAAAAAAAAAAACAGAAATAAAAATATGAAAATAGAAAAAAAAACAATAAGCACAAAATTGGATTAAGCAAAGAAAATGAAAGAAATTAAATTAGTAAATAAAAAAGAATTTAAATTATTTTATATGATTTTCAACAAGAATCAGAACAGCACTGTATGAGAAATAGTCGAGGACTGTACAAATTTTAAGGTGCTTTAATTGTTATGGTTTTAATCATAAGGCTACAGATTGTAAAAATGGAATTTGTTGTTTTAAATGTGGTAAAAGTGATCATAAATCAAATGAATGTCCGGAAGCTGTTCAAAAATGTGTAAATTGTATAAGAGCTAAAATTAAATTAGGTCTTACTGATTTGAATGTGGAACACGACTCCAGAAGTCTATCATACCCTAGTTATGTAAAAAAAATTGAATGTTGCAAGAAGTAAAACAACATATTAACAATTAAAGAACGTTGAAGGTGTTTGCCTTAATATGCCTTAAGTTACAATAAATAATTTTGGACAAATAGAATCAGTACTTATTCCTAAAAAATATGATTTTATCTCATTAACTGGAACTCATTTAACGAAGGGTGATGATGATAGTTTAATTTATATTGAGGATTATAATATTATAAGAGTAGATTAAACTTCAAAACATACGGGTGGTATACTAGTTTATTTAAAAAATGTTGGAATTATGAGATAATAAGCAACTTTAGCTCCGCAATGAATTGGTGGGGGATAAAGTTAAACAATACCAGAGAGCAATTTTGATAAATAATATAAATGTGTGGCATATTAGAAATATTTCTAATATGCCACACATTTATATTATTGGTATAAAAGGTATATTGGTATGAAAGGTATAAGCATATTAGAAATATTTATTCCAACAAACTTTCTTTAAAAAAAAAATAGTTTTATTAATAATCAAATTGAAAATGCAAGAGACCAAAAATCTATGTGGCTTAAAATAAAAAGTTATATATTAAGAAAACCAAGAAATGAAATCAAAGAAGTTTAAATTTAATCAATATTTTGTAGATAGTATAAGTGAAATATATAGTATAACATTTAAGCAATATAGTAATATCATTGAGAACTATCCTTATCAATTTAAATTCTAGTTAATTAGTATTGAAGAATTGAATAAAGTTATAAAATCACTAAATAACAAAAAGAGATCTAAATATGATGAATAAGAATATTTTTATTGAATGTTTTGATTTAATTGGAGAGAGTTTTTTTTAACTATTATTAATGAATCGTTGAAATCCAGTACTTTCCCAGATACTTAGAAAGAAACTGTTGTAATTCCTATTCCGAAAGTAGCTGTAACAAAAAATTGTAAAAATTTCGTCCTGTGAATATGAACTGTATTGAATCAAAAATATTAGAAAAAATTGTTTTTGAACAATTAAAAAACTATTTTGAGAAAAATAATTTAATCGCTAAATTACAATCAAGCTTTAGAAGAGGGCACAGTTGTGAATCAGTACTTAATCTGGTTATAACTAATTGGAAGGGTGCAGTGGAAGATAAGAGGATAATTGTTGAAGTATTTCTCGATCTACGCAGAGCCTTTGAAACAATAGATAGATCAATTTTATTAAAAAACTTCAAAGGTATGGTGTTACTGGTACTGAAATAAAATGGTTAGAATCGTATCTACAAAATAGAAAGCAACGTATAAAAGTAAAAGAATGTATTTGAAAAGTAATAAACACAAAGCTTGGAGTGCCTCAAGGATCAGTTCTTGGAGTATTTTTGTTCTTAATGTACATCAACGATATTCAGAAATGCATTAAATTTAATGAAATTGCACTATTCGCAGATGATGCTCTTTTATATATAATAGGTGAGAATTTAAATGATTGCGTTAATAAAATAAACTTAGATTTATAAAATTTAAATGAATGGTTCCAAATGAGTAAACTAAAAATAAATATTGATAAAACTAAATGTTTGATCATTAATAGTAAATTAAATAATAACCTTGTTGTTTTTAATAATGAAAATATAGAAATAGTTAATGAAATAAAGTATTTAGGGGTGATTGTTGATAATAATTTAAATTTCAAATTTCACATTGATTACATTTGTAAAAAAATTGCTAAAAAAATTTACTTTTTTTCAAAAATTAGAAAGAATATCACATTAGCTTGTACAATTAATTTATATAATCTTATTATAAAACTCCACTTTGAGTATTGCTCTTCAATAATTTTTATGTCAAACCAAACTGTAAAATAAATCAATGACGATTATATTAAAAGTTAATAGATATACAGCTAGATTATATATGTTAAATACATTAAAGTGGTTAAGTGTAAGGCAAAAAGTAATAATGAATGTTTTAATTCAAGTATTTAAAATTAAATATGGCTTATTACCTAATTATCTATCTGAAAAGTTATTGTATGTAAATGAAGTTCATAATTATTATTTAAGAAATAGATTAGATTTTAGATTAGATGTAGTAAGAAATGATATAAATAAAAAAATATTGTTTTACAATGGATTAAAAATGTATAATGCCTTACCAAATGAAATAAAAATAGAATCAAAATTAGAAAATTAATTATTAGGTATATTAAAGAAAATATTTCATATATTTAAAAAAAAGATTATATAAAAAAAAAAAATGTGATAATTGTTAAATTAGTTTTAAACTAAATAAATAAAAATAATAAATAAAATAAAATATTTTTCACATGTATAAATACATTAAAGAATTTTCAACAACAGAAAAATTTACGTCAATATATGGAACTCGTTTTGCTCTTTGTTCTTTGGGCTTACGACCAAATACATGTCATCTGGACCGAATACATGTAACTGTTGCTCTATAGAAAATTATAAAATAGAATTGAAAAATCTGATAAATGGTACATGCATAATAGTTTTAGATTCGATTTTAGGAGAACATAAAAAAAAACAATATTTTATTTGTTTTAACACTTTTATATTTTTTCTTCTTTTCTTTTATACAAAAACAAATTTAACTATATAATACATTAAATATAATAACATAATTATACATTCAATAATTTAACTGTTTTTAATTTAATTTAATTTAGTTTAATTTAATAACGGCGTTTCAGCGTATAGTTTGAAATCCAGAACAGAACTTAATTTAATTCGGTTATTTCCTGATATTTATAAAGGGTTTTCCAATTTGAATGATATGATTTCTAAGTGACGTTTCGGCCATTTGTAGTATGTCATGATCTGTCATTTTTTTTTTCATTGTATTCAGCAATGTTTACAATTTCATCATAGAGAGACATACGTAAGATCAACGTTTAAAAATTATTCAATTTTATTATCAAAATAATCGTTCTCCAATTGCAACTTTCCTGCGCTTTTACCATTACTATTACCAAACCAGACTCTCTTTAAGCTTTAGAAGTCAATATTAAACGTGCTATTTATGACATACGACTTGATTTAGTGGAAAAAGTGCTCGAAAATTGGGTTCATTGAATTCGTTCCTGGAAAAGAAGTCGTGGAGGCCATTTGAATGACGTTTTATTCAGAACTTAATTGTATCGATTGTACTTCACATTAAATAAAAAACATTTCCTTAACAATTAGTGTGTTTTTTTGAAAAGAAATCATATCATTCAAATTGGAAAACCCTGTATTATAATTTTTGCTTACGGAAATTAATTGAACAATATTTTGTGGGAACAATAAAAGTTCCATTATTAGGAATTTTCTCTGTGTGCAAATAATTGTTTTTATAATAAAGTTCCAGATGTTGAATTAGCAGGAATGTGTACATAGATTTATTGAAAGTGAATCTATGGGATAATAATTTAGTTTTTTTTTAGGAATAAGGTGTCATATAAAATTAATTGAAAGATATTATTTTGTGGGAACATAAAAATGTTTAATTAGCAGGAATTTTGTATATGGGAAAATAATTATGTTTTTATGATAATATTGCAAATGCTGAATTGTGAAGATCTATGTGATAATAATTATTTATTTTTTTAAGAATATGGGTGTCATACGTATTAACATAATTAGAATTTTGTGTATGGGAAGTAATAATATTTCTTTAATAATGTGCAAATGCTGAATTGACAAGAATATTTTTTAGATTGATTGAAAATAAATCTATAAATCTATGGGAAAATAATTATATTTAAAATAATGCTTTTTATTGTTAGTGGTGTCATTACTGTTTATAACAATCCTACCATTACTCGGAGGCTCCGACGAAGTATTTATTATGATTTTCTTATGCTTTTTGTATAAACATTTTATTATTAAAATTACAATAATTTTAAAAAACATAAGAAAAATATTGATAAATATGTTTATTACATGATTTTCATATTTTTTGTTAACAATTTCGTTAACATGTTTTCTATTATTTTCTATATTTTTAACATGAAATTCTTCAAATTCTATATAACTCAAAGTTTTATTTTCAATTATTTTTTTAGTATAGAAAGGTAAAATTATTTTGTCATTAATTTTAGTATAAAAATGTTCATAAGTTTTTTCTTTTATTTTAATTTTACAATTTTCGAATCTTATTACCTGTTATAGTGATATTGAAATTGTTACAATTGTGTTGTAGATTTGTTTTTTCAATATTTTTGGTTATAATATGGTTTTCATCTGATATTTCTATTTCCATTTTTCTGAAATTTGAGTGATTTTTTCCCCCTCGCGGATCTGTTACAAAGTTTAAACCGGGAGATATTTCAATATCGGTTCAATATTTATTAAGAGCATCTATTGTTTTGTCTTTAATTTTTACAATTTTATTACGGATATTCTCATATTCAGTATCCTTAACTTTACTATTTATGAAGTGGAAGGGGTTTATGGTTGGTTGTCGAGTGAATAGTGTATTATACATTGCTATAATTTTTAGAATTTTTTCCTCAACGGTGTCCAAATTTACTCGTTCGTCAGGTTTAAGTTGATTTTGAAGAAATTCCCGTAACGGGAGGGCTTTGAACCCTAATTCGTTATCAACTACTATTTTTTTTAAAACCCCACAATAGATAAATATTGCAAAACAGCTCTTTTGAATTAGGTCCAGGTTCGGGAATAAATTTTGATTGCTTGTGCAAACTTAGTAAATTTATCGATAAAGGTTAAAAATAATGTTTGATCTAGGCTATAAAAAACGTGAATATGGACTATTTTGTTGGGACCTAAAGGTGTTTCTGTTATTTTGAACTTTGTTTTTATAGGTTTCTTTCATATTTTTCGAGATTACAAATCTCGCAGTTATTTGTAAAAGCGCTACCCTATCGCATAACTTTGGGTGGTAGTATAGTAACTTCAGCTCATTGCATACTTCTGAAATACCGCTGTGATGATTTTTCAAATGCTCTTTTTCTATAATTTCGGCAAGTTGCTCTTGGTCTATTATATCTTCTAATAATTTGCTACATTTAATTAACTTTAATTGGCCACTAGATGAAAAATGTTCGAAAGATATTTTTTGTAAGGCTTCTAAAATATCAGAATCTTCAATATAAATTTCATTGATAGTTTTGGGATTGAAATGCTTTTTCAAGACGGTAATGGCTGTTTGTTCATCGAAATTTTTTGTGTGAATTACTTTTCTACATTTATTAAATATTTTTAAGTTCCTAATTCTAAGAGAACCTGAATTTGTTTTATAAATAGAAATTTTAGTTTTAAATACATTTAAAGGAGATTTACTAATTGGTATACTATTATTTTCAATAAGTTAATTTGGCCCATTATTTTCGGACATTTGCTGTATATTAAGGTGTACTTCTATACGTGATAAAGCATCAGCGTTACCGTTTTGAATGCCTTTTTTATATTTGATTTCATAGTCAAATTCGAAAAGCTTGAGACGCCAACGAACTAGTTTTTAAGTTAGGTTCTTTTATGGAGAAGAGTCATTGGAGTGGCTTATGGTCTGTCTCAATTACGAATTTCCTTCCGAAAATGTAAGGGTGAAAGTACTTTGTGGCCCATACTATTGCCAATAATTCCTTCTTTATTGTACTGTAGTGTACTTCATGCTCGTTAAGAGTACGACTAGCATAACACACGGGGTGACCGTCTTGTGATAGTACGGCCCCAAGAGCAAATTGGCTTGCGTCTGTTGTAAGAGTAAAAGTTTTGTTGAATTCTGGATAAATAAGGATTGGTTCATTTATAAGTAATCTTTTGAGAGTTTCGAAAATTTGGACATATTCAGGATTATCAATTTTTAATTTTATGTTTTTTTTAAGTATTTTGTCATTGGTTTAGCGACCTTAGAATAGTCCTTAATAAATTTCCTGTAGTATCCTAATAGTCCGACAAATTGTTTAATTTGTTTTGGAGTTTTGGGAGTAGGAACGCATTGAATTTTTTTAGAATTTGGTCTTATTCCTTCTAAAGTCGCAATTTGACCAAGAAACTCAGTTTCTTTTTTCATAAACTCCGATTTATCTAATTGAATCATTAATTTAGCTTCTTCAAGCCCTTTAAAAATTTTTTTTAGCGAATCTATGTGTTCTTCAATAGATGCTGAGAAGCTATCATCTAAATACACCAAACAAATTTTATTTATAAAGTCTTTTAAAACATGGTTCATTAACCTAATTTTAACTCCAAACGGCACTAGAATAAATTCATAATGTCCATTCTCGACAGTGAACACGGTTTTGAGAATGGCGTGTTCGTCAATTTCTATTTGGTGGAAACCTTTAGCAAAGGCCAACGTGGTAAAATATTGTCATCTTTCCAATTTACTTAGAATATCATCTATATTTGGTATAGGGTGCCTATCGTCCAAACAAATTACGTTTAGTTTCCTATAGTCAATAACGATATCTTCATTTCTGTGTCCCACTGGCGTCCTTCTTCTTTGACGATCCAGACAGGAGCAAAATATGGGGAGTTGCTAAGCCTAATAATGTCCTTGTCCAACATCTCGTTAATTTGCCTTTGTACTTCTTCTTTGTGAATTTGAGGGTATCTATAAGACTTAGTGAATATTGGAACGTCATTAACAGTACGAATACGATGTTTGATAGCGTTTGTGAAAGATAAATCTAGGTTTTCGTTATAGAATAAATGCGAGTATTGTTTTATAACTTCTGATAAATGTATTTTTTCAAAGTCATTTAAATGTTCATTACAAATTTCGTTTAAAACATTAAATTTGTTATTAGTTTTAGAAATTATATTAAAGTTATTATGGTTTACCATAACAGTTTTTAATGGGGAAAAGGTTATAGATTTATTACCGCTGTTAAGAATGTTTACTTTTAGAGCGGCTGTATAGTTCTGTATACCTTTTTGAATTGTGATTTCGCCATCTGAGGACTTCCTATCCTGTAGATAAGCGAAACCATCCTTTTGAAGTACTGGTACAGTTAATTCATATTCACCTTTCTGAGTAATGTTATATTTTGTTTCTTTATTTTGATTTTTAAAATGTATTTGGATTTCATTATAAAGTTTGGTTAAAAGTTGTTGACCTAAGTCGATTTTAGTTTGTAATGGCATTAATATATTATTAAGACGTTCATTTCAACGTACGGAAAGACGTACATTTCAACCTTCTTTTCTTCAAGTCTCCCAATTCTTCGAAAAGAGGTATAACTGCTTTATGAGTTATTTTTACATCTTGATTTATAGTTAATTTAATATTTAATATATATGATATTTAATATTTATGGGGGTTTGAAGTTCTGTTAAATACATTGGATGACAAAGGTTAGGATTTATAATAGAGTGTGTTGCTCCGGTATCTATTATAATTTAAGTGGTCTAATATTCCCACTAACTAAGATATAATATGGTAGTTAAAATTCGAGGCAGTTAACAGAAAATTTGCTAGTAATTCTGTTTTGTTAACAATTTTCTGTGTTTCTCCAATGTTTATTTCCATTAGTTCAGATTCAGAAATTTGATTATTTCTGTTATAATTGTTTGTAAAATCACTATTATTTACAAATGGGATGTTCATATGTGGGTTGTTGTTACTATTATTGGGATTATAATAGTTTGAATTTCGATTTCGAGAAGAATTCGATTGGTGTTTCATATTGTTATTGATATTGTTATTTTGATTGTTCCTATTATTATTATTTTAGTTATTCCTGTTAAAATTGTTATTATTTTGGTTGTATCTATTAAAATTGTTATTATTTTTCTAGCATTATTTATAGTACCGTTATTATTGGTACGAATATAATTGTAGTTGGTTTTGGTGATTGGGTCACCAGAAAAGTTTTTATTTTTATTAATAGAATTAAAGGTCTTTTGACCACTAAAGTTATTAAAGTTAATATGTGCATAGCTTCATGTAAAATGTCAATAGTTGACTCAAGTATTTTAGGGTCACGACAATATAAAATTGAACGCATTGGTTCAGGCATTTTGTTCTTAAAAATAGTTCGAGCAGAGTTCTTATTATTACTAATTGTTTGTTGAGCAACTATTGAGTTGGCTCCTAATTCTAAGTTAACTTTTATATTTAATCTTCTTAATATATTTTTGATTTCGTTGTAGAAATCAACGGAATTTGTCTTAAAAGTGGTAGCTCTTAGTTGGTCAAAAAGTTCTTCAAGACTGCACAGATCGCTAAAATTTTTTACAAGGACGTGTTTTATTTCAGTTTATTTCTTAATGTGGTTGTTTATTTGCACTACTTCCCTCGCTTTTCCTTAAAGTTTCGATTTAATCAAGTCTGCAAATATACTTTGACTTATCTCTTCATACTTACCTAATAAAGGGCTTACGCTATCAACTAAATATGTGAAGTTTTGTAGTTCTTTAAAGTTTTCAGTAAAACGGGTAATTTATTGAGATAGTTTATGGGGTCAATAGTAAGGCTTAATTGAGTTTCAGTCATTTTAATTTTTATTATAATAATTACTTAAATTTGACTATACATATCATTTTTTACTTTTACAAAGAAAACTATTACTAATTTTGTATGTTGTAAGAACGCTTTCTAATTGGTTTTTTAGAAACTTAAGCTAATAGTTACTGATTGTTATTTATATAATTTTAATATTTTAAAATTTCTAAATTATTGCTTACGTTTATATATTAAAGTTGTTTTTGATGGTATAAGTTGATCAGCTTCGGGATAAACTGGAACTTAAACAGCAACGAGAACGAGATGTACAGGAACTAAGCAGCAACTTGTTGTACAGGATAATAGGAATTTGATTTAACAGCATTCACAATCACCATAATATAGTTAAATTTTTATTATTTATTTTTTGTTTTTTTTCTTTTTTCGTATTAAAAAAAAATTTTTATAATTTTATATTTTTATTTGAGTTTTATATACAATAACATTTTTATGTAATAATATGTTTTATTTTTGAATTTCATATATATTTTTTTGTTTTATGTTATAATATTATTCTTATTCTTCCGATGCACACGGAGGGTAAAATGGGATTGTGTCTTCTCCTCACTTTCGACAAATATTGCAAACAGTTTCTTTAATTTTATTAATTTGTAATTTTTAAATATATATGTTTCTCTTTTTTTTTGATTTAATTTCACTTATTTTTCTTCTTTTTATTTTTTCAAAATTTCTCTTTTGTTTTTTTGTATATAATTAAAAAAATATATACAATGTGTTATTTTTTTTTTAAACTTTTAGCACTTCGTTTGATAAAAGTTTTTTTTTGTTTTGTTTTTATTTTTGCAAAAAAAATTTTGACGCTTCATTTGTTAAAAAGTTTACATATTTGTTTTTTTTTTTAGATTTTAGAAAGTCTTTCACCAAAATAAAAAGGCTTTCACGGAAATGTTTATAAGTTGATCCACTATAAATGTGTGAAGACACAAAGTGTTTTCTTCTATTTATTTCTTCTTTATATTACAAAAGATAGCACTTAGTGTATCCTATCGACTGCGCCAGTTTTAGATTCGATTTTCGGAGAACATAAAAAAAAAACAATATTTAAATATGTTTTAACACTTTTATATTTTTATACCCTACACCTAAAATATAGGCTATATTAACTTTGGTATGGTGTTTGTAACCATCAAAAGGAAGCGAGTTAAATATGGACATGTATATATATTCTGAATCAGGATCACCTCCTGAGCCCATTTAACGATGTCCGTCCGTTCGTCCGTCCGTTCGCACGATAACTCAAAAACTAGTAAAGCTATATTGATGAAATTTATATAGTAGGTTACTAATTACGATAGGAAGGCTAAGTTTGAATCTGGACAAAATCGGTCCATGGGTTCGGATTCTGGAAGCTACGAATTGATTCCGGAGCAAACGAGATTATCTCTAAAACCAACAAAGATAGAAAGAATCTTTAAATTTTTTACAATAATGTTCCTCCCCGTTTAATTTATGTCTCTGAAATTTAAGAGGATTCGGTCCATGGATTTGGGTTTTGGAAACTTCCAAACGAGCCTCGGAGCAAATGAGATTATCTCCAAAACCAACTAAGATATAGCCTTTACATTTGGCAGAGTGGTGTTCTTTCATGTTTGATTTAAGTCTCTAAAATTTGAGAGGATTTGGTTCATGGGTTCGGATTTTGGAAGCTTCCGAACGAGCCCCAGAGCAAACGAGATTATCTCCAAAATCAACAAAAATAGAACCTTTAAATTTTTTACAATGATATTCCTTCCCGTTTGATTTATGTCTCTGAAATTTAAGAGGATTTGCTCCATGGGTTTGGATTTTGGAAGCTTCCAAACGAGCCGCAGAGCAAATGAGGTTATCCCCAAAACCAACAAAGATATAACCTTTAAATTTGGCAAAGTGGTGTTCTTTCATGTTTGATTTAAGTCTCTGAAATTTAAAAGGATTTGGTCCATGGGTTTGGATTTTGGAAGTTTTCGAACAAGCCCCAGAGCAAATGAGATTATCCCCAAAACCTACAAAGATATAACCTTTAAATTTGGCAGAATGGTGTTCTTTCATGTTCGATTTAAGTCTCTGAAATTTGAGAGAATTTGGTCCATGGATTCGGATCTTGGAAGCTTTCGAACGAGCCTCAGAGCAAACGAGTATATCTCCACAACCAACAGAGATAGAACCTTTAAATTTTTTACATTGATGTTCCGTCCCGTTTGATTTATGTCACTGAAATTTAAGAGGATTTGGTCCATGGATTTGGATTTTGGAAGCTTCCGAACGAGCCCCAGAGCAAATGAGATTATAACCAAAACCAAAAAAGATATAACCTTTACATTTGGCAGAGTGGTGTTCTTTCATATTTGATTTAAGTCTCTGAAATTTAAGAGGATTTGGTCCATGAACGAGCCGCAGAGCAACTGAGATTATCCCCAAAACCAACAAAGATATAACCTTTAAATTTGGCAGAGTGGTGTTCTTTCATGTTTGATTTAATTCTCTAAAATTTAAGAGGATTTGGTCCATGGGTTTGGATTTTGGAAGTTTTCGAACAAGCCCCAGAGCAAATGAGATTATCCCCAAAACCTACAAAGATATAATCTTTAAATTTGGCAGAATGGTGTTCTTTCATGTTTGATTTAAGTCTCTGAAATTTGAGAGAATTTGGTCCATGGATTCAGATCTTGGAAGCTTTCGAACGAGCCTCAGAGCAAACGAGTATATCTCCACAACCAACAGAGATAGAACCTTTAAATTTTTTACAATGATGTTCCTTCCCGTTTGATTTATGTCACTGAAATTTAAGAGGATTTAGTCCATGGATTTGGATTTTGGAAGCTTCCGAACGAGCCCCAGAGCAAACGAGATTATAACCAAAACCAAAAAAGATATAACCTTTACATTTGGCAGAGTGGTATTCTTTCATGTTTGATTTAAGTCTCTGAAATTTGAGAGAATTTGGCCCATGGATTCGGATCTTGGAAGCTTTCGAACGAGCCTCAGAGCAAACGAGTATATCTCCACAACCAACAGAGATAGAACCTTTAAATTTTTTACAATGATGTTCTTTCCCGTTTGATTTATGTCACTGAAATTGAAGAGGATTTGGTCCATGGATTTGGATTTTTGAAGCTTCCGAACGAGCCCCAGAGCAAATGTGATTATAACCAAAACCAAAAAAGATATAACCTTTAAATTTGGCAGAGTGGTGCTCTTTCATGTTTGATTTAAGTCTCTGAAATTTAAGAGGATTTGGTCCATGAATGAGCCGCAGAGCAAATGAGATTATCCCCAAAACCAACAAAGATATAACCTTTAAATTTAACAGGGTGGTGTTCTTTCATGTTTGATTTAAGTCTCTGAAATTTAAGAGGATTTGGTCCATGGGTTCGGATTTTGGAAGCTTCCGAACGAGCCCCAGAGCAAATGAAGTTATCCCCAAAACCAACAAAGATATAACCTTTAAATTTAGCAGAATGGTGTTCTTTCATGTTTGATTTAAGTCTCTGAAATTTGAGAAAATTTGGTTAATGGGTTCGGATCTTGAAAGCTTCCGAACGAGCCCCAGAGCAAACGAGTATATCTCCACAACCAGCAAAGATAGAATTTTTATTTTTAGTACAAGGGTGTTCTGTTATGTTTCCTTTTCGGTAAAATTGGAAACTGACATTTGAAAGAATTTGAACCATGGGTTCGTATTTTGGAAACTTTAGGACGATCACAAGAGCAAACGAGTATATCTCCAAAACCAACAAAAATAGAACCTTCAAATTTAGTACAACGGTGTTCTGGCATGTTTTCTTTATGTCCCTGAGATGGATTTGATGAATTGGAGTGGCATATCGGGTACCTGACAAGGACTAATTAATTGATAGGACCAAGTAATTATAAATGGATATCTGTTTTACCCTCACTTATTGAGAAATACAACTCAACATATCATCGTACAATTAAACTTTAAAATAAAAAAATTACAAAGAAAAATGAAACATTACTATTAAAAACTGTCTACAATAAATTAAAAGTTTTTTAAAGCAAATCATAAAGTTGGAGATTATGTTCGTATAGACAAATTTAAAGGTATTTTTGCAAAGGTTATTAACAGAAATATTTACAATTGCAAAATTAAAAGAACTGACTCAATAACATACAACTTACTTGATTACACAAATAATCTAATAACCGATTCTTTTTATGAGCCAGAATTAACACCAAAGGAAAGGAAATCAAGTTTTAGTTAGATGGCTTGCTTTTGATAAAAAGATCGATTCATGGATAAACGAAGAAGGTATTACTTAATATTCTACACATATTTAAAATATTTTAATTTTTCTTATTTGTGCGTTTTAGTTTCGCTTTTTTATTTTAGTAAAGTTAATAATATGATTTTAATAAAATACATTTATCTCAAAAGCTTTTTTTCATTTTGCATGTACATATTTAATTCTGTATTCAAATCAAGTTCATGATTAAGTTCATTAGTCATTTTAGTCAAGATTTTATACATACAACCGCACAATATACACCTGCTTCATGTTTTATATTAAAAAAGAATTAAAATAGCTTAAAATAATCAAGTTAAAATGCATTTAATTAACATTTTTTATTTTTTATCGCAAAACCATATACATTCACTACATACTATAGGATATTTTTGATAATTTCATAACACTACATCTTTCCAATATAATATAGTCTAATCAAAATCTAAGAACTTTGATACTTGGTCCCAATAACTTTGGAGGGCTCCGATTCGGTCCTAGATCCAACAAATGGTGAACATTTCTTTGTATTTATAGTTAAATTTATAATAGCTGATAAAGCTCAACCCAACCGCTATTTTTTTCTTGAACTTCTTTTAATTTTCTTAAAAGCGGTTCTTCCATAGCTTCTATAATTATTGGTTCTATTTCATCTCCTTTATATAGTGCAACTATTTTTGTACTTAAATATTTCAATTCATTTTTTTCTTCCTCATCTTCATACATTTTGAATTCACCACAAAAAACTGCATTTATTTTAATGCTGATATGGTTTTTCAGTAAAATTCTTAATTTATCTTCTATTGCACTTCTATATTCTTGAAAGAACATTTTCGGTTATTAATTACTCCTGATCGTTATTAATTACTCCTTTTATTCAAAGCTGAATGCGGTAGATATTCCCACACTAAACGTTGACATGATTATGAAGATGATGCTTCAGATTCACCACCGCTTCTAAAAGACTTGAATCCATTTAACATTCGAGCAAACGATTTCAGTTTGCTCAATCTGAAGTTAAATGAAATTTTGTTCTTGTTTTCTGGGCAGATGATAAAAGTTTTTCAAAAATGTTTAATATCTGCTTCACAATTTTTAATGTTTTACTCTACTTCGTTACAGTGACTTATCATCTTGAATAAGATGTTTTGATGTTTTCTTACAAAAGTCTCAGCATAGGTTTCCATAGTTACTTATTATTATGGACAATTGCACACATAAATAATTGCAATAATACTAATTTAAAGTTTAAGCACTTATTGCACATTACTGTAAATAAATTCTTATATTACTTTAACATTGCATACCCTAAAAAAAAGAATTAAAAAAGCTTGAAATTATCAAGTTAATATGAATTTAATTAGCATTTTTTATTTTTTATGGCATAACCAAAACAATCACTACATACTATAGGATATTTTTGATAATTTTATAACACTACATCTTTCTAATATTCAAATCTAAGATATATAAATATATATGTATATTCAAAATCTTAGATCGTTGATACATGCTCAATTTTCCACTAAAAGTCAAACTGAATCGGCTGTTTGTAAAGTAAAGGGGATAAGACTAAATTACGATTCCTCAAAAATAATAAATTTTGAAAAATTTAGATAAAGAGATGATTTTAACAAATGACAAGGATGGTATTTGCATTTTATCAAAAAATTTTAGAAGAGCACTACTCCGGTGTGGAGAAGGCTTTTTTAGCATGATGTCTGTGTGTGTGTGTGGGTGTGTGTGTGGGTATGTCTGTGGGCACGTGTACAGCTTAAACTACTAAGCGGAATTTTTTTGCAATTTCATATTTAAGGTTTTGACGTAAATATTTCGGATTTATAAGCTTTTCGAGCAAATCGGACAACCGCAAGTGGTAGTTTACTAGTGTAGTTTTTAAGTTTTTTACGAATATTTCGTAACATAAAAATTGTATGAGAAAAATTATTAAGAAAAAGTTCTTACACAAGTAAAGAGGAACAACAACCGACTAACTTTAACTTTTATTTAATTTTTTTTCTGAGTCCAAATTTCATACATAACACTCCATATGAATTTATATGAACAATTTTCTTTTATGTTTTTTTTATACTCTAAAAATTTATATAGGTACATAGTTATATCTATGCATATTATTCTTTTGTTGATGACATAAAATTAAAACAGTAAAATTTTTGTTAGCAGATTCAATATTAATCTTATGTTTATTTTGTATTTCTTTTCAGTTTTTATTATTTTTTACTTCTAATATTTTTGAGTGAAAAAAAATCATGTACATTACATAATAAAGTAAATGGATGTATGAATGAATGTACATATTTATATTTTTACAATTTAATTGCTTATTATTGTTATTCAATAAAACAAAATGTTGTTAAATCATTAGAAGTTATTTTACTTTAATATAAATTATTATGTAAAAAATCTATAAATTTTGGCATTGTACTTTTCGTGTAGTGGCGGTGGGTCCTGTGGTGGAGACAGCTGATATTTTTTTAATCTATTTAGTTTTTTATTTTTATATTATAGTTTCTATATATAGTTCTTAATAAATCAGTAAACATGTACCAAATTTTTCTTTCAAAGATGATTAATTTTGATAAAGATCACAATTCATGAGTAAATAAAAACTATATTATATGAAATTTAATTTACTTGCTTTTTTATTTTTATAATTATTTATCACATTTTTTTTTTAATATGCCTATAATTTGCATAATACAAAGTAATTTGCTAAAACATAAAAAATATGTGGTTCTATATTAAAAAAATGATTTCAAATTATTTTTCAATTAAACATAACAATATTAATCACTAAATACAAATTTTTTTCCTCACGATTTTATACATACATCGTTTACTTTAAATTACTTTAAAACTAAGATACAATAACAAAGCCAATATCTGCATTTTATTTATCTCATAAATAACAACTGCATTTTTGCGTTAATATTATATGACAATAACTGGTTGGGCGTGAAATCTTTTTATTAAAAAATAAAATAAATTCTTATTTATTATAATTTACTTTTTTTTTATTTTTACAATTACTTATCACATTTTTTTTTTAAACTGCCTATAATTTGCGTAATACAAAGTAATTTGCAAGAACATAAAAAATATGTGGTTTTATATTAAAAAAATGATTTCAAATTATTTTTCAATTAAACATAGCAATATTAATTACTAAATACAAATTTTTTCCCTCACGATTTTATAAATACATCATTTACTTTAAATTACTTTAAAACTAAGATACAATAACAAAGTCAATATCTGCATTTTATTTATCTCATAAATAACAACTGCATTT
The DNA here is from genome assembly GCA_947095535.1 of Poecilobothrus nobilitatus. Classification (NCBI taxonomy): domain Eukaryota; kingdom Metazoa; phylum Arthropoda; class Insecta; order Diptera; family Dolichopodidae; genus Poecilobothrus; species Poecilobothrus nobilitatus. The sequence goes on from OX352772.1 coordinate 171,430,006, forward strand.
TTGCGTTAATATTATATGACAATAACTGGTTGGGCGTGAAATCTTTTTATTAAAAAATAAAATGAATTCTTATTATTTACAATAATCTATGTTACTATCATACTATCACAACAACATCATTGCACTTACTTGTTCTTCATTAACCCTTTGACCTTCAAAATTACTAACAAGAAAAAAAAAAAAAAAGAATAAACAACTTTTGTTATATGCAAACGCGCCAGCGACATTCTTTTAAAGTTCAATCACTTTTGTCGTGAACAACATTCCTTAAAAGTTCAAACACCTTTGTTGTGAGCACATTTGCATAAAACTTAAAAACGTTAACATGCGCACGCACCAACAACATTTCTTAAAACTTCAAACAATTTTGTCGTGAGCTCATTTACATAACTATTGCTATCTCTTTTTCGCACAGAATCCCCACGCCCAAGTGCCATACATACTAATGTTCAAATTAAAGTACGTTTGTTTACAAATATTAAATAGTTTAAAAATAATGTTGAATTTAAAAAGAAAAAATATTAAATGTAAAAAGTACTTAGTGTACGTTTAGTTAAAGTAAAATTTAAGAAAATTATTAGATTTAATCTTAATTATAAAGAGAGTTGTTGTAAATATTAATAAATTATAAAAGTAAATATTATTGAGCCGATGGTTCAATAATATTGCATTACATTTATGTATGTAATATTAATATAAATTTATATTAATATTACATTATTACTTTTATTTATTTATTTATTTTAAATAAATAAATAAATAAATAAAAGTAAAATAAAAATTTATGTAGTGTAAAAGTATTCAATTGCAAAAAAATATTGTTAAAATTATAGAATACTTTTTTATAAATGTTAAATAGTTTAAAAATTATATTAAAGTTACAAATAAATAAAATAAAAAAATAATAATAACGACAATCAATTTGGCCGTCTTGAAGCCAAATAACTTGTAAGTTTTTCGTTCTTTTGAGGTTTATTGCCATGATATAGAGTTCAGCTTGAAAAGGCGTAAGATGATGGACAAAGAAAATCTGCTTATTTTCTTCACCAATATTTAATTCTGCAGAAAATAGGCGTTTAAAATTCTTTTTAGCATCCAAAATTTTTTTTCTTTTTTTCAGTCGTTTTAAACTCAAGAAGATACAGACCGTTGATTGTATTTCTATATTTTTATTCCAAAGTGGTTTAATGGCAGAAAATCTTCAGTAGTCACATTAAATCCAATTTTCCCTCCAATTTTTAAAATCGTTTCCATTGGGTTGTTTAAATTATTTGGAAGGCCAGCTACAACAACATTATTTTTTAATTTTGTTTGGTGCACCTCATCAGATATACCTTCTATTTTATTAATCTTTTTTTCCAAATCACTATTTTTGTCTAGAGCAATTATCAATTGTTTTTTCAAGTTTTCATTTTCTCTTAGAACTTCTTTATTTTGTTGTATTAAGTCGAGCAGTGTATCAGAATTAAAATGTTGGGATTTTCGAATATCTATTACAACATCTCTTAATTTTTTCAGGGATGCAGCTAATGTTTTATCCATGATAGAAGTTGTAAAATCAAAGGTGGATAGTTCATTAACTGAATCAATATTTGTTGAAATAGCATGCTGTTCTTTTGCATCTTCTTCTTCTACAACTGAATCTTCTTCTTCTGCAACTGGATCTTCCACCATAATAAAGAAACCATTGCCACGGGGAGGACATTTTGGACACATCCAAGGTGCGGTGCTTTTTTTAATTTCTTCAAAATGTTCAGTTAAAATTCCAACACATTCAATCTCATATGAGCCTTGATACAAACCACTACAAGTTACCCATTTTGCCCTTCCAGTCCCTTAAATTTTTACCACAAATATTACATTGTTTAACAATTTTTATTCTTTGCTAGTATGTAAATTATATTATTTATACTATAAAATATTTTAAATTAATTCGAAATAAAATTTTACTAAACAGTAACACTCAAACACGATTCACGAACCAATCAACAGATTGCTAATTAAGGGAAACAAGTACAAAAATCAGGTTAATGCTACAACCACTAAAAAAAAAGTTAAATCGCTCATATCAAACTTAAAAATTCATAAATTCATAGTTACAAAATAAATTATGAATTCGTAGTTACCGTTGCAATTTTATAAATTTACTCTTAAACTAACTTACTTAATTAAAATTAAGTTAATTTAAAAGTAAAATTTTGTAGCATTGCATTAATTTGTTGTATTATAAATTGAATTAAATTGTATTATTAATTGAAAACAAAAAAAAAACTTGTGTAAGCTTGTATTTAAATTTAATGTAAATTTAATTTTGTAAATTTGTAATTTCTATTGTACCTTATTTAAATTAAATAAGAAATAAATAAATAAATAAATAAATGATCTTCGCTTACTCAGAAGCTGGTAGACACCAATTAACTATGACCAATAAACAGTAAGCACCAATTATGTATGAGCTACCTAGTTAGTAATCCAAATAATTTTATTACTGATTTTAAAATTTACCTCTCCTTTTTATAATATATTACCATTTGGCCTAATAGTGTTATAAACAATGTACCTATGTTTTAATATTTATTTATTTATTTATTTTATTTTATAATTTACAATAAACTTAAATCTATTTAACTTAATTAAATTGTCGGTGTTAAAACTAGCAATACAATTAGCATACTAGCAAATGTAAACCGAAAATAAAGTAACGAATTTATTGATTAATTAAGTGTAATTAAAAATAATATGTACTGAATTCGTAAGTGATTAAATAAGTAGTAAATTATCAAAATGAAAGATAATTGAGAAACAAGCACGTTGAATTTACTTATCCTTGATGTAATTGAGTGATAGCTTATTAAAAGCTCTATGAGTTCTAGCACGCTTGACATAAGTCGAAAGGGAGTTCCATAAGGCAGTAATTTTGACAAAATAAGATAAATGCCTTAGGCGACCTCTATGATAAGGAGTGATAACATTCAAAGTTATTGATGACCTGCCAAAACTTATTTTAATGTATAAGTAATTCGGACGTCCAGTTGTGATAAGCCTGTGAAAGAAAGAAATATATTTATGATTCAAGTAATTATTAAGGGTACACCCTAATGAAATTTTAGAGGTATCAGATATCCTATCGAACCTACGGTTGTCTACAACAAATTTTGTTCAAGAGTTAAATATGTAATTCAAACCGGCACTCACACTAGCACTCATCGAAGAATAAACAACGTTACAGTAAAGAATATGAGGTAGGAAGAGAGCTTTAATAAGTCGGCACTTAGTATTGAATGAAATACCAGGAGCAATTTTCCAGAGCTTACGAAGCACTGGGTCGACTTTACTAGCAACTTTATTGATATGCTCTGCACATTTAAGATCATTACTAAATGCAACGCCCAAGTTGTTAACCTTTCCAAAAAAGGGGATAACATTTCCGTTGAGCTTCAGTTGCGGTAGTTTCACAGTTTCTACCGGTAATGTATAAAGAAAGGTCGATTTAGTCAAAAGAAACCTGCATCCAGTTCATCATTCAAAATACCGATACAGCTGGAAAGATGAGATAAAGGTGAGCTTAGAAAAAGCTGAGAATCGTCAGAATACATTCTGCATTGGGCTAGACTCGGCGGCATTAGTGAAGATGGAGAATAGTAGCGGACCCAAAATACACCCCCGAGGAACCCCACAATTGTTTGCCAAGAAATGATACGAAAAACTTTCCACTCTAACACACTGAAAACTATTCACTAGATAATACTGCAAGAATTTACGGCTATCCTGTGAAATTTGAAGTCTCTACTCAGTTTTTCACATAAAAGATTATGCTTCACTGAGTCAAATGCTTTAGAAAAATCTAGGAGCAGCAAAATAGTTGAATGTTTCATATGCACTTCAGAAGAAATAAAATCTTTTATTTCCAGGAGAGTAGTGCTGGTACTGTACTTTTTCCTAAAACCGAACTGGAAAGGGAAAAGGAAACTATTGCTATCGAGAAACTTAGTCATTTGCTCCTGCGCTAAAAACTCAAAAGCTTTAGATAGCCCTGGAGGAATACTAATGGGTCTAAAATCGCTTAAAGTCGGACTAGTTTTCTTGGGAATAGGAATGATTTTGGACAACTTCCAAGCCTAAGGATATTCAGATGAAGTGAATACAGTGTTAAAGATGTGCGTGATAAACGGCAAAAGAACTGGCAGAAAGAGTTTTAAGAATTTTAAAGGAATAGTCAATTTCCACAGCAATCCGTTTAATACAATAAATTGCCCTTCGGGCATTGTCTGGATTTATGTTTTTAAATGAGAAGGAGTTAGTAGTTTGTATCTGCGCAAAAATTCGGCTGACAGGTGTCTTATATGAACTGGAGTACGTTTGTTTGCGGCTCGATTAAGAAGCACTTGTTCAGGTCGTTGGCATCAAACTCGGTTTCTGTCCTACTACATGAAGAATTAATTAAGCAGAGTTTCCGAAAACTTTTTAGATGGCAACTTAGGGTTAAGCAGAGTTGCATTGTATTGCTTGAGGGCCTGGCGAATCAAAAGAGTGACCTTAGTAGGTAACCCTGAACTTTGGAATGGGAAAAAAATTGACCCATACAGCACGACATGCTAACCTACATTTTTATTTATGGGTTAAATGTAGGTCATGCTTGGTTAGTAGGTCAAGAACTTGTTTTGATTGTTTTGATTTAGGATTTAAGTTAGGTTGTATATGTGAAAATTGAATTCGCTTTAAAATTCAAACCTCTACAAATGCATTATTGTCGTTCAAAAACAACATCAAGACAATACTGATCTGGAGAATTATCTATTAACAAACTTTGGAAGATGTACAACAACAGTGTGTCATCAGAGTTCTATGTAAAATAAAGTTATTTTAGAAAAAGTTTCAATAATTCGTTCAATATTGGTTTCAAAGCTCCATCTTCCGATAAATATTCAACATGCATTATGTACTCAGATCGTTTGAAAGTGGAAAAAAATACTAAACAAAGGCATAAATACATGATAAAAAGTAGGATCCATAAGCTACGAGCGAAAGCATTTTTTGATCCTGCGCGAGAAGAGATTGATAATATGATGACATTTTCATTCGATTGTCAAAAAAATATGCTTTTGCCGAAGGTTGCGGATCAAGCAGTTTACTACAGCCGTCAGCTGTATTTGTATAATTTTGGCGTGGTACAAGGATCATCGAAAACTTCACTTACAAAAGAAAATATATTTCTTTATCTATGGACAGAGGACATTCGTCCGGCAGTCTATCATCGGCTTCAAAACACCATTTTCAATAATCAAATATATCAAAAATTCGACTTGTTTGTGATGGTTGCGGATCACAAAATAAAAATTGTGCAATGATATGCTTGCTATTATTTTGGTTATCCAATGAAGCGCCCAAGCATGTTAAGGAAATCGAATTAATCTTTCCCGTACCTGGCCATTCCTTTATACCACCAGACAGAGTCTTTGCTCGTTTGGAAAAAATTGTTTAAGATAAAGAAACCATTATGCTTCCAGAAGAGTATAAAAAAATGTACGAAGACTGTGGAAAAATTATTGAAATTGGTTCAGCAGATTATGTAATTCGCGACTGGCAGAAAAACCAGAAGTCTTAGCCCTATGTGAAACACAAGTCAGTAACAACATAATAACTTTAATGTTACGGGCTACTCATTTACTTCACACTTCGTACTCAAAAGAGGTATCACTGTCTGTATAAAAAATTTCATTGCTTTACACACACTTCCAAAATATAAATGTTGTAGCCCAACCTTTCATTACATTTGGTTCAAAATTCTCGTTGAAAAGCATGTTCAACATTTCTGTTTCCTATACAGATCGCCCAACTCAAATGAATAAGAAACTGCTATGGAAATTGAAAATCGTTCGAACCAGATCAATGAAATTTTGGAAGCATTTCCAGAAACTGAAATTATTCTGGCGGGAGATTTCAACATTCATAACAGCGACTGGCTTCATTTTTCTAGCAACATCTCCCCAAGTCAAAACTCAATTGGGAAAGAAGTTGAACTATTCTCCACACTGCTCCACCTTTCTCAACATGTCCAAAATCCCACTAGGATCCCGGTCACTTCTTCACCGTGCTAATTATGAAGGTCACTTCTTCGATCTATTTCTCACCACACACCCTGAAAAATATGTGGTTTTAGTTGGTTGCCCCCTGGGTAATTCCGATCATTGTTTGGTTAACACAAGTTTCCGGATAAGCCGAATCTCCAACATAAGGTCCCCTCCCAAAAAATTAGTTTGGCGTTACAGCCATGCTGACTGGGAGAGCCTTAACAACTTTTTTGGAGCCTTTGATTGGGCCTTCTGCTTCTGCTACAGAAATGTTAACTTTGCTGCAAATGCGATTAGTGAAACTATTTTACTTGGAATGAAGTTATTCATTTCTAATTTTATGAAATCTGTTAAAAGGAGTCCCAAATCTTGGTTTTATCGTATTTGCAAAGAAGCCATTCCTAGAACAGAGGAGGCTTTTAAACTGTACCAAAACAAAAGGTTGGAGGCTCGCAGGGCCAACGATATAGTGGTGAGAAACAGATGCAAGAGAGTTATCAATAAGCAAAAATTCTTGTTCAAATAAGGTTGAAATGTAAAATCATCTGCATGCCAAAAAATAGGAAATCTTTTTGGTCATTTGCCAAAACTCTAAAGGAAGACGTTAGAGGGTCTTCCTTTTCACCACTTATTGATAATAATAACTGAACCGTATCAGATTCAGAAAAGAGAAGGCGAACTTATTTGGCAAGTAGTTCACTTTCAATTCGACACTGTCACAGTCTGCTCAGATGCCACCTTCTTTTCCAGAAGCTGGCTGCTCCTTCGGTAAAATTTACTTTAAGACGCGGGCGGTGATGAAAATCTTAAAAAATCTTGATTCAAATAAGTCAGCCGGTCCAGATGGCATAACCACCATGGTGCCTAAAAATATCTCCTCCACTATTTCAAAAGCCCTGCGCAAACTTTTCTACCTCTCCTTTACTTCGGGTATCCTATATCCAATGGAATGTTGCACATTTTTTTCCAATTTCCAAAAAAGGTAATAAAAGCGAACCCTCCAACTACCGCCCTATTGCTATAACTTCGGTCCTCTTAAAGGTAATGGAGAAAAAAGTGAACCAAAAGCTGCTCAAATACCTGGACCACAAAGGTTTGCTTAATGATCCTCAATACGGGTTCAGAGCCTGTCGTTCAACCGGTGATCTCATGACTTACCTTTCTGGGAAGCTAAGCATCAGCCTTTATCATTCTGGTGAGTCTGATGTTGTGGCTTTTGATATTTCTAAGGCTTTCGATCGCGTTTAGCACGATGCTCTATTGGCAAAATGCAAAGCATTAGGTCTAGTAAGGTCTTTCTTAAATGGATTGGAGATTTCCTTTCAAATCGCACGATTCGTGTACTGGTCGATGGATATTCATCTGACAAATTCAAAATAAATGCTGGTGTCCCCCAGGGATCAATTTTTTCCACAACTCTCTTCTTAATATTTATCAACGACCTACTCTCATCAACCTCCAATCCGATCCATAGTTTCGCAGACGACAGCACCCTTGTAGCTTCCTATGAGTTTCATAGCCGCAGTAACATTAATCACCAGATTAATAACAACAGCAAAAAATTTCACTATGTGTCAAATTTCACTAAAAACTCAAAAATGGGGTGAAGTCAACAGAGTTTATTTCAACACCAAAAAACACAATGCTGTCTGATGTCGCAAAAAATTGCCTATAGTGTTCCTAACCTACTATTTCATGAAAAAATCTTGCAGTATTCTACGGATTTAAACATGCTGGGCATCGAGTTAAACCAGAAATTGACTTGGTCAAATCACATTTTTGGTATAGCTAAGGATGCAACTAAATGTTTGAGTTTTTTGTATCGCTGCAAAACTTACTCTTTTGTATCTGATCTTCTCAATATTTATAAAACGTACATTAGGCCAAAAATGGAGTATAATGCACACATTTGGGCTGCAGGCCTTCAAACAGCACTGAGTTTTTACATAATGTGCAAAACAGAGCTATTCGTTTGATCAACGACCCCAGTGTTACTTCAATACTCACTCCACTCAGCCATCGTCGCACAATTGGGTCACTTGTCTTGTTTTATAGGTATTTCGTAAGGATTAACATTTGTTCCAAAGAAATAAAACAATTAATGCCTCCACTCAAAGTTTTCCAACGAGAAACAAGGAGGGCAACAGATGCTCATCCCTACCATGTTGAGTTATCAAGATGTCGAAATACACCTTATGAAAATTCGTTTTTCATGCCCACGTCCCGTTTATGGAACCATATACCATCTCATATGTTCCCTAAAGTTGGTAATTCATATGTGTACGATTTACTTAAGTTTAAGAAGAACATTAACATCTTTCTTCAAAATGTCCCTCCAAATTTTCTACCTATCTCCATAATCCAAAATTTCCCAATTCCAATTTCCTCAATTATCCTTCCCATATCCCTATCCCCAAAACCAAACTGTACATTTGTATTAAAGGTTCCATCCTAAAGTTTTAAAAGGGGGGTGATTTTCGTTGGTTAAAGTACAACACTACCCTGAGGGAGCGCAGTTCCTTGAGGTGACTTTCGAGTTTTCCACCAACCCTCCATATGTAAAAAAAAAAAAATAAAATTAACATTTCAAATAAAACCAGATATGCTTTAGTTAGAATTTCAACATCATTTTTACAGTATTCTAAAATATCTTTCTTCATATTAAATTCTAAGTTTCTATTTTGTTCATACCACATTAAAAATTCATTACGCTCATATGATTTCATTGTATTAGAGTTATAGTATTTAATTGCTGGAAGTGAGCCAATGTAATTTTTATTTTCCAATTTATTAAATTTATCAAATTAATTGCTTGGTAATTTTCCCAAGGCCATAGGAAAGTAGTTCATAGAATCAATAAATTTAATATTATCAATTATCATAACAATAATTTTTATACCTCGCATAATTAACTTTGGTTTAAGAACTGTTTTATTGAGTATATAATTCAGAATAAACTGATGGGTCAAACGCCTGTTCATTATGAGCAATTATGACAATCTTTTAGAATTCGTTTCTTAATTTTAATATAAATTCCTTTAAAATCCGCTATCACATTTTTCGTTTAAAAAATTCTTTCTCTTAATTTACATTTTTCACAGAAGTATAGAGAATCAATGTTTATAAATTTAAAGCATCTCAGTTGAGCCACACATAAACTTGGAACATGTTATTTTATTTTTGTGGAGTTAATTTCATCTTGTCTTGTTTCTAAATCATAAAATACGTAAATGCAGTTTTCAAAATTTACTTTTGTTTTGTCGTGCTGAATGAAGCATTTATGGTTTTCAGGAACATGATTATCGCAAATTTTACAAAAATATTCTCCACATATATGAGTCCTACAACTTTTGTGAACTTTAAAACAAGATTTGCATTTCTTAGTTTCTTCACAGATGCTCCTAATTTTTGAACTGGAAGCCTTATGGTTTTCAAAACATAACTGACCACGAAATGCGCGATTGCACTGCATACATAAAATATTTTTAACGTTCATTGAACAAGCTGGTGAGTTTTGACAGCAATGGCAACGAACAACTATGTTCATTTTTCTTAGAATACGGAATATGACATTCTTCACAATAAAATGCTGTGCAAAAAGCAGCTGTGAGCGAAGTTATTACATTGTAATGATTATTATGGTATAGCAAGTGTTACTTCTGCACCCCTTGTTCGATATTTATATACAACAATTTTGTGTTTATATAAAAATTTTTGAAATTGATTCAATTCACGAATTTCGCAACCTTCAGATGGAATTGTTATTTTTGTTGTTTTTAATAATTTTAAGATATAAATTATCGGTGTTTTTTATTGTTATTATTCCTTTCCTTTTCCAATGCTGATTATTTGGTTTAACTAGAATTCCATCTTAATCCTATCTTAATATGTAAATAGAAAATTCTATGTAACATTGTAATTTTCAAACTACAATTTTTATTTAAAACTTATTTTAAAGATATAAATTGTAATCAAATAAGACTATAATAAATTATATGTCATTAATAATTAGATTATCATCTTATACGTATTTTAAATAGAAAAGAGTATTTCAACATTGTAAACAAACGGCAATTTAATAAATTACCCTTTTTCTGCATAAAAAATATCAGTAACATTGTAATCAACTGACAGTTTTGGTAGATTTTACCCTTTCCACTTAGAAAATATTTACAAGAGCGTAACTAATTCTAAAGTTTTTATTTTGTTTTAATATTTCTCGAAATTTGCTTATAAATACATCGATATTTTATAAAAATATCAGTTTAATTTGATGCAAGCAGGATGTCACAGGAATTCGACAAGATTTACGTGTTGGATGACGTAACCATTCAGGCTCAAATTCCCACAAAAAAGAAGAAGATGGCGAAAATGTCACTTTATCATGACCAGCAACAACAACAACAACAAGAACAGCAACATCATCACCAAGAGCAACAACAACAACATTCCTTTTATCAGCTACCAGAGCAAATCGAACATTTGCTGGCGCAGTATTTTACATATCACGAAACAGCATTTTACATATCACAAAACAACATCAAATTCCACCAAAAAAAGAAAACTGGTGGAATTATTTAATTCAAAAAATAACATTTAAAATAAAAAAGTAAACATTAACATTAAAAAATAAAGGTTAAAGATATGGAGCTCTATAAAATACATAAAATTGAAAAATTCGAGACGCTAAATAATATTATATTTACACCGCAACAAAAATTTCCGGAATTTTAGGATAATGATTTCCGATAGGAAATTGAAAAAAATACTTATTTCCTCGTAAACGAGGGAAATTGGTCAATTTTAAAAGAAGAACCTGGTGATTTTCAATTCGCCACAAAACAATAATTATAGTTTAAGTTTTTATGTTATAGAATTTGTTCTATATTAAGAATTATTATATATTAAGAATTATGTTTTTTATATTAAAAATTTTATATAAAGAATTTGTTCAATAAAAAATATTATTTCAAATAAATTTTGTACTGTTCTAAATTTATTTTTATTTTTCAGATGTTAGAATTTTATTTTTCAGATGTTAGCAAGTTTTTCAGATCCTTATTAAAGTTTTATTTTAATATTTAACAATATTTTTTATATTAAACAATATTTTGTTTTTATATTAAACAATATTTGTTGAATTTATCCATGTGTTATATTTTTCGTCAAACCCAAGCCATTTAACAAAAACTTTATTGCCTTTTTTCTTTAAAATTTTCTAGACAAGATATACGTTTGGGTGTTTAACAGATGTGAGTTCCTCCTCATAAAATCCATCAAATATTGAATCATTTTTGTAACCAATCAGCTGATATGTAATTGGATAGGTACTGTATACTTTGATAATTTTAAAAATTTCAGTTGACCAATTCGGTTGATAACCTTCTTTAATATTTTTTTTGTATTTACTTTTTCTAAGTAGCCTAAAGTATATTTAGCTTTTAGAGAAATTTTAGGTTGTAAATATTTTTTAAAATAAATTTTTCGTTTTTCTTAGAAATTTTTAAAGAGGGTAATTTAGTTTTTCTATGTTTAGTGGAATTATAGATGTTTAGATTGCAATATATTAATTCATTTGTAGTTTCCTTGTAAACTAAATATTTCCCACATTAATATTTTCAAAGTTCGATTAAAGCATTCTGCAATATAGATGCTTCCATTTCAGAGTAAGTATGATAGTAATTAATACCCTTCTTTACAACAAAATTTTGAAATATCGAATTGAAAAATTCTTTACCTTGATCTGAATGAATGTTTTTAGGTAAGTTTTTAGTTTTATAATTTTCTTTAAAGCATTTAAAACATTACTACAGCTTTTAGTTTTAATTGGTTCAGCATAAGCATATTTAGAAAACATATTTATAACGGTTAACATATATTTTAAACCTTTGTTGAATTTTCATTACATTTCTTTATTTATATACTCTGAAAACTTTGAATTTTGAGTTCTATTTTGTTTTAATATTTTAATATATATTCTATACTGAGTTCTACAGTATATAACGCGGTTCAATTTTACTGGCAAATCATTTTTAATTCAATTTTGCTAAGATATTTTACAAAAATGGCAGCTGATTCAACAACATTTCCAGGAAACTGCAATAGTCAGTATACAAAATGAGATCCAAGTTGATGAAATTACATCTACTTTAAATGAGGAGGAATTAATGGAAACTGAACAATTCATACCACCGTTTCAAGTTTTAGATGAAGATACAGATGAGCAACAAATTTCGGAAATAAATAACCAAGAAGGAGATCCTGACTATTATACAGAATTTTTTAGAAATAATTTATAGCCGAAAATAATATATAAGGATATTTGTATAAATGTACATGTATCTATAAGTATTTCATAATAAAAACTAATTAAATAAATTTTGACAATAAATATAAATAACAACATTTCATTTATTGTTGTTCTTGAAATAAATACAAATTTCATTTTCTAGTAGTACAGGTATTTCAAAAAACAATCTAGAATAATTGCATTGAACGCTATAACGTTGCATTGGAATATATATTTCTTCATGCAATTTCATGACATGTTTTTCTTGTCACGTTTTGATATATTTAATAATATATTCCCGTACATTTTGTTCAGCATTTTTATTGTGTATCATTACAGCTTGAAAATCAATTAAGTTGTAAAATGTGTCAACTTCCACCTTGTTAATACTAAGACATCTGCCAATAACAGTTCTTAACCCATATTGTAAACATAATTTTGTATTCTTTACTGATTGTTTCGAGTACCTTTCATAAAATTGCTAATAGAACTTACACCAATTATGATATTTTAAAACAGCTGGCTTTTTTCCAATACGGTCAAAAATGTAAGTTGCTACAAGAGATTCTGTATTAAAACCAACAAGAACTTTTAATGACTGATTTCTGTTGAGAAAATATGTATAGCTCAACATCAAATTTGTGTTCGAACCTTGATCTTCCATTACTACATTTTAAACAGTTAAACAGTTAAACTCTAAGCTTTTTAATATTAATTATATTGCAGAGGTACTCAAGATTGTGAAAAATTTAAATTTCCAAATAAATTGTAAAATATATTAATAATCAGATTGTCGGTTTCTATATGATTATCTTTGAGAAATTCATTCAAAAAAGTTTTCATACTTAAACCAGAACATCTATACCAGCCAAAACGCAACAGTATTGCCCACATACATATGAAAGAATACCCTGTATCTGCCTATTATTAAAAACTATGCACTGATTTTTCAAGTATTTCAAAATTTCCGGTTTATCTGGAACTGCACCATACGAATCACAATATTCTGTGCAACCATGATTTGGAATTTAAAGGGCAAACCAATATGTTCTCGGTTCTTTTATCTTGTCAGTGTTTACAATTACAAAAAATTGGTTTTCCTATTATTTTTGGAATTTTGACTAAAGCAAAAACTGCCTTAAAATATTTGTTTGTAAATTTGTTACATTTTAAAACACTAATTATTTCTAAAGTGTTTATGACTCAAACTGACTCAAATCATACACTCTACTTATTTCGTTAATTTAGTTCATTAAAAATTCCTTTTTTATTTTCTCATTCGTTATAATAACATCAAATTTTTCTAGTACCCGTCTTAATTCTTTATTACGTTTATCATTATGTACAGTTCCGAAAGAGTAATTTTCAAAATTTTCATTTATAACTTCTTTGGTTAGAAATTTGTAAGTAAACTCTTTTACAAATTTTTTACAAGGTTCTTTAATTCCAACTAAACAAATATCTTTTACAAATAAAGTATTTTTATCATCACAACAAAACTTCACATCCACAAGTGCACAGGACGCTGACATCTTTTTCATCCGAAGTTTTTCATCCGAAAAACTGGTTTAAATAGTTGAATTAGGTATTTGAACACCATTTACGTTTAACACAAATTGTGAAATATCAAAATGTTTGAAATTTTATGCGTTTTTTGATCTTTTTCCACAGTAACCCACATTTGCTGTCATACAAAATATTATTGTGTTTGGCAATTGTCTAATAAAAACATTATCAAATGATATTGATGAGCTGTTCATTGGAATTGTAAAACATTTTACTTCAACGCGTTTATAATTATATTTAGCATTGGATTTCCCAAGAACAGCATTGTGTGCTAACAGCACGCTTGGAGTAACGGTAACATGTCTCATAAATAGCGTGGCTTCTATAATTGTTAATTGTGATTGATCAGAATCGTCAGCAAAAAGATAAAAATCTGATTTATTGTGTTAAAACTATACGAAAAGTGTTAAAACTATACGAATGTCAACATTATTTATGAGTAGAGTAGGTATAATTTAATAATGATTCAATATAAGGTCTATACTGATAATTTCCATCAGATCGTGTTGTATTTTTGCCATTTAATTGAACATTACATTGTTTTATTAAAGAATGTAAAATGTTATTAACTCCACTTGGTTGTATTATTATTCTTCCTTCAGCATTTTTATCATTATTTCATTGCGTTCCATCTTTCTTTAAGATCTGTACTTTTAATCTCAAATATGTTGTAGACAAATCTCTATATGTATCGCCATGACCAAAAGGTTGTTTAAAGAAGCAATAGGATTGTAGAAACTTCTTCAAATCGTAAAATGCTAGACTCAATCGGTTGGGTTTTAAAAATATCCAACTCAGATTTCATACACTCAATCATAATTAATTAAAAATATCTTTTTGTTTCTTTTTGTTATTATCTTTGCGTCGTTTTGACGTAAAATAGTTTAAATTTTTAATGAATGGTCTTTTTATAGCCTTTCGCTTTCTTTTACCAGACCAATACATTTTTTTCAGTTTTCGTACGGCACCACGTCGTACATTTTGAACAATCTCTTTACTACGATCTTGCATAACTTCTTTTACATTTGCATCAGATGCAATATCAGATAAAGTTTGCTTCATTTTCTCATAAATCTCTGGTTTTAAAATTATCATTTTATTAAATGTCGTATTATTCAATTTATAAAATTTCAGATTATCCCTGATAGTACTTCACCAAGAAGTGTAGGTAAAAATCCATCACGTTGAATAATGATTTTTCTTTTGCTATTTATAGATTTTTTCTAGCAAATAAGTGATCTTAATTCTTTTTTATACTTTCGTAATTGGGTTGTTGCGGTTTTACTAAGATTACAATTACCTTTTAAAATATTTAAAGAGATGTTGCAAAATCTTTTTATTACTTCAGGGTCACAGTGTTTTATAATTACATTCTGGAATTTTGGTGTAGAAGTTTTTAATAGACGCGATATATGTCGATTGGTCTTCAAACGTTTCATATTCCTCCCCAAATTGTTCTAATTGATCTCTCGTACAATAACACAAACCTTTTCCAAATATATCACTTCTTAATCGAAATATATCATAAACGTCTTGAGTAAGATATATTAATATATAGCCATATAGAACTAACGTCACTTCATCATATACTTTTTCAAATACTCTGATTTGATTGAGATATATTTGGCAAGCTAGAGGTAATATCTCTTGGATTTTTGAAAAGCACTAAATATTTACCGTTAAGTGCAATATCTCTTGAAAATTTACCCTGGTCAAAAAATGTTGTGTTATAAATATTACAGATAAATTTATATGATGTGATCCTCTAGTAAATAAATCACATACATACTTATCATGAGAATTTAACATCATATTATCAACGATAATAATTAACAAAGGTTTTTGATTATCAATAAAATCTGGAATAGTGTTACTATATTCCACATCTTTGATATATTTTGGAGCGATAATTTTGTCTGGATTACACCAAATTATTCATTAATATGTGGTTGTATATTTTATTTTTTATATTTCACTAAATTATGAATAAAAGTGGTCTTACCACAGGATGAGGGACCCGCCATCATCATAGTAAATGGGTGAAACAGCATAGTTATATCAGTTAAAAACTAACACTGCTAACCTATATTTATATGAAAAACTCTTTTCCCAAAGTAAATATAAATGTAAATTTAGTTATTCTATGGAACATTCTTCCATAAACCTTCGACATGGTTAAACAAGTTCTCATAGTTGACCTACAATTTTTACAAGGAAATGAAAAGCAATATTTCCTAAAAGAGTTGGCCGTCATTGAAAAGGGAAGTTTAATTCCAACTGTGTATCACTTCAAAGCACCGCACCCCGCAGAAGAACTTAGTCAGAAAATGAAATATAATAACCAGTATTGCGAAAACAAAATAAATGGACTTAAATGGAATAACGGTTTAGTTAAATATTTAGATGAATGTTTATTAAAACACTATTTAGAGTCAGCTGAAAAAATGTACGTTAAAGGAGCACAAAAAAAACTTTTTCTTCAAAAGTATATCGACAGTGTTAAAATAGAATATCTAAGCAGAAACTTCCCGTCATTGCAAAAGATTGATAACCTTAAATCTAATTGTCCTATACACTTATCAAATAACAGTTTCAGATGTGCTGTTAAAAATTGCTATAATGTATACATATATCTTTTAAAGGAAAACATGAAAACAAAACAAGACTTTAAATTTTCATACATGCACGATATGAATTTAAATAACAACACTAAAAAAGTTCACTTCAACATTAAACAAGAAATTCACGTTATGCATGTATGGGAGTATGCTTACAGATCAGCACGGAAAATCATAGGGAGAATACGCACGTGATAGAAGTAGATTTCAAAGAAGTATAAAAAACTTGGTCTCACTATTTCTGCAATTTTAACATCTGATCATCGTAAAAAAGTGTTTCTTAGTTTTAAGTTAAAATATAATAATAAATTATGATTTTAAACATAAAAATAAATGTCTTTTATTTTTATCTTATATTTTCAAAATAGATACCATTTAAGCTATCATTTAACCTATTTTTGAATTATTTTGTATTCCATATAAAAAACAAAAAAAAATAAGCATAAATGCATATCAAGAGTAAATAGTATATCTTTAATTTAGCCAGTTCTATATTTTTGACTTGCTGTTTGTTTTCTTTTTATTCATATTTTCTGAACATTCTAATTAAAAAATAAAAAAAATATCTTACACGGCATGCAGTCAGTTAATTAATGACTTTCGTTTTCTCTTTTTTCTATAAATTCTTAAAGTAGAAAAACAACAAATTTGTATCTATTCAGAAGAGACCACAATTTTATATAAGAATACTATTAGAATGTTATTATAAAGAACAAGCTTTTCATTTTCTTCAAATTTTAATAAAAATTTTTTCTTATGAATTTTAAAGGTGCTCTGTAGATATAAAAATAAAAAAAATTTTTCGGTTTTTTATTTTCATATAAGAAATTTTCTTACTACTTTTATATTTGCGCCTAGTATTTAAACCTCAGCTATACAATTTTGTTTATTAAAGTCCGCTCTATTTTAAATTCCTTAACACTTGACTTCCTGCTATGCAACCATTTGGAACTTATAAGTTAACAACCCACACATACAACCTAGCTTAAAACCTCAACCAAAATTAATTTTTTACTTATGGTGACCAAGATACATAAAATCAATTGTTCAATTCATTAACCCTGCCTGACGACTTACACAATATCAACAACCTTCCCTTCCTACTATAAAACTATTTGGAACTTATAAGTTAACAACCCACACATACAACCTAACTTAAAACCTAAACCAAAACAATTTAACCCATAAATAAAAATGTAGGTCAGCATGTCGTGGGATATGGGTCAATTTTTTTCCCATCCCAAAGTGCAGGGTTATCTACTGACCTTGTTATGTAGTTTTTTGAATTTAGCATAATTCGCAGCGGTTCTATCGGATTTCCACTCCTCAAATCTCTGTCAAGTCTCTGACAAGTCTTAAAATTTTAACCAATGCGGCCACAATCTGAAGGCAAATCCGAGACCAGCCATGTTTCTGATACAATGATTACATGGAAGTTAGTTTTGCATATGATGGATTTGAGATCTTCGATCTTGGGAAATAAACTTTTGATGTTAATATGAATAACATTGAACAGATCCGATTTATTTAAGCCAAGTTCAGAATTGTATTTGGAAGAAAAATTGTGGAAATTTTCCTGAGTTGATATCAGCTATTAGATCATAAATAAGTAAAAAAAATACTTAACTTAACAAAATCGTTAAAGAAAAAAAAAGAAAAAGAGAAAATGTAAACACGACAGTAATTAAAATAACTAAAAACAAAAGTTAAAAGCTATTATAAATGCACCAAAATAATAAAAAAAAAATTCAATTAAAAAAAAAATTTTTTAAATTGTTGAATACATTCTGCTACAAGCTTGATGGTGAATTCCAAATATTAACATGTAACTTTTGTGTTGAGACTAAGAACAATCAATTTCCTTTTTTTTATTATAAATGTTTTTTTTATTATTCTTATAACAAATTTTATTATTTCTATTAAAGTTAAATATTTTTATTATTTTATTTTTATTATTTTTATTATAAATTTTATTATAATAATATTCTCTTTTTTTTTATTATTGATTAGAACCTCAGTTTTAATCAAATAAATTAAACCTCAGTTTAATTAATTAGTTGTAGCCAAAGAATCCTGATAATATTATGAATGTTTTCTTAACTTGTTCCACGGTTTATATACTTTTGTTTAATGTTGTCAGCAAAATAATTTTATATAAAAAATTTAGTTAGAAAAATATTCTAGTTAATATTTAAGTTAGAGTATTTACTGTAGTCAGCAAATATTTTCGTGAGATTTTAGTAAAAAAAAACATATTTAAGTAAAAATAAAAAAATCGCGTTGTGATTTTTTCATTTGTAATAAAAAGAAAAAAAACTCTTATAAAAAAAAAATTTAGATTTTGACTTTTCGTGGGAATTTGGATCGATATTAGTTTCTTTTATTTTTTTGATTTTCCTTATTTTATTTTTTAAAACATATAAAATTATAACTATTATTATTATAACAAATGGTAATATTAAGAAATATAATAATTCATTTAGTTTTTGTTCTTATATTTAATTTCTTGTATATCTTTTATATTTTCAATTTGTTTAAAGCTTACATCTTTTAAATTTATTTTCTAGCTTACATTATTTATATTTAGATAATTTGGAATAGTAATATGAAATATTTAATTTTTTTCATTGTTTGAGAATACAAAATGTTTATTTTTATTGTACATTTATAAAATTTAACTAAATTGTTTTGAGATAGCCTATGTTTAGAATGATCACAATTATTTATTAAAATTTCATTTTCAGACTTTTTTTTTTTTTTTTTTTACGAGGGTTGGTGGAAAACTCGAAAGTCACCAAGAGGAACTGCACGTGCTTCCTCAGGGTAGTGTTGGACTTTAACCAAAGCCACCCCTCTTTTAAAACCAAACTTTAGAATGGAACCTTTAATACAAATGTACAGTTTAGTTTTGGGGATAGGGATGTGGTAAGGATAATTGGGAAAATTGCAATTTGGAAATTTGGATTATGGGGGCTACGTAGGAAAATTTGAAGGGACATTTTGAAGAAAGATGTTAATGCTCTTCTTAAACTTAAGTAAATCGTACACATAAGAATTACCAACTTTAGGGAACACATGCGATGGTATATGGTTCCACAAACGGGACGTGCGCATAACAAACGAATTTCCATAGGCTGTATTTCGCCATCTTGATAACTCAACATGGTAGGGATGAGCATCTGTTTCCCTCCTTGTTTCTCGTTGGAAAACTTTGAGTGGAGGCATTAGTTGTTTTAGTTCTTTAGAACAAGTATTAATCCCTACGAGATAACTATAAAACAAAGTCAGTGACCCAACTGTGCGACGATAGCTGAGTGGAGTGAGCATTGAAGTTACACTGGGGTCGTTGATCAAACGAATAGCTCTGTTTTGCACATTATCTAAATAACCCAGTGCTATTTGAGGCCCTGCAGCCCAAGTGTGTGCATTGTACTCCATTTTCGGCCTAATGTACGTTTTATAGATATTGAGAAGATCAGATGCGGAAAAGTAAGTTTTGCAGCGATACAAAAAAGCCAAACATTTAGCTGCATCCTTGGCTATACCAAAAATGTGATTTGACCAAGTCAGTTTTTGGTTTAACCCGATGCCCAGCATGTTTAAGTCCGTTGAATGCTGCAAGACCTCTTCCTGAAATAGTAGGGTAGGAACAGTAGTGGCAATTTTCCGCGAGATCAGACAGCATTGTGTTTTTTTGGTGTTGAAGTCAACTCTATTGACTTCATCGCATTTTTGAATTTTGCTAAATCGTTATTTAGCTCACTAATAGTGAAATTTTTTGCTGTTGTATTAATCTGGTGATTAATGTTACAGCGGTTATGAAACTCATAGGAAGCTACAAGGGTGCTGCCGTCTGTGAAACTATGGATCGGATTGGAGGTTACTGAGAGTAGGTCATTGATAAATATTAAGAAGAGAGTTGGGGATAAAACTGATCCCTAGGGGACACCAGCATTTATTTTGAATTTGGCAGATGAATATCCATCGACCAGTACACGAATCGTGCGATTCGAAAGGAAATCTCCAATCCATTTTAGAAAGACCCTACCTAGACCTAAGCTTTGCATTTTGCCAATAGAGCATCGTACCAAACTCGCTCGAAAGCCTTAGAAATATCAAAAGCCACAACATCAGACTCACCAGAATGATGAAGGTTGTTGCTTAGCTTCTCACAAAGGTAACTCATGAGATCACCGGTTAAACGACGCGCTCTGAACCCGTATTGACGATCATGAAGCAAAACTTTGTGGTACAGGTATTTCAGAAGCTTTTGGTTCACTATTTTCTCCATTACCTTTAAGAGGACCGAAGTTATAGCAATAGGGCGGTAGTTGGAGGGTTCGCTTTTATTACCTTTTTCGGGGATTGGGAAAACATGTGCAACCTTCCATTGGGTAGGATAAATACCCGAAGTGAAGGAGAGGTAGAAAAGGTTGCGCAGAGGTTTTGAAATAGTGGAGGAGGTATTTTTAAGTACCATGGTGGTTATACCATCTGGACCGGCTGATTTGCTTCTATCAAGATTTGTTAAGATTTTCATCACCGCCCGCGTCCTAAAATAAATTTTACCGAAGGAGCAGCCAGCTCCTGGAACAGAAGGTAGCATCTGAGCTGACTGTCACAGTGTCGAATTAAAAGCGAACTGCTTGCCAAATAAGTTCGCTTTCTCTTTAGAATCTGATACGGTTCTATTATTATTATCAATAAGTGGTGGAAAGGAAGACCCTCTAACGTCTTCCTTTAGAGTTTTGGCAAATGACCAAAAAGATTTGCTATTCTTTGGCATGTGGATGATTTTACGTTCCAACCTTTTTGAACAAGAATTTTTGCTTATTGATAACTCTCTCGCATTTTCAGAGTTTTTTATTAAGACTAAATTAGGAAATATTTCAATTATTTGAAAATTTTTATTTATATTTTTTTCACAATATTTATAATTTTCGTTTACGAGACTATTAGTACAATTGTCTGATGGCTTTAACTTCTTCAAAAAAGTTTCATTATTATCTACAAAATATTGGTTATTATTCTATTATGTTGAAATTTTCGATTGAAATTTCTTCGAATTTTTTATTTGGAAGTGATATTATTTTGAATTTGGTGGCGGTTTGTGGCGTAACATTAGGAATAGATATAACAAAAATTATTTTGTTATCGAATTTTAGTAAAGAGCTTTTAATTTCCTTATATTTGAAAACATCAATATTGTAATCTTCTATTTCGTCATTTGTTAAAATTGACTGACTCATAATGCCGTGTTTAGCGAACGTTATGTTTTGTTGGATTGTTTCTACTTCAGAGTTTAGCAGATTTATGTCTGTTAGTAAGCACAGAAAACGTAAATTTTTTGTATTTGATCTTGTAATATCTGTGGTTTGGTTTAAAGTTTTTAAAACTAAACATTTTTTTTCTTTTATTCGGTTGTTTAACATTTCAATATTGTTCTATAGGTCAGTGTTTACTTTTATTTATTTGTTTAAATTTGTTATACTGTCGGGTTGTTATAGTCGATAGAGCTTAGACGTTCTTGATTTTCAATTATGTCTTGATCGTCCATTGTGCCAAAAAGCCAGTTCGCCACTCTTCCTCGTAGGTTAATTAATACAAGTTTATGTCCTTGTAAATTAATTGTTCTGATATTGTAATCGGTTTTCTTGATTTGAGCTTCTAATTGTTGTACTAATAATCTGTCTTTGGTTTCAGAAAAAACGGATTTTAGATTTTGTTGTATTTGGTTTAATGCTGATGTTAAGTCGTCGGGATCAATTATGTGCAGAATTTTTGAGTAATTTAATATAAGAGGTGTTTTGGTTAGTCTTGTTATTTGAAAGCTTCCTTGGTTCGTTAGTTCTTGTATGTAATTGTCGCTTTTGACAGTTGTGCTATATATCAATATTAGGACTTTCAGGAGGTTGAACGTTGTTTCCGTTTTTTTCTACAAAAAATTTAAAGTTTCTTTTGGTTCGTGTTGAATGAATGTTTTTATTTCTAGAGTCTTTTAG
Organism: Poecilobothrus nobilitatus; assembly: GCA_947095535.1. Lineage (NCBI taxonomy): Eukaryota > Metazoa > Arthropoda > Insecta > Diptera > Dolichopodidae > Poecilobothrus > Poecilobothrus nobilitatus. The sequence continues at coordinate 171,452,552 of OX352772.1, forward strand.
TTTATTGCCTTCGCGTTTGGTGTTTAATTTAATATATTTGGATTTAGGCTTATACCCAGCTGCGTCGGGGTTTTCAATAAGGATTTCTGAGTTAGTACTTGGTACGAATGTTTGCCTATTTTCATTGCACTTTCCTATAGTCTTATTCTTGTTTTTTTCTAGACTTTCTTTTACTATGGCAAAGTCTGAAACTTTATTTTTTACAAAATCAACTAGTCTTGTTAACGTTACTGAGTGAATTGTATTGTTATAGCTTTCTGCAGCAAATAAGATTTTATCTAATGAGGATAGTTTGGAATTTTGGGCTTCTAGAATTCTTAGGTGTTCATTAATTGTTCCGTGAACTCTTTCGATTACTGAATTCCCGGTAAGCAAGGTGGTAAGCAATTCACCCGGCTTTTGAGAGCAAGGTGAATCTTCTTCTCTCATGAAATCTTTTATATTTACACTATTAAATTCGTTGTCGAATACGATCTTTTGTGGTTTTCCAAAGATGGAGAATCGATTCTTTATTGAGGATTATGGTGATTGCGTTACGGTCATTTAATCTTTGTATCGTAAGATGTTTTGTAAATTTATTAACTAAGGTGAGAAATATTTCTTCAACAAAAGTAACAAAAGAAGAGATCTCCGTGCAAAATTTCGTTTGGCATAGAGGGCGTTTCAGTAATTTCGAATTTATATTTACTGGGTTTCCTATCATATTTGCCCATGTTACATGGGTCACAATTATTTATATATTTATGTATTAACTCTTTTAATTTAGGGAAAAAAGTAGGTATTTCTTATTTCATTGTAATTCTCAATATTACCCCGGTGGTTGGTTTTCTCGTAGGTTTCTTGAATTATTTTAAGTGCTTCTTCTTCGGTGTCTAGATCAATTGCTTTATTTGAACATTTAATGAATTTTATTTTATTATTATTTGAAAACAAGCTAATAAGTCTTTTTTGAAGTATATTATATCGGGAGTATTCTAGTTCTGAGAAAATTTCCGTTGTTCCTTTTTTTATGTATCTCCGTAATATATCGTTTAAATGTCCTTCATTATTAAGGTCGCTATCAGATACATAAATTTTTCTAAAAGTTTTATATTTAATAGTAAACTGATTTTCTCTTTCTTTCACTAAGTGGATTTGACAGAGATATTTATTGATAATGTTTTCTGATAATAGAAAATGGTCGCCTAGATTTTCGACGACACTGTGAATGGTTTTCATTTCAGAATCACTTTTTTCTAGGATGTTTATTTCTTTATCGAGTGGTTTTACGCGAGCAAATTTTTTCATCCTTTCTATGGTTTTGGGTTCACTCCATATCGGAGCCATTTTACGTTTTTTTACTGTTTGAAAGAGTATTTTGAATTTCTAGTTTAATTTACATTCAAAGTGTTAATTTCGCAAGTTTCTTTATTGATGCTACTGAGAAAGTCGGCCACTTTGTTCTCTTTGCTTTTTAAATATTCTATATTAAAGTCGTATTCATTCAGTTTGATCTTCTATCGTTGTAGTTTGGAATTAGGTTCTTTTAGAGAAGTGAGCCAAGCTAGAAGACGATGGTCTGTTTTGATAGTGAATTTAGTTTCGTTTAAGTAAGGTCTATAATACTTAGTCGTCCAAATAATTTTGGTTCTTTTTCTATAGTGGAATATTTGGTCTCGTGGTCGTTCAAAGTTCTGCTTGCGTAAGAGACGGGGTAACCGTCTTGCTATAGGACGGCACCAATGGCGTGGTTTGAAAGGTCTGTTACTAATAAGAATTTTTTTTGAAATTCGGGATAAGAAAGTATAGGGTGACTGTTTATTAGTTTAATTTTTGAAATGATTCTACATATAATGGGTCTTTTAAATTAATTTTGTTACCCTTTTTTAAGTATTTGGTCATTGTTTCCGCAACTTTCGCGTAGTCCTTTATGAATTTCCTATAATATCCTGTTATTCTCAGGAAAATTTTTATTTGTCTTGTCGTTTTGGGTAGTTTAATAGTTTTTATTATGTCAATTTTTGTATTATTTGGTTTGATACCATCGGGTGTCAAGATTTGGCCAAGATATTCGGTTGACTTTGAAAAAAAAACTTATACTTATCGATTTGTATTTTGGGGTTGTGTTCCCTTAATTTTTTAAAAATTTCGAATATTGCTTCTATATGTTCTTGTATAGAAGTAGAAAATATTAAAATGTCGTCCAGATAGACGATACAAGTTCCGTTGATACAATCTCTGAGAACGTAATTTATAATTCTCTGAAACGTGGCAGGGGCGTTTTTAAGCCCAGAAGGCATTCGCTTGAACTCAAAATGGGCCTGCGGGGTTGAAAACGCTATCTTAGCCCTATCTTTTGGATCTACCAATATTTGGTGGAATCCCTTTGCTGAGTCAAGTATGGAGAAGTACTGTGCTTTGCCAAGTTTGTTGAAGAGAGATTCTATATTAGGGATGGGGAACTTATCGTCAATGGTGATGTTGTTAAGGTTACGATCATCTATAACAACTCGCCATTTTTGCTTTCCTGGTACTACCCAGATTGAACTATTGTATGGACTGTTAGATGGTTGTATTATATCTTGTGATAGCATTTTTTTGACTTGTTTGTTAACCTCATTCTCGTGAATTTTGGAAAACCTGTAAAGTTCGCTATATATAGGCTGAGATTCTTTGGTTATTATATGGTGTTTGACTTGGTTAGCACATGTTAATTTATCCCCTTTTTTGTAAAAGAGATTTTGGTTTCGAAATATAATTTGTTTTAAAAATTTCAGTTCATCTGGATTTAAATCAGGGTTTTTTAGTTTTTCTAATAATTCCATATTGTTAAGTTGTAAAACTTCTAAATTGTGTGTTTCTGGGTATGGATAAGCGTAAGTGAATTTAGTTATTTTATTGTTGACTTTTAGTTGTCCGTTTAGAAGGTCGATTTAAGCTCCCATGGCTTTTAAAATCTTTAACCCTATGATAGCCTGGAAATTATCATTGTTAAAGTTAAACACAACATTGCTGAATCTTCGCGAAATTCGTCCGGTACTTTTGTAATCATTTCATTATATAAGATTTGTTTTCCAGTCAAAGTTTTTAGTTCTATAGGTTGTGAAAGATTTTGAAATTTAGTTTTTGGAAATATTTTATACTAATAATAGAGGTGGCGGCACCAGAATCTATTAAGCATTCTACTTTTTTATTTTCAATTGTCATAGTCGCTATGGGTAGTTGGGTCGGTGAGGCGTTGATTAAAAATTTGAATGTGAGATGGTGTTTAGGTTTCCTTCCATTGGTTCTTCGTTCGTATTGTAAGATTGTCTCGAATTATTGTATATATTATCCCTAAAGTTGCCACTACGATTTTGTGAATAGTTGCCACTATTATTATTACCTCGGTAATTATGTTTGTGACCGCTATTATTTGAATAACTGTTATATAATTGATTACCTCAGTAGTCATTATTAACATTGCTATTCTGAGGGTAACGACCGCAATCACGATTACCTCAGTAATTGTAATTCCCATAGTTATTCTGAAAGTAACCGCCGGAATCATAATTGCGACTATTATTACAATAATAACCTTGAGGGCGACCGCCATAGCCTCGGTAATTATTGCTATGGTGGTCACTAGTTCTAGTGTTATGTGGCTTCTTTTTGTCAGAATAATTAAAGATACCTGTTTGAAGAAGTTCTTGGTAGCCTTGTTCAAAAGTCTCTACATTTTTACTTAAGAAACATATTATCAAAACGAGATATTTTTTTCAAAAATTTTTCTAAAATACTTTTTTCGTTGTTATTTGCACTAAATTGGTTTACTATCATCTAACTTATACTTAAGATTTAATTTATCTAGAATTTCAGTTAACATATTATAATATTGACTTACATTTATATACCTTACGTTGTCAGCTTTTTCCTTTGGCGTTAGATAACTTCCTTTAACTCCAAATGATTTTTGAAGTTATTCTTTCACATCCTCCCAGGAAGTTGATTCGATTCTCCTTATGGCAGCGGCAGCTCGTTTCTGGATTTTGCTGTTAATTATATTCTGGATATAAGTCTTTGTTGGATCATCTGGTGCCATGTTTAGTAAGGCTGCTCCTTCACGAATGAAACTAGTTAATTCGTATGTGTCATTCCCTTTAAACGTGGGAATGGATCGTTTTTTCGATATTAAGTTCCGAATTGCAATATTATCAACGGCCATTATAATTTATTTATATATATTTTTGTTTTTTAAGTTTTTATTATAAGTTTGTTTTTGGTTTTTTGTTTTTAAAATTCTCTTTTGTTTTTAATGTTGAAGTTGAAATCTTGATTTTACGGGGAATTCAAATACCTACTAAAACTTTTAAAAATGTTACTATGTTTATTAGTATCGGTATCCTACCGACTGCGCCACTATTGTGTTGAGAAAAATAACAATCAATTTCCTTTTTTTTATTATAAATGTTTATTTTATTATTCTTATTACAAATTTTATTATTTCTATTAAAGTTACATATTTTTATTATTTTTATTATAAATTTTATTATAATAATATTCCTTTTGTTTTTTATTATTGATTAGAATCTCAGTTTTAAACAAATAAATTAAATCTCAGTTTAATTAATTAATTGTAGCCAAAGAATCCTGATAATATTATAAATGTTTTCTTAACTTGTTGCACGGTTTATATACTTTTATTCTACTGTTGTCAGCAATTATTTTCGAGTGATTTTTCGAATAATTTTATTGAACTCAAAAAATTGAGTTAGAAAAATATTCTAGTTAAAAAGTAAAAAAAAAAATGTTTAAGTTGGAGTATTTACTATAGTCAGCAAATATTTTCGTGAGATTTTAGTAAAAAAAAAAAATATTTAAGTAAAAATAAAAAAATAGCGTTGTGATTTTTTCATTTGTAATGAGAAGAAAAAAAATAAAAAAATTTAGATTTTGACTTTTCGTGGGAATATGATCTGTATGGTTACCAGATATTAGTTGGTCTATAGAAGTAATTTTGATCACTGCACTGAGCTTTAATTTTATAAAGTTATCTTTCCTCGTGAATGTTTTATGGAGCCAGCCATCTTTTTCCATTTTGTTGGCAATCCGTAGGAGTGTCAGTGTATATGGAGGAAGACTTTCATTTATATCTACACGTTTAGTCCCAGGAAAACCAAGATGCGATATACTCAAGTTTTTAATATTTAAGTATTTATTGAAGAAGTCATCCTTAGCTGGAGTACCCGAAAATTTAATAACAATTGGCTTACTGTCATTGCGGGTACGGAACAGCAATCCAATGTTTACGTGATTAATGTTACAGCCAATGGCACTGACAATTGTATTAGAATGAGTTTCTAGCTTTTCATTTTCGACATAAGGGATTCCAGTAACTCTTTTTCAATATCTTCAATGCTATTGCTTAAGCAGGCCATCGAATCATTAAGTTTTTGGTTAAAGCTATTTTTTAATTCAACGAATCTGTGATTAATTGTTCCATTGATATTTCCTTGGAATGAGTCAAATTTATCAGTAAGAGCCTGAACAAGTTTGATGAGTCTTTCGTTAGTAGAAACTGCGGTAACAGGATGACCATTAGATGTGGATGAAGAAGTGTTATTGGACCGCAACTTCATATTTTTACTATTAGAATTGGGAGTGTTTGAAACCGTTTTAAGTCTATTAAAGAGGAGTAGCAGTATGAAAAATCAGAAGTTAGAAATCACCATTTATGCCCTTTTCCATTAGAAATTGCAATATGCCCTCAATTGTTGGGTAAGTACCTCCCCAACAAAATCAATAAAGTGCTAATCTCATAAAAACATGCATTGCGATTAATCAATAAAAAGCATCGCCTAGCACATACTGAAGGTATTTTTTTTTAAAGAGTTGGCTATACTTTTTCCTAAAAGAGTTGACCATACTTGAAAAGGGAAGTTTAATTGCAACTGTGTATCACTTCAAAGTACTGTACCCCGCAGAAGAACTTAGTCAGGAAATGAAATATAATAACCAGTATTGCGAAAACAAAATAAATGGATTTAAATGGAATAACGGTTTAGTTGAATATTTAGATGTATTTAGATGTAAACATGCATTGCGATTAATCAATAAAAAGCATCGCCTAGCACATACTGAGGGTATTTTTTTTAAAGAGTTGGCTATAGTTTTTCTTAAAAGAGTTGACCATACTTGAAAAGTAAAGTTTAATTCCAACTGTGTATCACTTCAAAGTACCGTACCCCGCAGAAGAACTCAGTCAGGAAATGAAACATAATAACCAGTATTGCGAAACAAAATAAATGGACTTAAATGGAATAACGGTTTAGTTGAATATTTAGATGTAAAATGTATATTAAAACACTATTTAGAGTCAGCTGAAAAAATTTATGTTAAAGGAGAACAAAAAAAACTTTTTCTTCAAAAGTACATTGACAGTGTTAAAATAAAATATCTAAACAGAACTTGCCGTCATTGCAAAATATTGATAACTCTAAATCTAATTGTCCTATACACTTATCAAACAACAGTTTCAGATGTCCTGTTAAAAATTGCTATAATCTATATATATATCTTTGAAAGGAAAACATGTTACATAAAGACTTTAAATTTTCATACTTGCACGATATGAATTTAAATAACAAAATTAAAAAAGTTCACTTCAACATTAAACAAGAAATTCACGTTATGCATGTACGGGAGTATGCTTACATCAGATCAGCACGGAAAATTCATTGGGAAGAATACGCACGTGATAGAAGTAGATTTCAAAGACCTACAAAAAAGTTGGTCCAACTATTTCTGCAATTTTAACATCTGATGATCGTAAAAAAGAGTTTCAACTTAGATTTAAGTAAAAATATAATAATAAAAGATTTTAAACATAAAAATAAATGTCTTTTATAGTATTTTTAATTTGCTGTTTGTTTTCTTTTCATTCGTATTTTTCAACTTTCTTAATTAAAAAATAAAAATATCTTACACGGCATGCAGTCAGTTAATTAGTGTCTTTCGTTTTCTCTTTTCTTCTATAAATTTTTAAAGTAGAAAAACACAAATATCTATTCAGAAGAGACCACATTTTTATATGACAATTCTATTATAATGCTATTATAAAGAACAAGCATTTTGTTTTCATTTCCTTCAAATTTTAATAAAAATTTTTTCCTATGAATTTTAAAGATGCTCTGTAGATTTAAAAATAAAAAAAAATTTTCTGTTTTTTATTTTCATATAAGAAATTTTCTTACTACTTTTATATTTGCGCCTAGTATTTAAACCTCAGCTATACAATTTTGTTTTTTAAGGACCGTCCTACTTTAAAATCCTTAACACTTGACTTCCTACTCTACAACCATTTGGAACTTATAAGTTAACAACCCACACATACAACCTAACTTAAAACCTAAACGAAAACAATCAAAAAAAGTTCTTGACCTATTAACCAATCATGACCTACATTAATAAAGCCCATAAATAAAAATGTAGGGCAGCATGTCGTGCGTAAGATAAATTTTTTTCTCATCCCAAAGTGCAGGGTAACCTTCTGAACTATGTAGTTTTTATGTAGTTTTTTGAATCTAGCATAGTTCGAAGCGGTTCTATCGGATTTCCACTCTTCAAATGCCAAGTCTTAAATTATTAACCTTTGAGCTAAAATATGGTATATAGTCTGTTCGAGGACGAAAATTTCTGAGAGGCACATAAAGATTAAAAAGTTCCAGAACTAGATCATTGGAATATTTAACCTTGTCGTCCAAGTGCTCGAAGAAATATATTCTGCCCCAGGCTAGACCGGAGGTATGTTCAGCAAGTTCATGAATAATCACTTCACTATTCGCAACAGTAGGTAATTCAGATATATAAGGTCGTGATCAGATAAACCAGAAACCCATACCTGACCAAAAATTTTAACCTCCTCCATGCAATTTGTAGATCTTAAAAAATTGTCTTGTAGTAAAGCCCGAGTTTAAGGAAATCGCGTAGGGCTGAACTTATTAACTGTGCTAATGAGCCATTAGAATATAATTTCACCCTATCATTACAATATATCTTAAAACCGGGAATGCGGACACAATCTGAAGGCAAATCCGGGACCAGCCATGTTTCTGATACAATGATTACATGTAAGTTAGTTTTGCATATGATGGATTTGAGAACTTTGATCTTAGGAAATAAACTTCTGATGTTAATATGAATAACATTGAACAGGTCCGATTTATTTAGGGCCAAGTTCAGAATTGTATTTGGAAGAAAAATTGTGGAAATTTTCCCGAGTTGATACCAGCTATTAGATCATAAATAAGTAAAAGAAGCACATATTGAAGGTATTTTTTTTTAAATAAAGAATTCTTCCAATAAGAAATTTATCTATATAAAATGTTAAAAATTTCTTTCTGAAATCTGGATATTTAAACGTTAGACAAAATATTACATACTACTTAAGAAGCAATAACAAAGCTATAGTCAAGCTACCGCGTCACAATAAATACTGTTACGCTTGTTTTTTATAATATAGTAGCTCCTAAATTTTATAATTTAATACCTAGAGATATTAAATCTGTTAAGATTCTTTCAAAATTTTTAAATAAAACCAAAACATGGTTATTAAATTATAATTCAGAAAATATAGAAAATTTGTTAAATGTTATTAAATAATTATACATAGAAAAATAAGAAAGAGAATAATTGTATTTAGCAAGAACATTGTTAACTTTAAATTTAATCTACTAAAAAATATTTTTAAAATTAAAAAAAAAATTTAACCCCATTGTAATAAATTTCGCAATAAACTAGGATTTATATATATAACAAAATTAAATTACCATTCGACACTTGTATAAAAAAATTATATAAAAAAATTATATAACTAACTACTTTTTTTTTTGTTTTATTTCCTTTTTATAAAAATGTAGAAAACTTTATTTTAAAATAAGAATTTATTTCTGTTTGTAAATATATTGTTAAATGAACTGAAAAATAAAGGATATCCGTCAGGGTTGGAATAAGTAACGGAGAAATTTACAGGTACAGGTAGCTAAGTTACATTTGTTTAAAAATAGCAAAATTTCAATTTTTGAGCCCTAATAGCTCAAAAACAGGGGATGGAACAAAAAAAATTTCAGAACAAACTTATACTAATTCAAAAGTTCTTTCTTGCCTCAAAATTTCAAGCCTGCATCTAAAAGCGTTCCGAAGTTATGAATGCAAAAAGTCTTGCTAAGTTTGGTTTTCAAATAACGGTAAATTTAAATACTAAATATAAAAATTATTTATAACTTTGGTATTGATTTATAAAGGTAAAAAAATTCCTGTCGAACGGCGTTTTCAGATTGAAAAAATGTTAAGCGGAACATGAAATACATATATGAGTTTATAAATAGGGCTTTTTCAAAGTTTTAGGGGCTGTAGTTCCCTGATGGATGGGGTTACATGAAAAAGTTATTCCACAAAATTAATTTTTTTATGAGAACTACCCATGTAAAACTTTTTATACCCGTACGATAGGATCGGGTATAATAAAATTACTCCTCCGTTTGTAACACCTCGAAATAAGCAAGCTAGATATACCTTCAAAGGTATGGATCGGATCAGAAAAAAATTCTAAGACTTTTGAGCCATGTCCGTCCGTTAGCACGCTAACTCAAAAACTAAGAAAGCTAGAATCTTGAAATTTACACAAAATATTTTGGGAGTAATTTGTAGGTTCCCTATTTTTTTTTGGTTGAGTTTGGACCAAGCCTTAGGGTAGCTCTCGAACACCTAACTTTTAGATCCCCACATTTTTTTTGCAATAGAGCTATGAAATTTTAACAGCTGATAGATCTCACAAAAATATTAATTTTATTTTTTATAACTTTTTTTTGTAGCCCCACCCGTTACGGAGCTACAGCTCTCCAAAGGTTTAAAAAAGCTCTATATTTAAAGTGTTATAGCACAAGTTGTATAAGGTATATCTTCATTTTGAAAACGCCAAACGATTACTACTTTCATTATCTTTAAAAGTATATATACAATAAATATATATTTGTGCCATAAGGTGTCTTAATTTACCGTTATGCAAAACTCAAATTTTGCAAAATTTTTTAACCCTTCTATCTTCTAAACGGTTAAAGTTGGAAACTTGAAATTTTTAAAGAAGTTAGATCTTTGAAAATAAGTATGAGTCATTTCAGACATTTTTTTTGTATCACCCCCCGTTTAGGAGCTGTAACGGGTCAAAAACTGAAAATTTCCAATTTTTAAACACCTGTAACTTGAACACCTGTTAAAATTTTTTTGAAGTAATACACAAAAATTAAAGCTTCAATATTATACTCTTATTTCTGTTAACAACTTTTTTTAATAATATAGGGTTACTTTATAATTGACGAAAGTGTTACTTGATTTTTTCAAATTTTCTAACAAATTTCTTCAACGAATTTTTTCCATTTTGTTTTACTCGATAATTTGATATTGTTGAGGATATAATGCGTAGTACAAAAAAATGTAAATAAATAAACAACATAACGGTTGCTTGAAGAATTTTTATTTATATGATATTGATATACATACATACTCATGTTTATTTACATATCGTATATGTCACTAGTGAATGAATGATAAGAGTATAGATGTATATTATATAGCGCCGTATTTACATACATATATGTATTTTATTGTACTTATAAGAAATTATTCTGTCAATGGAATATTTAAATATAATATAATATAATATTTAAAATTATATTTACTATTTTGTACTAAGTAAATTTAATATACATTTACCGCTTAGTATTAAATGGTACTATAGAATATTTGAAAGAGTTTTGTATTGATAATCGTTATGTGGAAGGTTAGAATCTGCTTTTGAAGAATCTACATATAAACATATAGTTTGAATATATGTACAACCCATAGTTCTAGAAATTATAAGATTCACCCAAATTATTTTAAAATACTAAAATATTAGAAAAATAATATTGTAAGCAGAGTGACAGGCTGTGAACATACTAACGGTTCGTACGAGTATGTAAGAGTTGACAAAGGCAACTGTATTCTTCCTCGTTTTCTCTATCTTTAACGGTGTAGAAGTTTTGTAAACAGACGGACAGACGGACAAACGCACGGACGGACGGACAGAGTGAAACTAATAGGCACATTTTTTCAAAAAAATTTTTTAAATGAGCTGAAAAGATACAAATTTTATCTCATGCTTTTCAAAACATTTTTCAAAATGCTCTAATCGTAATAGAAGTTATCAGTATTTTAATCAAAACAAAGAAAATCGAAACAAATCTCCTGGGTACACAGCTCTACATCTATTGATCCCACAATCTAGCCCCCACACAAAAGTTTTGCCTCCAAATTATTTGCTACAGAATGAAATCTACGAAGGCACTCATTAATGATCACCCTGTTTGTGTTTTGTAGTAAGGAATGTGTCTTGTAGTATATAGTATAACATTTTTTCAAGTTAATTTTCAAGAAAGCGAAAAAACCAAGAATATTTCGGTTGCGAATGCGAAAAATGTTATCGAATTCTAAGTCCATTGATACAGTCAACTTCATTGTCAAGAAGCAATATATATACAAAATTTAAAGTCAATCAGTCGAACCGTTTCTAATTGAGAAGCAAAGAACGACACAATCTATTAAAAGCTCTTGGGGCCTCGGTGGCCTAGAAGGTTAAAATTAACTATAGCCGCTGATCAATATGGCAAACTAAATTGCCGTTTCCTTATTTTAAGGCTAAGGCAAACCTTTTAATTTAAATTAATAAAAGTGAAATAAAACAAGCAAAGCTAATTGTTCAGATAAAATAAATATAAAATAATAATATAAAGCAAATAAAGTTAATTGCTCAGGAAAACTATTCGGGTTTGAATCCAAAATAATTCTCATTATACCCGTACGATAGGATCGGGTATAATAAAATTACTCCGCCGTTTGTAACACCTCGAAATAAGCGAGCTAGATATACCTTCAAAGGTATGGATCGGATCAGAAAAAAATTCTAAGACGTTTGAGCCATGTCCATCCGTCCGTCCGTCAGCACGCTAACTCAAAAACTAAGAAAGCTAGAATCTTGAAATTTACACAAAATATTCTGCGAGTAATTTGTAGGTTCCCTATTTTTTTTGATTGAGTTTGGACCAAAACTTAGGGTAGCTCTCAAACACCTAACTTTTAGATCCCCACATTTTTTTTGAAATAGAGCTATGAAATTTTAACTGCTGATGGATCTCACAAAAATATTAATTTTATTTTTAATGACTTATATATAAGTATATATACAATAAATGTATATTTGTGGCATACGGTGTCTTAATTTACAGTTATGCGAAACTAAAATTTTGCAAAATCCTTTAACCCTTCTATCTTCTAAACGGTTTAAGTTGGAAACTTGAAATTTTGACAGAAGGTAGATATTTGAAAATAAATATGAGTCATTTCAGAAATTTTTTTTGTATCAATCCCCGTTTAGGACCTGTAAGGGGTCAACAACTGAAAATTTCCTATTTTTAAACACCTGTAACTTGAACACCTGTTAAAAGTTTTTTGAAGTAATACACAAAAATTAAAGCTTCAACATTATACTCTTATTTCTGTAAACAATTTTTTTTAATAATATAGGGTTACCTTATAATTGACGAAAGTGTTACTTGATTTTTTCAAATTTTCTAACAAATTTCTTCAACAAATTTTTTGCATTTGTTTTACTCGATAATTTGAAATTGTTGAGGATATAATGCGTAGTACAAAAAAATGTAAATAAATAAACAACATAACGGTTGCTTGAAGAATTTTTATTTATATGATATTGATATATATACATACTTATATAATATCATGTTTATTTACATATCGTATATGTCACTAGTGAGTGAATGATAAGAGTATATATGTATATTATATAGCGCCGTATTTACATACATATATGTATTTTATTGTACTTATAAGAAATTATTCTCTTAATGGAATATTTAAATATAATATAATATTTAAAATTATATTTACTGTTTTGTACTTAGTAAATTTAATATACATTTACCGCTTAGTATTAAATGGTACTATAGAATATTTGAAAAAGTTTTGTATTGATAATCGTTATGTGGAAGATTAGAATCTGCTTTTGAAGAATGTACATATAAACATATAGTTTTGAATATATGTACAACCCATAGTACTAGAAATTATAAAATTCACCCAAATTATTTTAAAATACTAAAATATTAAAAAAATAATATTGTAAGCAGAGTGGCAGGCTGTGAACATACTAACGGTTCGTAGGGGTATCTAAGAGTTGACAAAGGCAACTGTATTCTTCCTCGTTTTTATTTTCAAATGTCTTACTATTTATACTATTTTAATTTACATTATCTTAATACTAAAATTATCTAAGTCAATAAATTATAACAATTTATTGCTTTGTTACACAGAAATTATTTGAGACAAAAATGCTATATAATAATATTGAACTAGTACCTTTCTACAATACAATTTCCATATGTGATAATTAACCAAAATATTACCAAACATATAATGGCATACAAAAATGACTCATTCACAAATCATGACGTTTAAAAATAAGTTGGAAATTGATTGAAATAAATGGAAATAATTGCTTGTTTACTAAATTATTTATTGTACAGATTATAGAATTTATTCCATTCATTATATATTAAAGAAAGTGATTTCTTTCCAACACGATGAAATGTCACTGTAAGTTCAAATAATTTTACATTAAAAACTGAAATTTTTAGAGTGTGACTTTTATTTAGAAAATATGTATAACTTAATTATAAAGAAACTACGTTACTACGTTGTGCCTCCATCATTGTAAAACAAATACTTCTTTAAGTTATATTTTCCAAATAATTTTTGAAATGTTTTTAGAATTAATTTATCGTGTTTTATATGATCCTCTTTACTGAATTTATGCAAGAAATGTTTCCTATGATGACCGTTACATCTATACCATGAGTAAACGCAACAATATTGTCCACACACATCTGAAAAATTGCTTAATAATTGTTTGTTATCATAAATAACACATTTATGTTCTAAAATTTTTAAAATTTCAGCTTTACATGGTTACCATAAGAATCAAAATATTATGCACAATCATTTATAGGTATATATATCACTAACGAGCTTTTGCTTTGTCAGTATTTACAATAAGAAAAACTTGGCTTTTCCGTTATAAAAGGTATTTTATCTAACGCAAAAACCCCCTTTAAAAAATTTATTGGTATGCTATTACATTTTATAATTTCCAATATATTTAATGAATTCATTAACATAAATCATAAATTACATATTTTAGTGGTTTCTTTGACGAAATTTTTTTATAAAATGTTGATTATTTTAATCCTTAATCCTTCTTTTTTTTTTGTTTATAATATATTGTTATCGTTGCAACAAAAATTTGTGCGTATGTGCTACATATATTGCAAAATAATAGGATGTCATATTAAAAGCTGTCTATTTATAGATTTGTAAGCACGTTACGGTTTTTATGTATTTGCACATTGATATCGAATTCGCCATAAACAATTGCTGCGGCTATTGAGAGAATAGGTTTTGAAAGTTTTTTTCCAATTCTTATTGTCCCTTGATTGAGAAGACCTTGACATACTTGTTTCAATAGCTCCCATTAACGTACAGTAAAAAAACAGCAAAATGCTTAAAATTAAATGGGTTTTTGGATCTTTTACCAGAATAACCTGTATGCTCAGTCATACAAAATATTAATGTATTTGGTAATTGTCCAATAAAAACATTATACAAGAGAATACTATGAGTATTTTGAGAAATTGAAAATGTTTTTACCTCAACCCTTTTGTAAAAATATTCAGCCGTAGTTTTTTCTAATTATTCTATTTATCTAAGTTCCAACTGTTAATTCCAAATTTAATTGTTTAATTTGAATTTTTTATTTTAAACTTAATTTTGAATTTATTGTACTTGTCTTACACTGAGATTGGGATTTTGATTTTTATTGTTCCAAAAATTATATCTTTTATTGCTGCAAAAAGTATAAATTGTATTAATACATATAATGAATTGCGGAATTTGAAAGTTGAAGATTGAACGCCATATTTCATATATAGCATGCGGTGTTTGCAAAAAGTCTTTTCACTGTAGTTGTGCCAATATTACGAGTGAAGATTGGGAATTTTTAGAAGCTTCTCCGAGCGGCTACAGATGTAACATATGCAGCATGAAAAGACTACATTCATTTCTTAGAGAAAGCAATATACCACCACCTTCAACTATAGTCACTGCAAATTTCTCTAATGATGTTTCTAATGTTGTTTCTCAACAAACTACTATTTCTAATGTAGATATACCGTCTAATACCGATATTGTTTCACTACCACTAACAACAGTCAATGATCATCTTAATTTGGTAAAAACAACAAGCTCTTTCACTTGAGTTCAAAATGGTAATATTGATGAGAATACTACTCTCTCATCTTTATACTATTTAAACTTAGAGAAGAGAAACTTAATTACTGAAAATAATTCTCAAATTAAAAGTTTACTTGAAGAAAGATAGCATTTAAGAGAGAAAATTAATTCTCTTGAACTTAAAGTTAATAAACTTGAACTACACAGGAAAAGGAAAGATATTGACATAAATGGAATTCCTAATGTCAATGTAAGCAATTTGAAAGAGCAGGTTATATCACTTTTCTCAAAGGTGGATAAAAATATTAATGAAAGTGACATTTCATACTGTTTTATAAAAAATGTAAATTCAAAACAAACAAGTAAAAATTTGAATAATTCAAACAATAATATTGTGTGTGTTGCACTTAGTTCTTTTGGCAAAAAACAATTAATTATGGAGAAAAAAAAATTGCTAATTTTTAATAAAGATAAAAATAAGGAGTTTCCTGTCTATTTTGAGGATTCCTTGACAAAGTATACGAGATTGCTGTTCCATCGTGCACGGGAATTAAAAAAGGAAAAAAGTTATAAATACCTTTGGATCCGGAACTCAAAAATTTACTTACGTAAACAGGATGGTGATAGTAGGGTGGAAATTAGTTGCCATTCGACACTTGCAGATATGTGCTAAGAAATTATATAACTAACTACTTTTTTTTTTGTTTTATTTCCTTTTTATAAAAATGTAGAAAACTTTATTTTAAAATAAGAATTTATTTCTGTTTGTAAATATATTTTTAAATGAACTGAAAAATAAAGGATATCCGCCAGGGTTGGAATAAGTAACGGAGAAATTTACAGGTACAGGTGGCTAAGTTACAGTTGTTTAAAAATAGCAAAATTTCAATTTTTGAGCCCTAATAGCTCATAAACTGGAAGTGGTACAACAAAATTTCTGGATTAACTTATACTAATTCAAAAGTTCTTTCTTGCCTCAAAATTTCAAGCCTGCATCTAAAAGCGTGCCGGAGTTATGAATGTAAAAAATCATGCTAAGTTTGGTTTTCATATAACGGTAAATTTAAATACTAAATATAAAAATTATTTATCACTTTATTGATTTATAAAGGTAAAAAAATTCCTGTCGAACGGCCTTTTCAGATTGAAAAAATGTTAAACGGAACATGAAATACATATAATATGAGTTTAAAAATAGAGCTTTTTCAAAGTTTTAGGGGCTGTAGTTCCCTGATGGATGGGGTTACATGAAAAAGTTATTCCACAAAATTAATTTTTTTATGAGAACTACCCATGTAAAACTTTTTTTCTCTATCTTTAACGGTGTAAAAGTTTTGTAAACAGACGGACAGACGGACAGACGCACGAACGGACGGACGGACATAGTGAAAGAACGACACAATCTATTAAAAGCTCTTGGGGCCTCGGTGGCCTAGTGGGTAAGAGCGTATAAAATACTGAGGGAGTGTGGGTTCGAATCCGACACACGTCGCAAGAGTTATTACCCCTTACGACATTTACAGTCACGCCTGAAAAGGAAAGGCTGTGTAATTTCCTGTTCACATTTATGTGGCAGAAATTTGCACTAAAAAAAAAAAAAAAAAAAAATTCCCATGCCACACATCAATGCATTCACAATTTTGCCCTATCACATTCTTTTAGATATAAATAGATACATTAGGAAAGCGAAAAAACTACTAGCTCTTGTTTCAATCGAGCGCACGCATTAACAATTCAGAAAAGAGAAGCAAACATAAAAGTAGGTAATGGGCTACTTTGGATTGGGAAAAAAAAACCGCTTTAGGCGTGTTAGGAAGGCACGTGCCATTAAGGTGATTTATGGTTTATGATAAGGTGAAGGTTAAAATTAACTATAGCCGCTGATCAATATGAAAACTAAATTGCCGTTTCCTTATTTTAAGGCTAAGGCAAAACTTTTAATTTAAATTAATAAAAGTGAAATAAAACAAGCAAAGCTAATTGTTCAGATAAAATAAATATAAAATAATAAAATAAAGCAAATAAAGTTAATTGCTCAGGAAAACTATTCGGGTTTGAATCCAAAATAATTCTCATTATACCCGTACGATAGGATCGGGTATAATAAAATTACTCCTCCGTTTGTAACACCTCGAAATAAGCGAGCTAGATATACCTTCAAAGGTATGGATCGGATCAGAAAAAAATTCTAAGACGTTTGAGCCATGTCCATCCGTCCGTCAGCACGCTACCTCAAAAACTAAGAAAGCTAGAATCTTGAAATTTACACAAAATATTCTGGGAGTAATTTGTAGGTTCCCTATTTTTTTTGGTTGAGTTTGGACCAAAACTTAGGGTAGCTCTCGAACACCTAACTTTTAGATACCCACATTCTTTTTGAAATAGAGCTATGAAATTTTAACTGCTGATAGATCTCACAAAAATATTAATTTTATTTTTAATGACTTTTTTTTGTAGCCCCACCCGTTACGGAGCTACAGCACCCCAAGTTTCAAAAAACTCTATATTTAAATTGTTATAGCACAAGTTGTGTCCTAATTTACAGTTATGCGAAACTAAAATTTTGCAAAATCCTTTAACCCTTCTATCTTCTAAACGGTTTAAGTTGGAAACTTGAAATTTTGACAGAAGTTATATCTTTGAAAATAAGTATGAGTAATTTCAAAAATTTTTTTTGTATCACCCCCCGTTTAGGAGCTGTAAGGTGTCAAAATCTGAAAATTTTCTTTTCATAAACACCTGTAACTTGAACACCTGTTAAAATTTTTTTGAAGTAATACACAAAAATTAAAGCTTCAACATTATACTCTTATTTCTGTTAGCAACTTTTTATACCCGTACGATAGGATCGGGTATAATAAAATTACTCCTGCGCTTGTAACACCTCGAAATAAGCGAGCTAGATATACCTTCAAAGGTATGGATCGGATCAGAAAAAAATTCTAAGACGTTTGAGCCATGTCCGTCCGTCCGTCCGTCCGTCAGCACGCTAACTCAAAAACCAACAAAGCTAGAATCTTGAAATTTACACAAAATATTCTGGGAGCAATTTGTAGGTTCCCTGTTTTTTTTAGTTGAGTTTGGACCAAAACTTAGGGTAGCTCTCGAACACCTAACTTTTAGATCTCGACATTTTTTTTGAAATAGAGCTATGAAATTTTAACTGCTGATAGATCTCACAAAAATATTAATTTTATTTTTAATAACTTTTTTTGTAGCCCCATCCGTTACGGAGCTACAGCTCCCCAAAGGTTCAAAAAAGCTTTATATTTAAATTGTTATAGCACAAGTTGTATAAGGTACATCTTCATTTTGAAAACGCCAAACGATTACTACTTTTATTAGCTTTAAAAGTGTATAGACAATAAATGTATATTTGTGGCATACGGTGTTTTAATTTACACTTATGCGAAACTAATATTTTGCAAAATATCTTAACCCTTCTATCTTCTAAACGGTTTTAGTTGAAAACTTGAAATTTTGACAGAAGTTAGATCTTTGAAAATAAGTATGAGTCATTTCAGAAATTTTTTTTGTAGCACCCCCCGTTTAGGAGCTGTAAGGGGTCAAAAACTGAAAATTTCCTATTTTAAACACCTGTAACTTGAACACCTGTTAAAATTTTTTTGAAGTAATACACAAAAATTAAAGCTTCATTATACTTTTATTTCTGTTAACAACTTTTTTTAATAATATAGGGTTACTTTATAATTGACGAAAGTGTTACTTGATTTTTTCAAATTTTCTAACAAATTTCTTCAACAAATTTTTTGCATTTGTTTTACTCGATAATTTGAAATTGTTGAGGATATAATGCGTAGTACAAAAAAATGTAAATAAATAAACAACATAACGGTTGCTTGAAGAATTTTTATTTATATGATATTGATATATATACATACTTATATAATATCATGTTTATTTACATATCGTATATGGCAGTTTCCAACTTAAACCGTTTAGAAGATAGAAGGGTTAAAGTATTTTGCCAAATTTTAGTTTCGCATAACGGTAAATTAAGACACCGTATGCCACAAATATATATTTATTGTATATATAGTTTTAAAGCTAATAAAAGTGGTAATCGTTTGGCGTTTTCAAAATGAAGATATACCTTATACAACTTGTGCTATAACAATTTAAATATAGAGCTTTTTTGAACCTTTGCGGAGCTGTAGCTCCGTAACGGGTGGGGCTACAAAAAAAAGTTATTAAAAATAAAATTAATATTTTTGTGAGATCTATCAGCAGTTAAAATTTCATAGCTCTATTGCAAAAAAAATGTGGGTATCTAAAAGTTAGGTGTTCGAGAGCTACCCTAAGGCTTGGTCCAAACTCAACCAAAAAAAATAGGGAACCTACAAATTACTCCCAAAATATTTTGTGTAAATTTCAAGATTCTAGCTTTCTTAGTTTTTGAGTTGAGACGGACGGACGGACGGACATGGCTCAAAAGTCTTAGAATTTTTTTCTGATCCGATCCATACCTTTGAAGGTATATCTAGCTCGCTTATTTCGATGTGTTACAAACGGAGGAGTAATTTTATTATACCCGATCCTATCGTACGGGTATAAAAACTTGGCTTTTCCGTTATAAAAGGTATTTTATCTAACGCAAAAACCCCCTTTAAAAAATTTATTGGTATGCTATTACATTTTATAATTTCCAATATATTTAATGAATTCATTAACATAAATCATAAATTACATATTTTAGTGGTTTCTTTGACGAAATTTTTTTATAAAATGTTGATTATTTTAATCCTTAACCCTTTTTTTTTTTTGTTAATAATATATTGTTATCATTGCAACAAAAAATTTGTGCGTATGTGCTACATATATTGCAAAATAACAGGATGTCATATTAAAGCTGTCTATTTATAGATTTGTAAGCACGTTACGGTTTTTTATATTTGCACATTGGCATCGAATTCGCCATAAACAATTGCTGCGACTATTGAGGGAAGAGGTTTATTATTGTCCCTTAATTGAGAAGACCTTGACATACTTGTTTCAAAAGCTCCCATTAACGTACAGTAATAAAACAGCAAAATGCTGAAAATTAAACGGGTTTTTTTATCTTTTACCAGAATAACCTGTATGCTCAGTCATACAAAATATTAATGTATTTGGTAATTGTCCAATAAAAACATTATCCAAGAGAATACTATGAGTATTTTGAGAAATTGAAAATGTTTTTACCTCAACCCTTTTGTAAAAATATTCCGCCGTAGTTTTTTCTAAAACAGCATTATGTGCTAATTATATGCTTGGATTTATAGTGACATGTTTTATTAATAAATTTGCTTCTAAAAGTTTTAAGTGAGACTCATCATTTTCATCTGAAAACATGTTAAAATCTGGTTTTTAAAAAATTAAAAGGGCTCTAACACCTACATTATTAATGAACAGAGTTGGTTGATTAAACATATCCACATGTAATTTTCCCATAAGTTCTACTACGTTCCTATTATTAAAGAGTTTTTGATGTTCCTTAGAATCTTTATTTTCAGCGCTTCCTATATTTGATTTATCTAAGTTCCAACTTTTAATTCCAAATTTAATTGTTTAATTTGAATTTTTTATTTTAAACTTAATTTTGAATTTATTGTACTTGCCTTACACTAAGATTGGGATTTTGATTTTTATTGTTCCAAAAATTATATCTTTTATTGCTGGAAAAAGTATAAATTGTATTAATACATATAATGAATTGCGGAATTTGAAAGTTGAAGATTGAACGCCATATTTCATATATAGCATGCGGTGTTTGCAAAAAGTCTTTTCACTGTAGTTGTGCCAATATTACGAGTGAAGATTGGGAATTTTTAGAAGCTTCTCCGAGCGGCTACAGATGTAACTTATGCAGCACGAAAAGACAACATTCATTTCTTAGAGAAAGAAATATACCACCACCTTCAACTATTGTCACTGCGAGTTTCTCTAATGATGTTTCTAATGTTGTTTCTCAACAAACTACTATTTCTAATGTAGATATACCGTCTAATACCGATATTGTTTCACTACCACTAACAACAGTCAGTGATCATCTTAATTTGGTAAAAACAACAAGCTCTTTCACTTGAGTTCAAAATGGTAATATTGAAGAGAATACTACTCTCTCATCTTTATACTATTTAAACTTAGAGATGAGAAACTTAATTGCTGAAAATAATTCTCAAATTAAAAGTTTACTTGAAGAAAGAGAGCATTTAAGAGAGAAAATTAATTCTCTTGAACTTAAAGTTAATAAACTTGAACTACACAGGAAAAGGAAAGATATTGACATAAATGGAATTCCTAATGTCAATGTAAGCAATTTGAAAGAGCAGGTTATATCACTTTTCTCAAAGGTGGATAAAAATATTAATGAAAGTGACATTTCATACTGTTTTATAAAAAATGTAAATTCAAAACAAACAAGTAAAAATTTGAATAATTCAAACAATAATATTGTGTGTGTTGCACTTAGTTCTTTTGGCAAAAAACAATTAATTATGGAGAAAAACAAATTGCTAATTTTTAATAAAGGTAAAAATAAGGAGTTTCCTGTCTATTTTGAGGATTCCTTGATAAAGTATACGAGATTGGTGTACCATCGTGCACGGGAATTTAAAAAGGAAAAAAGTTATAAATACCTTTGGATCCGGAACTCAAAAATTTACTTACGTAAACAGGATGGTGATAGTAGGGTGGAAATTAGTGGTTTTGATGATTTAGTTAAACTTTAATTTTTCTAGTTGATCTTATTATAGCTAAACTTTTTGATTTTTTAATTTTTGGTTTCCTACATAGCCTTCAAAACAACTAATTTAATATTTTTCTTATTTCTTATATTTTTGTTTACATTATAATGTCTAAATCTCTGTAGAGTAGCTGTTTATCTTAGAAGTGATCTTAATTGTAAGTTTTTCAATTTCAATTTTGTTTCGTGTGATTTGCTGAAAATTATAATTGATTTTAATGAAGTGAGTTAGTTAATAATACTTTTTCTTATTCCAGTGAAGTATTAGATTTGCATATAACTGATCATTGCTTAATTTCTTTATCTATTCATTTATTCAATAATATTAAAGTTCATAAAAGGAAAAATAATTCTTATAATTGTTCCGTAATCAATTTTTCTGAACTTAGGGATAGGTTAAAGTTTGAGTGCTGGCCTAGTGTATATAATTAGGCTGATGCTTCTCTTGCTTATTCTAATTTTTGTGAGATTCTATTTAGTCATATTAATAATTGTTCTCCTAAAATTTTTCGTAATTCTTGAACAAAATTAAAATCTTGGATGACTCGTTCTTTGTTAAATTTAATAAAACGTAGAAATAAAATGTGTTCCTTAGTTAAATCTCATCCTAATATTATTCGTCTTAAACTATGTTATAATAAACTATGTAAAAAAATTAAAACAAATGTTATTAGGTGTAAAGATAACTATTTTATTTTAAAAATTAACAGGAATCGTGGTAATCCTAAAAATGGAAAGTAGTTAATGAAATTTTAAATAAAAATCTTCCAAATAATGATTGAAGATTTCCATCATTATTTGGAAGATTTGAAATTATATTGAGATTGAGATTGAAAATAATATTGTAACTAATCCTTTAACTATTGCTAATTATTTTAATACATACTTTATTAATGTTACAAATGATTTAGTTTTAAATTCTGATGTCATCAGAATAGATCTGTCCTCCTTTCCTTTAATTATCGATGATTCTTTTCAGTGCAATAGTTTTCATTTCGTTGACTTTACTTCATTGAAAGTGCACAAGCTAATCTGTAATTTGGATAATAGTGTTTCTATCTCTTATGATAAAGTTTCGAATAGAATTCTGAAAGATATTTCTTTGTATGTTGTCGATGTGTTGTTCTTTATTTTTAATTTCAGTGTTCATTATGGACATTTTCCTGCAAGTTTAAAAATTGCAGAAATTATTCCTTTGTTTAAAAAAGGTTCTTCGTTAAATGTAAATAATTACCGACCTATCTCTCTTCTTTCTCCGATATCTAAAATGTTTGAAAAGGCTATCAAAAAACACATTGTTAACTTTTTAACTAATACTAAATTTTTTAATACTAATCAATTTGGTTTCACTATTGGTAACAGCACTGAAGATGTCCTCTTAAAATTTTGCGGGGAAATATAAGTTATGGTAGTCCATTACATTAACCAATAAATAAAAATAAAAATCATTTATAATCATAATAATAATAATAAATTTTTAACTAGCAAAATGTTATTTCTTTAACAAGCAATTAATTGTTAATATTATTTTGAACTTGAAATAATTCCTTATTTAATAATTTTTACTTAATAGGCATTTAAATAAAATTGTAAACGAATGCGTAATTATTAAAGTAAAGAACCTTAATTTATAAACAAAATAAATATTTTTAACCCAATAAAAAATTGTCATTGAAATTCGAATACTTTGTTATTAAATAACATTTAAAAGAAAAGAAACAACAACAAAATTACATTTAAAAAAAAATACTTTCTTATTAAAAAAAAGAAAAAAGGTTCTTACTAATTTATTATTTTTTTATTATTGTTCCAAAAATAAAATACTGGTCTTATTACTTAATAAGAATTACACTTAAAAAATTTGTACTTTGTTTAGCTCAATAAGCGAAAATGATTATTTGTGAACTAAAAATAAATATTGGAAAATCCACTTATAGTAAGTTCCGCTTATTGACCAATATGATACTAAGACCACCAACAATGTAATGAGAACAGATATTTTGTAATGCAAAAAATTATTTTTATGAATTTTTGCTAAATGTAAAGCAATAAATTATTATATTAAGTATTTATAAAGAAATTTTCTAATCTTTTCATGTAAACCAATAAATTATATTTAGGATTTTAAAATAAGCAAAAATTTGTAAAGAAATTTTGTAACTTTTTACTATAAATATGTTTAACATTACTAAAAGAAATGACTATTAATTTTACAATAAACCAAGGAGAACATCTTCTTGAAAAAAATTTTATTGTTTTATTTAAATTTACAAAAAGTAAATTTACTGGCGCCCGATCAGGGACCTAAGGATTGACTTTAGGATTTACCAAAGAGTCTATCCAAAGGTCCAGGGACCGTCAGTCGATAATAGAATCTTCGTTTTTAATTTAATTTAACTATTTTATTTTACTGTGATCAAGCCTAGTTTCTTCGACACCTAGAATTAGGCTGCTCTAGGCACTGTAAATATAGAAGAAGTTAATACAACAAACCTTTTTGTTTTAATTAATATAAAAAAAAATTATAAAAAAAATAATAAAAAGTGAAATAAAAATTCTTTGATCACTAAAATTAAATTGATTAAGGGTTAAACAAGGAAAATCAGTGTCAATAATTATCAGTGACCAAAAATTAACTATTATTAATTAAATTTATTAATTATTAACTATCAATTATAAATTTTTTTCAAATAATAAAATGTTATATAATTTTGGAAACAAAAAACTTATAATTTAAAAGACAATGAAAAAAAAAATAAAGAATAAAATTATAAACCACGAAGAGGGTTCTTTAAAGACGCGCATCGAGACTCGTCAACCCATTTTTGGAAAAAAAGAAAGAAACGAGGCCCCCGAGTAGCACCAACCAAAAGAAGTTCCAGTATTAATTTCATCAAAGGCATTAGGAACAGCCGCTTTCCTTGTTGACCAGAGAGACTGCAACGGTTCTACCATGCAAAAGGTTTTAAGTAAAATAATTTACATGTAAGTGTTTTTAATCCTTTTTTTTTACAAAGATCTCATAATTATTAAAGATCGCATAATAAAATTTCAAAAAATATAATAAAAAAAAAAATATAAATTTTTGTAATGACCAAAGTAGTATCAGATAATTCTGATACTGAGGATGTTACTGCCCATTACAAACAATTAATAGGGAAAATCAAAAAAAAAAAAAAAAATATTAAAAGAAAAAAGTTAAAAATTTGAATAAAAAAATTAAAATTATAGTGTTGTTAAATCACTCTTAATAAAATTACTAAATTAGAAAGAAAAGGCCAAACAAAAGTAAAATTAAAACAATTAAAAGAAAGAAATAAAATAAAAGAAATAAAATTTAAAAAAGAAAAAATTAATAAATTTTTAAACGAATGAGATTTTATCTTAGAGTTTCCGTCAATAAGTATCCGCATCTGTACGGAGACAAGGAAACGCTAATTAAAAATATCTTACAATTAAAAGGCCAGTTAGAGATAAAAAGTTTTTGGGAAATCCATCCGCATTTGTACGGAAAAAAAGGAGAATACTAAAAAATTTTTATCCATAAAAAGCGCTATATACAATTATTTTTTTTTCAAAAGGATCCGTAGTAATTAGTTCTATCTGTAGTTCTATTAAAACATAGTTTTACTAATTGATTAAAATAATTTAATAGGCCACTTAAGGCATATAGAGTATTCATATTAATAAAATTAGACTTTTTATAAATCTTATATTTTTTTTATCTCATAAGAAAATTTAAAAATTTAAATTCAATAATTAAATATCAACAATCAATAATTTAATTCAATTATAATAATATTATTTTATAAGTCTTTATAAGGTTATTTTGTAGAGTTAAAGTTTTTATAAAAATAATCTATTTTAGTACAATTTGGTGAAAAAAAAGAAAGGAAAAAACTTTGGCCAGATAGAGCAAGCAAAAATTTTTTAAAAAAGGAAAAAGAATAAACAATATAATAAAAAGAAAGAAAAAATACAATTTTTTTTTTTGACAATACGAATATTTTTTATAAAATTTCTATAAACTTTTGTTTTTACTTATTGACAATTATTTTATTCTAATAATATAAAATTTTATCACATAAACTTTGTTTTTATCAAATTAATAGTGACAATTTAAATATTTTGTCTAAGAGACCTATCTCTTAGTATCCTGTTGGTTTTTAGCTCTTTTCTTTTATCAACTAAAATATTAAAGAAACCCCATTTTTATTAATAACGAAAATATACAAAAATATCAAGACCTATACCTTTTGGCAGACAAGAACTAATTGCCTCTACTCCCGAAAATGAAGACCCAAATTTAAGTCCAATTAATGAAGAGGGGGAAAATGATCAAGGGAAACTTCCAAATTTAAGGGAAAATATCAAACAAATAGTGCAACACGAAACGCAGAAAGCATTAGGAATCAATGATTTACAAGAAGAAGAAGAGGAATTGGAAATAGATTTTGGCGATGACTATTATTTAGAGCGAATGAATAAAATTCCAGATGTAGTTAAAAGTTTGCGACAATTTTCAAGGGAACCTGGCGAATACGGGTCATGGAAGAAGAATGTGGAAAGGATATTGAGAATTTTTAACAATTTGAGAAATACTCCCAATACTATGGAATTCTGATCGCGGTACGTAATAAAATTACGGGAGAAGCTGATAACGCCCTAGAATCTTACAGTACACCATTATGCTGGGAAAGAATTGTTGATTGTCTAGATCTACACTATGCCGATAAACGGGACGTAGGTACTTTAGCACATCATATGACTACAATGAGACAGAGAAATAGTACCTTTCAAGAATTTTACAAAGAACTTTATCAAAATCTTTCTATGATACTTGTTAAACTTCCATCAATAGGATTAAAGCAAGAAGCTTTAATTGATATGACTATGCTAATTGCTATGGCGCGTTTTTATCGTGAAAAAGCACTCGATACATTCATCAGAGGATTAAATAGAGACCTACCAAGATTGTTGAGCATAAAAGAACCCAAGAATCTTCCTCAGGCATTACAGATGTGTACAAAATTCGAAAATATGAATCAACGAACATATTTTGGGAATAAAATGGGCACACAACAAATTAGTGAACCAGGAACTTCGCATTCTTCACTAAATGGAAATAACCCCCGCAATATCCAACAACAATTTGCTAGACCTTATAATAGACGAAATTTTAATCGGCAATGGCAGAATAACACATCGAAACTAAATTTCCAATCAAATCCTAATTCCAATTTTCATAGTAGTAAACCAAACTTTCAAACAAAATTCAATAAGCAAAATTTTCAGTCTAATAAATTCAATTTACAATCTAATAAACCCAATTTCCAATCTAAATTCAATAAATCCAGTTACAACAGACCCAATTATCAACAAAACTTTACATATGGTTCTCAACAAATAGGTAATTTAACCAGACCATATACTGGTCGCACCAACAATGAAAATAATGGTTATCAAAAAGTAGGAAATTTTAATAGACGATGTTCGTCATAGCATCCGCAAAGACAAAATGATTCACAAAAAATTAATCACACTAATTCAAGGAAAGATGATGAATTAGAACAAAATCAAGTCAGGTCAAGCTAAGGTACAAAAAGGAAATTTTCGACTAATTCACACAATCGATTTGGGTATTTTACGATCTTCATTAGATGAAATTATTGATGTCCTAAATGATATCAAAACACATGCACTTCACCCATAGTTGGAATATGAAGCCCATCAAATACAAGATTTACTAAATGAGTTTAACATACACCGAAAACTAAGAGCCATAAATACGATCGGTACTGCCTGAAAATAGATAGCAGGCACTCCAGATCACGATGACTATATTATGATAAAGAAAAAAGTAAATAATAATAACAAACAGGTAATAATAAACAAAACTTATAATGACAGGATAAATAATATTACTGAAATAACTAACAAAATTTTAGAAAATTTAAAAAACAAAAGTATAATTGATAACCATTCTGTTCTTCAAATTCAATATAAATTGAAATTGATTAAAGAAGAAATAGTTAATTTAAAATAAGCCATTCATTGGGCAAAATTAGGTGTAATAAATCCTATATTATTGTCAAAATCAGGAATAGAAATTTTTGTGGAAATATTAGATAAAGAAAATTTTATGAAAATGTTGAAGAAGAATTAGATTTTTCTAATGTAAAGGTTATAAGTAATGGTACTTGCTTGTTCTATCTCATTGAAATTCCTTTAACTTCAAATGAAATATTTGTAAAATTATTAATTAAAGCAATAAAAATTGAAAATGTAGTAGTAAAAATTGATTATGAACAAATTTTATTAAATAAAGAAAAAATATTAGGTATAAAATCAAAAAATTGTAAAGTAATTAATTCTATAACAATATGTAACGAAAATGAAATAATGGACATAACTAACTCTACCTGTATTCCGAACATCATAAAAGGCAAAAATTCAACAATATAACAAACAACCATTATATCCCATCAGTGGAACTAGTAGCAGAGGGCATATTATTGCTAAATCAATTCACAGGAACAGTTATCATCAATCATGAATCAAAATTTATAAATGGAACTTATTTAATTATATTTCATAACTCCACAATAACAGTAAACCAAAAAACTTATTCTTCAAAGGAAATTCCAACAGACAAAGTATTGCCAGCTATTCTTCAACCTGAATTTATTAAAAAGGAACTACAAGAACATCTATCACTAGAACTACTCCGCCATATTCATATCAACAACACTAAAGAAATTAATTTATTAAAAGAAAAAACATTTACTGATCAAGTTTTGAGTGTCATTGAAAAAGGACCAACAATGCTAATTACCTTATTATTAATAACAACAATTATCATACCAACTTTAAGGAAAAAAAATAATAAAGTAATTATCATATCATTATAAAGAAAATTATAATTGATTTTAATGAAGTGAGTTTTTGTTTCGTTTGCATTTATAAATTACACGGTATAAGTATTGGTGTCTTTGTGGAAGAATTATCAAGTTTTTTATCTTTAATTTCTTCAAAAAATCTTATTTTATTAGGTGATTTTAACATTAATATTTTACTGATCAATATAATTCTGATGTTAATAATTATTTAGCACTATTGTCATCCTTTGGTCTCTGTTCCGTTATTTGTGAACCTACACGACCATCATCTAGTACTTGCCTTGACCATCTTTTTATACGACAGGTAGTTAATAATACTTTTTCTTATTCCAGTGAAGTATTAGATTTGCATATAACTGATCATTGCTTAATTTCTTTATCTATTCATTTATTCAATAATATTAAAGTTCATAAAAGGAAAAATAATTCTTATAATTGTTTGGTAATCAATTTTTCTGAACTTAGGGATAGGTTAAAGTTTGAGTGCTGGCCTAGTGTATATAATTCGGCTGATGCTTCTCTTGCTTATTCTAATTTTTGTGAGATTCTATTTAGTCATATTAATAATTGTTCTCCTAAAATTTTTCGTAATTCTTGAACAAAATTAAAATCTTGGATGACTCGTTCTTTGTTAAATTTAATAAAACGTAGAAATAAAATGTGTTCCTTAGTTAAATCTTATCCTAATATTATTCGTTTTAAACTATGTTATAATAAACTATGTAAAAAAATTAAAACAAATGTTATTAGGTGTAAAGATAACTATTTTATTTTAAAAATTAACAGGAATCGTGGTAATCCTAAAAATGGAAAGTAGTTAATGAAATTTTAAATAAAAATCTTCCAAATAATGATTGAAGATTTCAATCATTATTTGGAAGATTTGAAATTATATTGAGATTAAGATTGAAAATAATATTGTAACTAATCCTTTAACTATTGTTAATTTTTTTAATACATACTTTATTAATGTTACAAATGATTTAGTTTTAAATTCTGATGTCAGAATAGATCTGTCCTCCTTTCCTTTAATTATCGATGATTCTTTTCAGTGCAATAGTTTTCATTTCGTTGACTTTACTTCATTGAAAGTGCACAAGCTAATCTGTAATTTGGATAATAGTGTTTCTATCTCTTATGATAAAGTTTCAAATAGAATTCTGAAAGAAATTTCTTTGTATGTTGTCGATGTGTTGTTCTTTATTTTTAATTTCAGTGTTCATCATGGACATTTTCCTGCAGATTTAAAAATTGCATAAGTTATTCCTTTGTTTAAAAAAGGTTCTTCATTAAATGTAAATAATTACCGACCTATCTCTCTTCTTTCTCCGATATCTAAAATTTTTGAAAAGGCTATCAAAAAACACATTGTTAACTTTTAAATAATACTAAATTTTTTAATACTAATTTCACTATTGGTAAAAGTACTGAAGATGTCCTCTTAAAATTTTGCGGGGAAATATAAGTTATGATAGTCCATTACATTAACCAATAAATAAAAATAAACATCATTTACAATCATAGTAATAATAATAAATTTTTAACTAGCAAAATGTTATTGCTTTAACAAGCAATTAATTGTTAATATTATTTTGAACTTGAAATAATTCCTTATTTAATAATTTTTACTTAATAGGCATTTATAATAAGAAAATATCAAGAAAACCTTTTTGTTTTAATTAATATAAAAAAAATAATAAAAAGTGAAATAAAAATTCTTTGATCACTAAAATTAAATTGATTAAGGGTTAAACAAGGAGAATCAGTGTCAATAATTATCAGTGACCAAAAATTAACTATTATTAATTAAATTTATTAATTATTAACTATCAATTATAAATTTTTTTTAAATAATAAAATGTTATATAATTTTGGAAACAAAAAACTTATAATTTAAAAGACAATAAAAAAAAAAATAAAGAATAAAGTTATAAACCACGAAGAAGGTTCTTTAAAGACGAGCATCGAGACTGCTCAACCCATTTTTGGAAAAAAAGAAAGAAACGAGGCCCCCGAGTAGTACCAACCAAAAGGAGTTCCAGTGTTAATTTCATCAAAGGCATTAGGAACAGCCGCTTTCCTTGTTGACCAGACAGACTGTAACGGTTCCACCATGCAAAAGGTTTTTAGTAAAATAATTTACATGTAAGTGTTTTTAATTCTTTTTTTTACAAAGATCTCATAATTATTAAAGATCGCATAATAAAATTTCAAAAAATATAATAAAAAAAAAATATAAATTTTTGTAATGACCAAAGTAGTATCAGATAATTCTGATACTGAGGATGTTACTGCCCATTACAAACAATTAATAGGGGAAATCAAAAAAAAATATTAAAAGAAAAAAGTTAAAAATTTGAATAAAAAAATTAAAATTATAGTGTTGTTAAATCACTCTTATTAAAATTACTAAATTAGAAAGAAAAGGCCAAAGAAAAGTAAAATTAAAATTAAAACAGTTAAAAGAAAGAAATAAAATAAAAGAAATAAAATTTAAAAAAGAAAAAATTAACAAATTTTTAAAGGAATGAGATTTTTTCTTAGAGTTTCCGTCAATAAGTATCCGCATCTGTACGGAGAAAAGGAAACGCTAATTAAAAATATCTTACAATTAAAAGGCCAGTTAGAGATAAAAAGGTTTTGGGAAATCCATCCGCATTTGCACGGAAAAAAAGGAGAATACTAAAAAATGTTTATCCTTAAAAAGCGCTATATAAAAAAATTTTTTTTTTTTAAAAGGATCCGTACCTAGTAATTAGTTCTATCTGTAGTTCTATTAAAACATAGTTTTACTAATTGATTAAAATAATTTAATAAGCTACTTAAGGCATATAGAGTATTCATATTAATAAAATTAGACTTTTTATAAATCTTATATTTTTTTTATCTCATAAGAAAATTTAAAAATTTAAATTCAATAATTAAATATCAACAATCAATAATTTAATTCAATTATAACAATATTATTTTATAAGTCTTTATAAGGTTATTTTGTAGAGTTAAGGTTTTTATAAAAATAATCTATTTTACTACAATTTGGTGAAAAAAAAAGAAAGGAAAAAAAGCATGCATCAATAATTTCCAAGAAGAAGAAGAGGAATTGGAAATAGATTTTGGCGATGACTATTATTTAGAGCGAATGAATAAAATTCCAGATACAGTTAAAAGTTTGCGACAATTTTCAGGGGAACCTGGCGAATACGGGTCATGGAAGAAGAATGTGGAAAGGATATTGAGAATTTTTAACAATTTGAGAAATACTCCCAATACTATGGAATTCTGATCGCGGTACGTAAAAAATTACGGGAGAAGCTGATAACGCCCTAGAATCTTACAGTACACCATTATGCTGAGAAAGAATTGTTGATTGTCTAGATCCACACTATGCCGATAAACGGGACGTAGGTACTTTAGAACATCATATGACTACAATGAGACAGAGAAATAGTACCTTTCAAGAATTTTACAAAGAACTTTATCAAAATCTTTCTATGATACTTGTTAAAATTCCATCAATAGGATTAAAGCAAGAAGCATCAGAGGAGGATTAAATAGAGACCTACCAAGATTATTGAGCATAAAAGAACCCAAGGATCTTCCTCAGGCATTACATATGTGTACAAAATTCGAAAATATGAATCAACGAACATATTTTGGGAATAAAATGGGCACACAACAAATTAGTCAACCAGGAACTTCGCATTCTTCACTAAATGGAAATAACCCCCGCAATATCCAACAACAATTTGCTAGACCTTATAATAGACGAAATTTTAATCGGCAATGGCAGAATAACACATCGAAACTAAATTTCCAATCAAATCCTAATTCCAATTTTCATAGTAGTAAACCAAACTTTCAAACAAAATCCAATAAGCAAAATTTTCAGTCTAATAAATTCAATTTACAATCTAATAAACCCAATTTCCAATCTAAATTCAATAAATCCAGTTACAACAGACCCAATTATCAACAAAACTTTACATATGGTTCTCAACAAATAGGTAATTTAACCAGACCATATACTGGTCGCACCAACAATGAAAATAATGGTTATCAAAAAGTAGGAAATTTTAATAGACGATGTTCGTCATAGCATCCGCAAAGACAAAATGATTCACAAAAAATTAATCACACTAATTCAAGGAAAGATGATGAATTAGAACAAAATCAAGTCAGGTCAAGCTAAGGTACAAAAAGGAAATTTTCGACTAATTCACACAATCGATTTGGGTATTTTACGATCTTCATTAGATGAAATTATTGATGTCCTAAATGATATCAAAACACATGCACTTTACCCATAGTTGGAATATGAAGTCCATCAAATACAAGATTTACTAAATGAGTTTAACATACACCGAAAACTAAGAGCCATAAATACGATCGGTACTGCCTGAAAATGGATAGCAGGCACTCCAGATCACGATGACTATATTATGATAAAGAAAAAAGTAAATAATAATAACAAACAGGTAATAATAAACAAAACTTATAATGACAGGATAAATAATATTACTGAAATAACTAACAAAATTTTAGAAAATTTAAAAAACAAAAGTATAATTGATAACCATTCTGTTCTTCAAATTCAATATAAATTGAAATTGATTAAAGAAGAAATAGTTAATTTAAAATAAGCCATTCATTGGGCAAAATTAGGTGTAATAAATCCTATATTATTGTCAAAATCAGGAATAGAAATTTTTGTGGAAATATTAGATAAAGAAAATTTTATGAAAATGTTGAAGAAGCATTAGATTTTTCTAATGTAAAGGTTATAAGTAATGGTACTTGCTTGTTCTATCTCATTGAAATTCCTTTAACTTCAAATGAAATATTTGTTAAATTATTAATTAAAGCAATAAAAATTGAAAATGTAGTAGTAAAAATTGATTATGAACAAATTTTATTAAATAAAGAAAAAATATTAGGTATAAAATCAAAAAATTGTAAAGTAATTAATTCTATAACAATATGTAACGAAAATGAAATAATGGACATAACTAACTCTACCTGTATTCCGAACATCATAAAATGCAAAAATTCAGCAATATAACAAACAACCATCATATCCCGTCAGTGGATAGGAGCAGAGGCCATATTATTGCTAAATCAATTCACAGGAACAGTTATCATCAATCATGAATCAAAATTTATAAATGGAACTTATTTAATTATATTTCATAACTCCACAATAACAGTAAACCAAAAAACTTATTCTTCAAAGAAAATTCCAACAGACAAAGTATTGCCAGCTATTCTTCAACCTGAATTTATTAAAAAGGAAGTACAACTCCTCCATATTCATATCCACAACACTAACGAAATTAATTTATTAAAAGAAAAAACATTTACTGATCAAGTTTTGAGTGCCATTGGAATAGGACCAACAATGCTAATTACCTTATTATTAATAACAATAATTATCATACTAACTTTAAGGAAAAAATTTGTACCCTGCTCGGGCGCCAGTTAATTTACTTTTTGTAAATTTAAATAAAACAATAAAATAAAATTAATAGTCATTTCTTTTAGTAATGTTAAACATATTTATAGTAAAAAGTTACAAAAATTTTTGCTTATTTTAAAATCCTAAATATAATTTATTGGTTTACATGAAAAGATTAGAAAATTTCTTTATAAATACTTAATATAATAATTTATTGATTTACATTTAGTAAAAATTCATAAAAATAATTCTTTGCATTACAAAATATCTGTTCTCATTACATTGTTGGTGGTCTTAGTATCATATTGGTTAATAAGCGGAACTTACTATAAGTGGATTTTCCAATATTTATTTTTAGTTCACAAATAATCATTTTCGCTTATTGAGCAGAACAAAGTACAAATTTTTTAAGTGTAATTCTTATTAGGTAATAAGACCAGTATTTTATTTTTGGAATAATAATAAAAAAATAATAAATTAGTAAGAACCTTTTTTCTTTTTTTTAATAAGAAAGTATTTTTTTTTAAATGTAATTTTGTTGTTGTTTCTTTTCTTTTAAATGTTATTTAATAACAAAGTATTCGAATTTCAATGACAATTTGTTATTGGGTTAAAAATATTTATTTTGTTTATAAATTAAGGTTCTTTACTTTAATAATTACGCATTCGTTTACAATTTTATTTAAATGCCTATTAAGTAAAAATTATTAAATAAGGAATTATTTCAAATTCAAAATAATATTAACAATTAATTGCTTGTTAAAGAAATAACATTTTGCTAGTTAAAAATTTATTATTATTATTATGATTATAAATGATTTTTATTTTTATTTATTGGTTAATGTAATGTACTATCATAACTTATACAATAGCTTAAATAATGGTAATTCTACTTCTGCCTAATTTATTGATATTTCTAAAGCATTCGACACTGTTTGCCATCGGATTCTTTTAGTGAAACTATATATAGCTGGTTTTCGCGGTTTTATTTTGGATTGGTTTATCTCCTATCTCAATGAGAGAAAACAGAGAGCAAAAATTAAGGGAAGTTTTAGTTCTTTGAAACATGTTCGGGTTGGTGTACCTCAGGGATCAGTCCTTGGATCTATCTTGTTTAACATTTATATTAATTCTTTATTCTCCCAGAAATTCTATGGTAAACTTACAGCATTTGCTGACGACACCTGTCTCACCTATTCTTGTACAAATTTTTTTGATATTGTTTGTAACTTAAACTTTGATCTAAACCTAATTAGACAATGGTTTCATTTGCACAAATTAGTTATCTGTCCAAAAACTAAATATATGTGTTTCAGTCTTTCAAATCTATCCAATATAGATTATTCTCTAATGTATCATTCTCCTAGGTACATTTAGGATTTGTTTTACTATTGATTGTGTTAAAATCTTTAAATATTTTGTTGAAAAAATTGTCATAAGCATTCCATTCGAATAATTTCAAGAAAAACTCCTTTCACTTCCAGCCTTCCTCATTTTAGAAAACTTGATATTCTTCCGCTCCGTCACCTGTATTTCTATAAAACTCTGAAAATATTCTTTATAAAGTCGGGCTATTTAACTCAACCCCATATTTCAAACTACAATTTAAGAATTATAATCACAGTAATTTTACTTCTTCCTCCTCTATTTTTTTTTCTTTCTTTTCATATTATAACATTTTAATATTTCTTTTTTTCTATTTGTTATGTGGGTAAATATCAGATGTGCACATATACATAAGAAATAGACTTTAAAAATATTTAAAAACAATCAAAGTAACATTTTTTGTTCTCTTTTTTTTCTATTCGGTTTTATTTTTCTTCCAGTATTACATTTTACTTTTTTTTTCTGTTATTTAGGTACGCTAAATCGATGAATCAACTAAATAATAACAGTTGGGAATTTGGGAATTTGGTGTGACTGTGTTAGCAGATTTTTAATAGTACAGCACACATAAAAATATGCATACCATTTTTGTATATGCTTGTACCTACATATGTAGTAAAAACATTTGGTTTTAAAAGTATGTAATTGAGAATATATTAAATGCTTACTTCTAAATGCTAATGTTTTTGAATTAAAAAAAAATTATTTTGCTTTTTCTAGACGATGTAGATATATATGTATGTATGTACATATATTTTATGATTAATTCATAATTATTGTTATTGAAAAGAAAAATATTGTTGTTATTTACTATTTTTAAAAAAGACTGGATTTCTTATTTTTAATATATATTTTTTTTGTTGTTTAATGTTTTTACGTAATTGGAAACATATTCTTAGTTTTTATACTTCAGAAAAAGGCATTAGTGGTGCAGATCATCATTCCCTAATAGATCTTAATTTAAAGGCAGCTCCCAATTTAGATATCAATGTTAGGGCCATAATATGTGATTTTAATATGTTAAGAGTTTCGAAAAAAAAGCCCTATTTTAATTATAATTAAGAAAGGAAAAACACATATCTATATAAATATTATAAATAAACACATTGCTTTTATAAATAAAAATGTATACTAAAAATCAATTGATTTGTCAATTGATCAATTGATCAATTGATATCAGGTGACGGAGCGGAAGAATATCAAGTTTTCTAAAATGAGGAAGGCTGGAAGTGAAACGAGTTTTTCTTGAAATTATTCGAATGGAATGCTTATGACAATTTTTTCAATAAAATATTTAAAGATTTTAACACAATCAATAGTAAAACAAATCCTAAATATAATTTATTGGTTTACATGAAAAGATTAGAAAATTTCTTTATAAATACTTAATATAATAATTTATTGATTTACATTTAGTAAAAATTCATAAAAATAATTCTTTGCATTACAAAATATCTGTTCTCATTACATTGTTGGTGGTCTTAGTTTCATATTGGTCAATAAGCGGAACTTACTATAAGTGGATTTTCCAATATTTATTTTTAGTTCACAAATAATCATTTTCGCTTATTGAGCAGAACAAAGTACAAATTTTTTAAGTGTAATTCTTATTAGGTAATAAGACCAGTATTTTATTTTTGGAATAATAATAAAAAAATAATAAATTAGTAAGAACCTTTTTTCTTTTTTTTAATAAGAAAGTATTTTTTTTTAAATGTAATTTTGTTGTTGTTTCTTTTCTTTTAAATGTTATTTAATAACAAAGTATTCGAATTTCAATGACAATTTGTTATTGGGTTAAAAATATTTATTTTGTTTATAAATTAAGGTTCTTTACTTTAATAATTACGCATTCGTTTACAATTTTATTTAAATGCCTATTAAGTAAAAATTATTAAATAAGGAATTATTTCAAATTCAAAATAATATTAACAATTAATTGCTTGTTAAAGAAATAACATTTTGCTAGTTAAAAATTTATTATTATTATTATGATTATAAATGATTTTTATTTTTATTTATTGGTTAATGTAATGTACTATCATAACTTATACAATAGCTTAAATAATGGTAATTCTACTTCTGCCTAATTTATTGATATTTTTAAAGCATTCGACACTGTTTGCCATCGGATTCTTTTAGTGAAACTATATATAGCTGGTTTTCACGGTTTTATTTTGGATTGGTTTATCTCCTATCTCAATGAGAGAAAACAGAGAGCAAAAATTAAGGGAAGTTTTAGTTCTTTGAAACATGTTCGGGTTGGTGTACCTCAGGGATCAGTCCTTGGATCTATCTTGTTTAACATTTATATTAATTCTTTATTCTCCCAGAAATTCTATGGTAAACTTACAGCATTTGCTGACGACACCTGTCTCACCTATTCTTATACAAATTTTTTTGATATTGTTTGTAACTTAAACTTTGATCTAAACCTAATTAGACAATGGTTTCATTTGCACAAATTAGTTATCTGTCCAAAAACTAAATATATGTGTTTCAGTCTTTCAAATCTATCCAATATAGATTATTCTCTAATGTATCATTCTCCTAGTTGTAAAAAATCCCCAATTTCTCCTGATTACACACACATGTTTTCTTTTATAGAGAACTTCTCCTTTTGTGAATCATGTTTTACTATTGATTTTGTTAAAATCTTTAAATATTTTGTTGAAAAAATTGTCA
Organism: Poecilobothrus nobilitatus; assembly: GCA_947095535.1. Lineage (NCBI taxonomy): Eukaryota > Metazoa > Arthropoda > Insecta > Diptera > Dolichopodidae > Poecilobothrus > Poecilobothrus nobilitatus. The sequence goes on from OX352772.1 coordinate 171,491,076, forward strand.
TAAGCATTCCATTCGAATAATTTCAAGAAAAACTCCTTTCACTTCCAGCCTTCCTCATTTTAGAAAACTTGATATTCTTCCGCTCCGTCACCTGTATTTCTATAAAACTCTGAAAATATTCTTTATAAAGTCGGGCTATTTAACTCAACCCCATATTTCAAACTACAATTTAAGAATTATAATCACAGTAATTTTACTTCTTCCTCCTCTATTCCTCGAGTCCGTACTTCTCATTTTGGTCACTTCTTCGATATTCTTGCTACAAAAATTTTAATCAACTTCCTAGCTTTATAAGAAATGACAGGAATCCATCTTCTTTTTCTTCTAATGTACGTAAATAGTTTTTTCAATTTAGCATATCAGAAATTGAATATTTATCTCTGAATTTAATATAATTTTAACATAAATTGAATTTTTAATATAATTATTTTTTCATCTTTACTTTTCTTCTTGTAATTTTTATTATATTTTGTGTTCTTCCTCAAATTTTAAAATCTTGAAATGCTTATAAAATTATTTTTAAATTTCTTGAAATTCTTTTTTAAATTTTATATTACTGAACACTTATTTTTTAACAGCTTTTTATTAACTTGGTTGGGTAAAGAATGGAATCTTAGAAGCCATTTTAAACACACTTCCCGTTGAGCTAGAGACTTGAAATTTTCTTCATTAGATCAGATCCCGATGACAATACATGATTTTAAAATAATAATATCGAAAAACATTAGAGAAATTAGGTTAATTTCAAAATTAAATTTTCATACAAAGATATAACAGAATTTTTAACAGAATTATTACAGAACCAAAATAAAACATTTTATCTAAATTTACTAAACTCACCAATACCAATACGTATACTTAATACATAAATGTTTTTTTTTTCTATAAAAGACTATTGTTTTTTTATATGCTTTTATATTAACTCGTCGCTGTCGGTTTATTTATTTATTTATTTATTTATTTATTTATTTATTTATTTATTTATTTATTTATTTATTTATTTATTTATTTATTTGTCATTCTGTCACGCTTTTTATTATCTTCGTAATCTGTTAGCAACATTTGTAAGTGTAGTATGGTGCAGAGGATAGTGTACAGGTTTCAAAAGTGGGGATCATGTTGTTCGAATCCAGTTCACATGCAACATTTTTTTTTTTTTAACTATCTATTCATCAACATTTTTTGAATAAAATATGTATACATTTTTGTATATATCAATTTAAAACTTACATTTTTATCTCTTATTCATGCATACAAACATACACATTATATTTTTGATCTTTCCTGGTGTTTTGTATTAGCATAATTAGCAAAACACAATCCATACATATAATATTTTTATGTATGTTGCTAAGTTATTTTGTTTACAACATTTGTTTAGTATTTAAATTAAAATATTTGCTGTCAACATTTTTTAATGCATATTGAATTAATGCATATATGGTGCAGAGGAAAGTGTACAGGTCTTGAAAGTGAGTGTTAATGTGTGGACTGTGGTTCGAATCCAATTCGTATATATGTATAATTTTTTTTTTTTTTTTTTAACTCTATTCATCAATATTTTTTAAATAAAATTTTATATACCTACATAATATTATTTTTGTACATAGAAAAGAATATAAAAAGTAAAGATCATTACAAAATTATGCTTTTGCGCATTACTCATTATGATTTACAAACAAAAAATCTATTACGCATTATGATTTGTCAACACAAAAAATTAAAACTACGTATGTAAATATGTACGTACGTATGTACATAATATTTATTTATTTATTTATATTCAGGTACCGTGGTACATAAATGTGGTAGCTATAACCCTTGTTTCCTGGTAGGAATGTGTACGTGATATAATGATATATTATAAAGTATTTACATATTGCGATATATGAATTTTTTTTTTTTTTATTTTATAATTATTGTACCCAGCCGGGAATCGAACCTGTGACCTCTCATTCCCTTATGAATGAGAAGCGGTGCGTCAACCACTGCACCAATGGCTGGATACACATAATATTATGTTAAACTAATTTCCTAAATTATTTTGTTCCGCTCCATTTGTTTATAATTTAAATCAAGATATTTGTCAACATTTTTTACTGCATGATCTTATTAAGCGATTAGGTAGGTAGGTGTTCAAGGTTAGATGTTTGTTTGGATATACGATATACTACTAATAGTATACTATAGAAATATACAGTAAAGTACATTTATGTATATCATTTTCATTCGAGTTATGTTGTTGGATTGTAATATTTATATAATCACAGTATTTTGGTACATATTTTACCCTTCGAGGTACTTTCTTTATTTATGAATTACATACTGGAATAAAAAAATTTTACTCTTGCTGTAATGGAATCGATTTAACATCTCTTAATTTACTTAAACATTTGGTATAAAATTATAAAACGTATTTTATATAAGAAACAATAATTAATGTATGTATGAATAAAAAATATCCCATATTTTTAAATTCAAATTATGTGTTTCATTTAAAACTAAAAAGTATAAAATAAAATAATATGTAAAAAAAATATTTTTTAAAATATGCTTTTATCGAAACCAAATTCGCCCCCTAAAAAGTAGAAAATAAAATTGATTGCAAAACTTTAGCTTTTTTGACTGTTATAATATAAAAGTGAATTGCTAGTGCAAGCATTTTGGACTGTTATAATATAAAAGTAAATTGTTGGAATAAAAAAGAAACACGAACCTCAAATTTCCTAGATTTTTATTTAACTTTATTCCAGCAATTTACTTTTATATTATAACAGTCCAAAATGCTTGCACTAGCAATTCACTTTTATATTATAACAGTCAAAAAAGCTAAAGTTTTGCAATCAATTTTATTTTCTACTTTTTAGGGGGCGAATTTGGTTTCGATAAAAGCATATTTTAAAAAATATTTTTTTTACATATTATTTTATTATGTAGTCCATTGCATTGTATGCGTACATATACATAGGTACATACTTCAAAATATGTAATAATATGTGCTTCGAAAATATTTTTGGTTTGAAAGCGATGAATTTGAAAGATATGAATGTGTACAAATTAATTATCTTGAGAACACAGTGTAAAATTAATTATGCATTTACTTAAAATTTAGTAAGCAAGTGTTAAATTTAAGTTTTTTTTCATCAAATCAATTGATTTTTAGTATACATTTTTATTTATAAAAGCAATGTGTTTATTTATAATATTTATATAGATATGTGTTTTTCCTTTCTTAATTATAATTAAAATAGGGCTTTTCTTTCGAAACTCTTAACATATTAAAATCACATATTATGGCCCTAACATTGATATCTAAATTGGGAGCTGCCTTTAAATTAAGATCTATTAGGGAATGATGATCTGCACCACTAATGCCTTTTTCTGAAGTATAAAAACTAAGAATATGTTTCCAATTACGTAAAAACATTAAACAACAAAAAAAATATATATTAAAAACAAGAAATCCAGTCTTTTTTAAAAATAGTAAATAACAGCAATAGTTTTCTTTTCAATAACAATAATTATGAATTAATCATAAAATATATGTACATACATACATATATATCTACATCGTCTAGAAAAAGCAAAATAATTTTTTTTTAATTCAAAAACATTAGCATTTAGAAGTAAGCAATTTAATATATTCTCAATTACATACTTTTAAAACCAAATGTTTTTACTACATATGTAGGTACAAGCATATACAAAAATGGTATGCATATTTTTATGTGTGCTGTACTATTAAAAATCTGCTAACACAGTCACACCAAATTCCCAAATTCCCAACTATTATTATTTAGTTGATTCATCGATTTAGCGTACCTAAATAACAGAAAAAAAAAGTAAAATGTAATACTGGAAGAAAAATAAAAACGAATAGAAAAAAAAGAGAACAAAAAATGTTACTTTGATTGTTTTTAAATATTTTTAAAGTCTATTTCTTATGTATATGTGCACATCTGATATTTACCCATATAACAAATAGAAAAAAAGAAATATTAAAATGTTATAATATGAAAAGAAAGAAAAAAACAAGGCAGTGTATAAATCAAAGTTTTTAAAGGGTCGAATTTTTAAGTGGAAATAAAGAACATTATAAAATTGCAATATTTTTATTTTAATTTTGAATTTAGCTATGCAACGTTTTCTTAATTTTTTAAAAATTTTGCCGCATTATGATATAATGTAACACTGAGAAGTTCAGCTCACAATATAGATACATATGAATGTATATGAATGAATATATATTTATGTATGTAGTTATAGATTTATTATTTTTTAATATGTAGGCAACAGTTATATTTATATGAATGGACGGTAAACATAAACGAACAAAAAAAAATTTTATGTATGCATATGAATGGACGGTAAATATAAACGAACATAAAAAAATTCAGAATGTTCTATAGGTTATAATTTATATTTTTTTAAATAGAATGCATGTATAAATTAAACACTTAAAAAAAAAAAAGAAATACTTAGCATACCTAAATAACAGAAAACAAAAAAAAAGGAAAATGTAATACTGGAAGAAAAATAAAAACGAATAGAAAAAAAAGAGAACAAAAAATGTTACTTTGATTGTTTTTAAATATTTTTAAAGTCTATTTCTTATGTATATGTGCACATCTGATATTTACCCACATAACAGATAAAAAAAAGAACTATTAAAATGTTCTGATTTTAAAAGAAAGAAACATACGTTTGATATTTCCGTACATAACAGATAAAAAAAAATATATTAAAATGTTATGTTATGAAAAGAAAGAAAAAACAAGGCAGTGTATGAATCAAAGTTTTTAAAGGGTCGCATTTTTAAGTGGAAATAAAGAATATTATAAAATTGCAATAACAATTTTATTTAAATTTTTGATTTTGCTATGCAATGTTTCCTTAATTTTTTAAAAATCTTGCCACAATATATAATACAATATAACAATCAGAAGTTCAGATCATTATATAGTATCCATACTACTATAATATGTATAATCTAATACTATAACATGTATAGTATCCATACTACTATAATATGAATCCCGATAGGGATTCCACCTGGACGTGGTGGGAGGGCTGAGTAGAATCAATGATCCTGGGGGCGATGTCGGAGATACTGTGTCATCCCTGGGGATTTCACAGTATCAGTAGGTTCAACCATACCGATAAGGCTGCAGGGGAGATCCGAAACCAAGAGAATCCCCCCACTTATAAGCTAAGGTGTCCAGGTACCGTGCCGAGAGCTGAATGGTCAGTAAGTGGTAAAAGATAACTGGTCGCGAACGGTCTCCTCCGATGCTCAGACAAAGTCGGTTGTATTAAGTGCCTTATCCCGGTAAGGCGGCAATGCCGGGATGGACCGCTTTTTCCGGCCACACTCGTGGGATCAAGAATGGATGAAAATTTAAAAAAAAAACAAATGGAGAAGGAAGAAGCTGAGATGGGAAGCTCATCTGAAGATGAGATTTTAGCGTCTAGCCAAGAGACGCTAATTAGTGGCATTGCGAGTACCAGCCATAGTACACCAATGCCAGGTCAATCTAAAACTGTTGTCGTCAACAATGGCGAGGGCGGCAAGAAGAAAAATCATAAGAGACGTAAGTCCGCTGGCGTACTCATGAAGGAAAAATACAACAGGGCTCTCTTCATTCTCAACAAGATAGCTGAGAATGAAAAAGCACGTACTTTTCATGAGAAGGACGCTGCGGATAAAGTTAAGTACCAGCTTGTCGTAGATGAATATCTAAAGGTGCAAGCTGGTAAAAACGGGAATAGGAGTATTCCTGCCACAACAACTGGCCAGAAGCGCAACAGATCTCAAGATGAGATCAATAACGCAGCTAAGAGGGCCAATACAAAACGGGGGTCTAGCGCATTGGTACTAGGAGGTGTTAAGTGTGCGAGGGAACCCAAGGAGAAAAAGGCTACTTCTGAAGTCGGTGCCACGAATAGGCAATCCTACAAAGAAGTAGCTATAAATCACCTGAACGTGGCACTGATTGACGGGATATCGAACAGTGGGAAGCCAATCACAAATAAATGGAGCGAGATAGAAGCCCATCTATCCGGGATGGTATTAGAACACGTTTTGAAGCACCCGGAGGGACCTCTCATATCGTTCGACTGCGGGTACGTGTTGAGAGGATGCAGGATTGTCAAATGCGAGGATCAGGTGTCTTTGGATTTCCTCAGCAAATTAGTCGCTAAGGCTAGTGATAAATGGGTTGGCTTGAAGCTCAAGCTTAGGCTGGGGAAATTCTAAGGAGACCTAGGGCGCGCATTTGGCTACCAAATATCAGCATAGACAATGGAAAGGTTCTTCAATGTCTTAAGCTCCAGAATCCGAAGATCCAGATGGAAAACTGGAGAATAATAAAGGCTGAGGAGCCTCAAAAAAACAATAAGTCCTTCCTCTCCTCTGCATATATGGCTCATATCCCCAAAACAGTTTTTTTGAACTAAAAAGTAGAAAATAAATTTTTAATAGCAAATTTTTCTGTAATTTTCTAAACTATATTGTTGCAATCGAGATTTCTTTGAAAAAGTTTATTTCAATATGTCAAATATATATATAAATATAAGTATATATAAGTTTTAAAGTCTGTTAAATTAAAATAAAAGCTGGAGGCAACAAACGCATAACTATAAACTTATATTTTTAAATTTTGCCTCCAGCTTTTATATTAATTTCACAAACTTTAAAACTTATATATACTTATATTTATATATATATTTGACATATTGAAATAAACTTTTTCAAAGAAATCTCGATTGTAACAATATAGTTTAGAAAATTACAGAAAAATTTGCTATTAAAAATTTATTTTCTACTTTTTAGTTCAAAAAGCTGTTTTTTAAAAAATTTTTTGTTTCTATTTTATTTTAAATATATCTTTTGCTTTTTATTTAGTTTTAGACGGATCCATCATACTTACTTATACATATATATTAGTATAAAAGATGGACCTTTTTAATTATTTCCTAATTTTAAATAGTATTCCTAAGCTAACTATAACTTGTATTTTATATATATTTTGTTATTATTAGTTATATCACATATGTATTTTTTTAGTTGGAAATAAAAATTGAATTGAATTTAATTGTTAACATTATAATAATGTTAACCTAAAAATTAATTATTAGCTCATTCACCTTTTATAAATAAAGTATTTTAGTCAAAGAATAACATAAAATGCAATTTAGCATTTCTGTTATATCATTTTTCATTAATAAATTTTAAATAAATGTACATTGATATTTTCTAAACATTTCGTAATTAGTATTAAGTAATATTATTGTTTTTATATTAAGAAATGCTTATCTTAGAATTAAGTAATTCTAAAATTTTTAATATAAATAAGTCAACATATAAAATAAAAATCAGTCTTAAGACCACACCAAAAGAAATTATTTTAATTAAATAAAAAACATAACTCACATTCTAAATGTGTTGCTGCTGCATCACTTCCATAATTCAATAAAGTTCATTTTGAGAAGTTATTTTTCGTTTATCTTCTGAACGATAAAATACAATTTATCATATGACATACCAAATTAAAACTTATGACAAGAGCTATTTGAAGTTTTTAACATATAAAACAAATTTCACATTAAATCACTCGCAAAATAACATTTTCTTCTATCAACAATTAAAAAAATTTAAAATTTTTAACTTCAAAACATTTTAGATCATAAACTAATTTAATCTCATGCATTTCAAAACATTTTTCAAAATGCTCTAATCGTAACAGAAGTTATCGGTATTTTAATCAAAACAAAGAAAATCGCAACAAATCTCCTGGGTGCACAGCTCCACAACTATTAATCCCACAATCTAGCCCCCACACAAAAGTTTTGCCTCCATATTATTTGCTAAAGAGTGGAATCTGTGAAGGCACTCATTAATAAATCACCCTGTATGTGTTTTGTTGTCAAGAAAGCGAAAAAACCAAAAAAATGTCGGTTCAACAGAACTCGATAAAAAATTAGTTCTAACTTCTTTTGGATTTGAGAAGCCTTGTGAAAAATTGAGCCTAAATTTCTCACAAAATTTTATTGACTGATAATTGCACCGCAAAATGTTAGCGAATTCTAAGTCCATTGATACAGTCAACTTCACTGTTAAGAAGCAATATATATACAAAATTTAAAGTCAATCAGTCGAACCGTTTCTAATTGAGAAGGAAAGAACGACACAATCTTTTAAAAGCTCTTATGCCGCTGATTAATGCATTCACAATTTTGCCCTATCACATTATTTTATATACAAATAGATACATTAGAAAAGAGAAAAAACTACTAGCTCTTGTTTCAATCAAGCGCACATTCAAAAAGGACAAACAAACATAAATGTAGGTAATGGACTACTTTGGGTTGGGATAAAAAACCCCTTAGACGTCTTAGGAAGGTACGTGCTATTAAGGTGATTTATGATTTATGATAAGATGAAGGTTAAAATTAACTATAGCGGCTGATCAATATGGCAAACTAAATTGCCGTTTCTTTATTTTAAGGCTAAGGCAAAGCTTTTAATTTAAATTAATAAAAGTGAAAGTGAAAGTGCTCAGATAAAATAAATATAAAAAAATAATATAATTTAAATATAATTTTTATATATATTCTTTCCTATCTTTAATTAAATTATTGTTATGTAATTCTACTTCTTTATTATTTATAATTACTGCACTATTTGAACCTGTTTGAGCTATAATTTTATGGTCCTTTAAAAGGTAAATTTAATTTTTTCTTATTTCTTACTTTTATATATACATAATCATTTATTGCGAAATTTGATTTGTTTACATTATTTTGCTTTAATTTATTATTTTGTTTTTCATTTATTACGATAAAACGATTAAATAAAGCAAGTAAAGTTAATTGCTCAGGAAAACTATTCGGGATTTAACTATTTATTCGGGAAAACTATATTTATCAAAGTCAATAAATTATAAGAATTTATTGCTTTGTTACACAGAAATTGGCCCTGATTTTAATAGTCATATCACTTTCTATTTTTATGAAAAACAAATTTTTTGATTTCAATAAAAAATGAAAAAAATCATAAAAAATTAAAAGAAGCTGATTTTGATAGTAATTTTTTATGAATATACTCATTTAAAATGTCAAATTTTCTTATTTTGAAATTGTTAAATGAGTGCTTGTAAAAATGGATTTAGGAGAAAATTATTTTATTGAAGTATTTTATTTATAATTATGTGAATATAGGCATTTTTATAAGTATCCTATGACTATGAGATAGCATAGGTTGCAAGAAAGCCCATTAATTTGTGAATTAGAAGTCTTTCCGACATGATTAAAAACAAGTAAATGTTACAGTAAGTCGATGCAACCGACTTATTAATACCCTACACCTGAATAATTCGAATTTAATTAAAAATCCATAAGTTTTTTTGGCAGCTGCTTGAACTTCTTCCCTTTTCTGCCTTATTCAACTCGAATTTCAGGAACGTAAAAGAGGCATCTAAATTTAAAGGTTCTACTTTTGTTGGTTTTGGAGAAATGCTCGTTGCTCTTATGCTCGTCCGGAATCTTTCCAAAATACGAACCCATGGTTCAAATTCTTTCAAATGTCAGTTTCCAATTATACAGAAAAGGAAACATAACAGCACACTCTTGTACTAAAAATAAAGGTTCTATCTTTGTTGGTTGTGGAGATATGCTCGTTTGCTCTGGGGCTCGTTCGGAACCTTCCAAGATCCGAACCCTTGAACCAAATCCTCTCAAATTTCAGAGACTTAAATAAAACATGAAAGAACACCACTCTGCCAAATTTAAAGGTTATATCTTAGTTGGTTTTGGTCTCATTTGCTCTGGTGCTCGTTCGGAAGCTTCCAAAATCCAAACCCATGGACCAAATCCTCTTAAATTTCAGAGACATAAATGTAACGGGAAGGAACATCATTGTACAAAATTTAAAGGTTCTATCTTATTTTGGAGATCATCTCGTCTGCTCTGGGGCTCGTTCGGAAGTTTCCAAAATCCGACGGACATCTTTAAATCGTCTCAGGAGGTGATCCTGATTCAGAATATATATACATGTCCATATCTAACTCGCTTCCTTTTGGTGATTACAAACACCATACCAAAGTTAATATACCCTATACTTTAGGTGTAGGGTATAAAAAGGTACTCAGTACTCACCGATTTTGTAGTAAAATTTAAATATCATAAAAAAAAACTAAAAAAGTTCAACTTTTAAGCCCGCCCAAAAAACAGAACCCAAAAACTAAGGAACCACTTTTCGGACCTTTTCACTTTTACTTTTTTCCTATTACAGTATTGGAAACTACGTTTTTTAAATCTTAATTTTTTACTTATAGCTTTTCTTTGTATAGTCTCAAAATAAGAAAGTATTGCCAGTTTAAAAAAAAAAAATATAAATCATTTTAATTTTAAATTCCATTTCATTTTGCCCGACTATCGAAATCGCAAAAAATTAATAAAATGAAATGAACTTTTTCATTTTCATTTTTATGAAATGATTATCTAAATCAGGGCCATTATTTGGGACAAAAATGCAATATAATATATAATATAATACACAAGATGTTGGCGAGACCTTGTCAACATGTAAAAAAAATATTTTATATCTATAATAAAACACTCACACTGAATGTAAACTAAACTGGCAATGATGATATTTCTGTATATATATTTAATAATTTAAAATTTTATTACCAGAGACACAAATCTTTGACTCAAAGTATTATGAAGAGACACAAACCGTTCATTAAAAATACAAATAAATTTAGTAAATATTATTACCAGAGACCAAATTTTCCACTAGAAGTGTTATCAGAGACACAAACCGTTCAATAAAAGTGAGTACAGTCAAAAAAAGAAAAGTACATACTTAAAAAACACATTTTCAATAAAAATATTTCAGCAAATTTTTAATTTTTAAATTTGACTGCCACATCCATCATGAACTGGTCAGTAGTATCAAAGATAATATACTATATAGATGTTGCGAACCTGTATAAAATAAAAAAAAATTCAAGCTCTTTAAAATTTATTAAAAAATTGTAAAAGCTTTTTTTTATTCTATTCTCAAATCTCAATTGAAAAACTTTTAAAAACAATAACATAATAACAAAAAAAAAGCTTTGCGTATCTTCAATAGAATATCAGATAATAACATAATAACAAAAACAAGGTAGAATGTAAACCAACGGTTTTTAAAAGCGCACATTTTCAAAACTCAATACAAACTGTTTAGAATTGTGACTTGCACAAAAATTTCATGTAATAAGAAACAAGGTAGAATGTAAACCAACGGTTTTTAAAAGCGCACATTTCCAAAACTCAATACAAATTGTTTAGAAGTGTGGCTTACACAAAAATTTGAAAATTTCATGTAATAAGAAAAAACTTGAAAATAGGACATTTTTGAGATTTTGAGGGGCCGTAAGTCCGGAATCCTATATAACTAAGAAAAGCTGTTAACACACGTAAAAATTTATTATTGAAGCTTTAATTTTTATGTCTTGCCGAAGAAAAGTTTTTACAGGTGCCTAAGTTACAGGTGTCTAAAAATAGCAAATTTTCAATTTTTGAGGCGTAATAACTCTTAAAGAGGGGGCGTTACCAAAAAATTTTCTGAGGAAACTTATACTAATTCTAAAAGTTCTTTCTTGTCTCAAAATTTCAGATTCCTATCTAAAGGGGTGCCGGAGTTATGAAAAAAGAAATTTCATGCAAAATGTGGTTTTCACATAACGGTAAATTTAAATCGTAAATTACAAAATATTACATAATTTTGATATTGTTTTATATAGATAATAAAATTTTCGATCTTCTACCGGTTTTAGATTGCAAAACTATTACGCAAAGCCCGAGATATATACATCTGAAAATGGAGCTTTTTTACAATTTTGAAGAGCTGCAGCTTTGGAACCCTTTACAACTAAAATAAACCTTTCACACACGTAAAAATATATTATTGTAGCTTTCATTTTCATGTCTTGCCGAAGAAAAATTTTTACAGGTGCCTAAGTTACAGGTGTCTAAAAATAGCAAATTTTCAATTTTTGAGGCGTAATAACTCTTAAAGAGGGGGCGTTACCAAAAAATTTTCTGAGGAAACTTATACTAATTCTAAAAGTTCTTTCTTGTCTCAAAATTTCAGGTTCCTATCTAAAGGGGTGCCGGAGTTATGAAAAAAGAAATTTCATGCAAAATGTGGTTTTCACATAACGGTAAATTTAAATAGTAAATTACAAAATATTACATAATTTTGATATTGTTTTATATAGATAATAAAATTTTCGATCTTCTGCCGGTTTTAGATTGCAAAACTATTACGCAGAGCCCGAGATATATACATCTGAAAATGGGGCTTTTTTACAACTTTGAAGAGCTGCAACTTTGGAACCCTTTACAATTAAAATAAACCTTTCACACACGTAAAAATGTATTATTGTAGCTTTAATTTTTACATCTTGCAGAAGTAAAATGTGTGCAGGTTCCTAAGTTACAGGTGTTTAAAAATAGCAAATTTTCAATTTTTAAGCCCTAATAGCTCATAAACAGGGGGTGGTCCGAAAAAATTTTCTGAGCAAACTTATACTAATTCTAAAAGTTCTTTCTTGCCTCAAAATTTCAAGCTTGTATCTAGAAGCGTGCCGGAGTTATGAAAGTAGAAAAATCATGCAAAATTTGGTTTTCACATAACGGTAAATTTAAATACTAAATTTAAAAAAATTGTATAATTTTGATATTAATTTACAAAGATAAAAGAAATACCTGTCGAATGACGTTTTCAGATTGAAAAAATCTTAAGCAGAACATAAGATATATGCATTTAAAAATAGGGCTTTTTCAAAGTTTGAGGGGGTGTAGCTCCGTAATGAGGGGGGCTACATGAAAAAGTTGTTCCACAAAATTATTTTTTTTATGAGACCTACCTATGGTTAAAATTTTTTTTCTCTATCTTTAACGGTGTAGAAGTTTTGTAAACAGACGGACGGACGGACGGACGGACGGACGGACGGACGGACGGACGGACAGAGTGAAACTAATAAGCACATTTTTTCAAAATTTTTTTGGAAATGTGCTAAAAACGTGAAAATAGGACATTTTTGAGATTTTGAGGGGCCGTAAGTCCGGAATCCTATATAACTAAGAAAAGCTGTTAACACACGTAAAAATATATTATCAAAGCTTTAATTTTTATGTCTTTTCGAAAAAAAATTTTTACAGGTGCCTAAGTTACAGGTGTCTAAAAATAGCAAATTTTCAATTTTTGAGGCGTAATAACTCTTAAAGAGGGGGCGTTACCAAAAAATTTTCTGAGGAAACTTATACTAATTCTAAAAGTTCTTTCTTGTCTCAAAATTTCAGGTTCCTATCTAAAGGGGTGCCGGAGTTATGAAAAAAGAAATTTCATGCAAAATGTGGTTTTCACATAACGGTAAATTTAAATCGTAAATTACAAAATATTACATAATTTTGATATTGTTTTATATAGATAATAAAATTTTCGATCTTCTACCGGTTTTAGATTGCAAAACTATTACGCAAAGCCCGAGATATATACATCTGAAAATGGGGCTTTTTTACAATTTTGAAGAGCTGCAGCTTTGGAACCCTTTACAACTAAAATAAACCTTTCACACACGTAAAAATATATTAATGTAGCTTTAATTTTCATGTCTTGCCGTAGAAAAATTTTTACAGGTTCCTAAGTTACAGGTGTCTAAAAATAGCAAATTTTGAATTTTTGAGGCGTAATAACTCTTAAAGAGGGGGTGTTACCAAAAAATTTTCTGAGGAAACTTATACTAATTCTAAAAGTTCTTTCTTGTCTCAAAATTTCAGGTTCCTATCTAAAGGGGTTCCGGAGTTATGAAAAAAGAAATTTCATGCAAAATGTGGTTTTCACATAACGGTAAATTTAAATCGTAAATTACAAAATATTACATAATTTTGATATTGTTTTATATAGATAATAAAATTTTTGATCTTCTGCCGGTTTTAGATTGTAAAACTATTACGCAGAACCCGAGATATATACATCTGAAAATGGGGCTTTTTTACAATTTTGAAGAGCTGCAACTTTGGAACCCTTTACAACTAAAATAAACCTTTCACACATGTAAAAATATATTATTGTAGCTTTAATTTTTACATCTTGCAGAAGTAAAATGTGTGCAGGTTCCTAAGTTACAGGTGTTTAAAAATAGCAAATTTTCAATTTTTAAGCCCTAATAGCTCATAAACAGGGGGTGGTCCGAAAAAATTTTCTGAGCAAACTTATACTAATTCTAAAAGTTCTTTCTTGCCTCAAAATTTCAAGCTTCTATCTAGAAGCGTGCCGGAGTTATGAAAGTAGAAAAATCATGCAAAATTTGGTTTTCACATAACGGTAAATTTAAATACTAAATTTAAAAATATTGTATAATTTTGATATTAATTTACAAAGATAAAAGAAATACCTGTCGAATGACGTTTTCAGATTGAAAAAATCTTAAGCAGAACATAAGATATATGCATTTAAAAATAGGGCTTTTTCAAAGTTTGAGGGGGTGTAGCTCCGTAATGAGGGGGGCTACATGAAAAAGTTGTTCCACAAAATTATTTTTTTTATGAGACCTACCTATGGTTAAAATTTTTTTTTTCTATCTTTAACGGTGTAGAAGTTTTGTAAACAGACGGACGGACGGACGGACGGACAGAGTGAAACTAATAAGCACATTTTTTCAAAATTTTTTTGGAAATGTGCTAAAAAAGCTTTACGTAGCTTCAATAGAATTAAGAATATTAAAACATAAAATTGCTAATATCAGCAGATCGTCATCGTGTACTAAACGGATAGCAAAGATAATATGTACATATTATGTATACATATTACATAGGTATGTATGTAAATTATATATATGTATATGTATATTATAATTGTGGATATATATAGTTATAAAGTAATTAATACATACATGGGCGCTTTTACTAATAGGCAAACCTAGGCAACTGCCTACGGGCGCCAACCGAAAAAGGGCGCTTGCAATATGATTTTCTTTATAATTTTTTTTTTCAAAATTTTTATATATTTATTGATAATTATAATTAAATTATGTAATAGAAAATAAGAATTAAACAAGATAATACTATTAATATACATTAACATTATTTATAAGTAGTACTTTGCAGAAGTAGTTTGCGCGATGTGCGGGCGTACGACAGTCAACAAAATTCTACAAGTATAATTTTATTGTGTTTTTGTTTTACTGACGGGTTTTACTGATGGGTTTTCAAATTTGTTGTATATAAAATAAAAAGATTGTAGAAGTTAAAATTTTGAAAATTTGAATTGCAGTAGGCTAAGTTATTGCAAAATATTGGATTTCATGTTTGAAAAATTGAAATTATTTCAGTTGGTTGTTCAGCTTTCAGAATATATGTGTATAATTATTTTATAATTATCTTCTTAAACTTGAATTTGGTATAATTTTTTAGTACAGAATATTTTATAGTGCTATTTGGTGATTTATATAAAATTTTCTCTAATTTATAATTTTATGGTAAGCGATTTTTACATATTTAGTAATTTATTTGTTTTATAGAGGTATTGTTTTAAATATTAGGTAATAAAAATTAAATGGAAGGGCGTAAAAAAAATAGTGGTTACCAAAATAGAAAATTAGCAAAAGAAAAACAAAGAAAGTTCGATAAAATCATTGAAAAAACAACTAAACTAGATGGATTTTTAATTAAAAAACCCGAAACCGCAGTTCAAGAACGGGTAAGCAATTGTGTTTCCATTGTGGAAATACATAACGAAACTACCACAGATGTCTCATCACTTGATATTCAGACATTTAATGATTTAGAACAAAATAAAAACTCTGACACAAATAATTTAGAACAAAACAGTGACACATCTGCTAATTGTTCGAGAATGGTTAATCTGTCCGAAAATCACACAAACATTCAAATAAACCTTGATCCTGCTACATGGAAACGGTGTGATAACTCTACTATTACATATTTATGTAGTAGAAATAATTTCATTAGTCAAAACATCCCTACAGATTTCTCGTTAACAAAGAAGGTTTATACCGACAAAATAGCAAGATATCTAAATGAAAGTGTTTTTAGAAGAAAATTGCAAAATGGGGAATTTATACGTAAAAATTATCTAGTATATTCAGAGAGTAACAAATCAATTTATTGTGCTCCTTGTCGATTGTTAGGAGGTAGTAGTTCAGCACTGGCAACAACAGGTTATTCTGATTGGAAAAATGTAACGGAATGTTTATCTCAGCACGAAAATACATCACAACACAGACAGTTAGATACAGTTTTAAAGCAGCGATTATTAGGAGACTCTGCGTCAAATGTGAATGAACTATTAAATTCCGAAACTCTAAAGGAAAAAAATTATTGGATTCAGGTACTCAAACGGGTTGTGTGTATTATACGAAAACTTGCTAGCCGAACAATGCCTTTAAGAGGAAAAACTCAAATAATTGGAAGCATCAATAATGGCAATTTTTTAATGGCATCATATTTATCGTCAATAGTTTTCGAAGAAATTGTAATATTGATGGCCGAAAAAGTAAAACAACAAATATTTAAGGAATTAAGAGAAGCAAAATATTATTCAATTAGTGTAGACTCCACTCCTGATATATCACATACTGATCAACTTGCTTTTATTATTCGATATGTAAAAAACGGAGTCCCCGAGGAACATTTTTTGAAGTTTTTGGAAAATGTAGGGCATAAAGCTGAAGATATGGAGAAAGAAATTATACAATTTTTAATTGAAAATAAAATTATCCTCTCAAATAAAAAATTTGAGAGGACAATCATATGATAACGCTAGAAACATGTCTGGAATTTATTCAGGACTTCAAGCACGAATTAAGAAAATCAATGAATTGGCTCATTTTATACCTTGTGCAGCACACTCAATGAACTTGGTTGGAAAATGTGCGGCAGATTGTTGCTGAGAAGCAGCATCCTTTTTCAATTTTTTACAAGAATTATTTAATTTCTTTTCTTCTTCAACAAGTCGTTGGTTAGTGTTAACTACTACTTTAAACGGGCGAACCATAAAAAATCTTTCCGAAACAAGATGGTCTTGTCGGTATGATGCATGCAAAGCTCTGTATGAAAACTGGGCGGGAATATCTAAAGCTTTAAAAAAAATATCACAAGATGAAACAGTATCTTCTCAAGTTAGAAGCCAAGCTCAAAATATTAACAAACAAATGAATCGTTTCGAATGTGCTTTTATGATGACATTTTGGAAATCTATCTTAGAACGTTTTAATGCTACTAGTTTAAAGTTACAATCAATTGAAAATGATTTATCTATTGTTGTTGAGCAATACAAATCATTGATTGAATTCGTAAATTCAATGTCAATTTTATATGAAAACTATGAATCTAAAGCCAAAGAAATATCTTTTGTTAAAGAATTTGAAAGAAAACGAGGGAGAAAACGGAAACTGTTTCATGATGAAACAATTGAAGAATCGGAATTACATAGCAATCAGAATTTTAAAACCAAAACATTTAATGTTATAATTTCATGTCTTAGTGAAGAACTGAAAAAGAGGCTTGAAGCATATGAATTAATTTATAAAAATTTTGAATTTTTAAACAATTTAACGAAATACGAACCTAAATTAATATTAGAAAATGCAGAAAATTTATACCAGATATACAAGAACGATTTAGATGAATGTTTTATTGAAGAATGTGTGCACTTGGGTTCATATTTGCAAGCTAATAAAATTCCTGAAAATTCGATATTAGAGCTCAGTAAATTGATATATAGCAAACAATTAGAAACTGTTTTTCCAAATATAAATACAATCTTAAGAATATTTTTGTGCACGCATGTAAGTAACTGTTCTGCGGAACGCAGTTTTTCGTTATTGAAAAGATTGAAAACCTATTTAAGATCTACTATAAAGGAACAACGCTTAAACGCATTAGCTATATTATCAATAGAAACAGATTTTACATCAAATATAGATTATTCTGATATAATTCATGATTTTGCTGACAAAAAATCAAGGCGAAAACTTTAATGCGTTAAAAGGAAGTAAGAAAGGCAAAATTTTACTTAATTAGTGCGTACTCCACTGACTTTTTTAGTTCTTATTAAATCAATAAATTAACAAACAAAAACAACAGATAATTAGTTTTAATTGTATATTTGTACTTTTTAATTTTTAATACGAATAATGGGGCGCGTTAATATATATTACCTAAGGGCGCCAAAGATACAAATGCGGCAATGAATACATATCTAACAAAATTTAACACTAATATAAAAAAATAAATTAATATGTTTTTATATTTTTTTTAGATAAGGAAATATAATAAATAATTATGACAATAAAGAAAATATATTCATGTATGTACATATATAGTTTCTTTATATGTATATATCCAATTCTATAATCTATCCAAATCTATCAATAATCCAAATAATCTACATATAATCTATTCTATATGCTTCCATAATAATAAAGGAATTTTAAATTTATTTTGATTCCCGGCTGGGTACAATAATTATAATATAAAAAAAAAAAATATTCATATATCGCAATATATAAATGCTTAATATATCACATAATATCTCGTACACCCCACATTCCTACCAGGAAACAAGGGTTATAGCTACCTGGCACATTTATGTACCACGGTACCTGTATATAAATAAATAAATTTATTTTGTTTTTTTTTCACTACTTAGCATCATTCAATAAAAAATCATTTGTTAAAGTACCTACCTAATAAAGTGCTTTGATTTTTATAGTTTTTGTAAAGATAATAATGTAGGTACATACATTTATGCATGATTTTTGATTTAAATTTAATTTTAATAGTAAGTAACTACCGATTGACGATTAGTCTTTTATGAAATGTGTATGAATATACATTTATTTTTTTAATTTAATAATAATAAATTTTTAATATACTATTTCAATACTTAAAGGTCTATGGTTATTCAATCTAAAATTAAAAAAATTCTCGTAATAGGTGAATTAATAATTTTGATTTAAATATAAAAATAAAACTAGGAAAATCCATTCATTTAAAAATCTAATTAATTCTAAATAAAATCTCAGCAATTTAAAAAAAAACTAATTTTAAAATCAAAAAAACTAAAAATAGTCGGTTATACACCAAAGAAGAAAAAAAAATATCCCAATTAATATTTTTCAAATCCACAGCTGCTTATAAATTCTTATATGAAAAATTACAATTTCGATTACCTTCTACTAGTTGCATTTACAGAGATTTACCAATTAAAAATTTAACTTCCTCTATATTACCACCGGAACTGCATGCAAAAATTAAAGAAACTGTCGACAAGTTTTCGAATGAATTTAAAGAAGTTAGTTTAGTTTTTGACGAAATGGCCATCAAAAGAAATTTGACTTACAATCAAAAGCATGATAAAATTGAAGGATACGTCGATTATGGTTGCGGTGAAAATAAACGCGAACCTAAAATAGCAAAAAACGCTTGTGTTTTCATGTTCCGAAGCTTATATGGTAATTGGAAGCAAATCATAGGATATGTCGTTTCTGAAACTTCTATACCAATAAATAAACTTAATTTTCTTGTTATGGAAATTTTCAAGTTATCCCATGATCTTAAATTAAAAGTCCGAAATATAGTTTGTGACCAATCAACAACAAATCAATCTTTTTGTAAATAACTTGGTGTTACAGAAGATTTACCTTATTTTATTTACAATGAAGAAAAAAATTATTTTTTATATGATGTACCACATTTATTTAAATCAATTAGAAATAATTTAATTAAGTATCCATTAAAAACAGAATCAGGTCATGCGACATGGAATATTATTAAGCAGCTGTATGAAAAAGATAGTAAGTCATCAATCCGAGTATGCCCACGTTTAACAGAGAGCCACATAAATCCCAATACGTTCCAAAAAATGAAATTGAAACCTGCTATTCAGGTATTTAGTTCAAGTACTTGTGCTGGTATTAGAACATATGCCGAATCAGATTTTTTTAAGGATAAAAACTCCGCGTTGTGTACTGCAAAATGCGTAGAAAAATTTAATAATTCATTCGATTGTCTAAATAGTAAAACACTATATGACAAAAATCCATATAAAAACGGTTTGCAAAAAAATAATTGCGTATGGCATTATATTCAGGATATGTGCGAATTTTTGAAAAAAGTAGAATTTGAGGTTCCTCACAAAAAAATTAAAATTAATTGTTTAAAAGGGCTGAGACAATCTATTAACGGTATTCTTTTATTATCAGATGAGCTGTTCAATGAACATGCAGACTGGTATTATATGTGCACTAATAAATGTAATCAGGATATAATAGAAAATTTATTTAGTATAGTTCGTTCTAAAAAAAGAAATCCTTCTGCTTCCGAATTGGGATATATTTTAGCTAAAATAATCTGTGTAAAATTAGCGTATTCTTCGAAATTCGCGAACTGTGAACAAGATTCTGAAAATATGCTGGACATAGATTGGTAAAATATATTGAAATTGGATGAAACTAACAACGACAATGAAGAATCAAACAGTGATCCAAAGCAAGGCAATCAGGATCCATCAAATAAAGAGAACATTAACTTATTAAATGATATTGATTTACATTCTGAACATGAAGAAAACTTTACCATAGAAAATTTCTTATCTGAAAATGCAACCAGATATTTTGCAGGATATATTATGATGAAAATCCTTAAAAAACATCGTGAAATAAGTAATTGTCATGATTGCGGTAAGAATTTGTTAAATGCGGAAACGGCTTCAATGTCTAATAATGAATGAATATTTAATTTTTTTTTTAAATTTTATTACCGATACCGATTTTGGATCTCTTAAAGCTCCATCAAATGAATATTTTGCAATCTGTAAACGTTATGTGATTATTTTTAGTAAAGAAAGAAGTGAACATAACATTTATTATTAAAACAAAAATAATAATAAATAATAATAATGGAATTATAATAATAATAATACCTAGTTAATCTAATTCAAAACGGAAAACGAGCCTCTGTCAGTTTTTTCGTTTAACAATTTATGAATGGATGAAATGGATAGGAGTCGTGGTGGACACTGACCCAGGCATGTATGTGGAATTAAAATGTTAAACTCAATTATTCTAGTGAACATGGTCACTCTATTTCTCAGATGTTAAACTCTCCAAGCAAGTTTAAGAAAGCGGTAAAACTTCTTTCTTTTTCTTGTAATTATAATTTAGAGGCACTTGCATTACAACGTGGACGTAGTTAAACGTAATACAACGAGCAGTACATAAAGTAAATTCGATTTTGTAATTAAATTAATATTGTAATAAGAAATAATTGAAAAAAAAGAATTAATTAAGAACATATTTATTAAGAACATATTAGAATACTTTGAAACTTTATTTTATAAAAAAAAATACTAAAAGTAAACTTAAATATAATAAAACAATTTTGAATTTGTGTTAGTTTAAAATAATTTAAATTTCATATTAATAAAATATTTTTGGATTTACAATTTTATTAATAATTATTATTAAACATTGAAATCTAAATTAAACAAACGTGCTTTATTTTAATAAATCTAATAAATTAATAAAATAAAACCACACGTATAGGACGGCAGACTCCAATCCAATATATCATAGGATAATATAATAAGCGTTGTTTTCTATGTTACAGTTTTTAATTTTTAAGAATTGTTATTTGGTTTAAACTTGTTTTTTTTAACATAAATTAACATTTTTTTTTTAAATTATTTTTGTGGATTAGGCCTCTTGGGATACCGCATTAAAAAAACCCGCCTTATTCTTTACGCGCTCAGGGTGGTGTGGAAATAAGGATATAAACTTATATATGTATATATATTATTCTTAGACAGAATTGTATACATACAAAATATATAGTAAAAGTGATATTAACATGTAAAATCTATACTAAAGGTAATTTTAACACTTACATAGTTTTCGATTTAACGGAATAAAGACATAATTTTTAAAATTTTTTCTAATTATATGAAATAAAAAAAAATCATACCTATTAAACATAATATGTTATAAACATTATTTCATATTTTATACTTTTATAATAATAATTTTTTGATAATTTATAAAATAATGTTTCATTGATAATTTATAAAATAATGATTTTTATTATTTTTGCTTTTTTTAAAGGTACCATCTATAAACAATGTTTGTTTTAAAATTTATATGGAATGCTATTTCTTTAAGCATTATAATGCGCTTTGGTTGTAGATAAATAAAAGCAACTACAAAATATTAGAATGTCTTTGCCAACTTACAAACATACTCATATTCATAATAACAGGTACATACATAATTATACTCATTTTTATTGCAGCATATTGTACCTATTGTACCTGTTGTATTTAATTTAATATTAACTTATATTAAAATAAGTTATTTTTAAAATATGTATGTTTGTATGTACATAATATATCTTAATTATGATTTTTAATACAAAAAACAACAAAGCCGACGAACAGAGAAAGTGACAAAAGTTAAAATTAACATGAACAAAAATTTAAACATAATGCACAATGCAATTCACCTATTTCTAATATAAAAAATGAATTAATAGTTTTCTTCTTTTCTTATACGTATTTATTGTCTATTGAGAAATTCCAAATTCTTACTTTTTTATACCCTACACCTAAAGTATAGGGTATATTAACTTTGGTATGGTGTTTGTAACCACCAAAAGGAAGCGAGTTAGGTATAGACATGTATATATATTCTGAATCAGGATCACCGCCGGAGTCGATTTAGCGATATCCGTCCGCCCGTCCGTACGCACGATAACTCAAAAAATAATGATGCTATCTTGATGAAATTTATATAGTAAGTTACTAATTACGAAAGAAAGGCTAAGTTCGAATCTGGACAAAATCCGTCCATAGGTTCGGATTCTGGAAGCTTCCGAATGATTCCGGAGCAGACGATATTATCTGCAAAAGCAACAAAGATAGAACCTTCAAATTTTGTACAATGATGTTCCTTCCCGTTCGATTTATGTCTCTGAAATTTAAGAGGATTTGGTCCATGGATTTGGGTTTTGGAAGCTTCCGAACGAGCACCAGAGCAAATGAGATTATCTCCAAAACCAACAAAGATAGAACCTTTAAATTTTGTACAATGATGTTGCTTCCCGTTCGATTTATGTCTCTGAAATTTAACAGGATTTGGTCAATGGGTTTGGATTTGGAAGCTTCCGAACGAGCCCCAGAGCAAATGAGATTATCTCCAAAACCAATAAAGATATAACCTTTACTTTTGGCAGAATGGTGTTCTTTCCTGTATGATTTCGGCCTCTGAAATTTAACAGGATTTGGTCCATGGGTTTGGATTTGGAAGCTTCCGAACGAGCACCAGAGCAAATGAGATTATCTCCAAAACCAACAAAGATATAACCTTTAAATTTGGCAGGGTGGTGTTCTTTCATGTTTTATTTAAGTCTCTGAAATGTGAGAAGATTTGGTCCATGGGTTCGGGTTTTGGAAGCTTCCGAACGAGCCCCAGAGCAAACGAGATTATCTCCAAAACCAATAAAGATAGAACCTTTAAATTTTTTATAATGATGTTTCTTCCTGTTTGATTTATGTCTCTAAAATTTAAGAGGATGTGGTCCATGGGTTTGGATTTTGGAAGCTTCCGAACGAGCCCCAGAGCAAATGAGATTATCTCCAAAAACAACAAATATATAACCTTTAAATTTGGCCGAATGGTGTTTTTTCATGTTTGATTTAGGTCTCTGAAATTTGAGAGGATTTGGCCATGGGTTTAAATTTGAAAGAATTTGAACCGTGGATTCGAATTTTGGAAGCTTCCGAACGAGCCGCAGAGCAAATGAGATTATATCCAATACGAACAAAGGTAGAACCTTTGAATTTGAGATATAACCTTTAAATTAGGCAGAATGGTGTTCCTTCATGTTTGATTTATGTTTCTGAAATTTGTGAGGATTTGGTCCATGGGTTCAAATCTTGGAAGCTTCCGGACGAGCCCCAGAGCAAACGAGTATATCTCCACAACCAACAAAGATAGAACTTTTATTTTTAGTACAAATTTGTTCTGTTATGTTTCCGTTTCTGTAAAATTGGAAACTGACATTTGAAAGAATTTGAACCATGGGTTCGTATTTTGGAAACTTCCGGACGAGCACAAGAGCAACAAGCATATCTCCAAAACCAACAAAAGTAGAACCTTTAAATTTAATAGAATGGTGTTCTGGCAAGTTTTCTTTATGTTCCTGAGATGGATTCGATGAATTGGAGTGGCAATTCGCGTAGCTGACACAAACCTCCCAAGGACTACCAATCTTCGAAAATAATTAAGATAGAAACTTAAAATTTTATACAAGGATGTCAAGCATATCCCAAGCGGATGCCTCTTTTACGTTCTTGAAATTCGAGTTGAATAAGACAGAAAAGGGAAGAAGTTCAAGCAGCTGCCAAAAACACTTATGGATTTTTAATTTAATTCGAATTATTTAGGTGTAGGGTATTAATAAGTCGGTTGCATCGACTTACTGTTACATTTACTTGTTTTTATTTAAAAAACTTACATTTGTTTTTATGTTCTTATTATTTAACTTATATTCTAATAATTAGAACATAATAGATTCTCATATTAGTACACATAAAGATTCTCATATTAGTACACATAATAGATTCTCATATTAGTACACAAGTTAAATATTTAGAACATTATGTTCTAATAATAGCCCCGTTGAAGGGAATTTTAAAATAAAAGCTTTCGCACAAAATTTTCTATTAGTTGAAACATCTATATAGTATATTATCTTTGGTAGTATGGATATGCCGGTTCTGGTTCAGGAGGAGCTTTTTTAAAGCTTTTAATCCTCCTTAAAGTATGCAAAAAAAATATTTGCATGCGGTCGTCCAAAAAATATGCAAAATGGGTAACAAAGATTGTGTCTAAATTAGGATGAAAATATGAAAAGTTTTTAAAGTATGGGTTTAAAAATTTCAAAGTTTTGTTTAAATACAAAATTATTATTAACAAAGGTTAAACATATTTACCAAAAGTCAAATTTATATTCTATTATAACAATTTGAGTTCTTCTAACCTTATGCAAAAAAATTAGTAGGGGGAAGATATGAAAAGTTTTTAAAATTTGGTTTAAATACAAAATTATTAATATTAAAGTATCGCCATATTTACCAAAAGTCAAATTTATATTCTATTATAATAATTTGAGTCATCCTAATCTTATACAAAAAAGTTTCTTTGTCTACGCTCGTTGGAAAGTATGCAAAAAAACGTTATGAGTAAATAGGCTTGATTTTTTCTGATATTTTAAATTTATAAAAAAATTTAAAATTTAATTAAAAGATATTGAATATTCTAAATTAAACTTAGTGGTTAATATATCAATTATGTTTTAATTTAAAATTTAAAAAGCTTGAGCTATAGTGCTGAACATTGGTAAAGATATGAAAACTTTTTAAAGTTTGCTTTAAATACAAAATTAAAAAAAGTTTTAAAACTTGATTTGAATACATTTAAGTTTTAAGTTGAACGGTTATAATTAAATAAAATATTATAACAAAATATTCCATTTAAAAATTATTTTGTATACATTTAATAAAAGCAGTTTAAATAAAACGGTAAAAATTATATTGTTAATAATATAAGCCGTGGTCGTGAAATACAAATTGAAAACGTGATCAAGTTCAAGTTCAAGTTAAAAGTAAAAAAAATTAATAACCTGGGTTTAAAAAGTTGTTTTTTAATATAAAATAACAGCATTGCATTTTCTTGTTTATTTATCCATGAATCATGTTTTTTATCAAAGCCAAGCCACCTAACCAAACCTTGATTTCCTATTTACTTATTATTTTTTCCACGAGGTAAACATTAGGAAATTTAACAGATGTAAGTTCAGGTTCATAAAAACTGCCTTTTATTGGTTTTTGTGTTTAATCAAGTAAATTGTATGTTATTAGATCAGTTCTTTTTATTTTCGCTATTGTATAAATTTCTGTTGACCAATTAGGTTGATAACCTTTTGTAAATATACCTTTAAATTTACTTATACGAACAAAATCTCTAACTTTGTGTTTTGCTTTTCGGAATACTTTTAATTTATTATAGACAGTTTTTAATAACAATTTCTCATTTTTCTTTGTGACCTTTTTAGGTGGAGGTTTAATTGTATGATGATATGTTGAGTTATATTTTTCTATTAGCGATAGCAGAATAGTTAACCTGAGTTAGAACAGTATTGGAAACTACGTTTTTTAAATCTTAATTTTTTACTTATAGCTTTTCTTTGTATAGTCAAAACCTCAAAATAAGAAAGTGTTGCCGGTTTTAAAAAAAAAATATAAATCATTTTAATTTTCAATTCCACTTCATTTTGCCCGACTATCGAAATCGCAAAAAATTAATAAAATGAGATGAAATTTTTCATTTTCATTTTTATGAAATGACTATCGATATCAGGGCCATTATGTGGGACAAAAATATAAATAAAATATTTTTAAAATTCAAAATTATATAGTAATTTAAGTTTTGTTTAATTTAAACTAGTGTTGTAGATTCATTTTAGCTTTAATTATAAATAAGTTTATAAATTTGTGTTAAAAAACTTGCGATTCATTAAAAGAAACCTTAAAATTAAATGTTTTGTGGAAGGATGCGAAAATGCTAGAAAACATCGAAAAATAGGATTATCGTTTCACAGGTAAGTGCAAATCATAATAAAAAAATTATAAAATTAATAACACAATGTGTAACTTACAAATCATGCTATTTTATATGCAAAAAAAATTGCAATTTTGACAAAAGCCATGATGAAAAAATGTTTGTATCAGTGACGTGTGCTTTTATTATTAAATGTAAACTTTGTTTAAATTTTCATTTTTTAAATATTTAATTAAAATTTTTTTTTTTTAATATATAAATTTATAATTCCCAACAAAAATTTAATAGTTTATTCTTTTGATTTAAAGATTTCCCAAGAATGAAGGGCTTAAATCAAAGTGGATAGTAGCAGTTGGAAAGAATAATCGGCAATCAAAAAGCAGTTCCATTGTATGTTCAGAACATTTTTTATCTGAGGACATTCTTACTTTAGGATCTAAGAAGCAACTTTTTCCACACGTTATACCCAAAGTTTTTCGAAATAATGAACTACTTGTCAAAGAAGTAAGTGCTTTAGTATTCAAATTGATGTTCAGACAACACAAAACACAACACAATATAATATAACATTACGCAATAAGTTTTAAATGGATTAGAACCAGTTACAATTAGCTACCAATGAGTCACGTGATAAACGTATAGCTGATGTCAAGTGTTTTGCAGTTAACACTTTGCTCACGTGACCAGCTTGCTTTTGATAAAATTGACATGTTAATTTCCAGCTTGCTTTTAATTAAATCGCATAACATGGATTTTTATATTATGAAAATTATAAAATAAATAAATATTAAAATAGAATTGCTTGTACGTTATATTGTATTAAATTGGCTTTTCTAGGTAGAGTTTCCGATCCCTTCAACTATTAGCTCATATGATCATGAAATTAACAATAACGAAAATTCGAAAAATTCTTTAAACCGAACAATAGTCACAACATCACAAGAATATATTCTTTGTAGTTCAAAAACCAAAAAGTTTAAAGAAGAATTAAGGCTTTTGAGAGAAACTAAAGTTTGCAAAAGTTTGCTTTGAATCTAAATTTTTTATCTCCAAAAGCTTATTCGTTTGTTCGAAAAAGAAATAAGACAAAAGATAGACTATTT
This sequence comes from Poecilobothrus nobilitatus, assembly GCA_947095535.1. NCBI lineage: Eukaryota > Metazoa > Arthropoda > Insecta > Diptera > Dolichopodidae > Poecilobothrus > Poecilobothrus nobilitatus. The sequence continues at coordinate 171,518,872 of OX352772.1, forward strand.
AGATTCTAACCAAACATTACTTAATAAAAAATATTTCGATAGCATTGCTATAAATGTACAAAAAAATTTAACAAATCGTAATTTATTTGCTGAAATTTCTAAACATATTTTTGAAAATAATCATTATAGTTTACTAATAAAATCAATTATAATAATATTTATCGATAAGATTTTTCTTTATTGCAAAAAAAATATCTGATAAATGTTTTATTAGAAACAAGTTATCTAGAATTACGATATTTAAGGGTATGTAAATATGTATATTAAAATAAATAACATAATTTTAATTCTTAATACAATTTAATATAAAATTTTAATTTTCTTTTAGGAAAAAGTTTTCATTATTAATTTAATATTTCGAGATAATAAGAGTATGTAATTTAGTAAAATGAGTAACATAATTTTAAGTTTTAATCCAATTTAACATAAAATTTTTAATATAAAAAATACAAAACATAAATAATATGATATCATTTTTATATTTATAGTTCGAATAAGAATGAAAATTATGTTTTCAAAATATTAAAAGTGCTGCTACTGAAACTCAAAAAATATATTCAGTAAGCAATGCTCTTTTGAAAAATTCGTAGTAACGAGACTGAATATTGTCAATGTAGTAATGTTTTGTAATTGTATGAGAATTTGCCTCACTTTTTTTGGATTTACTTTTCCTTATACTCTATTTTCTAAGATGATAAAACACTCACACTGAATGTAATTTAAACTGGCAATGATGATATTTCTGTATATTTATTTAATTATTTAAAATTTTATTACCAGAGATACATTTCCTCCCGGTGGGTAGGGGATAACAAATACCCTCAGTAAGGTATGCTTGTGGTACAAGTCCACTAAAATCCAATGAAAAATCCAGGAGCGACTGTTTCAGAATGAACGGCTACCTGGTCTGCGTCTGATCTCAGAGGGGCGGCAGTAAGAAACCCTGGCTGTAGGTATAAAAAGCATATTAAAATAAAAAATAATATAATGTCTTATAATAGTAAAAATTCGGTAGGGATATCTACCAAAGTGTCGGCAAAGACCACGGCTAACGGCGCGGGCTTGGCTGAATGTTTAAGACGTTCAGATGAGTCGCCAGTGGTTTATAATAATAATAATATTAATAACATGTATAATTATGATAAATTAATAAACCCTTTTGTGAAGGGCTCGAAGATTCAAAGAAGTCCACCTAAAAACGAAAATAAGAAAACCGAAGAGGGTAATAAAGAAAAAATAATGTTCCATGATGGCAATGTAAAGAAAACTCACGAGGGTAATAATAAAAATCAAAGTTCGTTACTGCACGACAGTAAGATTGAAGTCAACTCCAGAATAATTGAGTTGGAAATCTTCTGTAAAGATTTACAAGGAGAAATCTCCCAGAAAATTTAAAATTAAAAAAGGAAAATAATAGTGTGCCAAATGTATCCACTGATACTAAAGTTGGGACATACAAAACGGATGAAGAAACTAATCAGAGAAACTGATTGGATTCTGAATACGAAAAGAAATCCGAAGAAACGAAAAGCGGATAAGTCTCCTGATGTTAACACATCTTTGGAACCGCAAAGTAAACCTCAACAGGAAAAATCTAAAGAAAACAATAAGGTCACTAAAAAATATAAACCTCCTCCGGTAATTTTGAGTAATATAAAAAACTATTCTCATATTATAAAAATAATAAAAGAGGAAAATATAAATGTTAAAGTCAACATGATGAATAATGATCAACTGAAAATTAATGTTGACAACGAAAATGATTATAGAGTTTTAACAAAATCTATAAATAAAGCGAAGTTGGAATGGCATACGTATGAAAACAAACTGACTAGACCAATTAAAGTTATGGTAAGAAATCTTCACGCATCATGTGAGCCAGAAGATATTAAAAAAGAACTTCTTAACCTCTATTAAATGTCTACATATGACAAATAAAATTAAAAAAACTAAAGACAAAAATATAAAGATTGTAACAAAGCTTCCACTGTTTATGATATCTTTTGACCATTCGGAGGAAATAAATAAAATATACAAAATAGAATATTTACAGCACATGAGAGGGCAAATTGAGGCTCTCAGAAGTAGTAAGTCCATTCCTCAAAACAAAAGATGCCAGAGTTTTGGACATACACAAAAATTCTGCCAAAGACAGGATAAATGTGTAAAATGTGCTGGGAATCATATGACAATAGAATGTAGTAAAAAAGAAAATTTCCAAGCCATATGTGTAAACTGCAACGAGGCACACCCTGCTAGTTATCGTGGTTGTTTGGTAGCAAAAGAATTACAGAAAAGAAGATTGAATATGCGCAAACCCAAACATCCAAATGTAATAAAAACACCGAAAAAAACTACCCCGTTTATATCTAATAAAGTTGTGAATGGAGTTTTATACTCCCAAGCCTTAAAATCTAAAACAAAAGAAAATATTCTTACAGAGAAACAATCTAAGGTTATGAAACCTAAAAGTAATGACAAGGATGTGATGCACATGATGCAAAACTTATTGCTAAAAATTGATGAAATCTCCATAAGATTAAATAAAATAGAAAAGAAATACATTAATGTATCTCATGAAACGCCTAAAAGAATTGTAAAAAATATATCTAGATAAAATACGTATTGCAACTTGGAATTCGAATGGTGTCCTAAATAAAAAACATGAACTAGAAATTTTCTTAAGGTCTAGAAATATTGATATATGTCTGATATCAGAGACTCATTTGACAATAAACTCAAACTTTATGATACTAGGTTATGAATGCTATAAGGCAGTTCATCCTAGTAATCAGCCGAGAGGAGGTAGTGCAATTCTAATAAAAGGCACTATAAAACATAATGAAGAATTCAAAATTGAGTCTGAAGAAATACAGCTTTCTATGATCAAAACTTCATCTACTAAACAAGACCTTAACATTGGTGCAGTATATTGTCCACCAAGATGCAATATTAAGAAAAATATTTTTAAAGAATTCCTAAATGTCCACGGACATAAATTTTTGATAGGAGGTGATTATAATGCCAAACATACTGATTGGGGTTCTAGAACAACCTCAACTAGAGGTAGAGAGCTAAAGAAAGCTATTCAAGAGTTAGGTTATTGCCATCATTCGACTGGCAAACCAACTTATTGGCCCACAGACACCAACAAGGTTCCAGATCTAATTGACTTCTTCTAAACCAAAAGAATTTCAGGCAACTATATAAATCTAGAAGATAACCATGATCTAGATTCTGATCACTCTGCTGTTATACTAGATTTGAATGAAAAAATAACGAGAAAACTAAATAAGCCCACACTGACAAATAATACAACAGATTGGTTAAGCTTTAAATATGAAATCGTTAACAACATTAATTTAGAAATAAATTTACAATCAAAAGAACAATTAGATCTGGAACTTGAAGGCTTTATTAATATAATTCAAAAAGCTGCTTGGAATAACACAAAAATAATTGAATATAGGTCAGCAGCAAATATTTATCCCAGAGAGATAACTGATTTAATAAAACGAAAAAGAAGGACTAGACGTAGATGGCAACAATCTCGTCACCCTGATGATAAGAAGATTTTGAACAGATTATCACAATCTCTTAAAAGAAAAATCAAGATTCTAAAATCAGTAGCATATGAAAATTATATGAAAGGTTTATCGGCAACAAAAGAATCAAATTACTCGTTGTGGAAAGCAACGAAGAGTGTAAAAAAGCCGATTAAGCACGCCCCGCCGCTCATGAAACCAGACGGAACTTGGACAAAGGATAATAAAGATAAAGTCGAATTATTTGCAGATCATTTAGAAAATGTATTCAAACCAAACGATATAAATTCTGATCTTTGTTTATTAGACCATGTTATAATAGAAGAAAACACTATTAATCCATTTACACAAGAAGAAATTAGTGAAATAATAAAAACTCTAAAGTTGAAAAAAGCCCCAGATTTTGATCTTATTAGCGCTTGGAAAGTGTCAGAAGTTATTATGATAGCAAAACCAAGGAAGCCATTAAATGAGGCGAAATCTTATAGGAAAATATCTCTGCTACCCATTATGTCAAAACTTTATGAAAAACTGTTGTGAAAAAGGCTGAAGCCAATTATAGAAAATAAAAATTTAATTCCTAACCATCAATTTGGTTTAAAATCCAAGCATGCAAGAATTGACCAAATTCATAGAATAGCAAATGTTATAGAAAAAGCATTCGAAAAAAAACAAATATGCTTCACAATATTTCTAGACGTAGCACAAGCGTTTGACAAAGTTTGGCACGAAGGTTTAATATTTAAATTAAGAAGATTGATACCGTTACAATATGTAGAGATACTCGAATCGTACTTGTCTGAAAGATTATTTAGAATTAAACAAGATGAAGAGTACTCTACACTAAGAGAAATAAAAGCAGGTGTGCGCCAAGGCAGTATTCTAGGTCCTATATTGTACTTGCTTTATACAAGTTATCTACCAGAAGTAGAAAATGTAACTGTAGCAACATTTGCTGACGATACTGCAATATTGGCAGTAGGATCGAATATTGACGAAGCTACAAAAAAATTACAAAAAGCAAGTGAAAAAATATGGTACTGGACTATCAAATGGAAAATAAAACTAAATGAATCTAAATCTGTGCATGTTAATTTTTCTTATAGAAATATAAAGAATCCACCTAAAGTAAAATTAAACGGTGTATTTGTATCAATCGAAAATTCTGCAAAATACCTAGGAATGAAACTGGATGTCAAGCTAAGGTGGAATGAACCCGTTAAAAAGAAAAAACTAGATCTTGAAAATAAATATAGAGAAAATTACTGGCTCCTAGGACGTAAGTCTAAACTACCAATATATAATAAAGTGTTAATTTACAACTAAGTAATTAAACCTATATGGTTATATTGCATTCAACTTTGGAGTTGTACCAAGAAAACGCATATTGAAAAACTGCAATCTTTTCAGAATAAAGTCCTACGTAACATAGTAAGTGCTCAAGTAAGCGTGCATAGTAAGCGTACATATCAGGACGTAATAGTGAAATTCACAAAGATTTACAAATTCCCAAAGTTATAGATGAAATAAGTAGATATGCCATAAAGCATAAAGCTCGTTTAGAAGAGCATATAAATCTTGAAGCTGCTCAACTAATAAATAATCAAATTATTATAGGAAGGCTTAAAAGAAAAAGACCTTTAGATATAGTATGAAGTACAGATTTCCTTAGGGAAAGTACATAAAACCTATATTCAAAACAAGATAGCAAAAAATTAATGGTTAGTCAGTTTGACTAGTTTTAATAAGGGAACGGTGTGGTTTAGTCGGTAAGAATCCGGCATACACTTCTGCTACGGGGCGGTCTGTATCTTTGGAAGATTCCACACCAATCCACTTAAAAAAAAAAAAAAAAAAACCATAGATACAAATCTTTGACTCAAAGTATTATCAAAAGACACAAACCGTTCATTAAAAGTACAAATAAATTTAGTAAATATAATTACCAGAGTACAAATTTTCCACTAGAAATGTTATCAGAGACACAAACCGTTCAATAATAGTGAGTAAAGTCAAAAAAGGAAAACTACATACTTAAAAAACACATTTTCAATAAAAATAAATTCAGCAAATTTTTAATTTTTAAATTTGACTGCCACATCCATTATGAACTGGTCAGTAGTATGGATATACCGGTTCTCGTGTAGGAAGAGTTTTTTAAAGCTTTTAATCCTCCTTAAAGTATGCAAAAAAATTATTTGCATACGCTCGTTCAAAAGTATGCAAAATGGGTAAAAATTATTGTGTCTAAATTAGGGTGAAAATATGAAAAGTTTTTAAAGTCACCTAACCAAAACTTGATTTCCTTTTTTTCTTATTATTTTTTCTACAAGATAAACATTAGGAAGTTTAACAGATGTAAGTTCAGGTTCATAAAAACTGCCTTTTATTGGTTTTTGTGTTTAATCAAGTAAATTGTATGTTATTGGATCAGTTCTTTTTATTTTCGCTATTGTATAAATTTCTGTTGACCAATTAGGTTGATAACCTTTTGTAAATATACCTTTAAATTTACTTATACGAACAAAATCTCTAACTTTGTGTTTTGCTTTTCGGAATACTTTTAATTTATTGTAGACAGTTTTTAATAGCAATTTATAATTTTTCTTTGTAACCTTTTTAGGTGGAAGTTTAATTGTATGATGATATGTTGAGTTATATTTTTCTATTAGCAATGGCAGAATAGTTAACCATTTATATGTGCCTTCTAAACTAAATTGTTTCCACACGTGTGTTTAGGGTATGATTAAAACGTTCTACAATTAATGCTTTTAGTTCTGAATATGTATGATAATGGTGAATTTTATTTTTCCTTATTAGATTTTGAAATTTTTTGCTGAAAAATTCTGTACCTTGATTTGGCAAATTTTTTGGTTTTTTTACTAGCACGCTTAAAAATATTTTTCATTGCGGTTAAAACATTATCAGCGCTTTTGTTTTTAACCGGTTCAGCATACGCAAATTTGGAAATTTATCAATAACTGTTAATAAATATTTATATTCCTTATTGAATTTTGCATATGGAATCATTTCAACCAAATCTATTTGCAAAGTATCATTTAAACCCTTTTGAATAAATTTTCTTCGTGTAAATTTTCTTCTAGCACCTCTATGAATTTCTGATACAACTTGTAACCTTGACATTATTCTCGTACCATTTAATTAAAATCTCTAAAGTGATTCTATAATTTTCTATTGTATGACATTCACATGTGCCTGGTCCAGAAGTGGAATTACCATATGTCCATGGACAAAGGGCAAAATGAGTACCATAAATTGAAGTGTACTTATTTACTTCAGAACAACTTTTAATGTGTTTAAATAGATGTAATATTAGTTTCTTATGATCATCAAATAAGACGGAGGAATATATATTTAAGAACACCTTTACTTGCATAATTCAAAATGAATGTACCAAGAATATGTTCTCTGCTTTTATATTTCAATTTGTATTTTAAATTCAGTTTCTTATCAGACACAGATCAAAAACGATTAATTTTATTCATCCATTTACAGTGATGATAGCAGGACCATCTGCATGTGGAAAAACAACATTTGTGTGTAATTGAAAATATTAACAGATTGATTTACCCGAAAATTGAAACAATAAAATGGTGTAACGCAGAAATTTCTGCTATTCCGAACAATATAAATTTTCCTGATATAGAATTTTATACCAGTATTCCGAAAGAGTTTAGTGGGAATAAAAATAGACCTACTTTAATTATTTTATATGACTTAATGTTAGATTCTGCAAATAAACAAGTATGCGAAATATTTACTAAAGGTTCGCACCATCGTAATTTATCTATTGTTTTGTTAACGCAAAACGTTTTTCATCAGGGGAAATTTTCAAGAGATATTTCATTAAATTGTAAATATTTAGTGCTTTTCAAAAACCCTCGAGATAAATCGCAGATTTTTCCTCTTGATAGACAACTATATCCAAAAAATATAAAGGATTTCTTGAGAGTATATAATGAGCCAACATTAAAACGACATGGTTATATTGTGTTGGATTTAATACAAGACATTAACGACTTATTTCGTATTAGAACTAATATTTTTTCAAAAGAATATTGTATATGCTTCTGTGATACGGATGATTTGAACAAAAATATGAATTGATTGAAGAAAAACTAACATATATTAACCAACATTTACTAGGAAGTGCAACAAGAAGAAATTTTTTGAAAATATTCTTAAATATTGTGATGATGATATTATAAAAAACTATTGCTGAAATTGCAATCAATGTATTAAATGGAAATAATAAAATAGCACCAGCACAAAAAGAAAAATTAAAAAAACATAAAAAACAATTAAGATTTCTAGCCTGTGCAAATAAGAGTATAAAAGCCAAACGAAAAATTTTAGTTCAACATGGTTGATTTTTACCAACTTTAATCGGAACTATATTATCTGATGTAACAGGAAAATTGCAATCATAACAATCATAACAGCGAATGATTGTTATGTCCCCAAAAATATTTTCAAAATTTAGTAAATTAATTCAAGATGATAAAAACTTGGACCTATTAGATCAAAAAATGAAAAAAGTTTTGTATGATAAAAAATTAAAACCATTGGAAAAATATGAATCAAATATGGAATTACAAAAGACACGCAAAAAAATTACCAGAAAAGGTTAATAATCTTAAATTTGATACAGGTACTCAAACAAAATTCTTTTCTAAACGAAATGGATATACAGAAACTGAATTACCTAAATATAAATCAACACAAACCAATTTTGTACCTTTAGTTACTGATGATGTGTTTGAAAATGACCCTAAAAAAGAACATTCAGATATGGATATCGATTTAACACATTACGGTTTGGATGATAAAAATTCATTTAAAAAATTAGCTCAAACTGAAATGTTGAAAGATGAAAAATTAGTAGAAAGACCATCTCTAAGCTCTGATTATCGGATGTTTGAAACACCGAGTGGTGATGTAATTACCGTCGCTGTACCATCTCCTGAAAAGAAGAAGATACTAAGATCGGTCGGTAGTACAATACTCTCAACTATACTTTCACAGTTTCCTGAAACAAAAAAACGAAAACTAAAACCATTACTAAGAAGTCCAAAACTAAGAACTTCATCAACACCGAAATTGACAACATATAAATAGTGCAACATTTAAAGTTTTAGAAGAATTTAACAAAGATGGATAGTCAAGATGACTTCTATGTAACATTGTTTAGCAATGATAATCTAAAACTATTTCCAGACAACACTTTAGCGTCATTCGAAAATAAATTACCTATTCACTTTGATTTAAGAAATGGAAATTGAAAATTTGGTCTTTCAGAAATATATCTGAACGATTTCCTACAAACAGAAGAATTTAACAAAGAGCAATGTGCTTTTATCAATATTGGGCAATATAATCTTTACATAAGAAACATTGAAAAACCTCTTGAAAAAATCAAAGTAACCAAATCTATAGGTTACATATATTATTCATATAACGATTCGGAATTACATTTGGATGATTGGAAATTTAATTTTTTACCAACGCTTATTAAAAATATAACTCCTAATGCAGGATTTACTCGCAACCAAGTTTTCAAAGAATTTTTTAATGAAGTTTTGACATATATCTCTACTCCCTTTTGACATATATCTCTATCTCTACTAAAAATTATGATGATGTAACATTTAAAAGAGTGTCAGAATCTAACCGACGCGATTTAATACGAATATCGCAGATTTTTGATGAAGATAGTTTCTATATAAAAGTTAATCAGAGTTATAATATCAAAACATTATAAACTGAATTATTTCAACAGAAAAAAAGTATAAAAAATTTCAAAACAAAATTACCCGAACTATTCAAATTAGCTGTTGCTAATAATAAAAATGAATTGAATGGAATGGTGATGATTTATTCAGATATAGTTGAATCATCTGTTTTTGGAAGTAGCAAAGTGCGCGCATTTGAGAGCAATCAACATAGAAAATTGTAGAATACCTACTAATATTGAATTTGAAAATGTCCATTACATACCTATAGAAAAAAATTGTTTTGAAGCGATAGCGATTAAAATTTGCAATCAATACGGTGATGAAATAAATTTTGTTTCCAGTTACTATCCAACAAAAATTGTATTACATTTTAAATAGCATTGATTGGTCCCCAATTGAAACAATATAAATACTACTACTCAAATATGACATCCTGTCAAATATGGAAAGAGCTTACGTGAGATATTATTCCTCTCAAGTAGGTGGAGGAATCAACGATATTGGGCCTTTATTACAATTTTATCCGACTATACAAAAAGGTCGTGGTTTTGGAAATATATTCGGAAGTTTAATTCGTTACTTAAAGCCAGTTTTTACATCAGGTTGGGACTTAATTAAAAAAGGGGCTGTCAACACAAGTAAAAATATTTTTAATGATATATCATCTGTTGCAACATAAAAGAAGCTGTAACTGATCAAAGCAAAGGCGGCATAGAAAATTTGCGAAAATCAGTAGTTAACCAACTGCATTCGATGTATGGTGGAAGACGAAGAGACAAAGAACTATAAAAAGACAAAGAACTATAAAAAGACAAAGAACTATAAAAAGACGAGCAATTTCTAAAAAGATACATTTGAAGTCGAAAGAGCGACGAAAAAAGTATAGTAAAACTGATATATTCAATTAAGAAATGGAATGTATGAAATCTGAACTTGACCTTTTTGCATCATTACCCGTACGAACAAGAACCTTGCATTCAGATGAGATAGCATACAATCCTTTAGCTTTTTTTAGAGGCATCACCGTCAACTATTGTTGTTTCACTTGGAAATGGAGATACATATCGGAATTTATCCGCAACCTACATCAAATTTAAAGTTCAAATATTAAAAAAAGATGGATCAGTTTGGAGTGCAAACGATAAAATAGGAATTGGAAATGAAGCAAGGGCAGCTCCGCAGCCGAGTGTTGTAAATAATTTATTACACTCTTTAATTAAACAATGTAATGTAACTCTAAATGGAAAAAACATCACTCCTTCAGACTCCTTATACCATTATAAAGCATACTTAACTACTTTACTAATTTATGGTACAGATTCCACTCAAACACATCTGGAAGCATCTGGTTGGCAATTGGAAAAAACCAAATGTAAATGATTTTAACAATTCTGGTTCTAAATCATGACAAAAATCATACAATAATTCTGCAATAGTAGATGTTAATGGGAAAATGACATGTAGATTTCTTCAGTACTTCTAAATTACTTTTAAATAATGTTGACATTCGAATCGCTTTAGCATTAGAGAAACAAGATTTTTTTATTTTCTGTAAAGATGCGATGAAAGTTATTTAAAAATTCTCGAAGCTACGTTATACATGAAACATTTAACAATTAATCCTAGCATATTGTTAGCACATAATACTGTATTGGAAATGGCTAACGCAAAATATTTTTATACGAGAAGTGAAATCAAAACATTTACAATTCCAGCTAACACTTCCAACATATCATTGAATATATTTATAGGGCAAATACCAAAAGCTCTAGTATTTTGTATGGTTAATAATGAAAATTTCAATGGTAAAAGATCAAAAAATACCATACCATTTCGATCATCAAAATTTCACATAATTTCAATTATATGTGAATGGAGTGCCTACACCAAACTCTGCAACTGAAACAAATTTTACATTGAATAATCTTTGCAATTCTCGTGCATATTTAACATTATTTAGCGGAACAGGTATACATTATTCTGATAGAGGACATCAAATTTCAAAAGAACTATTTTCAAAAGGTTATACAATACTGGCTTTTGATTTATCAGCAGAGGGCTCAGGAACAGATACATGTCAGAGTTTATTAAACCAGGGAGTAGTAAAGATTCAAGTAAGACTGGGTTCTCCATTAACTTCAACATTAACATGTATTGTGTTTGCAGAATTCGATGCTAATATCGAAATTGATAAAAATCGTAACGTTTACGTAAACATATAAAAAGGAAGTTTAGGCGACCCATTCAACTCACTTGAAAATGGCATGTGCTCTAGTAGATTTATCGTTCTGTACGGACGATAACAATACAGTATTTGTAAAAAATCTTGTTGTGGTTGGAATAAAAGAAAATGTAAAACTATTGCAAAATAATGAAAGTATAAATTCCCAACCAGAGATTTAAAAAGAACAGACATCAAGAATTTTTCTTTTGGGCATATGGACAACAACAAAACAACTAATAATTTAATAAATTTATTGGAAAAATTCGATATAGTGTTGACAAATGGAAAACTTACAGTTGAATTTTTAACAGCATACATAAATGTAAATACTCGACTAATTGATATCTCTCATTTACAAAACAATAATGAATACACTTCAGATAGAGAAAGTGTTGAAATGTAATAGTGGAACCAGAAAACTATTTAAAGGTGTTTTTTGTTGATCAAATACCGAAAACTATTTCAAAATCTGGTATTTTAGTAATAAATACCGACACTTCTGCTAAAAAAGGAACATATTGGTTGCAATTTTTGTATCAGTGTAGAATATTTTGATTCATTTGGTAATCCACCATTCCACAGTGAGATTGTGAAATTTCTACAAAATCAATCAAAATGTTTTATTTGCAACAATAAACGTTTACAAAGTGACTTTACATCAGTCTTTGGCCAATGTTGTTGTGTATATTTATGGATGCGATATAACTGCAAGAGTATGAAACATTTTATTAATTTATTCAATACATCATCCCCACTTAAAAACGATAAAAAAATACAAAGAATGTTTCGAAGAATTTAAAAAAAAAAAAATGAAACTAAGAAAACTATATTTCGAACTAATATAAATATAAATTTTTCAATTATATATTCAATCAGTTTAAAAAAAAGAAAATGGAGTCAACATCAAATATGAAAACATTTGAAAAACAAAGCAAAAGCATCAGCAACATCATCATCAGCAACAACCTGAACAGCAACAGCAATGAATCACAACAAAATCTCTTATTAAGTTACATTTATTATTTGGATAAAAAACAAACAACAAAAATACAAATTGGATTTAATATTGAAAATTTCACTGCTACAATAATTTTCCAACGTAATCGTAAAGGCATTAGCGAAATGAATTATTTGGATTGGTATGCATTTTATTAAGATTTTACAAGCAACCAACTCCATAAATTAAATTCGAATAAATTTCCACTAAAATTTAATTATGCTGGAGGAACAACTAAAAAATTTACATTGGAACTAGATGAGGGTACCCGATTATGCCTTATGTTAGACTTTTTTCAAGCAGTGATGTCATATAACAATGGAGCTGAATTGAATGTACGAGAATATGTATTAAAATATTTAGAGAGATGTATTGCAAAGAATAAGCTTAAACTGGAACAAGAAGATTTCTATATTCCTATGAATTTACATGTAGCTCAATGCAAATACTTCCGGCTTTTTTATGAGATACCATTATTTATGTCTGAAAAAATATATTGGTCAACAATAAATAAAAGAAATATTTTTTAAAATCAATTTTTATTATTATCTTTTATTAAAAACATATATAAATTCATACAATTTTTTACATCACATCTTTGCAAATTGGGGTTACCTAAAGATTATACGGAATGGAAAATTTTTTCAAATCCCCCGCTTCATCGGATCTTTAAAGACCATTTCAAAAAAAAAAACACAATCTGACCTCATCCCCTTAACTATGGGAGAAAACTTGCTGTCTCTCTCTCTCTCGCAGATTGTTATTATTTTTTTTTTTTCTTTCTTAATGTTTTATTTTAATATTTTTTTTTTTAGTATAGCTATATTTTTATTTTAATAATTTTTCTTGAGAAATTATATCTACAGCAGAATAAGGTCAAACAATGCCATATTCCATCTGTCTTTGTCACGTCCAGTAAATTTAAAATAAAAATAAGTACTATTTAATTCGGTCAATTGTGACTGAGTTGTCACTTTTTTGGAGAATCGTTGGCATGAAAAATATAGTGATTTCCTTGCTCAAGGGGTCTTGCACTTCACACAGTACCACTCTTTCTCCTCTTTTCGTGTCTAAAATCTCCATGATAGCACCATCAAAAAATTAATGTTTCGGTATGGTTCATTTTCCCCTTCCCCCAACGAAATTTAGTTTTCAATAAAAGCCTGCGAATATATATATATATATATATATATATAGAAAATAATATAGAATTAATTTAAGAATAAGAAAAAAATAAAATCTTACCATTTTTATATTTGTTTTTTTTGTGGTTTTTTTCAATATGAACTGATTTTGTTTTTGAAATAAGTTAATTAACATCAGTTTATATACATTTGTAAAATATTATAGAACAAGGAAAATCATACCTCCCTACCTACTATGTTTTTAACCAATATCAATTTATTTGTAATTATAATGAACACACATCTAACCACAAATATTACACAAAAATATTTATGAATTTATTATGCAATACCTGTTGCAACTTTCAGTGTATAAATTAGTTGTTATTAAAATAAAATATAAAATGTAATGTAAACGTGATTGAAAGACATCATAAAAAAAACATTGATTTGACTATTTACATATTACATTGTTGCACATTCATTTGACTCATTAAACATATGTGTGTTATTAACATATTTAAAACTTTTAACACACAAACACACATACATCACAGACAGCACATTTTTTATTTAGTAAATTTTTTTTTTTTCTAATATGATGCAACATTGGTTAGTACATACTTATTATTATTATTTTATAATTTAACAGAGTATTTCTATACTGAACAAAGCATAAAATATAAATTTGCCAAGTTGTTGTTGTTTCATTATTTTATATTGATTATTGATTTTGTGGTTAGAAAACGTAAAACTTTGTTGCATTCATTAGACGAATATTTACACAAATTAATTTTGTAAATACATATGCAAATTAGACATACATTTTTTTTTTTTTAATTTTACAGATTTTAAATGTTTATATTTTTTTTTTTTTTATTAAATTTTTAAAAAATTTTCAATTAAATATTCCTTTCATGTTATGATATTGGTGTGGTGTTATGATAAAATAATATAAAAAATTTTGTGTGTATCTTAAATACTTCGACATGTATTATGAAAAGTGCAAGCAAATTTCCACATCATGATTTTGTTGGTATATATAGTTTCAATTTTGTAATAATTTGATTAATATGCAACATTGTAGTAATTCATTAGAAAAACTCAATATTCATTTTATGTTCTGATATGTTATATATATACATTCAAATTATGCAATCAAGTTAGTTTCGGTTTATCTATATAGAATTAGAAAAATTTGTATACAATATGCAATTGACTTCTTAAGTTTACGTGTTAAATCACTAAAATTAAGACTAAGTTAAAGTCTTTTATAGACTAAATTAATATTGTTTTAATATCAGAAAAGGACACTAACAAAAAAAAAACAATGAGTTCAGAAAACAAAAGAATTAAATTGAAATGTGATAAATGTGAAAAAGTGTTTACAAGATCTGACAATTTAAAAAGACATAAATGTGAAACACAATTAAAACATTATTGTGAAATATGTAAAAAATCATTTAATAGAAATGATGGTTTATTAAAACATAAAAAGAGACATCAAAAAAATTTGGAAAATGTAAAATTTTGCAGTAAGTGCAAATCTAACGTTACAACCACTTTGGGGAACTACCACATCTGAACAAATAAGCATAAAAGTAATGCGGCAGAAATAATTAGATATAATGTTAGACATATTGATGAATGTTTTCAAAATAGAATAGAAACGTTTATTAGAGATAATGATGATATAAAAACAAGTAAATGTAACAGTAAGTCGATGCAACCGACTTATTAATACCCTACACCTGAATAATTCGAATTAAATTAAAAATCCATAAGTGTTTTTGGCAGCTGCTTGAACTTCTTCCCTTTTCTGCCTTATTCAACTCGAATTTCAAGAACGTAAAAGAGGCATCCGCTTGGGATATGCTTGACACCCTTGTATAAAATTTTAAGTTTCTATCTTAATTATTTTCGAAGATTGGTAGTTCTTGGGAGGTTTGTGTCAGCTATCCGAATTGCCACTCCAATTCATCGAATCCATCTCAGGAACATAAAGAAAACTTGCCAGAACACCATTCTATTAAATTTAAAGGTTCTACTTTTGTTGGTTTTGGAGATATGCTCGTTGCTCTTGTGCTCGTCCGGAAGTTTCCAAAATACGAACCCATGGTTCAAATTCTTTCAAATGTCAGTTTCCAATTTTACAGAAAAGGAAACATAACAGAACACCTTTGTACTAAAAATAAAAGTTCTATCTTTGTTGGTTGTGGAGATATACTCGTTTGCTCTGGGGCTCGTGCGGAAGCTTCCAAGATTTGAACCCATGGACCAAATCCTCACAAATTTCAGAAACATAAATCAAACATGAAGGAACACCATTCTGCCTAATTTAAAGGTTATATCTCTGTTGCATTTGGAGATAATATCATTTGCTCTGAGGCTCGTTCGGAAGCTTTCAAAATCCGATCCCAAGGACCAAATCCTCTCAAATTTCAGAGGCCTAAATCATACATGAAAGAACACCATTCTGCCAAAAGTAAAGGTTATATCTTTATTGGTTTTGGAGATAATCTCATTTGCTCTGGGGCTCGTTCGGAAGCTTCCAAAACCAAACCCATGGACCAAATCCTCTTAAATTTCAGAGACCTAAATCAAACACGAAAGAACACCATTGTACCAAATTCAAAGGTTCTACCTTTGTTCGTATTGGATATAATCTCATTTGCTCTGCGGCTCGTTCGGAAGCTTCCAAAATTCGTATCCACGGTTCAAATTCTTTCAAATTTAAACCCATGGCCAAATCCTCTCAAATTTCAGAGACCTAAATCAAACATGAAAAAACACCATTCGGCCAAATTTAAAGGTTATATATTTGTTGTTTTTGGAGATAATCTCATTTGCTCTGGGGCTCGTTCGGAAGTTTCCAAAATCCAAACCCATGGACCACATCCTCTTAAATTTTAGAGACATAAATCAAACAGGAAGAAACATCATTATAAAAAATTTAAAGGTTCTATCTTTATTGGTTTTGGAGATAATCTCGTTTGCTCTGGGGCTCGTTCGGAAGCTTCCAAAACCCGAACCCATGGACCAAATCCTCTTAAATTTCAGAGGCCTAAATCATACATGAAAGAACACCATTCTGCCAAAAGTAAAGGTTATATCTTTGTTGGTTTTGGAGATAATCTCATTTGCTCTGGTGCTCGTTCGGAAGCTTCCAAATCCAAACCCATGGACCAAATCCTCTTAAATTTCAGAGGCCTAAATCATACATGAAAGAACACCATTCTGCCAAAAGTAAAGGTTATATCTTTATTGGTTTTGGAGATAATCTCATTTGCTCTGGGGCTCGTTCGGAAGCTTCCAAATCCAAACCCATTGACCAAATCCTGTTAAATTTCAGAGACATAAATCGAACGGGAAGGAACATCATTGTACAAAATTTAAAGGTTCTATCTTTGTTGGTTTTGGAGATAATCTCATTTGCTCTGGTGCTCGTTCGGAAGCTTCCAAAACCCAAACCCATGGACCAAATCCTCTTAAATTTCAGAGACATAAATCGAACGGGAAGGAACATCATTGTACAAAATTGAAGGTTCTATCTTTGTTGCTTTTGGAGATAATCTCGTTTGCTCCGGAATCATTCGGAAGCTTCCAGAATCCGAACTCATGGACGGATTTTGTCCAGATTCGAACTTAGCCTTTCTTTCGTAATTAGTAACCTACTATATAAATTTCATCAAGATAGCATCATTATTTTTTGAGTTATCGTGCGTACGGACGGACGGACGGACGGACATCGCTAAATCGACTCCGGCGGTGATCCTGATTCAGAATATATATACATGTCTATACCTAACTCGCTTCCTTTTGGTGGTTACAAACACCATACCAAAGTTAATATACCCTATACTTTAGGTGTCGGGTATAACAACTATATTTTTAAAAATCTGTTAGAAATGCAAAATTATTTTCAAAAAAAGGCCAATCACATAAATAAAAAGTTTATTGATTTGACGGTATGGTCTAGCTAGACCTTAACGGGAATTACGAAATTAAGTTCCGACATCTCTTCATTTCATAACACAGGTGAATGTTCATATTTATTACTATCGCGTTTAAATCAGGACGTCTTAGAAAATTTATTCTCTTTAATTAGGTACAAAAATGGTTGTAGCAATAATCCTTCGGTACAGGAATTTAGTAATATGTTAATTTTACAGGAATTTAGTTAATGTTAAATTAATTAATTATAATTTTGAGCACTCTAACTGCGAAGAAGATGATGCCAAGTTTCTTAATATAGAAAATTTAAAGGATTGCGAAACAGAATAAAATGATTTGGAATCCAATGAGCGAAACTTTGATAAGACAAAAGATAATATGACCAATATAGTTATTAATTATTTAGAAGAAAATCAGTTAGAAAATTTAGAAATTAATAAAGCAGAACAGGAAAATATTGTGTCGAAAAATGCCGAAAGGACATTTGTGGCTATATTATTTTTAAATTAATAAAAAAAATCTCTTGTGATCAATGTACTAATTCATTTTCAAAAAATCTGATGATATTTTATTACTCCATTCGGAGCAATTTATTTATCAAAAAAATTACAAAAATTATTCAGAAATCCTTAACTTAAAAGCTCCAAATGAAATTTTTTTTCGAAATAACTCAATTTCATATTCGCGTATTTGATCACTATTTTTCACAAAATTATCACGAAAAAAACTTAAAAAAAAATATTTCTTCATGTTGTTTAGAAATCATAAAGTCTCCAAAATATTCCACATGGTTTAGTGAAAATGATAATTGCTATATGCATAAAAAAAAATTTTAGAAATTTTAATTTCCAAATATTATTAAATAAGGAAGCAAAGTGGTTAAAAGAAAAATTATTAAATAATGAAAAACAAAAACTTAATAAATCGGATAGTTCTGTTAAAAGAAAACTTAAAATTATTAATTCTTAACTTCATAACTTTTATTAGCCTCAAAAAGTTTTCCTCACTATGTAGTTTTCCGTTTTAACAAATAATTTTTTCATACGTAATTATAATACATACATACCTATAGCTAATTGTTTAATTTTTTTTTCCATGATCAATCTACGAGCAACGGTATTTTAGCTATAAAAATTTTATAAATCTTGTTGTAAACACCTATATGTATGCACATAATATAGTTTATTTTTTTTATTTTACAGTAATTTATTTTATTTACTTATATTTATATGTATAATTTTTTAGTCAATGAATGCTTTTTTGTTAAAAAACTGTTTTGTTATATTATATAATATATTATTATTGTTTTGATATAATTTTATAATTATTTGTTGTTTTGATTTTGAATTTAAAAATATTTGGATTTTTATTATTTTTTAATTTTAAGTAATAAAAAAACCCAATTTTTTTACGACACTTGGAAAATTATTATTATATTATAAATACACTATATTTTTAAATTTTCCAGTTGGCTTTTTCCCTGGTAAAATTGATATTATTCTTTTCTTTCTTAACAAAACAAAAAAACCCTTTAAAATTAACCTTTTTAGCTTTCAGTAGATACATTCTTCTTCTTGCTTTAAAAATCTTCAACAGGTTAATTACATTTTCGTATTTTTAAAATGCGATACATATTAACTAAAAAAAAAAACATGTTAACCCTACTTGCTAGTATCATAATGCTTGTAAGAGTTAAGAGCGCTAACAATTTAAAATTAAAAATCATGCAATTACGAAAATCATATGAATTATATTTATTTAAAAATTGTTATCGTAAGGAAAAAGTATTTACTAGGTACTATTTTTATTATAAAAATTATTATAAGAGTAACTAATTATTAATATAATTCACACATTCATACATTAATACATTTAACAATGATATTATACTATTTATACTAATAAAATTATAGTTTCTATTCTTTATGTTAAATAAAATTCTTTATTTACATTTTACAAATTCATATTATTTTCATAAGTAATATAAATACATTTAAGTGTACATTTACGAGTATATTTACGAGTGTAAAAAATGAGTTTTTCTCATTTTACAAATGCTTATAATTTAGAAACTATTATTTGAAACTAAAACGAATTTCAAGCAATCAAAAGTGAGGTTAGAGAAATAAAGAAATATATAGACACCTTAATTCAAGAAAACCTAAAACTACGTTATAAAAATAAGTTTCTTGAAGACAAAGTTTATAGAAACATAGTGGAGTTGGAAAAAATAAAACAGTAGAGATACATTAAGCAACTTGAAATAAGTGGTGTTCCTGATGAGACAAATAAAGAAAATCTAACACTTATGTTTAAAAAAAAGCGCAGAAAAAGTTGGATTTGATATTGTAAAATAATATGGATTCTAATGATGGTTATATATAACTAAAAAGCATTTACAAAAATCAGGCGATCCAGGTAAACTAATAGTTGAACTTAATAATCTTGTTGTTAAGAACAAATTTGTGAAAGCAATAAAATCAAAAACAATAACGACGCAAATATTTGATCGAGATCCTAATAATATAGTAACAGTGGAAAATAAAAAAAGTGATCAAAATCTTAGTAATGCTAAGGAAGAACATTTATTTATTTATTTATTTATCTCCCCTAGTGAGCCCAATCGCTCGTACAGAGTATAATATGTATAATATATTAAATTTATTTTAACAAATTTTTACAATTTCGTATTAAAAAAAATTATCCAAACAGTGCAATTTAACTAACTTAAGGATTACGATTATTTCAATATTTACTTTAAGACTAAATCAATTAAAAAATCAAACAAAATAAAACAAAATTACGAGAGAAAAAAAAAAGAAATCAAATAACTAGATTAAAAAACAAATTAAATTTTACTTACTATTTTGAATTATATTTTGTCCAAAAAGTGCTTATTTACCTCTATTTTAAATTTATTCATACTATTTAAGTGTGCAGGTAGTTCATTATAAATTTTATATCCAATGTTATAAATTATATCATAACGCTTGAATCTTTTGTTGGTAGAAATAATTCTAATGTTTTCAGCTGTATTATAAGTATGATATTCATTGTATTATAAGTATGATATTCACAATGAATATGATACTTATAATACAATTCGATACTTCTTGTATTATAAGTATGATATTCATTGTTTAAAGTTGGGCTTGTATTTGTATTGATATTATTTGTGATGACTAAATGGATTTGTACAGCAAGTATATTTTTTATCAGTAAGTTTAATAGTAAAATACTATATAGTTTGCGTATTTCCTTAGTTGCTTTTCTTATGTGGTATCCGGAGAGGTTTTTTATTGCTTTGTTTTGTAATTTTTGCAACAAATTTAGCTCTTTCTTGTAACTATTTCCCTATATTTAAATTGTGTATGTAATGCTACTGTGGAATAAACTATAATATAGCGATCTTTTCATTTCGTGCAGTAATCTTTTCCTAATATGCCTGAATATCCCAGCAATTCTACTCGCTTTTTTAGCTGTTCTTGTATTTGTGGAGTACAAGTTAGGTTACTGTCAAGTATAACACCTGAATACTTATATTGGTAGGCCATCTCAATTTTCTGGTTGTTAAGTGTAACATCGATTATGTTGGATGTTTTTTTTTAAACAACATTTACTTTGTCTTTGTAGTGTTTATTGTAAGTTTATGTTTATTCATCCAATTATTTAGAAAAGTTTATCGTATTTCGAAGGTTGTTATAATTATCATTTGTGTACACGATTGCTAAATCATCTGCAAACATAAATGGTTTACCATGCAGGTCGAGATTAAGTAAACTGCTGACGTAGCACGCGGACAAGGTTGGACCCAATGAGCTACGCTGAATAACTCCATAATTGATGTTATTTGTTTTGCTTTTTATACCATCGCATTCTGCGAATTGAGTTCTTTCTGAAAGGTAGCTGCGAAACCAATTGAGTTCCTTACCTGTAATACCACATTCATAAAGTATTCTTATTAAAGTTTTCCTGTCTACAGAATCAAATGCTTTCTTTAAGTCAAAGGAGACTGCTACAACTTTTTTGTTTTTGTCAGTACCAACTTGAATTTCGGACAGCAAATTAAATAACACTGCTTGTGTATTTGAATTTTTTTTAAAGCCATATTGTTTAATATTAGTTAAGTTTGCCGATTTTAAGTGATCTGTGAGCTGAATATTATTATTTTGTTTACACTTTCGAACCTGTTATAATATTTTTTATATGTTGCCAATTGTTTTTGGGATCACCAGGCACTTTTTGAAATTGTTTGTTAATACTTTTTCATATTTTACCTTTTTAGTGTTGTTAATTTGTTTGACCAATAAGAATATTTTCTTTTTATATATACATGTTTCTTATACCAATAATTTTTCATTTCTATAGTTCTATACACTTTTTGTCTATCCAAGTTGCGGTATATTTATCTATACTACTTTTTCTTTACCAAGAAACGGTAGCACTATTTATTATATTTTTTATCGTAGCTGTCAGCTTGTTTGCTACTTTATTTACGTCATTGCCATTGATATTACAATTTTTCAATTGCTCTTTGACGCTTTCTAAGTTTGTTTTTTTAAACATCTGATCGACATCTTTATTATTTTTAACAATATTTACATTCTTCATTTCAATAAGCATTCCAAGGTGGTCTGAGATATCATGTTGAAATAAAGATCTATACAATTCAGCATTAAGATCATTGGAGATTACATGATCAATACAACTGTTTGATATAGGTTTATTTACTTATTTGTTGCAGAAAAAATAACCATTGAATTCCACTAAGTTCTTATAAGAATGAATATTACTATCATATAAATTTTTTAAGTTAAAACGATTTGTTTGTTTTTAGGTATTCCAGATGTTTGTCTAACTTATTTAGAAAAGCTTCAACAAAATTCATTGAGTTTATTGGTGGTCTGTATATAGCTGAAATATTATAGTGAAGTTTATTATAATGTACCTGGATATTGAAAATGCTGTTGTATTCATCCCAGGCAATATATTGTGTTTGATAGTTCACATTTTCATGTACAAATATGCCTACACCAACTCCTCGTCTGCACGAAATTACTTTAGAGTATTTGTTGATGTTAATAGTATTTTCTTCTGATAGTATTTTTCTTTCTTCTAAAATCCTGGTTTCAGTTAATATTATAACGTGTATAGTGTATTTGATAGTGTCTAGAACATAAGTAATTTCATCTAATTTGTTTTTCACACTTCTTGCATTTAAATAGAGTATTTTTAAAGAATTATTGTCTTCCAAAGAAATATCATTTATATAAAGATCTGTTTTTACATGGTAATTAAGTGGCAAATTGTAAGTGTAATTATTTGACATTCTTGACATTTGATTCTTGAAATATACGTATAATTTTACTTGTTGGTGTTTTTCTTACAAAGAGTTTACCATTCTTAACCCATGTAAATTGAATATTTTTTGCTTTTGCAGATCTCTTGCTTTTTTATAAAGAAGACTAAAATAAGGTGTGAGTCTTTCATTTACAAAAATTATATTTTTTTTACTAGTTTTTTCGTTATTTGGAATGTTCATAGTTAATGTTTTGTTTTATATGGATGTCTTAAACATACTTTTTTGTGCCGGGTCGTTAAACTCAGTTATGATTTTTTTTGGCTCACCTGACTTTTTTGAATCAGATTTAATCCAATAAGTTTTCTTAAAATGCCCTTTATCAAATGTATATTCCAACTCAGAGGATAATTTTTCTACTATTGCAATTGGTTCAAGTTCAGATATTTCTGACACTCCACTAATTTCAATTTGGTTAATAAGCCGATCTTGCTTGATTTTTTCCAATTAGATTTTATTATATTGAATATCAGCTTTTAATGTCTTATTTTCATTCCACATTCAAATAATACAAGTCATATAAATAATGTAACAAATAAACTATTAAGCAAAATAACTCACAAAAATGTCTACTAAAAAAAGATCTACTCCATATTTTAAAAATCTGCATAATCAAGCAAGAGATCTAAAAAAGAATAATTTTATCGAATATACATGGGTACGAGATGGCAAACTATTTGTTAGAAAAACTGCAACAAGTTAAATTATTCGAATTATTCGAAAGCACTAATTTTGATGTTATTGAATACCATAGATCTTAATTTGCCACTTAACACCCATATTAAAACAAACATGTTTGATATTAGATATTCAGTTTAAAAGTACAGACTCACTTAAAATATTATATTTGAATTCAAGAAGTATTAAACATTAATTAGATGATATAACAAAATATTTTAGATGCCATCAATCAAACTATTCATCTAATAATAATCACTATAACCTGGATTTTGGACAATGAAAGTGAACTTTTTAATATAAACCAGTATACCAAAATACTGTAGTGCAGGAAATTAAGACGAGGAGGAGGAACGGGTATATTTATACACAAAAATTTAAAGTATTCCACACATAATGTTTTTTGTGATAAATTTAATAGTCTAATTAGTATAAAACTGGAAAATAAAAAACAGGAGTACAACATTACATCAGTTTACAGGCCTCCAAAAAATGCAGTAAGTGATATTTTAAATTTTGTTGCTGCTATTGATAAACTATTAGAAAACCTAAAAACACAAAATAGTAATTATTGGTGATTTTAACTTTGATATTAAAAATACAACTGACAGAAATGCAGAATCGTATAAAATAGTTATGGAATCAAATGGTTACATATTTTGTAGTAAAGAAACAAGTAGACCAGAAAATGATACTTGTATTGACCATATTCTAACAGGGGATTCAAATACTAATATTTATATCACATATTTTCACCATGACATCTCTGATTACCTAGGAATATTTGTGGAATTAAAAAGTATAAATATAGAATAGAAGTAAACAACATAAAAAAAAAAATTATGCTTACACAAAAATTAACTACCCAAGTGTCAAATGACAATTGAAAAATTATGTAATCAAGTCAAATTACATAAATTAAGCTGCGAGCGAATTGACAGCTAAATGTAATTGAAGGTGCTATCGTTGTGAAGAAAATATGTAGTAGTAGAAGGAAATACTCAGAGCCTTGGATAGATAGGGAATGTGTTGAGTTAATACAAAGAAAAAGCTATTGGCACAAAAAACGCATTCTAAACCGAGAATCCGAATATATTAAATCAAAATATAAATATTGGCTAAAGAGAACAACAAACATAAATAGAAAGAAAAAAAGAAGAATATGATAAAAAGCTGTTTGAAAAAGTAGGAGATGACCCTTAGAAAAATGTTTAACAAATGTTTAACAAATTCTATGTTTAACAAATTCTATGCGGAAATAGGAGAAAATAAAATGAATAATTGCAGGAATATCTACATGCCTAAAATGAGAACAGTAAAGGATTTTAAATTTGAAATAATAGATAATAAAACACATACTACCAATATGGCGGAACAGGATAATACTAGCTCCTTTTTAGATTAAGGTCCTTATCGTTCCCGTATATGAAACATATGGCGCGGAATGGTGGAAAATTAAAATGATTAATGGATACAGGAAAACATTTTTTTTCTTTTTTTTAACAATGATATAATACACAAAAAGAGAAAACAAAAACATGAAATGTGATTACTTAACTTAAAAAACAAAAAAAATAAATTTAGAAATTAAATTATTTACCAATTTTTAGTTTTTTCATTTTTAACATTGACATTAAATACAAAACAATACTTAAATTCATAACAAAACTTTAATTTTACAATATGACATAATACTTTAATAACTTTAATACAAAAATTTATGACTTAAACAAAATGCACTTTAAAAATTTAAATGTATAATTATGAACAGTTGTGTAAGCTCATTGAAGGGAAAAATGTTGGTGTAATTTAGATTTAAATGTTCTTTTTGAAATTAATGAAGAAAAAAGATGACTGTGCTTATTAAAAATAGTGCATCTTCTGTTTATTAGTTCATTTCTTCCGTATCCTGTTCTATTAGTTTGTTCAACTAAGAACCTCGTAAGATATACGAGAAGATACACGTTTGCCTAACCACATCATTTACGCTAAATTTGTTTTTCAAATATTCAATGTGAATATTGTCATAAAGAACATCGTAGGTGAAGCAAAATGAAGAAATTTTACTTCGAGATGACAAGGTTAGCATGTTTAAAGATTTAAGTCTTATATTGTAACTCGGAAGATTAGCATAGTCGGAAGGATTAAACTGAAATCTTAAAGCAAATAAGAGAAATTGTTTTTGAACTGATTCAATTCTATCAGAATTTATTTGAAAAACTGGATCCCAAATAATGTTACCATATTCTAAAATAGATCGTATTAGGGAACAGTAGAGAGCTTTTGTCACTGCTTTATTGTTAAATTCTGTCGCTCTTCTTTTAATAAATCCCAACATTTGATTTGTTTTAGAGATCATGAAGTCATAGTGTAAGTTAAAGCTAAGTTTATCGTCGAGGATAATACCAAGATCAGTAATACTGTATACCCGTTCAAGGGTTAGGTTTTGAATTGTATAGTCGTTAAGGATAGAAAATCGTTTACGAGTGAAACTTATGGATTTACATTTCTGTACATTTAATTCCAAATTGTTCAATGAGCACCATTCTTGTAAATTATTGAGTTTTGACTGCAGTAACGTTATATCAGAACTATTTTTAATGACTTGATATACTTTTAAGTCGTCTGCAAACGCAATGTGCGGAATATCATCTAATTTGTCAGATAAGTCAGAAATAAATATATTAAACAATAGTGGACCTAAATGACTACTTTGCGGTACTCCTGAAGTGACATCGATAATTTTCGATAACATACCTTGGAATTTAACATTGTGAGTTCTTCCAGTAAGATAAGAATGGAGCCATGTAAGAAAAGAACCAGATATACCAAACGTGGCAAGTTTTTTTTAACAAAATGATACAATCAATATCTGTGTAAATTGCATCAACTTGGTATCCTTTTTCCATTTGATTTAAAATTTCAGATGTGTATATCATAAGGTTCGTAGTAGCAGAGCGGCCTTTTCTAAAACCATGCTGTTGTTCATTAAGTTTTGTATCGATAATTGGCATAATTTTACCGACAAGAATTTTTTCGAACATTTTAGGTATAATCGACAAAATAGCTATACCACGGTAGTTTTGCACATATGCTTTATCATCCTTTTTATGAATAGGAGTTAAAAAGGAGGATTTCCATACATCTGGAAAAATCCCTGTCGATAATGACCAATTAAAAATAGTCTGCAGCGGGTGAACAAGATATTGAGCACAATTACACAAAAAGGTCGGTGGGATTAAGTCAGAACCAACACCTTTTTTGGTGTCAAGGTTCTTTAATGCTTCAAAAATGTCGGAAATTAATGAATTAAAATTTATATAATGCCTATTAGCAAAGAGTTCTTGCGGCCATAACCTTTTTGAAAATTATAAGCAAAGAAATTACAGTTAACTCTTGGACAAGAGGAAAAAGTATTGTCAATTGACATAAAATTTGGAGAACCAAAGGTTTTACGTTTAGTCTTAACGAAGTCAAAAAAATTTTTGGGATCTGTAATTAATCTATTACCGATATTAGTAACATAATTGTCATATGCTGAATTTGCTTTAAGCTTAAAATCTAAGGCAATATCCTTGTAAGTATTCAGCAAGTTAATGTTAGGATTATTCGTATTTTTTATTCTTTTGAAGAGTTTATTGCGTTGGTTACGCAATGTCCTGAGATCTCTATTAAGCCAAGGTTCATAGGTTTTATCTTTTTTCGTATTTTTGGCACAAATGAATTAATTATTTCAAAAATTTTTAAATAGAAGATAGAGATAAATGAGTTAATATCCTGTTGTGCTAACAGATCGGGCCAATTAATAGCTAACAAAGCATAATTTATACTTTGGTGCGATTTGAAAATCATATACAATTGAATTATTGTATAATTTGGAAAAGTTTGGACTAGTAGTTCTAAACTCGAAGATGATTGCGATATAATGGGTGGTGTTAGTAAAAAGACTTTCTGCATCATCAGCAAGTCTTACCACCACTCTGTCATATGCATTCGAAAATGCAAGATCCAACCATTTGTTGTTGTTATTAGAAAAACTGATAATCTGTTTCAAATCGTTACCATAAATAGCACTGATAATATCGAAATCTATTTCGTCAAGAAAATTGATTGGTAGCAACAGATTATCTGATTCGTCAATTACAAGAAATTGTAGGGGGATTAAAATCACAAAACACAAAAATTTAATCCTCTTCATTCATTTTAGCGATAATATTGTCATATATATCGTAAAAATGCAAATATGAAGAGTTGTTAGAATTAGGAGGAAAGTAAACTATACCAAGGTACAAATAATTTGTACCTAGGTCTACTTTTATAAATTGGTCGTTGAATAAGTGACTCGTTCTAATAACTAGGGGTATGCTAGAAAGTTATTTTTTACTCCAATTAGCACACCGCCTCCTCTTGAACAGTTATTAGAAAGATAATCACGGTCGCGTCTGTAAACAGACCAATTACTCTCCAGTATTTCTTCGTTTTTAAAAGAGTCATTTAGCCATATTTCAGTGATAGCTAGTACACTAAAATTGCATGATTTTGCATCAATATATAATTGTTTAAATCATTCTCATACCACTGCATCACAACTGCATCATCACATTAAATCATTCTCATACCAATCATTCTCATACTTCTCATACCACTGCAGTTGTGGTACAAAATTTTAAGATTGCTGATATTAAGTTTCTTAATGTGATTAGCTAATGTATTAATGTTTATATTGTTAATAAAAGAAATTTGACATTTACTTGGAGTTGGGCCGAAAAAACTTGTTATAATTTCCTCGCGACTGATATAAGTGGTTGTAATAATTACTATTGGAATAGCTACGATTAGCACGAAGGTCGTCATCGATCTCTTTCAACGTTAATCCTATACTTTTATGGTTTCTAATATAGAGATTTAGTAAGTCTTTATAATTAGATGGCAAACCCTCATTATGTATTAGAGCTTGTAAATTAGTTCTTGTTTTGCCTTCTATGACACAGTTGTTGGAGTCATTATGCAAGAAATAGTCTTATATAGTTGAGAATTCTCTCGTCTCTAAATCTGGAAAGTACATACGTGCTATCCTCCCTTAGTGATTATTATTATTGTTATTATTATTATTATAATAATAATTATTATTATTATTATTATTATTATTATTATTATTATTATTAAAATTATTATTATTATTATTATTATTATTATCATTATTATTATAATTATTATTATTATTTCACGAGCTTGTTCGCGGTTTGAATATATGATAAATAAAACAATATATGTTAAGGAAATTGTTAAAGAAAACAATAATCTAAATCAAATAAAATTGTTCATAAATCTAATATTCCCAATTAAATTTTTAAGTTCTTAATTGGTTCATCTATGGGAAGAGTTCAAATTCTGGATTATAAGAACTAACAAATAATTACTCTTAATACTCGTCGAGCAAATCTAAGAAGATAAGTTCAAATTAATTCATATTACTGAAATAGGACAAATACAAAGAGTATTAGATGATATTTTTTTTTTTTTTTTTACGAGATAAAACGAAAAAAATGGTCAACTAATATCCTTGGAACAGTAGGAAATGGATCGCCGGAACTCCAGATCATACCGCCTAAAAATACTAAAAAACTAAATTAATGGACTATTAGAAATAATAATGAACAAAAAATTATGATTGATAATTGTTGGATAAAATTAAAAACACGTTTTTTGCACATTTCCAAAATAATTTTGAAGAAATATGCTTATTAGTTTCACTCTGTCCATCCGAACTTACAAAACTTCTACACCGTTAAGGATACAGAAAAAAAAATTTAACTATCGGTAGGTCTCATAAAAAAAATAATTTTGTGGAACAACTTTTTCATGTAGCCCCATCCATTACGGAGCTACAGCCCCTCAAACTTTGAAAAAGCCCTATTTTTAAATGCATATATCTTATGTTCTGCTTAAGATTTTTTCACTCTGAAAACGTCATTCGACAAGTATTTTTTTAACTTTAATAAATATCAAAATTATACAAATTTTTTAAATTTAGTATTTAATTTTACCGTTATGTGAAAACCAAATTTTGCATGATTTTTCTACTTTCATAACTCCGGCACGCTTTTAGATATAGGCTTGAAATTTTGAGGCAAGAAAGAACTTTTAGAATTAGTACAAGTTCGCTCAGAAAATTTTTTTTGGAACACCCCCTGTTTATATTTTTGAACACCCGTAACTTAGGAACCTGTACACATTTTACTTCGGCAAGATATAAAAATTAAAGCTTGAGTAATATATTTTTACGTGTGTTAAAGGTTTATTTTAGTTGTATAGGGTTCCAGAATTACAGTTCTTCAAAATTGCGAAAAAGCCCCATTTTCAGATGTTTATATCTCAAGCTCTGTATAATAGTTTTACAATCTAAAACAGCCAGAAGACCGGAAATTTTATTAAAAGTTAACGGCTTTTCTTAGTTACATAGGGTTCCGGACTTACAGTTCCTCAAAATTCCAGAAAAGTCCTATTTTCCCATATTTTCTTATTACAAAAAATTTCTTAAATTTAAGTTTTTAAGTTTTCAAATTTATGTGCAAGTCACAATTCTAAACAGTTTGTATTGTGTTTTGGAAATTACACTCTTAAAAACCGTTGGTTTACTTTCTACCTTATTTCCTTTTAGAATTTTTTTCAATTTACAGTATAATTTTATTTAAGTAATGGTATTATTTAAGTAATGACATTTCTTTATACCATAATGTCATTCAGTATAATTTACAGTAGTGAAAATTAAAGTAGTTATATAATTTAATATTCTCAATCTCCAATACTACCCTTCAAATCTATATTACAATAAAATCAACAAAAAAATTTAAATAACAATAATAATTTATAGATTACGAATTTTATGAGATAGGTACCTAACATATAGGTTAGTTTTAAATGTTTAATTTTCGATATCAATATCAATATGTTTACTTCTGGAATGATACACTGGATTTTTAACTAGCTCTTGAGCACTTAAGCTGTCCAAAGATTTCATTTGTACCATTTAACAAATTTACGAAGCCCAACTCTTTCACCATCCTCAAATAAACAGTGCCATATAGTGCCATGATAGTGCTTGTGCTTGATAGTGCCATATATTCTGCTTCTGTGCTTGACAAGGCGACAGTTTGTTGTTTTTTAGACTCCCACCCAGTAAAAGATTTTCTATCGGTACAATCACCCACCCAATCTGTGTCGGCATAACCATATAAGGGCTTACCAGTTTTTCTGAAAATAATGTTATAGTTGGTAGTATTATTAAGGTACCTCAAGACATGTATTGCAGCGGCCTAATATTCCATTTGAGGATTAACATTAAACTGAGCAAGTTTAATAATTGAGTGCAGGATGTCTGGTCTAGTTTTTATACCCAAATACATTAGTGACCCAATTAAGGACTGGTACACTTTTTGATCCACTTTTGTGTTATTTTCAGTATCTTCATATTTTTTCAATTTCATACCCGGTTTCAATGGAGTTGAACATTTTCTGCTTACATTCATGTTAAAATTATTTAATAAATCTTTTATAAACCGACTTTGCAAAATACTAATAGTTTGATTTTTTTCATCCCTATTCATTTCAATTCCCAAGAAATAATCGATGGGTCCTTTGCCAACCATGTCAAATTCTAGGCTAATTTTATATTTTATGTCATACAATTTTTCTTAAGATGAGCTTGCAAATGTGATGTCATCTATATTGATAGCAACTAAAATGATGACTTCATCTTCTCTTAATATATATACACAGGAATCAGCATTACATCGAGTAAATTCAATTGATTTTAATGTGGTGTAAAATTTTGTTTTCCACTCTCGTCCTGATTGTTTAAGTCCGTAAAGCCCTTTCTTATACTTGCAGACTTTGTTTGGAAAATTTGAAAATTAAACGATTTCGCTAATATACTAATGTATTAACCGCTTCTGCCCACAAAAATTGTGGCAAATTTGAACTTATTAACATTCATCTGGCCATTTCTACGATAGTCCTATTGGCCCTTTCTGCCACTCCATTTTGTTGCGGTGTGTACTGATGACTATGGAGCTGATGTTTTATGCCATTTTCGTTCAAAAAATTTTTAATATGATTACTTAAATATTTTAATTATTTGTACGCAATTATCTGTACGCAATATTTTTATTTTGCATGATGTTTGGTTTTCAACAAGAGCTTTGAAGTTTTTAAACACATTCAAAGCTTCACCTTTTTCCTTCAAAAAATACACGAACATTTTTTTTGAAAAACAGTCTATGAATAATAAAAAATATCTCGCACCACCTCATGACGTCACTCTCATCGGACCGCATATATGACTGTGTACAATTTCCAAGATATACTTGTTTCGATTTTCTGAATTTTTGAAAGGACAATCCAATCACACTGAAGTTTACTTTTAAATTGATTTTTAAAATTTATTCCAACCACCATATTATTTTTGTTTAGTAAATTTAAACTATTTTCATTTAAGTGACCGTATCTTTTATGCCACAATAGAAATTCATCATTACTATTATTAATAATTACACACACTTTTTCTACATTTTGATTTTCGATATTATAAACATACAAATTATTTATATTCTGTACTTCTAATATATATTGATTATTTTTGATTTTATTATGGCTTTTTCCTTGCAAAAATCGGGTAATAAAACCATCTTATATTTTGTTTCGTTTAGTGGAGGAGTTCTATTCTTTTTGTATGTTTTAGCAAAAAAAGGTGTTTCAAAATCTAGCGTATCTTCACCTTCTTGGCGAAAGTCTTCCTCTAGTAATTTATTTTTAAGTACATTTAAAGATGGAAGCTTATCTCGCGACTCAATCGCGACAATAAAATTATCAAAATGTTTAGGTAAATTTGCCGCAAGTAAAATAACTTAAAATTCATCTGCTAATTTACAGTTCGTTAAACTTGAAGCTGCTATCATTTGCAAAACTATCAACTGTTTAAAGACACTTATTTTTCTAGCCGGACAACTTGGCTGATATACTTTTTCTAATTTTTTCCATGTATCACACGTTGTTTTGCAGTTTTTGATGTGAATTAATTGTGATGTTTTAACACATAAGAACATCATAGCAAGAGATTTTTCGTCCTTTACAATCCAAGTTGGTTGTTCATCTTCTTTTTCGTGGAATTTTTGAGTACCATTTATATAAGGCCAAAAATAATTTTGTATTAACACTGACTTCATTTGCAATTTCTATGTTTTATAATTAAATGCATCTAATTTATCTATTTGATAGAAATTACTCATGGTGAAATTGAAATTTTGTGATCACACGTGTTATTTAAACCGAAAACTCATTTCGTTTATATGTTTTTATTAATAGGTATTTTATTTTTTTAAAAATTTACTTTAATATCTAAAAGATCACACAGTTCTTTAAATAGTTGTTATAAAAAAAAATTTTTTTTTTTTTTAATTCAATTCTAAGATCACTAAGTTCTTATAAAAAAATTTTAACATTGGGCCCAACCTTTGTTGGATAAAATTAAAAATACGTTTTTTTCTTTTAGAATTCAGAAGAGAACTAAAACATTTTATTCAATTTACAGTATAATATTATTTAAGTAATGGTATAAAGAAATGTCATTCAAAAGTATAATATACAATAGTGGAATTAAAAAGTTATATAATTTAATATTGAATTGAAAGTCTCCAATAATAATTAATCAGTACTTCAGATTTAATATAAATTAAAATTAATTAAAGAAGTTATAAATATTAACTATTCTGTCCACTGGGCAAAAGTAAATGTAATTAATTCCATTTTACTTTCTAAATTTGAAATTAACCCTAACTAATTTATTAGATTAGATAAAGAAAATATTCCATGCTCTACACCAGAAGAAGCCCTAAATTTTTCAAATATAAAATTTATCACTAATGGTAATTGCTTATTCTACATTGTTGAAATGCCTAATAAATTGTTGAAATTTTAATAAAACCTGTAAAAAAAATAATATTGTAACACAAATTGATTTTATTGAAATTTTAACTAATCAAGATGAAATATTTGGAGTTGTATATAAATGTAAAAATATTAATTGAATAACTATTTGTAATAAAAATAATCTTATGAATTTAGAGAACTCAACTTGCATACCTAAATTATTAAAAGGTGAAAAACTATATAAAGGTGTAATCAAAATCGATGGCAATAAACAAAATATTACCGGTACATTTTTAATAACATACAATAATTCTACAAATGAAGTAAATAACCAAAAATTCAAGTCACAAGAAGGTATCATGGTAAAACCATTACCAACTATTTTGCAAGCAAATTAACCGTTGACAAATTACACGAACATCTATTATTGGAACTAATAAAAGAAATTAATATTAATAACACAAAGGTAATTAATGGATATCGGATATCTTCGTATTCTGTTAGATTAGTCCTATGAGAGATATAAACAAAGTCATCGTAAATGGCTCCTTTGTCTTTAGTAATAGTTATGAAATGGAATGCAGTGTAAATAAGAATTTTTGTCGCGCTAAGGCGAATGAAAAGAAAAAAGATTAACGGAGGTTACTTTTATGAATTTTTTTACCATTTATTAGTACGGTGGTTCCTAAATCTTTTTCAACAATCTTTTCTACAAAGATTTTAGTAAATTTATTTTCTAACCTTTTATTGGTTCGAAGGAATACTTTATCTCCCGGTTGGTACGTTTTTGGTTTACAAACTGTAAACTTTTTAGTTTTTTTAGGGTTTTATGTTGTGAGTTTTGAAGTTTTTCTTTAATTTTTTAAAAATTGTCTTCTGAGTATTGCTGAATTGAACGGCTTCTCATTATTATAGAGTGAATTGTATTGTTATATTTATATGTTGCTAAAAGTATGAGATCTATAGTTTCTGTATATTTTGTTGTTCCTTAATACAACGTGAAATTTCTAAAAGAGTCGAATGTAGTCTTTCACTTTGTCTGTTAGTTTCGCTGTGTAACGTAGGAATGAAGTGTTGTTCAATATTAAAGTGATCCCTCAATAGAGTTTTGATACTGTTTGAACTAAAAGCTTTTTCATTGTCGGAAACAATTGTTCTTGTATTTTTAAATATTATTAATTGTTAATTAATTACTTATTAATTACAATATTTGTAACAGAGCCTCTTTAATGTTCAATGTAGACCTAGAAGTTATTGGTTTAACAACAGCAAATTTTTGAAAATTTGTCTATACATGTTAGAAAATATTGTTTGTCTGTAATAAGCACGTCTATGTGGAGTCTTCTCTAAGATTTTCAAAAGGGCAGATGTGGTCCGCCGCTGAAATTTTTTAATTAAAAAAGAAAAAATAATAGTAAACAGTAATAAATATTATTTTAATGTTAGTTGAAAAATAGTTTTCAAAATATATTAATAAAATTAATAAAAAGATAGAAAATTAATAATAAGAGTATAAACTGAAAAATATTAAGAATAAAAAATCTAGTTCTATACACAGTTTGTCAGACATAATGCTGACAGCTGAAAATGAACAACAAAATGAAAACAATAGTGCTAGTAACAATAATTTAAAATTAAAAAACAATTCTGATGTGTATAGTAATCAGATAATCAACGATAGAGTAACAAAAAAAGTTACAGAAGAATAGAAAAAGAGAAATAGATAAAGAAGAAATAGAAAAATTCACCATGGTGAAGAAGAAATCAAAAAAAATAAGTGTAGAAGCTGGAATTAAAATTTTAAAATTGGAACTTGCAGAAGCAAGAAAGATAATCAAAAATTTAAGAGAAAAAGAAAGCAACTGCAATCAGTTGAATAATAAACAGAAATCGAGCAGTATTATAATGTCTGCAAACGACCAGAAAAATAATCGAATCGATTCAAATAATTCGGTTGAAGTTTTGAAAGAGAGAAATGAAGAAACGAAACAACCAAATAATGAAAATGAAACAGAAATGAATTATGCAGTGAATATATCTGATAATGAAGACATTGATAATATTAATGATATTGATGAACTAGTAAAAAATTTAAGAGAAAAAAATTTGAAAAATAAAGAACTAAAAATAAAAGGCAAACATGTAAGTAACACAAATGAAATTAGTAATAATAACGAAAATAGCATTAATATAAATAAAAATAAAAAATTACCACCAATAATAGCATTCAATCAGAATCCTAGCGATTTAACTAAATTATTTGTTAATAAATGTAAAATAAATAAAAACGAATTTTATTTTTAAAAAAATAATAGAAATAAACTTTTAATTTATGTAAATTCGATTGAATGTTATAACAAAATAAAAGATGCGTTAGAAGTAGTTTATTATTGAAAGGTTTTTAATATTGAAAAGTCTTCACGAAAGTAAATCTCCTGATAGTATTTTAAATTATTTAAAAGAATTAAATATAACAGATGTTCAATTTATTAATGTAAATCGATTAGCTACAAAAAATTCGATTAAAAATAAACAAGATTTGCCTCAATCTTTATTGTGAAAGTAGCCCCTAATAGCAATATTAACAGTATATACAAAATAAAATATATCAATAACCAAGTAATAACTTCGGAAAAATTAATTAAAAAGGAATTAGCTCAATGTGTTAATTGTCAAAGATTTGGCCATGCAGCCGTTAATTGTAAATTACAATATCGTTGCGTAAAATGCAATTGTGATCACGGTCCAAGCGAATGTAAATTAACAAAAACTGAAAATAGTCAAAATGAAATATTTTGTGTTTTGTGTAAAAATTTTGGACATTCGTACCGAGGTTGTCATACTTATAAAGACATTAAAAATTCTTTAAATAAAAAAAAATCTTTAGCCCAAGATAAAAGAAATGAAAAATTAGGAATGCACAATAAATACACGTCTCCTCAAAAAAAATATTCAGACTGGATAATTCAGGTAAAGAAAATGACATAAAATCATTATTAGTAAAAATAAATGATAAGTTAGATTCGCTAGAAATAAGAGTTAATTATCTATTTCAAATTATAGATCATGACGACGAATAATTACAATAATACAACACACGAGTTTAAAGTAGTTGCCCTTAACGTTAACTCCTTAATATCAATTCAAAAACAATTTGCACTAAATGAATTCATTTTAAATAATAATCCAGATTTAATACTTCTTAGTGAAACTAAATTGAATAAAAGTAGACAAGTATCTTGCAAAAACTATCATTTTATTAGAAATCACAGACCAGAGTCAACCCAAGGAGGAGGGACTGGTATACTAATAAAAAATAATTTTAAGTACAAAATATTAAATTTTCAAAATCTAGCAAACCATAAACATATTGAGTTTACAGCAATTTCTACAAAGTTAAAAAATATTTTTAATTTAATAATAGTTTCATTTTACTCTTCTACATCTCCAATAGTTAATTTTGCAAATGAATTTGAAACACTCTTTAACAACTTGCAACTTGATAAAGATTATAACTATTACATTTTGGCTGGTGATCTTAATGCTAAACATACCAGCTGGAGTAATAATCATACCAATACTAAAGGTAATTTCATTAACCGATGGCTTGAATATAATGCTATTAATTATAAATGTCAACTCTGTAGTAGTGAATTTCCTACATTTCCGAAAAGTGGTACTTTCCTAGATATTGATTTTATTGATAATAGACTTAATATTGATTTAGATACGCTTTCCAATAAATTAAGAACCCTCCCATTTGATAGTGATCACGATGCGCTTTATTTCATAGTTACACTTTCACATAATAATGATATAATAAATGATAACATCCCAGATAAACATAAGTACAATTTTAAGAAAGTAAATTTGAATAAATTCACTAAAATAACTAATAAAAATTACAATGATTATTTAAAACAATTCCCAAATTGGATTACGAAGAACAGAAATTTATCAAACCATGAAATCGATTTTGCTATTGATAAAATAAACGAAATATTACATAATTCCATTGAAAATGTTGTTCCAAAATATCAAAATAAATACGATTTAGAAAAATATAATTAAGTTAATTAAACAAATCTTAAGAAACTCAATCAATAATTACTGGAAAAAAAAATTAAAAATATTTCACCATCGTTCACAGATATGTTTCCTACATTATATAAAATTCTCAGAAAAAATAAAAACTTAGAAATTAGACAATTCATAATACCAGAATGTGATGAAAATATAATTAAGAACGTTAATATTGATGTCACAACACTTAATAAAAATGATAATTCTGATTATATTGTTAATGAAACAAAGCATATAGTAGATATTTTAGGTAATATCATAATGAACAAACACACATTGCATAGTAGTGATAGTCAGCGGTTATGTAATAAAGTCGATAGTGCCATAAAACAATTTAATGACCAAAATACAAATAGAAGGTGGGTAACCTTTACTGAAAATTTAACATCCAACAAGTTTCCTCGTCAGCATACATTAACCTCTTTTTTTATATCAACAAAAAATGTAAAAAATCATATATTAAATTCAAAATCAAAGCTATCGACTGGGGTAGATAATATACCAATTATTGTCCTCAAACATTTACCAGAATCTATAATAAACATATGTTCAATCATTTTTAACAATGCACTAAATAATGGATACTTCCTAAAGGCTTGGAAAATAGGTAAAATTATAGCAATAGTGAAACCAAGAAAAGACCCAAATAATCCTTCTAATTACCGACCAATTAGTATCATGAATAACATCAGCAAAATCTTTGAAAAAGTTATTTTAGATTCAATTTTAGAACAGGTAGATTTTAAAAAAATTTTGCCGGATAATCAATACGGCTTTCGCGCAGGTCATTCTACTGTGCATGCTTCAGCCAAATTAGTTTCTGACATATGTTGACATTAATAAAAAATACTGTGTTGAGCATTGTTAATTGATTTAGCAGATACATTTACCTCGGTTTGGACTGATGGACTAATATATAAGTTAATTCGCTACAGATTTCCTAATCATATTATTAAAATAGTACAAGACATGATAATAAATAGAGCATTTAAAACTTATATTAATGGCAATGAATCCTAATCATATTATTAAAATAGTACAAGACATGATAATAAATAGAGCATTTAAAACTTATATTAATGGCAATGAATCGGTCAACAAATATTATATTAAAAATGGGTTACAGCAAGGAGTATGCTCACCCATTTTATTCATTCTTTTTATTTCAAAATTGTTGAAGAATTTATCAAATACTACGAATACTGTGCATACTACGAATACATTTGCAGATGATTTAATCATTTATTCAGCAGGACAAAATCCAGCAGAAATAAAAGCAAAATTATCATCGGATTTTCATTATATAGAAAAGTATACAAAATGTTGGAGACTTAAAATTAATTATAGCAAATGTGAATCCATTCTATTTCGCAATATTTTAAGAAAGTGCCACTATTCGGCTAGTTTAAATTGGAAACAATTTAGAATTTTAGCACCAGATGGTACAACAATTTCGCATAAGTATCAAGTTAAGCATTTAGGTATTTGGTTTAAATATAACTTGAACTATGCCTATCATATTAAAAATCAAATAAAAAAAGCAAATATTGCATTTGCCTTTGCAAGAAAATTATTTAGTTCTAAATGGTTATTGCCAAGAGTTAAAATTATTGCATATCAAGCTATTATAAGACCGATATTGGTATATGGTAGTCTAATTTAGTTTAATATCAGTGCAAGCGTCATGGAGAAGCTCAGAGTATTTGAGAGAAAATGCATAAGAATATGTTTGGGAATTTCACGAAAATCCGAAATGAACTATACACATTATATTTCAAATAAAAATATTTATAATAAATCAAATATAATTCGCATAGATAATTTTATAATTAATATTATTAGAAACTATTATTTAAGAGCAACCTACAATAGTAACTCATTAATACGCCTTATGGTTTTCCCAAATGATCAATACATTGAAAGTTGTATGATTAGTGGAATTATACCTCCAGAAATTTAATACAATCAGAGGATAAAATACCAATCATTTATCATATTAAAAGAAGAGCTACAGATTCTAGAATTCAACTTTTTCCAACTAGGGCAAATTGGCAATATTGTACAGATATATAAAATAAAGATCAAAATAAAAAAAATAATTGTAAACCGATATTGGTGGCTACTTAGCAATTAAACTGGCATTCATTCTTAAAATATAATATAAATAATTGCAATTTGCACTTAAATCTAGTTATAGAATATTACTTGTAAAACGTAACGTATTAAAGTAAGTAAAACGTATTAAAGTAAGTTG
Organism: Poecilobothrus nobilitatus; assembly: GCA_947095535.1. Lineage (NCBI taxonomy): Eukaryota > Metazoa > Arthropoda > Insecta > Diptera > Dolichopodidae > Poecilobothrus > Poecilobothrus nobilitatus. Next base: position 171,558,773 of record OX352772.1, read on the forward strand.
TATATTTATTTTTAGTTTTAGTTTAACTTTAGTTTAAGTTTAGGTTAAGATTTGGTTAAGTTAGATTAAGTTTAGTTTAGATTTCGATTATATTTAGGCTAAGGTTACATTACATTAATAATTAAATGGTGGTTTTTTTTCTTTTCTTGCTTTTTGCCACTAAATAAATACAGAATTATAAAACTGATTTTGTAAAATCAAGTATAAGTACAAAACAAAAAAAATTGTTAAAAGCAAATTTAATTTTCCTAAATGGGGAAACAAAAAAATTTAACACAGAGATTTCTTGTATGAAACATTGTGCTAAGAAATATATTTTTTGGTTCAAGATTTTATTTTTAGTTTTGTTAAAATAAGTTGAATGATAAAAAAAAAAAATTCATTTAATAAAAAAAAAAAAAAACAAAAAAAGCACGTCTATGTGTAGCATTTCTCCTGCTGAGGTGGAGTAAATAAAGTTTATCCAATTTCTGGTTTAGGAGGTTTGCGTTGGTATTTGTTTTCCAAACAAATTTTGCAATTATCTATTATGGATTTTAAGATTTTGGTTAATTTTGGAAAATAGTAATCATTAGAAATTTGTTTAAAATTTTCTTTAAGTGATCGATGGGCTCTATTATGCCCCGTTGTGGCCACTTCTGTTTAATCATCTTTATTTGTTGGATCTGTAACCATTTTCTTTGTATGAATGAATTTTGTACTGAGGAACACGTTATGTTTTAAATTTTTAATTTGAGCTAGTGTGTCAATATCACAGTGTATGGCATTTGTTACATTTGGGTTAAAACATTCCTTGAGATATTTTAATAAATTGTCTGAGCTGTTAAAACTGATAGTGTGTCTTAATTTTTGAAAAATGATTTTGATATTTTTATGATTAAAATCAGTTTCCGTAAGTATTAATTGGGATTTGAATTGATTTACAGGATATTCATTGTTTTTATAACACCTGTACTTGAATTTTCACTATGGATTATATTGTTTGTGCTATTTTCTGACATATTATTTATAAATTGTCTTGATAGGGCACCAGCAATTTTGTTTTCTCTCCCTGGCTTATAGTAGAATTTGGGTGCAAATTCTACAATAAAAGCATACCAACGTTTCAATTTTGTATTTGGGTTTTTGTTAGAAATTGCAAATATGAGTGGTTGATGGTCGGTATAGATATTTATATCTCTTACCACGTACAAATAATGTCTAAGCGTTTTTAACTCCCATACTATTGCTAAAAGATCCCTCTAGTTTGTTGCATAGTTTTCTTCTGGTTTAGTAAGAGTTCGTGATATCATTGTAATTGGCTTTCCTCCCTGGGATAGTACTGCCCCTATGGCCGAAGATGACGCATCGGTGGCCAGTTCAAAGGGTTTATTATATAATGTAGATAAGGCCTCTTTATCAATTATGTTATTCGATTTTGATCTGTTTTACTCAGATATGACCATTTTCTCCTCGCAGATATTTTGTAAGTGGTTTTACTATTGCGGCGTAATCTCTTATGAATCTTCGGTAGTAACCGGATAAACCTAAGAAGGAGCGTAAAGCTCTCAAAGTTTCTGGCGTTTTGTAACTAATTATAGCATTTACTTTATCGATACAAGTTTTAATTCCATTTTCGGAGACAATAAAGCCTAAGAACTCAACGGTTGTTTTGAAAAATTTTGATTTTTCAGCTGAAACGCGCATTCCAGTTTCGTAAAGTTTTATTAAGATTTTTTCGATATCTTTTAGATGCGTGTTTTCTTCTGGTGAAAAAATAATATCGTCGACATAAACGTGACAAAATTTACTAATATACTTCTTTAGAATATCATCAATAGCTCTTTGAAAAATACTTGGTACATTTTTCAGTACAAAATTCATATTTACCATTATTAATATTAAAGGCAGTTTTTTGTCTGTCTCTTTCACCTAAAATGATTTGATGGAATCCTGATTTTAGGTATAATCTAGTGAAGTATTTTGATTTGCCTAAGTTATCCAGGATCACTGATGTAACCGGTATCAGGTATCGGTCAGGAATTGTTTTTCTATTTAATTTTCTAAAGTCGATTACTATTCGCATTTTTGGTTTATCTTCGTCAAAACCCTTTTTACTAACTATATAAATAGGAGAATTGTAGGGAGAGTTTGATTTTCTAATAATTCCATCCCTAAGGATTGTTTGAATTTGCTTATTTACGAAATTTGTTGCTGACGTATGATATGGATAACTTTTTGAATAAATAGGTTCTTCAGTTATTGTTTTTATAGAAGGTTCTATTTTAGTGTTATATTGTAAAGTTCTATTAGCTTCAACAAATATCGTCATGTTACTTTTTATAATTTCTTCAAATTGATTATTTATTTCTGGAGGAATTGCAATGTTGTCTATTGTAATGTGATTTGTTTGTTGAGAGTTCATGTGTTGGAGCTTTTCTTGACCATTTTTATGAAATAAAATTTCATTTTCAAAGTCTATTTTAGCATTTATTTGTTTAAGAAAATCGTAACCGATTATGCCATCGAAATTTTCTAAAGCTGGTAACATATAAAATATAGAAGTTTTGTCTAGAATGTTTGTTTGGCATTTTCTTGTGATTATGTTGTTTCAATTTAAAGATTTTAGTGTAAAAGGCCTTTTCATTTAGAAGCCACCTTTTAAAAATAAATGGTTTTCAATATAGTTCTTAGAAGTGCCTGTGTCAATAAGGATGCGAAGCTCTTAACCGTTTTTACTAGTTTTTGTAATAAAAGGTAAGAGCGAATTTATCCTAAAAAATGAATTTCGCCAATTGAAATGTCTTCTTGATCGCTTTCTTCCACTATGAAAGCGATCAAGAAGACGTTTCAATTGACGAAATTCATTTTTTAGGATAAATTCGCTCTTACCTTTCATTACAAAAACTAGTAAAAACGGTTTCTGAGGTCGCGGAGGAAGTTGAATCGTTGTTGGAGTTTGAATTATTTTCTTGTTTTGTAATATAATTGATTCTTTGAAATTTTCTTTTGCCTGAGTTTGAATATTCTAGTGGTCGTTTTGTATAGTCGTACTGTATTGTCAATTGAAGAATTCGTTACTTGTGGCTGAAACACGCGATCGTTTTTGAATTCTCTGGAGCGTCTTCCTCTTGGATCTATGTCCATTGGAATTGTTGTGTAGTTATTGAAGCGTCGGTAGTTTTGAGATTTTTGATTATTATCTGCCAAACATGGGTTTCGTGTTCCTTGAATTGTTTCCAATTGCAAAGGTACGTGCAAAGTCTTTACCAAAGCCAAAGTCATATCTTTTGTGGTTTACTTCAAGTTCTTGAGCTATTGCTAGACCTGTTGTAAGATCGGGGAGTCTTGAAGAAAATAATATGTCACAAATTGGTCGGTTAAGCCCGAAACTAAAGATTCTTAAAGCAGTTTCTCGGACTCTCTCATTAAATTTCTAGCCAGTTAATTATTATTGCTATTCGTCATGATATTTTTATTAATAATTAAAGTCAATTATTTGTCCACTGTATTATAGTATTGTACTGTATTTGTCAGATTAACTTTGGTCGAGGCAGGCGATAATTGCCTTAAAATTGAGAATCATATTCAATGAAGCCAGTGTGGCATTTGTTGAGTTTGTTATTTTGTTTCGCAAGATACCATGGCAAATAGTGCATCTGTTCTCCATGCTGGGTACGCTGCTAGGTTGCCGGTGAAGTCTGGTAGTGATTTTACAAGATCAAGGCTTGTATGTGTTTCCCTAATACCAGCGACTATAAAAACTGGTTGAGTATTTCAACCGGTTGGGGTTGTAGACCCCAAATGGATGTAGCTAAGTTTCGATTCGTGTCGATAAACTCATTTTTAGTTCGTTCTATTATTGCGATAACAAAAGCTTGAATCTGTTCTTCAGTGACAGCCATAATTTAATAAAAAAAATAATAGTAATGACAAGATTACAATTTTTATAGACCCTTTTACAAAAAAATTTGCAAAAAAAGTTTAGTTTTCTAACGAAATTATTTATAAATTTTAAATTCAAGGTTAATTTGAATTAAACTTTTTTACAATAATTTTTACTTTTTTCTAAGTATAATTTTTTCTCTAAATTTTGTCTTAGTTTTTCGAAATGTTCCGAAAAATCTTCGGTGTCAGAATTCAGGTCTTAGTTTTCAGGTCAGGTCTTTCATTCATGAGTTACAATTTAATGACCTTCTTCTTTTGGATTTTTTGTATTTTTTTTTTTTTTAAATTAATTAAAAAAATTTTTTAATTTATATGTCGCGTTATTTTTGAATAAACGAAAAAACAATTTAAAGGTAAATATTAATCAATCTTGACTTACATTTCCTTCATTTGGTTCGGCCTGGTTCTAGATATGCTGCTATTTTATCCTGGATATTCTGGATGTCTTTACTGTGTTTTAATTTTTACAGCAACCACTTTATCGTTTGTAATTTTTTATTATTATATTATTTTTTTTGTAACAGGGTTTTACATTTAAAAAAAAATTTAACTGTTGTTCCTTACAAACAATTTTTCACTGGAACAATTTTTTGCAGGGTAATTTTTGAAAAAATTAAAATTTTTTTTAAATTATTATAAAAACTTATCTCTACGTATGGAGATCTGTAACTGCTTCTATAATTTTTGTACCCTTAATTATTGTTCCTTATGGATTTATGGTACAGTTCTAATAGTTTTACTTAATTCAAATTTTTACACTAGATCCCATGTTGGGTGCCAGTTAATTTACTTGTAGTAAATTTTCTTTTTCCTTATTATAATCCTTACTTTTCCTCACCGATTAGGTATTCCAAGGAAATGGCTTAATCACAAGAAGGTAAAATAATAAAACACTTAAGTTATTATCTTGAGATTCTACTTTATTCTGATTATAATTTCTAATTAACGGCTTATTTATAGTAATTTAATGATTACATTGCAAATTTTTAGTTATAATACAAAAATGAATGCAAGAAGGTTAATAACAAAAATTTAACTTAAACATTAGAAATTCTCACGGAAAAATTTACTAATGGAATTTGATACTCGCAATTTTGTTGCACGTTTTGTTTAATTATTGTGTGATTGCAACACCTGTGTTAACTAATAGATATACACATATATTCAAACTACGTGTATGCAATATGTATACATTACACATATACAATATTTTAGCCTATATGTATTAAATCAACTGGTAAAATAAAAAATTAACGTAATATTTATAAATTATGTTTACAAATAAATTAAAAATTATAATCAAAAAATTTTACTGAGTTGGCTTGGAGATAATAAGAGCTCTTTCAATTGTATTTTGAAGGTATTAATATTCTGCATGTTTTCAAGATTCTCGGGTAGGTTGCTGAACATGCTAGATCCTGTAATCATATTTTTAACATCAGAAATCAGTTTGACACACATATGATTAGCATTCAGATTATTATATCTTTGTAACTTTATCAAATTAATAATATCAGATTTAATAGCAATAAAATTAGGTTTGTTTTGTAAACATTAATCATATCAGAAGCTGCAATATGTTTATTTAGTAGAATCAGAATTAAGTTATGATCACTAAAATGGTCATAATATTAATTTCAATAGTCATAATATTAGGTTTTAAGAGAGGTTCATAACAGAATACATGATCGATATAAAAACTGTTTAGGGGTTTCGTAGCTAAATTGTGTTGATGACTATAAATTAAAGAAAGAGAGAAAATTTAAGTATTGATGTTTTATGCAAGTTTTTTCAAAAAAATTTATATTAGTATCGCCTGATAATACGCACGGAGAAAATGCTGTTTTTATTAACATTTTTTCAATATTTACTAAAAAAAGAAGAAAAGTTACATTTCTGTCATCGATAATAACAAATTAGATGAAGTGGGGTATTATTAATGGTGATATCATTGAGTTTTATACTAATTGCGTTACTATAATTTTCATTAATAATATCTGAAATTTGATATTTTTCTGATTTGTGAATGAAAATTCTAGCATCCATAAGCATCATTTCGGCATGCGTGAATAAAATTATAATTAAGTAAATTATAGAACTGAACTAGTGTTTTATTAAACCAAGTATCTTGTACCAAAATAACTTTGGCAATTCGGTAAACATATATAAAGTACATTTGAAATCATTAAACTTCTCAATTGATGAAATACTTCTGGCATTAAATGAAAGGAAATCAAGGTTCAAATTATATTTTTCTATGAAAGTATTATACTCGAATATATATATTTCAAAAATCCAAGATTATTTGAGCTAAAAATTAAATATATGATTATGCAATAAACATTAATGAGAAGCAAAAAGTGAAAATATAAATTACTAAAGTACAAAAATAAGAAGAAAATACTTCGGTCTCGATCGTGACTAAATCGTGACTCGGTCAGCTGCGCTATTTTAATCGACATCATTGCTAGAGGTTGGCATTGGTTTATCTGTTTTTCTTTGATGGTTTGTTATTTTATTTTTTAGTAGAACATCTACTACGTCCTTTGATTTAATTATTGTTGGCCTTGAAGGATCAGTAAGTTTAGTAAAAACTCTACATTGATAAGAGAAAACTGCAGAGTAACCCACTGTTCTTAAACTCGTAGCATAATTTAGAATTTGATTAGTATTGCTTGTAAAAGCGTTAAAAAATTGCAAATTCTTGAAGTCAGCCATTCCTTTCAAAGATTTTTTATTGGGCATAAAAAAGATTTTTTTAGGTTATTAGAAAGTTCAATTTTTATCAAAGCTTTATCGTAAGTATTCCCATTCTTAGTTATTATTTTGAATTGTCTTATAACATTTGAACTAATGATATCATCGGGTTTTAAATCAACGTTCATTCATTAAATAAGAATTCATCTCCAGCTGATTAATAATCTTACGTAAAGACGAAATTTTATTTAATAACGAGTTATTATGTTTCTTTGTAAACTTATTTTCTTCCATAACTTGTTTAAGTTTTTCAGTTACCTCATCGTACTTAAGATTAACAAATTCGATTGACTTACGTAAATCTTCAAATTCTTTGCGTTGATTTCCAATTTTCTAAATTATTGTTTTGTATTGTAATATTGTAACACTTTCAGATAAATAATTATTTACTTCTTGAATGTTTGAAGATTTGGTATGAAAAGTTGGCGAACAATTATGAAAATTCAAAAGCAGTTTAACATTCCTATTTAGTAATTCATAAGAATTTTTTGGTAATTTTGAACATTTCAAATGCAGCCATTTTGAACATAGACTGCAATCATCTTCATTACTTGACATAGTGCTGTCAAATATTCGTTGTACTTTTTTTTTTTTGTGTTCGAAGATTTAGTAGCCGATTTTTTACTTTTATTCTGATTTATGATTTTAAATTATTAAAAATTGAATTACGAATAAAATTAATTATTACATGTTTGAGAAATATGTAAAAAAAATTTTATTTATATTTATTTATTTATGAAGTGTTACCAGAACTCAACTTATCAGACTTCTTAGCGTAAGTCGCTGGAGGAATCTGTTTGGATTCTTATCCCGCACTTTCCGAACACTAATCTGCCTCATATAAAAAAATTTCCAAGCAGGTATTTTCTTCAATAAAGGACGCAGCTTGAGGCGACATTTTTATAAGGTATTCCTTACAAATTTTTTATCCGTTTTGAAGATGGCCTATATATCTTCCACTTTCAGTCCGAGATTTTGGACAGTTCATTGTACAAAACATGGTCCGTAGGGAGATGAGTATCTGGAAATAAGTAAAGCATTTTGACAAGTTGATTCTTTAACTCGAAAGGGTTTGCTTTTAAACAGGGAATAAAATTAGCGCTGATAGCGATTCTATACCGTTTTTTGTTTGAAAGAAGTTAAATAGGCATTTTTAGGAATTCAAATCGATAAATTTTTTTTATGAAAACAATTTTAATTTAATAATTTTAAATAATATGATAAGCGAAGTTAATTTGTGGAAAAAAATTAAAATTGGTTTATTTTATGTAGAACGTTGATATTTACTAAATGTTGCATAGGAGTTTGGTTACTATAACCATTATACTCATGTAAGTGATTTCTTCATAGATGCTTATTTTACTTTAGGATTGATCGAACTGAGAGCAGGCAGATGTAAAGCACTACATGTTAAGAATTTCAGAATTATATTAGGCTGTAATCAAGAGAAATCGTTTCATTGTTTCCCCAATGCAAAGATTAGAAGCTGCATATTAGGCAAAAAAGTTAATGCTTACACTGTTAAAATTAGAAACGGCGAGGGATACGATATTATAAGGGAGGCACAAGGAAGCTGTTAAATCGAATGAATATAACTGAAGTTAATGATACCATTAGAATAGACTTAAACCCCCAATGACAAGCCCCAAAACCCCAATGTTTCCCAAATTCAAAGTTTAAAAACTGTATATTAGGCAATAAAGTTAATAATTACATTGTTAAAATTACAAACGGCGAGGGATACGATACTATAAGGAAGCCACAAAGAAGCTATTGAATCAAGCAAATACAACAGAAGTTTATAATGCCATTAGAATAGACCTAAAACCCCATCTATTCAATGATGTAGTGGGGAAATTAATAAAATTAATTAAGATGTTTTATAATTTAGTACTTTATTATTTATAACGCAGAAAGCTATTTTAGTTTCTGCAACAAAAGAAAAAACTGTATAGAATCCAAATTAAGCTAACTTTAATTCCCTGACTAAAAGAAAGCCTTTTCGAATAAAAAAAACGAAATTTTCAAAATACTCAGTTTTTGTAACTACAGAACTTAGGACTGCTCTGGAAACTATTTTCTTTTATCATAAGTCATAAGTTGGTAATGTGACAAGTTTCTTCTTCTGTTGTTGAAAAATTGAGTTTAAGATAAAATTTTTAACTCGTTCAATCACAAACCTGCATGTTTGCTTCATTTTTTAAAATGAAAATTTTATTATTTATTTTATTATTTCAACGATTACAACTGAGTTATTAATCTCAATTTGACTTAAAGTTTCAAAATCTGGCGTTATAAAACTAAATTGTTCTTTTCATTAATCAAATTGGTTTGGTGATTCAAATAATGCATTTGAAAAGAAAAAATACAAAATATATAATATTGAAAAATTGTGAAAAAATCATTTTCCAGAAAAGAGAGCATCCCTAATTTTAAATACAACTAGAAAATCCCTCCTTATTCAGAATCTGACATATAAAAATATAAAAATATTCTGGAAAAAGCCAATAACTCTTCTTTTGAACTCAACTCTAAAATTTCATTCATTCATTCATTTCATTCATTTATTCATTATTTTTTACAGTAATTACAATTTCACTAAATTCTAATTTTTCTTATTTAATATAACGATGAATTTTGTAACATGTTTTATTTTTAAGTAATAATTATTTAAATAAAAATAGTATCAAATGCTACTCAGAATACATTAAAAAATTTTGTAAGCTAAAAATATACATATCCAAAATCAAGAAAAACATTATGTGTGGGGATTCGTTAAACAACAAAACAAGAAACAAAACTAAAAATAAAAAATATATATACATATACATATACTATTTATTTATTTATTTATTTATTTAAAACAAAATCCCAAAAGAGCCATACATATACATATACATATACATATATATATACATATACATATACATATACGTATACATATACATATACATATACATATATCTATACATATACATATACATATACATATACATATACATATACATATACATATACATATACATATACATATACATATACATATACATATACATATACATATACATATACATATACATATACATATACATATACATATACATATACATATACATATACATATACATATACATATACATATACATATACATATACATATACATATACATATACATATACATATACATATACATATACATATACATATACATATACATATACATATACATATACATATACATATACATATACATATACATATACATATACATATACATATACATATACATATACATATACATATACATAAATTTTGATGTAATTTACAACTGATAAATTGAAATAGTAATTATTAAGTATATTAAAAACAATTAAAAAGAAAATTCCAAAAAAGAAATTTAAAAGAAACTTTAAAATCCCTCCTCAACATGTCGCATATAGAGCATAAACATTTTGTAAAAGCGAATACCCTGATTTTGAATACAACTCTAAAATCCTCCTTATTAGATTTTGTACATACATTTTTAAAACTAAACTTAAAATATCACCGCTAAACAAATTGTCGGAAACATGATTTTGTAACCAACTATAAAATCCGTTTTAATAATTTTTTAAAATAGATATTTCAACCATAAGGCGTTTAATATAGCTGCCAACTCAAACCCCGCTAAAAATATTATTGGAACCCACATTTCGTATTCGATTCTAAAATGCTAAGTGATTTTCTCCATACATATGTATTTTGTAATTGAAAAAAGTTGATTTTGTAACCAACTCTAAAATATACTTTAAAAAAACCTTTGTATTTTTTTTTTTTTCAACATAGAAATTCGAGTCTTTTTTCGACATTTTATATTTAATTTTTTTTGGCTATTTGACATTTTTTTATTCTACATTACAGGCGTATAACTTTATACAGGAGTATAACTTGGTGTATGCGAGGTCTGGTCAGCCTCCCGAGAGCACTAGGGACTTTATTTTTCATTAAAAATTTAAATAAAATCATTTTGGGAAAACCAAAACCAAACCAAAAATATTTGCGATGCTAACTCATTTTTCTGGACTTTTTGTTTTATTTTTGCGCTGGTAGTTCATTTAGTTTATTATGAACTAACAGCGCAAAACAAAAAATGAATTAATAGCGCAACATTTTTTTGGTTTTGCGTTATTAGTGTATAATGAAATAAATTGCGCAAAATTTTTTGAACTTTGCGCTGTTAATTCAAAATGAACAAAGTCAGCAAAACAAAAAAATAATTAAGAAAGCGCAAAAAAACAAATTTTTAATTTTGTGCAGTTAGTTCATTTTGCTTTGCGCAGTTAAAACATGGGCATATAATTCACAGCGCCTATTGCTTTTTCCAATTTAGTAGAAAACGAGGAAGAATACAGTTGCCTTTGTCAACTCTTAGATACCCGTACGAACCGTTAGTATGTTCACAGCCTGTCACTCTGCTTACAATATTATTTTTTTAATATTTCAGTATTTTAAAATAATTTGGGTGAATTTTATAATTTCTAGAACTATGGATTGTACATATATTCAAACTATATGTTTATACATTTTTCAAAAGCAGATTTTAACCTTCCACATAACGATTATCAATCCAAAACTTTTTCAAATATTCTATAGTACCATTTAATACTAAGCGGTAAATGTATATTAAATTTACTTAGTACAAAACAGTAAATATAATTTTAAAAATATTACATTATATTAATGCGCACATACTATATTTATATTGTTATAAGTATATCGCCATACATTGCAATATTTCTTTAAAAATATTTTCATTCATAGAATAATTTCTTATAAGTTCAATAAAATACATATGTATATGTATGTATGTAAATACGGCGTTATATATAATATACGTCATATACTCTTATCATTCATTCATCAGTAATATATACGATATGTAAATAAACATGATATAATATAAGTATGTATGTATATCAATATCATATAAATAAAAATTCTTCAAACAACCGTTATGCTGTTTATTATACCCTACATCTAAAGTATAGGGAATATTAACTTTGGTATGGTGTTTGTAACCACCAAAAGGAAGCGAGTTAGATATGGACATGTATATATATTCTAAATCAGGATCACCTCCTGAGTCGATTTAACGATGTCCGTCCGTCCGTCCGTTCGCACGATAACTCAAAAACTAATAAAGCTATCTTGATGAAATTTATATAGTAGGTTAATAATCACGAAAGGAAGGCTAAGTTCGAATTTGGACAAAATCGGGCAATGGGATAAGTAAAGTTTATAAAAAAGTATTAATTTAATTTTTAAACTTTTCACCCACTTTTCTAAAGTGAACCACTGACCCACTCTTATATATATTGATTTATCTTATCGACTCCAATTCATAACATTATATTTACAGATTTTTTAAATTAAAAAAAATATATACATATATGTAATTATATTTAGAAGTAATTCAGATATTATAGAATATGTATGTATATAAAGAATGTAATGAATTTTTCATGTCCTGACTAAATGGTAGGCAGTAGGTATTATTTTTTATAATTTATTTTATTTTATTCAATGTACAAAAGGGTTGATTTTGACACAGGATAAGCGCAGCAAATAAAGTAAAAATAGGAATACATTTTTATTATCAAAAATCATAGAATACTTACCACATATAATAATATCTAATAATAGAGTAGAGTTTATTTGTAGGTAATGGGCTAGTTTGGGCTGGGAAAAAACCGGTTCAGGAAGGCACGTGCCATTAAGGTGATTTATGGTTTATGATAAGATGAAGGTTAAAATTAATTATAGGTGAATATAAAATACATGTTTATTTCCTGATTAACTTGGTTGTTGGGTAGTGGGAGTATGTTAAGAGGTTAAGACAACTTATTGGGGGCCGGGGTTATTCAATGTTTTTATTATTGTTTGTTGCCAATGCCTTTCTTCTCATGTTTTTATTGTTGTTTGGGGCCAAAAAATTGCGTGCATTTTGTTTTATTTATATTTAAATTTCAACAAGCATAAAGAAAAAATAATAATAGGTATGTTTAATAATACATGTATACATGTATATTGATTGAAAGAGAAAAAGATGTTTATTTTTTTTTTCAACATAATTACAATTAATTACGTTCGTCAAATAATTACTAAAAATTTTGATAATGAAAAAATCCGAATGATGCATCATATTAAGCTTAACGAAGTATTGAAGTTTCCCAAGTTTAAGTTAAATGCAAAATACAATTTGTTTTTTTTATTTTTTTATTTTATTTTTTTTTTTAAATGAGTGATCGATGCAAATAATTAAAACCTGTTAACCTATAGTTTAACGAAATAGAAGAAAATAACCAATTGCATAAAATTGAATAAAAACTAGAAAAAATTAAAATAAAATGATTTAAAATTCTAGTTAAAGTTAAATGCAAAAGTTAGAATCGAGTTAAAACGAAAGTTTGTTTACATTTTAGTTTTTCTTTATCCTTATTAAATTATAATTATATATACAAATTTGTTTTTAATAGAAATTTAAAAAACCAACATAAAAGTAAGTAGTAGGTGTTTAATAATACATGTTTTGTTTAAGTATTTTATACGTATTTTAAAATTGGAAAAAGCAACAACAGAAAATCGAATTACTTAATTTATCTGTTATATTATTACTTAATTATACGAATTACTTAATTTATGTGTTATGCAATATATGTAAAAATTAGTGAAAAAATTTGTATGAAAAATTTAATACGTTATGCTGAAAATGTATGAATAACGTATATAAATTTGCATAAAAACATAATTCGTACATAATTATAAACACAGGGGTAGATTGATCTTTAAGTGATTTAATAAACCTGATAAAATTAAACTAAAGAGATAATTTTTTTTTATAAATTTTACATACGCTTACTTTTTACTATATTAGTATTGTAACAGTAACAGGCTAAAAAACTCATTCTTAATCAATTTTTTGATCCAATCTCGGCAAATTTGTCACCGGTTCGGAATATAATCGAAAAGTGAAAGCTTGACATCTATAAAACGATTTAATATATACGGGCGTAAAACCAAATTTACAATAAAGGCCGTACCGGATAATGTAAATCCAATTCATATGATTAACGGTGCGATACATCAGGTTATAAAAGATGTAACAAAAGAAGTCATTCCAACAGAAAAGATTGGAATAAAATTTTGATAACAAAGATAACATGTGTCTTCTTCGCGCCTTATTTCTTGCAATTTCAAAGGTGGAAAAGTACCTCAATTATTATGAAATGCGAAGAGATATTAAAAAAATATAAACAAAAACCACAAAAAACCTAGTTTTAAAAGTGGTTTTAAACATTCCCAGTGAAGGCTGTGGTATTTTAGAAGTAAAAAAGTTTCAGGAATACCTGAGCAATTATAAAATAATGATCTACGAACATGGAACAAAGAAAAAAGAAATTATATTTAAAGGAAGTTGAAGTGGTAGAAGATTAAATTTACTGTATGGCAAAAATCATTACAATGTTATTTCTTCACTAACTGCAACATTTATGGCTCGTTATTATTGCGAGGTATGTCATATTCCTTACAATAATAAAGGTCATCACAAGTGCAGTGGATCGTGTCCTTGTTGTCAAAAATTGTCACCTTGTTCTAAAGATGCAAAAAATATTTTATGCGAAGCGTGTAATAGAACATTTAGAGGTCAATAATGTCTAGACAATCATAATATAGCTTCTATCCATGAGGAAAGATCTTTACGATAAAATAAGGAAATGTTTTTATTGCATAAAAGTTTAGAAAACTGAAAGACAACGTACATGTAACGAATATTTTTGCAACAATAACCATGTGTCGGAAGGTCATTTCTGTTAGATTCAACACGATCTAAGGCAGCCCAAATTGAAGGATTTTTTATATATCTTTTATGATTTAAAAAAAAATTTGGAGAGAAGATTATAAAAGAAAATCGAAAATGAAACCATGAACCAAACTTGTGTGTTTTTGAATAAAGATGTGGTGTATGTATTGATGACATTTTCCTACATTTTTGCCAAAAATATAAATTTAGACGAATTATAATTAAAACTATAGTTTCGCCAATGGTGTAGTTATTAAAATACCGGCCTTTCATGCGAAAGGTGTCGGGTTCAAACCCCGGCTAGATCATATAGATTAATAAAAAATAATATAAATTTTTCTTATAATATATAATTAGTAGCAAATAATTAAATTAAAAATAAGTATATATGTCATATAAATTATAATAAAATATCATAGTGTAATAGCTATTCAATAAAATAATAATAAACCATAATTATTCTATAAGATAATAGATGGCGTAGAAATAATAGAAACGTCTTAGTCTTGTACAATACCTGTAGCCGAGTAATCAACGGATTAGTGAAATTAATGATGTACGAAACTGAAGCTTAGTCAAATATGAATAATAAATGACTTAGTGGATGCCCTATACTCCTCATTGGAGTGGCAAGGAAAAAAAAAACATTATTAAAAAAGACAATATTATAAAACGATTTCTTTCACACATATTGGAGGCAAGAAAAAAATTTAAAAGTGTGGCTGTAATAGGTCACAATGGCCAATCTTTTGACCGTTAATTTATATTAAATTATTTATTGGAACAAACAGATATAAGAATAAAATTGATTATGTGAGGTACTAAAATAATTATGATGTTGATAGATAACGCCAACTTCATGGATTTTATCGATTACTTTCAAATGGGCCTATCAAAACTTCCAAAAGCATTTGATCTACCACCTATTTTTAAAAAGGGTTATTTTCCACATTTATTTAATACAACTAAAAATGAAAAATATGTTGCACCATTACCTGCCATTATCATTTAGAAAGTTATTTCTTGAACAATGTATAACTATAATTATTAACCCGCTTTTACCACCAATAACAAGAATGACACAACAATCTCTTGCCAACAACGACTATACAGTCGCTCTTTCTAGGCTAAGAGAAGATAAAGTCTATAACATGGTCAGATTATATTTGCCATACTTGTTTGATGATAAATATAATACTGTGTTGAAAGGTAAGACCAGAACAAGTATAAAAGTTTTAATTGATAACGAAGGTTTACCAACCGAATACAAAGAATTATATAAATTATATATAAAATTTCAGGAAACTAAAGGAATGTATATCTTCCAAAGATGTCTCAGATGACTTAAAGGTATACCGCAGTCATTGTAGTAGTAATTATTACAATCACTTACAAGTTTTGAATGATAACTATAATAAATTTTTTCGTGCCAATAAATAATTTAAATAAGATCTCTACATCTTTGATAAATTCTTTAATTCTGATAAATTTATCAATACATTAATGTCAGAGGTCTTAGAACAAAAACAAGTCAAGTCTTACTTAATTCAATAAGTTTAAATTTTGACGTATTTGCATTAACTGAAACTTGGCTAAATTCTTCTATTAACAATCTTGAGCTTTTCGATAGCTTATATTCTGTTTTTAGAAAAGATAGATATGCTGAACCTAACGTATCTAATAGTTACATTGCTAAAGGGGGAGGCGTATTGATTGCCGTCAAAAACTCTTTTAATGCAAATGAAATTCCTATTTCTAACGCAGACGGTCTTAAAATAATAGGTGTGAATATAAAATTTTCAAACAAAAATGTAAATATTGTTAACATATACATTCCACCTTCTTCGAATTTAAATATTTATATTACTCTTTTAAATGTAATAGATTCGATTTGCTGTAATTTAGATCCTAATGATGAGTTAATTTTATGTGGAGATTTTAATCTCCCTCATATAACATGGATTAATCATGACGAAAATTTTTTTTTGATTCTGGATTTTTCGGTTAGTGAAACTGATTCGCAATTTATTGATGGATTAAATACCAACAATTTACAACAGGTTTCCCACCATCGTAATTTTAAAGATAAGCAATTGGGTTTAATATTTACCTCTGATTGGTATAATATCACTTTCTGTGACTCGATGTTATCGCTTGTTGCGTTAGACCCTTATCACCCTTCAATAAGTTTTACCTATTGTTTAACTAATGCCGTAAATCTTAAAGCAGCTTATTCTTATAGTTTTAATTTCAATAAAACCAACTTTCCCGGACTAATAAATTTTTTAAATACCTATGACTTCACGTCTTTATTTAATAATATAGACCTAAATCAAATTACAATTAGGTTTTATGAAATTATGTTCGAAGGTTTTACTCAATTCGTTCCTATTTAAAGAAAAGATCTTCCCAATCTGGCCCAGCATGGTTCACAAAGGAGCTTAGATCTCTCAGAAATAAGAAAAACAAAGCCTGGCGTAAATATCTCAAATCAAAAGATATTAATGACTATAACAATTTTGTCATATTTTTTGATAATTTTAAAACGTCATCCGATATTCTTTACTATAATTATATTAACCAAATGGCAAGTAAACTAAAATCTGATCTGAAAAAATTTTGGAAATTCATAAATTCTAAACGTAATTGTGATGATTACCCTACATTTATGAATTTCAATTGTCTTTCGAGTAATGATCCTTTAGTTATTTCGAAGTATTTTCGTGAGTTTTTCAGCACTTTATCTAGTGATTCTTTCTTTTCGCCAAATGAAAATTATTTCTCCTTTATGGACAGTTTGCAAAAAAAGTCTCTTAATGACATAAATATAAATGAAGAAATAGTTTCCAAATATCTAAATAAACTCGGTGATAATACTTTTCCCGGCGCTGTTGGTATACCGGAAATAATTCTGAGCAAGTGTTCTAACATTTTCACTACGCCTTTAACATTATTCTTCAAAAACTCATTAAATTCCGGACGTTTTCCTCCTTTTTGGAAAATGTCTTATATCAGACCAATTCACAAAAAGAATGCTAAAAATGAAATTACTAACTATCGTCCCATAGCCAAATTATCTTCTATTCCAAAATTATTTGAACTAATTATAATGGATTCATTTTATAATCACTGTTCTAATCTTTTAATTGATAACCAACATGGTTTTGTAAAACAAAAATCTACTGTGACAAACCTAGTTGAAATAATATCCCTCCTCCTCAATAACATGGAAGAAGGTTTTCAAACAGATGTTGTTTATACTGATTTTAGTAAAGCATTTGATCTATTGCCACATAGTATTATATTACTAAAACTAAAAAAATATAGCTCCCCAGAGTTTTTCCTAAAGTGGATATATTCTTATTTGTGTGATGGCTCTTATAGTGTTATATTCAAAAATGTGATTTCAGAACCATTCGTGGTAAATTCCGGTGTTACACAAGGTAGCCACTTTGGTCCTTTACTTTTAATTTTATCTGTAAATGATGTTACTTCTATCATTTCTAATTGCTTCAAGTTTCAAGTTTACGCTGATGATATGAAAATCTTTAAAAAGATTACATCTAATAAGAATGCCGTCCTTATGCAGAATGACCTTCAAAACTTTAACAATTGGTGCGTTAATAATTGTCTACTACTTAATGTAAATAAATGCGCATTATTATCTTATACACGTCGTTCTAGTCCTATTTATTTCAACTATAACTTAGATGGTATTAGTTTACCTAAAGTTACTTCAATAAAAGACTTAGGTGTATATTTTGATTGCCAACTTAGCTTTAAAATTCATTATAATAATATTATAAATTCATTATTGGGGTTTGTTAAACGTTCTTTTAAGGCATTTTCAGATCCCTATGTTCTTAAATCGTTGTACACTTGTCTTGTAAGACCGAACCTGGAATATGCTAGTCAGGTTTAGTCTCCATTTTACATGGTACACATTGATAGGATCGAGGCAGTACAGAAAAGCTTGCTTAGATTTGCCTTACGCCACTTGCCATGGTCAAATCCTATTATTTTGCCACCATATGAACAAAGGCTAAAGTTAATTGATTTGTGTACTTTAAGTTTTAGAGATTTCTGATGTTATTTTCATTACAGAAATTGTCAAGGGTTATGTTAAATCTACTTTAATTTCTAGTAAAATTAATATTAGAAATCTTCAACGCCTTCGTTCTTGCAGTTTGTTTAAAACCTATAATCATAAAACTAATTATGGCAAATTTGAACCTATTAATAGGATGCTTATTATAGGTAACAAACATAAACTTAACATTGACTTTACACTTTCAAAACATTCCCAAAAACAAAAATTATACAATCGCTATTAATATTAGGATTTTTTTTTTGTTTTTGTTTCCTGTTGCACTGTAAAGTATATACCTATGTATATATGATTTTTAATTTTAATTTTAGTTCTAAGTTTATTTATACTTAACAATTATGTAATTTTTATTATAACTTTTATTGTATTTAACAATTTATTATTGTTTACTAGTTATTATATATTTTATAAATTTTATGCAAACTGATTGTGCTAAGCAGTATAAATAAAATAAATAAATAAATAAAATAACGTTGAGCCATTCTTAGAAGCAACAACTATCGCTTCAGCTTGTAATCTAGTTGTTCGACGTAATTTTTTAAAACCAGACACTATTGGTATGATTCCTAAAAACGGATATCGCTATTCTGAAAACCAATCAAAAGAAGCAATTAAATGGTTAGTTTTTGAAGAGAAAAAACGAAGTATAAATATTCAACATGCGGCTAAAGGAAAAGAAGCAGTTATTGAAAGAGTTAAAATAGACGAATATTGTGCAACCGATAACCAAATGATCGAATTCCATGGATGTTGTTTTCATGGACATCCCGTTTGTTTACGGCATAAACATGATGAATTATTATAAGACATTGAGAATGATACATTAAATAAACGATATGAGAAAAATTGAAGAGTCTAGGATATGAGGTAATTCAAATGTGGGCTTACGAATTTAAAAAGCAATTTAATAATCAAAATATGCAGTACTTAGAAAAACATCAGCTAATAAATAACTTAGCATTAAATCCACGTGATGCTTTTTATGGTGGTCGAACTGTTAATATATACAGCTATTATAAATGCAACTCAAATGAAAAAATTAAATATATAGATATATATATATATGTTCATTATATCCATATGTATGCAAATATAGTAAATTTTCTACAAATTATCAAAAAATTCATGTAGGCAATTCTGTATGCTCTAAAATTAACCTTGAACATATAAGACGGTCTTATAAAATGTAAAATTTTACCACCAGAATATTTGTTTCATCCTGTATTACCGTTAAAGGAAAATAGTAAACTAATGTTTTCATTGTGTTATACTTGCGGTGAAAATAAAAACCAAGAAGAATTCTGCAATCATTTAGAAGACAAACGAGCTTTAATTGGCACCTGGATATTAGATGAAGTTGTTAAAGCTGTGGGAAAAGGATACAGAGTACTGAAAATCTATGAAATATGGGAGTACAATGTGACACAGTATAATAAGGTAGCAAAAGAAGGTGTGCTGTTTTTAAATATGATGAATAAATTTATACAATATGAAGCAGGAGGCATCTCACTGACCAAGCTAATGTACAAATGAAAAAGAAAAGGAGCAATACATTGAAAATTTTCTTAACCATGAAGGTGTGAAATTGCAATTTTCGAGTGTTTGTAATAATCCAGGAAGAAGATCTCTTGCTAAATTAATTCTCAACTCATTTTGGGGAAAGTTGGGTCACAGGCAAAATCAGCAAAAAAACATCTATTATAAGAGCACGAGCTACTAACAAATTCAGTTTTAGAAGTTAATCATATTCTTCCAATTAATGATGAAAATATTGTTGTAAATTTGCAATACAAGGAAGAAACCGCTGATCCTTTATCAACAATTAACGTGTGTATTGCTGTATATACTAGAACCCAAGTAAGACTAAAGCTATATAGCTATTTAGAATAACTTGAGGACCGAGTTTTATATTAGATACAGATTCAGTTGTTTGCATAAGTAGCGAATTTTTAAGGTTTAAGAACTCTCTTGACCACCAAGCAGGACGACGTAAACACATATATTTAATATATATGTATATATGTATATACATATATATATATACATATTTACTTATATGTATAAAGTCAAACCTGGTTAATAAGTGAAGCATGGGTAAATGGAAAACCTCTATAAAAAGAACTCTCACCTTGGTCCCTACATTTTAGTGATAAAAAACTTCTATAACTGAGATACCTCTTTTAATGGTACAATTATCTCTTGTAATGGTACGTACCTCTTTTAATGGTACAATTTTTTCACTTCTTTACATTACAAAAAATTTTCATTTTTTTATTTTGGTGAATTTCAAATATTTACGTTAAAGAACCGCTTTTTTTGTCTTTTTTTTTGTATGCACATTTTGGATTAATATAGGTATCTATTCAAATTTTGTTAGTTCTAGTTTGTTAATTGGCTAGTTATAAGCTGAAATGTAAAATAAATTTTTTTTTGTTGTAAGTGACTAAAAATTAAATTTTTTTAAACTTTTAAAACGGTTTAACTTTCAAATTTCCAGAAACCTCTTTTATTGGAACAATTTACATAAAAAACCTGGCTGAGTGGAAAACTGCATAAGTGAACTACCTCTATAAGTGGAATAAAACTACTTGCCCCTAGAGGTTCCACTTATCCAGGTTTGACTTTATATATGCATTTATGTATATGTATATTTATTATATATTATTATGTATATTTATATATGTAGTATAATTTCCAAAATAAAAAACACTTTTTGTCAAATTAAAAAGTAAATTATTCTATTTATTAAATGTAAATTAAAATCAAAGAATACCATTCCTGCTTTCTTTAAATTAATTACTTTTCAGAATATTTTTGACTTTACTATTTTTACTCTTCCAGAATGAATTTTGAATTTACTTAGCGCCTTTATTAATTATACTCACACAATTAGTAATGTTTTTTAATATTATGTATTGGTACATAATATAACGATTCATTAAAATTCAAATTCGAGATAATTTGCAAACTTTCTAGTTTAAATCAAGAATCTAATCATAAATTTAAATTAAAACAAGCTTGAAATCAAATTGCAAATTGTACTAATAGAATGTACTGAAATTATAAAGTTTTAAAAGTACCGATTATTAATTTATTGTCAAAACTGAAGATTTTGACAAATCAAACTTGAATACAAAAAAAAAAAGAAAAACAAAAGTTAGTATTAGAAATTCAAAGTTAAATAAAGAATAAATTTAAAAAAATATATAATGAAGAATCCAAAAAAACTGGAGAAAGACACAGATGATAACTGTATTAATTACTGGATGACTTGTCTGCATCAGGTAATGCTTTGTGTTTCTTTTTTACTAATAGCCAAGTATTGTTACAGTTTTATGATACAATAAATCACCTTCTACACTCAGTCATCCTGCTCATCGGCTGACCCAGACGAATATGAAAAAGTACTATCGTCAGATATAGATTCAGCAGCAATCCACGATTTCATGAAATCGGCGGCGGTAGAAGTAGTGTTAAACCCTTCGATTTTCCCACTTTAACAACTTCGTATCAATCATGAAGCTTTACTTTTATAATTTCGTATGGGCCTGGAAATTTTGGACACATTTTTAATCTGTTTCCAAATTGTGTTCTTTATGTTGCAACTAAGCCATATATTTTATATTTTCTTGCTACTTTTATTTTTTTTTTGTAGTTTCTCCGATTTTGTTCAGGAATTTTTAAGATCGTGTTCTGTTGCGTACTTCATTTCTCTCTGCATCATATGTTTCAATAAATAATATTTGCATTTTTTATTTAGCTCAACTTCAAATTAGCATAGGAACACCCAACATTACTTCAAATGGCGATCTGTTAATACTTTTGTTCGTGTTTGAATTTGTATATTTTTGTACTAACGATACGTGTTCATACCACTTTGGTGGTTCTTCAAATGATAATTTTCGCAGCATTTCAATAATGGTTTTCTTTTGCCTTTCAGTTTAGCCATTACTACGAGAAACGCCTGTTGTTACTGTGACATATTGGGTGTTGTTTGACATGCAGTATTCTTCGAATTTTTTGCCGTAAATGCAGTACCTTTGTTAGAGATGATCCTTCTGTGGCTGTCAAACGTCAAAGATTGTGATTCTAATTTTCTGTTTCTGTGGATGTTGTTGTCTTTACAGGATACACCCATAAGAATTTCGAATATGCATCTACCACTATAAGAAGATACTTGTAACTTTTTGCTGTGGGCGTTAGTGGACCCACATGATCTATATGATAGGTATATAAAGGGAAATCTCCTTTTCCTATTGGATTTAAAAATCCTTCTTTTTTTTAAGTTTTCTTTGCCGCCAAAATACACGGTATGCAATTTTCTATAAATGTTTTAATTTTGGAGTTTAACTGTGGTATAGAGTAATATTGGCTTAGAATTGTTCCTGTTTGATATTTGTTAATGTGACCTTTGCTATGTGTTTGCTAAATAAGTTCCTTTTCTAAAGATTTCCGCATTACCAACAAACAAGTATCATTTAGAAATTTATATAAGATGTTGCGCCTAAGTTTGTCATCATCATAATCACGTTTTTTTAAAATGGTAACTATAGCTTTACACAGATGATCATTTTGTTGAGTCAACTCCATCCTTTTTAGTGTACCATCTTCAATTTTTAGTACAATCGGTTTTCTGCTTAACGCATCAGTGTGCCTCATGAATGATTCCGAATGATGTACAACAGTATAATCTTTATCTTGCAGCATGATGGCACATCTTGCAATTCCTGTACATAAATCTTTACTCATGATAGCTTCGAATGCTTTACAGTCCGTATAGATGTTGAATCATAATCCCAGTAAGTACAGTCTCAATTTTTCTAGACATTTGACGATCGCTAATAGCTCGTGTTCGTAGCTGGTGTAGTTCTTTTCTGCTGAAGTTGTTTTAAAGCTTAAGTATAATACTGGATAAATCTTTTCATCATGTTTTTGTAACGGGCATGGAGGTACACCCACCAAAACTAGCAGCGGTATGGAGTTCCGTTTCCAGGTTTGGATTAAATAATTTCAATACAAGTTCGCTACACAAAATATGCTTCAACGTTTCAAAAGCGTCTGTTTCTCTCCGAAATTAAACTTTGGATCATTTCTAATCATATCTGATAATGATTTAGCTATCGATGAATAATGTTTAACAAATTTACGGAAATATCCGTTTAGACCCAGGAAACTTTGCACTTTTTTAATTGTTGTTGGCTTTGGAAAGAATTTGACTGCTTTTATTTTTTCGTCTGATGGTTTGATTGATCCTTTTTCCACTATATGTCCCAAAAAATGTAAAGTAGTTGGTAGGAAAGTGAATTATTCCCATTTGAACTTTAAGACATTTTTTTTTTCCGAGCTGAAGCACTTCCTCAAGGATTTCAATATTTTACTCCTCAGTTGACGTATGAATGATTAAATCGTCTATATAAATTAGTATAATATTATTATTATTATTATTATTGGTATTTATTTATTAGTTTTAAGAAAAACTTTAAATTTACAAAAATAAAGTTCAATAACAAAAAATGCAAGAACTCCATTTAAATTTTTTTAAAAAGAAAAAACTAAATACTTTAAGCTTACAAATTCAACAAAACAATTATTGTTAAAATTAAAATGAGTGAAGTGAAAAAAAAAAATAAAAAAATTAAAAAAGTAAAAAAAATATAACATTTAAAACATTCAAAAATTAAAAAATTTTAATTAAAATTAATTAAAAAAACAACAAAACAACAAAAAAAAAATAGTTATGCGTAATTTTTTTTTACATCATTTCCAAGCTTTCTATTTAGTGAGGCAGCACTTGTTGTAGATTTGATATTTGTGGGAAGCATGTTGAACATTTGTAACCCTTTATACATTAGCGAATTTTGTGTTGCAGTTCTATTCCATCTTTCCAGCCTAAAGTTATTTCCATGACGTAAGTTATATGGTTGGGACTCGCTAACATAACGTAAATTTCTTGACAGGTGATCTGGTAGTTCTTTATTTTCTAGTTTAAATACAAAAATCAAAACTTGGAAAATAATTCTTTGGTTCACACTCATCCACTCTAATGAATCAAGCATGTCTTTTATGGGAGTGAATCCATTACATTTTAGTATCATTCTCATTCCCCTATTCTGTAAGATTTGCATTCTTGATTTTGCTTCAGTATTCACAAACTTTTGAAAAGTTGACGGTGAATTACACTAGCCAAAAGGTACTATTCAAAATGATATTGGCCATCTGGAGTAACGAAAGATGTAAATTTGTGACTGTTTGAATGTATGCCGACTTCG
This sequence comes from Poecilobothrus nobilitatus, assembly GCA_947095535.1. NCBI lineage: Eukaryota > Metazoa > Arthropoda > Insecta > Diptera > Dolichopodidae > Poecilobothrus > Poecilobothrus nobilitatus. Next base: position 171,583,675 of record OX352772.1, read on the forward strand.
AAAAAGCTATTTTTTAAATCTAAAGTTGTAAATATCGCTGCATCATAAAGTCTCTCTGAAATATTTTCGATTATTGGAAGTGGATACCGATCTTTAATAATTTTTATTTTAACTTGAGATAATCCACACATTTGTAACTTATTTGTCCCATCTTTTTTTGTAACTAGGACAACCGGTGAAGCGAAATCTGATACACTTTCTTCGATGATGCCATCATCCAATTATTCTTTAATTTGAGTTTTGACTGGTTCTCGTTCTGTTAGTGCTAATTTCCTAGCTCTTTGATAAACCGTAATAATTTTATTTCCGTAAAAACCGTAATTTCATTTTCTTTTAAATTTTCGTGAACTTCAGTTTTTCTAGCTGATTCTGTGGTTGCTTTGCTTTCTTCTATAGCTATTTTACCTTGGTCGAAATGATATTATCCCTAGAATAATATTATCAGCCATACAATGATCGGGAGAAACTTCGAATCTAACTTTGTACAGAGTTGACTTGCCTTTGATTTCCACTACGTAAGTACCGATGTTGAACATGTGTAATATCGAAATCCTCTCAATGTAGTGCGCTGGTTTTATTTATTTGCACGAACATTTTTCGCTGCACTGTGCTTTGATATACATTGCATAAGATATACATCACTGCCATTATCAATAAATGCTGTAAAACCTTTATCATATATTTTAATAGGAACTAAATTCCCTTTATTTATCCTTTGAACATTTTTGCTTGTGCTGGCGATGTTCTTATTAGTGTTGGATGATCTACTAGAGCATTCCGACGATATGTGTTCAAATTGGGTGCAGTTGAAGCATCTTTTATCTTTACTTTTACTCGCACAATTTTCGAATATGTGTGACAATGCTCCACAATTTTTACATCTGCCCTTTTGTTGATTATTGGAACTAAAATTTATTGTTTGATTTTGGCTTAGCGTTTGGGCATCCTGAGTTAGGGTCCAAAGAACTGCCACACTATGTATTAGTGGCTCTTTAATAACAACCCCTTCTGCGGCATTAGACATCATGCTTAATCTGATGCCTGTAGAATATTATAGTAAATTTGCAGCCGCAAACACAGCTGTGAGATTAAAAACTACATCCCAGTGGATCAATTAACGAGAAGGTCACTCGGATATCATAAACCAATTCAAGTCCACTCACGTTTTGGTGGACTACACGTCCCCCACTTACTTTTCGGGAAATCTCATGTGACGAGCATCCCAAGCCGTGAGAGTTGAAACTCGAGCACAGTGATGACCTTCGAAGGAGTACAATTCTACACTGATGGTTTAAAAATGAACAGCAGTGTAGGATGCGGGGTCTTCTCAGATAATCTGAATATCAGTCATAATTTCCGATTACAAGACCATTGTAGCGTCTTCCAAGCGGAAATTATGGCAATTCAAGAAGCCTTGATTCTACTGAATAGAAGCGTTTTGACTGTGAAGCAAGTACGTATTCTGTCAGACAGTCAGGCTGCATTAAAATCTCTGAAATCAACACGCACAACCTCGAAGACTGTAATAAACTGCCGCAAACTTCTTAACTAGACGGCCAGGCACTTTAGCATTCAGCTTTGCTGGGTACCAGGTCATCGAGGTATTCCGGGAAATGAAAAAGCTGATGAACTCGCAAGAATTGGTACAACCTTACAAGTTTTGTCGGATAGGGCAGGACTAGGGGTACATCTATCCACAAGCAAAACGTTATTTCGAAAGGAAATAACAGATATGGTAAATTACAAATGGTCAAACTTGATCTGGTGTAATACCACCAGATTGATATTGCCCAAAACCGATTTAAGACGATCCAATGATCTGCTTTCTCTCAAAACGGCAGACATTGGAATGACAATGGGTATAATCACCGGTCACTGCCTAATAGGGAAGTATGCCAGAAGACTTGGCTTATCCGCAAACGACTATTGTAGAGCCTGCAAGGATGAAGAAAAGGAGGAAAATACTCTCCAACTCCTTTGAACATGACCGGCCTTGTCGGTAAGAAGGAATACCCATTTGGGGCAATATCTCTTCGACAGCCTTAGCGATCTGGCAGGTAAAAATGTGAAGAGTATTCTAAGAGCTCGAATTGGTTTTAACGAGTGGTATAGAAAAGCTTCTATGTGGTATCACAATGCACCAAATATGGCCTAAGTGTGCCTTTTTGGCAGCCACCTTAACCTAACCTAACCTTGGGCATCCTTTAAATAGTATAGTACAGTTTTCTTGTTTAAAATGTCATTAATGTTAAGAATGAGAATTTTGGTTAACACTGTTTCTTAATTATAGTATTAGCAACACTAAAAACCTTTCATTTTTATATATTATTATTATTCTGAAAAAATTCATTGAAATATATATTTAAGATTATGGTTTTTGAAATCGAAGTAAATTTTTTTCTTTAATATTATTTGGGTTTGGAATCTAAAAATTAAACTGGTATATATAAACAAACTATAAACAGGTTATAGGCTCAGACCCAGATAAACAAGTAAAAACTAAAGTAAAATAAAAGAGTAAAAATTAAAAGATTAAAAAGAAGAAAAGAATTGTAGAGTAAAATTAAAGTAAAAAAAAAAACTTAAAACAAAAATGGCGACTAATAATGAAACCTTTAAAATTGAAAAATTAAAAGATTCTGAGTCATATCCAATTTGGAAATTTCAATTGGATACGCATTTTGAAGCTGAAGATGTTGTAAACGTAACTAATGGTAAGGATGTTTTTAATGCAGAAGCAGATGAAAAATAAAGAAATTTGTGGTTGTTGAAAGACGCAAAAGCTCGACGCATGATTATTTCTACAATTGAAAATTCATTGATGGTGCATGTAATGTCCGAAAAAAATTCTAGTGAAATGATGAAAAATTTAAAGGATATATTTGAAAAAGATAACGAGCATCAAAAGTGTATACTACTCTCTGAATTTTATAATTTTAAGTTTGAGGAAAACCTAAATATAATATCAAATATTGGTAAAATTAAAAATATTACTTTTAGACTTAATCAATTGAATCAAATTATAGATGACATAATGATAGTTACGAAAATTTTAACTGTATTACCTTCTAGTTTTAAAAATTTTGTAACTGCTTGGGAACCAACAGAACAAACAAAGAAAACATTAAATAATTTAATTTCAAGATTGCAAATTGAAGAAAGTGGTACACTCGAAACCGAAAAAATTACAACGGCTTTTCTTTTAAAGAGAAAAAAATGTTACAACTGCAATATATTAGGACATTTGAAAAAGGACTGCAAAAAAAGGAAAGATGAAGAAAATAAATGCAAAATTTGTGGTAAAACTAACCACAAGACTAGTGATTGTTTCTTTAAAAAACGAAATGAAGAAAATAAATGGCAAATTTGCAATAAAACTAATCATAAGACGGACCAATGTTTTTTGAAAAATAAATCAAAGAAGCAAGATACAGTATTTGTAAATCATGAAAAAGACAATGATAAAGAAGACGATAGTGATCATGCTTTTTTGAATTTTAATGAAAGAAAATGTATTGATTTTATTGTTGATTCGGGTGCTACTACGCATTTAACAAATAATCTAGATGTGCTATCTGAAATAAAAGAATGTGAAACAAGTATTATTATTAAAATTTCAAAAAAGGGTGAAGAAATTAAATCAAATTATATGGGTAAATTATATGGTGTAGAATGTACACAAAAACAGGTTTTGCATGTTCCAAATTTAATTAAAAACTTACTGTCGGTTCAAGAAATTACAAACAATGATGGTGTAGTTACATTCACATAAAATGACGTCATAATTGAACAGGGTGGCAAAACTATAATTACTGGGAAAAGAAAAGTATTGGGTTATATGTTATTGAAATGAATAAAAAAGAGTCGACAAATTGTTCATTGCTTGAAAATGAAAATTGGCATAGAAAAATGGGTCATCTAAGTAAGAAGAATTTGGTAAAATTAAATCAATTGGTACATGGTATGAAATTGAATAAAAACATCAGAAGTTTGTAAAATATGTATGGAAGCTAAACAAACAAGACAACCGTTCGGCAATGAAAGAACACGAGCTAAATGACCTTTGCAACTAATACACACTGACATTTGTGGTCCAATAAGTCCAGTAACATGGTATAACAAAAACTATTTTTTAACAATACTTGATGATTTCACTCATTTTTGTCAGGTATATTTATTAGAAAAGAAAAGTGAAGCTGCAGAAATTATTAAAATGTTTGTAAGGCAATATGAAATTGAAAAGAATTTAAAAGTGGCTAAAATTAGATGTGATAATGGTGGAGAGTACGTTGGTGATTTATTTGTAAAATGGTGTAAAGAAAATATTAGATTACACAATTCCATATTTTAATGGCAGAGCTAAAAGGCTGAATAGAACAATTATGGGCGATGCTATTTGATTCTAAGTTAAATAATAAATTCTGGGGTGAAGCTGTAAAAACATCTGCATACTTAATAAATAGAAGTCCAACCGAAACTGTAGCATTAACACCAGCTGAATTGTGGTTCGATAAAAAACCAAACTGGTCAAATATCAAGATTTTTGGCTGTAAAGCATACGCTAAAATTTTAGGTCCATTAAAAAAGTTAGATAAAAGAGGAGAAGAATTGATTTTTATTGGATATGCAACAAATGGATATAGATTGTGGAATGAAAGTAAACAAAACGTTGTAATTGCTAAAGATGTAGTTTTTGATGAAAATTTTACAAATATTAAAAATGAAAGTGATGAGAAATAATCTTACAATCAGAATACAAAAAATTAATCGAAAATGAAGAGAATGAAAATGAAATAAGAGACGAAGAAAATACAAATCAAATAAGAAATGAAGAAACTACAAATTATCCTACAGAAAAAATACAAGTTGATACTGGAAAAAGAAAGAGACAAATACCTAAAAAATTGGAAGATTATGAGTTATATTATGCTATGTGCGCTAAAAATTATTTGAATGGAATAAAAATTCCTAACAGTTATACAGATATTGAAAAATGTGAAAATTCAGATGAATGGCAACACGCATTAAAACGTGAATTAGAATCTATAAAGAGAAATAATACATCGTTAATAAAGTACTTTTTTTAGGTAATTTTTTATATTTAGCGGGGGACTTTAAAAAATTAATTTTAATATAAAAGAATAATTTTATTTTTGATTTCATACAAGCAAAAAAATGTGTAAATTGATGCTTGCCGTATAGATTTACTTGCCGAATTAAAAAGAGGATTTCTTAAATTGCTAGCGGGGGTTTGGCGACTTTAAAAAATTAATTTTAATATAAAAGAATAATATTATTTTTGACTTTAAAAAATTAATTTTCATATAAAAGAGTTAATTATTTTACATTTTCAATATAAAAATGTCATTTACAATATACTGTCAAAATTTTAAATTTTTGTATAAAATTTAAATTTTTCATTTACATAAAAATTACTAAAAATGTTGACATTTACGTTTAGAAAAATTAAACATTGAAATAAATTATAAGATATGTTTATTTTATCATTTACAAAACTTAAAATTAATTTATTTACATTTTCATTATAAAGATGTCAATAATTTTTTATTTTATTTAAATTTTAATTATGTGGACTACCTAAAAATTGTTTCTACAACCCTTTCATTTTTATCATTTAAAAATTTTCATTTTGATTTTTAAATAAATTGTACAATGGCAATTCTTTCCATATATGTAAATACTAAATCTTATAAGAATGTATTAAATGTCAAAATGTCAGTCGTCCATTATTTTCATAACAAAAATGTCGATTTTTGTATGAAAAAAATTTTAAAATTTTTTTTTCGGGATAAATAATGCAAAAAAGGTAATTTTTTCGGGAAATTCATATAAAATACTATCGGTTTTCGGCCTATTTTGGGGGATCCGAGTCACGTGGCTCTTTTTTTTTACCAACCCACCTAAAAGCAACTCTACCCTTATACATATATATGTCTATATCAGGGAAGAAGCGAGAATTTTTTGAGAATGGAAGCACACTACGTATGATCTTTTTGTATAAGGTTTTTATTTTATTTGCCACATATCACAATCACTTTTACATATGTATGTATTTCTTCGAAATCTCTTGAAGATAATAATCTTTACAAAATATCTTCTATTACACAGTTGCAAGAATCCATCTCGAATATTCTCGGATTGGTATGCATAAAATTAATATAAAATTAACTTTTTTATTTTGAATTTTAACAATACTAAAGTTAAAACAAACGTGATAGTTACGTAAATATTGCAATATTTAAGTAATCTTAAACGAGTAATGCAAATTTATTTAGTATTACTCAAATATACTGAATATTACTGCACCATATTGAAAGAGAAAAAATTTATGTTTTATTAATATAAATTAAAAATAATAATTAATATCAGATAACTAATCAAGTCATGTAAAATAGCAAAAAACATAAAAACATGTAATCAAAATTTTCTAAAAAATAAAGAATGCTTAAATCTAACTCATTATTTGTTTACTATTTTTTCCTCTTTTTTGCAAACAAAAATCAAAATCAAGTATCAGAAGTATCAATATCAACAGCTAGTCTAAGTCCAGACTTCTATAGTTCTAGTAGTACATAATACATAATATTATTTTTATTTTGTTGCTATCAATTATCATCATTCGTCAATCGTCAACAATCACCGTTCACCTCTCTAACCAATCACCAATCAATCAGACATCGGAGAGAAAAATGAATACATAAGAACATATACATTATAAAAAATAATAATAATTATTAGAATAACAAATACCAAAAAGATTAAGAATATAAAGAACTACTATTACAACTATTTGTTAACAAATTGAAAGTCAACGAAAATTTGATACAAAAAAATAATGAGTCTGAATGGCTAATTTTTCTTTCCATAATAATTATTATTGAAGTTCGAAGAGAATTTTTTTATATATGTAAATAATGTATCACAAACAAAACATGTAAAACTGAAGAGAATTTTATACTTGACAAAAATAGTTAAAAATTAAAATACTTTTTATATGTACAAAAACAACCTATGTATGTAAATTATAATGTATTTTAATTATTATGTCAATTGTTGATCGTTTCGTACGTAGTACGTTATTGTATATGTTCAGAATCCTACTTGTTGGATTAGTTGTATTAATTTGAATAGGATTAGTAATTATTATTAACTGAATATTTTTTTAATTGAATTTTAGTAAAAGCTGTAGTACTTTTTAATGTTTAGTGAATTTTTTTAATTTTTCTACGTAAGCAATCATTCCGTTCAAGCCTTCGTCCATGATGTATATCTGTCGTAAAAATCAATAACCGCTTATGTCGAAATAAGAAAGAATTGAGTTAGTTATACCATCATGTTCCCCTTTTAGTATTTCATATATACAAAAAATTTGGTGTATTAACCTCTATTAGCTTCGAAAATATTTAAAAAAAACATATTCGCTTAAGTAGTTTTGACACTACTTTACACAGGCAATAAAAGCTTAAATTACTTTAGAATTATAATACAAACTTTTTTTATTATACAATTCAAGCTTATATTGAACTAAGTTATTATTGCATGTTGCTTATGATAATTACGTTTTCCTTATATATGAACATCAACAAAAACTTATGTCAAATTAAGGCGCTTTTTGTTTTTCAATAATAAAATTTCACGAAAAATTAGTTAGAGTTAAGTGCTTATTGTATTTTAAAAATAATGTTTTTTTGAAACTTATATTGAGTTGAGTGTTTATTTATTTTATTTATTTATTTATTTATTTCTTGTTCAAAATATACAATTACTTTTGAAATACATTATTTTAATTACATATGAGTGCGTTGACAACTCATACAGCTAGTAACTGGTGTGGAGTTGTCGTTTCTCCATTTTACTTCGTGTAGTTGTCTTTTGATGTTTTATTTCCAGCATTGTTTTGTCTGCTTGCTACATTAAGTAAATAGAGATGTATTTGCTTTTATATACTTTATCGCCTTTTTTTTAAACTCTGCAACATTTTTACTATCTTTTATTATTTTCGGCATAGTGTTGTAGATATTTATGGCCGTTGGAAGTAAACTTTTTTTATGTAGTTACGTTCTGCTGCTCGGTATGCCTAAAAGCTCCTTATTTCTGGTGTCCCTATTGGAGATGGCATACCTACATTCCCATTTGATGTTGTTTTTTGTTAATTTGTTGGATGTTTTGAAGACGAATATTGCCTTTTCTAATGTGATGATATCCCTTATTTTGTTTATATTTGTTTCCGCAAACATTCTTGAGGTACTGTAATCCCTGCTGTAGTTAAATGCGCCTTTGACTGCTTCTGTTAAAATTTGTTGACATTTGTTAATTAGTGAGTCGGCGCAAGAGGACCAGTTGATGATGTTGTATCTGATGTGTGGGATTACGTGGGCGTTGATTATCATTCTGGCTGTGTTTGGCGTCAACGTGATGTTGAACCTTCTTAGTACTCCTACTAGGGGAACAATTTTACTTGATAAATGATCCACGTGATGCGACCATTGTAGATGTTGGTCCAGAATGACCCCCAGATGTTTCGCCACTTTTACCCTCTCGATACTAATATCATTGATCTTGATGGTCGGATCAATTCCTTGTTTTTTCTTGTTTGCGAAAATGAGCAGTTTGGTTTTATTTTCATTAATAGTTAGTTTGTTTCCGTTAGCCCATATTACAAATTTCAATAGATCACCGTTAACTTGTTCTTCTATCTCCTCTTTATTTTTCCTACTATACAAGAGGCTCGTATCATCCGCAAAAATATTGTACCTGCAACTTAGTCCCGCGTATTTTATGTTGTTAATATATAGTAGGTAAGGAGTAGGTCCCAGATTCGATCCCTGTGGAACCCCGCACTGCAAGAACCTCGCTTCGCTTTCTAAACCATTGATTCTTATGCTGACTGGTCTATTGCTGATATAGCTTCTGACAAGGTTGTTCGGTATACCTCTAACTCCGAGGGCATCCAGACTCTGGAGCAGAATTTCATGGTTGACCGTGTCGAATGCTTTTTTCATATCTATTAATATAGCTGCAACTTAATTATTTTTGTCTAAGTTGTCGTTGACGTAGTTGATCATCTCATCGCTTCCGTGTTTGAAGAGTTCTGGAACCCGAATTGGTGCTTATCGAAACCAATTGTTTGTTTCACGAAGTTTACTATTTTTTTGTTGAATATTTTTTCATAAATTTTTGCTATGCAGCTAAGTAGCGATATTGGTCTGTAGTTTGACACATCCTTCTTGTTTCCATTTTTAAGGACTGGAACAATTATCGTCCTCTTAAGTATGTCAGGGAAGACACCCGTTGACAGCGCAGAGTTTATTAACTTTGTGAGAAGTGGGGTGATTCTTCCACTAATGTTTCTTATATCTTTATTGGCGATTCCGTCCGCTCCCGTGGAGGAAGAGATTTTCAATTGGCTAATAGCCTCTTCAACTTGGAGGATATCTGTTGGGCATAGGAACATTGACTGTTCATTAATTATGTTATGAACATGAATTCCATTATTAGTGATTTTACTCGCCAAAGTAGACCCTACCGTATTGAAGTAGTGGTTAAATGCATCCGCTATGTCTTTTGCATTAGTTGTCTCAGAGCTGTTTGCAGGAATGATCGATATCGGTTGCTTGGACACTTTTGCTTTCCCTAGTACATGATCATTTAGCTTCTCCCACATTTTCCTTGAGTTACCACTGGCTTTTACTAACTCCTGGTTGAAGAAGATTTGTTTCGCCTTTTTCACTAGTCCGGTAACTTTATTCTTGGCGCTTATGTAGTTACACCTAGTTACTTCATCATCTGGCCGCTTTTTGACTTTTTCATACCCCTTGTTTCTTAGTTTTATTGCGTTGATGATTCCTTCGTCAATCCAATCATTCCTTCTGCTTTTGACTTTTTTCTCGGTTGTCGCGTTGATTTTCGTTATTTGTATAATTCTGATCAATTCAGCTATATCTGGTACCGTATTGGTGTTGATAGCTGTTGCCACTAATTCATTCATTTTTTTGTAATTTATAATTTTATGACTGTATCTACCATGGCGTTTTGACGCTTTTTTACCTTGTCTATTTTGACCTTCAGTACTTTGTGATCGAAAACGGCTACGTCAATCAGTTCTATGGCTGTCACATGCTTATTACTGCTTAAGTTCGTGACGACGTGATCGATTAGCGTTGACGTCGAGCACTTGACTCTTGTTGCGTAAAGTTCATCTATCGTATTAGCGATCCAGCCAGCAGCTCCGGAAACACAGTTGAAGTAGTTTTGTGTTAGGTTATTGTTCTATATAACCAGTATTTGATTTTTATAATCACAGAAAGATTCTGGACTGTCGTTATTGCTCCTGTACGCAGTTGCTATTGCTAACTTAGGGCTGGTGTTATTGATCTGTATAACTCACGCACTGCAGTATTGACTTTTATCTAATATGTCTAATTCGAGAGAGTTTCTTACGAATATGACCGTGCCGCCTCCTATGTTTTCGTTGCGGCAGTTGTACACTGCTTTAAACCCTTCGATGTTGTAATATTTTTCTTCGTTTTCATATAACCATGTCTCATTACCCACGATAACAGCTACGTCTTTATTATTTTCAAGAAATATCTTTATCTCATCTAATTTATTTCTTATACTTCTTAAGTTGAAGTAAGCGATTTCTATCCTATTTCTGGTGTTCATCTTGTTGGAATGTTCAGGTGTACATGCTCATTTTAACTTATTCCCAATTGTAGATCTTTCTTTCGTGTAATATTTCTACTTGTTTCTCGTAGATCGGGCAATTGTTGTCTGAAGCCCCATGCCCCCGTCCATCCATACCTCTCTCCGTGCAGTTTGAGCATGATGCAGACTCGTTATGGCAGTTAGTCGTAGGATGATTCTCCCCAAACTTTGCGCATGATAGTACTCTTGCACAGTCGGCTTTATAATGACCGAAGCCATTACAATTGCTGCACCTCGGAACGTAGATGTGTTCTTTCACGAAAAACGATTTCCAGCCTATGTTAATGTACTTATCTACAATTTTGTGGTAAGTTTTTGGGTCGCATTCTAAAACATAATTGAATTTCTGGTCATATTCTTTGCAGCGTATGATTTGGATTTCATCGTCGACGCTTATCTTCGGATTTTGAGCTGCAAGGGCCGCCACTATGCCTTCGCTTTTCTGAAACTTTTCTTCTACTTTTGTTATTTTTACGCGCGGTCTTCTTAGTTTTGTATCTCTAATATTGTGCCTCCACCTAGAATCTTGACAAGCTAGCTTTTAAGTTTCTCTCTGCATTCCACCGGCTTGATGTAAACATTCCCACTTTTAGTTTCCTGTATCGTGGCAATTCCTGCTCTTAATTCGGCAGGCTTGATGCTACTTTTGATTTTCTCTATAGTTTGGGCTGGCTCCACCTGTCTACCTCTGGGTTGTATTATGATACCCTGATTCAATTTCGTTTGCTGGTGCCTGTTTTGTATTCGCTTTTTTGCTATATCAGCATATGTTGATTTTTTCTCAAAATTACTTTGTTCGATCTTTGACTTAAGCTCATCAATTTTTTTATTTATATTATCGCTAAATGCTTTCAATCCTTTTTCAATAACTTGTTCGCTGTCACAATTACCCCCTTCCTTCATCCATTTCTTTATTTTCCTCTTGTCCGCTTCGCACATCCATATGATCATTCCTGCTACCTCATTAAATGCATCATATTTACTTTGTTTATAACCAAGGCAAGTCCAGTGGTACCAATCCCTGCATTTACCGTGACATCTCACTCCTGCTTGCCCCTCATCGACGACCTTGTCGCATATTGGACATTGAACATTTAAAATGATTATTAACAATACTCTACCTCGAGATAAGTTTTTATTGTATGTGTAAAAAATTGATTGTATGAAAACTATATCGAAGATATTATACATGTTTATAATGTTTTTTAGCTGGCAACATATGTAAGTACAGTTAGGTTTTTATGGTTTATTTATTTCTTAATTTTTATCGCATTTAAGTGGATATTCGTGAATAAAGGTTGTTAAGTAAAATAAATAATTTATAAAAAAAGTAAATTTCAGTATTGTCTTCTAAAATAAAAGTAAATAATAGTACATACACAATATGTCATCTCGGGCATTTGGAACACTAAACAAGTTATCTGAAATTACAATTAATGCTGTAAAAGAATAAATAAACTGCTTTCCCGCCTATGAGAGTCGAGATACGAATTACAGATATTTCCATAGCGATATTTCACTTTCCCTAATGTCGACTATACCGTGAAAAGTATAAGTCAGATATTGTTAGCTTTGGTACATATTCCAAAATTTTTAAAGATAAAAACTAAAAGATAACAATTAACATGAAAGATAAATTATTCCGGATAATATATATAAATTATTTAGAAAGAAAGTGCTATGTTTATAGCATCTTTAGAACATGAAAATATTGAAATAATAGATTACAATTATGTTATAATTCTGTTGAATCGTAAAACCAATTTCGATTTATGATTTTTTTAATCGCTAAATGTTTTTTCTTTTTTCCGCCTTTTAGGGTTTTACTTGTTAATTTTTTGTTTGAATAAAAAAAAAGTTTTTTCTTTTTATGGTGCATTCATTTAAAAAATCCAGCCAATTATTATAATTGAAGTTGCATTCGTTGTTATTTAATTGTTTAGTAATTCGTAGATGTAGTGAATAAGTTTCTAATTCGATGTTTGTTAGTTTGAAGTAAATGTATTTTCTTTCTAAATATAACCATTTCTTTTTAATGAAATGACTAATTTTCAAAGTTCTGCTATTTAAAATAGGACTTTTGAAAAAAATGAAATTTGGAAAAACTTTATGAATGTTGCACATTTTAAGAAAGAAAATATCTGCTTTGAGACATTCGATTTTAATTTTTAGTCGCGAAAATTTGTTCAGTAAGGGCTTGGTTGCCATCGTAATTATGTTATAATTCTGTTGAACCGTAAATGAACAGCCATATGAAATTTCAAAATGGCTGGTAAACGAATTCAATAAACTCCCCAAACCCCCAGATTTATCAGTAAAAAACTCATTCGAATTCGCAGAAAGAATAAAAAATATATCAATCAATGATGATGAAATTTTAATTTCATTTGATGTCACAGCGCTATACCCGAGTGTACCTATACCAGAAACACTATAATATATAAACGAATGGTTGAACAACAGCGCTCCACTTTCCAGTTTCATTGCTAATTTCTTCATGGGGAAACTAGAAATGAAATTAAAACAAGAAAACAAATTACCTGGAATTTCCCTTAGATACGTCGACGATGTGTTTGCAATAGTTTATAAAAGCGAAATAAACTCAACATTAGACATATTAAATAATCAATTCTCTTCGATCAAATTGACCTTCGAATCAGAAAATAACAACAGTATTCCATTTCTAAATTTATTAATTTCGAGGTGCAATAATAAATTAAATATTTCCGTATATCGTAAACCAACAAACACTTTGAGATATGTAACAAACGATTCCTTCACTTCAAAAGCAAATAAAATGGCTGTATTCCATAATTTGGTACACAGACTATGCAAACTCCTACTAACAAACAAAGACTTCATAAACGAACTAGATTACATTAAAATGATCGCTGATGTTAATGGATTTAGGGAAAATGAAATTGACAATTTAGTCGAAAAACACTCAAAAAAAATAAGAATGAACAGCCTCACAACCTTAATTTATCAAGAAAAATTTAGACAAAACTCAGAAATAAAAAGAGCTTCGTTTGAATATATTGGATATTCAACAAATAAACTACAAACAATTTTTTTAAAAAACAAAACCAAATTAGTTTTCGCGAATAATAATAAATTAAGCAACATCTTAGGAAATCACAAACACAAGGATAATAACACATCGAAATCAGGGATTTACCAAATTTTATGCGGAGACTGTGATAAGATTTACATAGGACAATCTAAAAGAGCTAACATCACTAGATTTAAGGAACATTCATCCCATATATACAACCACGTCAACAAATCAGCCGTTTCGAAACACGTATATGAAAACAACTATTTTAACATAAATATCAACAATTTAAAATTAATAAAACACCTATCCAAAAAAAACCGAATTAAACGAGTGGGAAAGCCTTTTAATAAAAAAAAACTCAAATAAATTAATGAATATTGATCCTGCACCTATTGATTCACCACTATTTTAATTAAAACATAACACCCAATAATCAACAACAGAAACTATACCTATCACATCTATACAAATTATTCATATACAGTTAGGTTTTTTAAAATTTAAAAAATACAAAGAAAAAAAAGTAATTTATTTCAATATTTACATACATAAATTTCATATATAAAAACTAGATAATATGTAACATAATATGTATATATTTCATTTGTACAGTTTATTTTTATTGTTCTTTAAATTTTGCAATTAGCTAAATTATAAAAAAAAAAAAAAAAAAGAATTTATACGCCACTTAGTAACTAATAATAATTTTAATTTTGTAATTTTTCAATATAAATAAGAGTTTTGTAATTAAAATGCACCATTAGTCGCAATAATTTTAAATGCTGAAGATGGTATATTAATACAGAAATGCATCCAAATAAATTATTTGAATAAAAGGAAAGAAAACCAAAAAGTTTTTTTTTTTATTCAAACAAAAAATTAACAAGTAAAACCCTAAAATGTGGAAAAAAGAAAAAACATTTAGCGATTAAAAAAATCATAAATAGATTACAAGTTTCTAGAACCAGGGCACACGTACATGGAATGTGATAGCAACCATGCCCTGATTGAAAAAAAAAAACTGAAAAGTTTAGATGAATATCCGCATGACTGGTTAAATTTTGTTAGGTCGGTCGCTATAAAGAAAAAATTTTCGGTAATTGAAATGCAAAAAGACGATTTTTATATTGAATTGAAATTTATATGGAGAGTAAATAACACCGAAGGTGACTGTTTTTTGTGGAAAAATATTGGATGGATGCGATATATTAAAAATGAATTTGGTAAGATATTTTACAAAACATCTTTAAGTCAAGATGAACCATTTAAGATATTAAAAATTGGGAAACGTGGAGTAAGCAAAACACAAATTTGCATTCCTAAAATTCAATATCAAGTCAAAATCAATGAAAATAAAATAATATGTAAAAAAATATTTTTTAAAATATGCTTTTATCGAAACCAAATTCGCCCCCTAAAAAGTAGAAAATAAAATTGATTGCAAAACTTTAGCTTTTTTGACTGTTATAATATAAAAGTGAATTGCTAGTGCAAGCATTTTGGACTGTTATAATATAAAAGTAAATTGCTGGAATAAGGTTAAATAAAAATCTAGGAAATTTGAGGTTCGTGTTTCTTTTTTATTCCAGCAATTTACTTTTATATTATAACAGTCCAAAATGCTTGCACTAGCAATTCACTTTTATGTTATAACAGTCAAAAAAGCTAAAGTTTTGCAATCAATTTTATTTTCTACTTTTTAGGGGGCGAATTTGGTTTCGATAAAAGCATATTTTAAAAAATATTTTTTTACATATTATTTTATTTTATACTTTTTAGTTTTAAATGAAGCACATAATTTGAATTTAAGAATATGGGATATTTTTTATTCATACATACATTAATTATTGTTTCTGATATAAAATACGTTTTATAATTTTATACCAAATGTTTAAGTAAATTAAGAGATGTTAAATCGATTCCATTACAGCAAGAGTAAAAATTTTTTATTCCAGTATGTAATTCATAAATAAAGAAAGTACCTCGAAGGGTAAAATATGTACCAAAATACTGTGATTATATAAATATTACAATCCAGCAACATAACTCGAATGAAAATGATATACATAAATGTACTTTACTGTATATTTCTATAGTATACTATTAGTAGTATATCGTATATCCAAACAAACATCTAACCTTGGAGACCTACCTACCTAATCGCTTAATAAGATCATGCAGTAAAAAATGTTGACAAATATCTTGATTTAAATTATAAACAAATGGAGCGGAACAAAATAATTTAGGAAATTAGTTTAACATAATGTTATGTGTATCCAGCCATTGGTGCAGTGGTTGACGCACCGCTTCTCATTCATAAGGGAATGAGAGGTCTCAGGGTCGATTCCCGGCTGGGTACAATAATTATAAAATAAAAAAAAATATTCATATATCGCAATATGTAAATACTTTATAATATATCATTATATCACGTACACATTCTTACCAGGAAACAAGGGTTATAGCTACCTGGCACATTTATGTACCACGGTACCTGAATATAAATAAATATTATGTACATACGTACGTACATATTTACATACGTAGTTTTAATTTTTTGTGTTGACAAAATTTTGTTTGTAAATCATAATGCGTAATGCGCAAAAGCATAATTTTGTAATGAACTTTACTTTTTATATTCTTTTCTATGTACAAAAATAATATTATGTATGTATGTAGTTTGAATTTGGCAATTGGAATTATTTTGAATAAAATTTTATTTGTATATCTATATACACAATATACATAATAAATGTTCCTAAATAAAACACATAAAACATTAATTTTTAACGCCATACATATTCAATATGCAATAAAGAATGTTGACAACAAATATTCTGATTGAAATCCTAAACAAATGTTTTAAAACAAAATAATTTAGCACATTAAAAATATTGTACCTATATATTTTGTGTTTTGCTAAATCCTAATACAAAACCCATGTGCACATCAAGATTGATTGAACTAAATTATTATAGCAGGAAAGATCAAATACATGTGTATTGTATGCATGAATTATGAATAAGAAGAAAAATAAAGTTTTGAATCTATTATACATAAAATTTTATTTAAAAAATATTGATGAATAGAGTTAAAAAAAAAAAAAATTATACATATACGAATTGGATTTGAACCACAGTCCACACATTAACACTCACTTTCAAGACCTGTACACTTTCCTCTGCACCATATATGCATTAATTCAATATGCATTAAAGAATGTTGACAGCAAATATTTTGATTTAAATACTAAACAAATGTTGTAAACAAAATAACTTAGCAACATACATAAAAATATTGTATGTATGGATTGTGCTTTCCTAATTATGCTAATACAAAACACCAGGAAAGATCAAAAATATAATGTGTATGTTTGTATGCATGAATAAGAGATAAAAATGTAAGTTTTAAATTGATATATACAAAAATGTATACATATTTTATTCAAAAAATGTTGATGAATAGATAGTTAAAAAAAAAAAAAAATGTTGCATGTGAACTGGATTCGAACAACATGATCCCCACTTTTGAAACCTGTACACTATCCTCTGCACCATACTACACTTACAAATGTTGCTAACAGATTACGAAGATAATAAAAAGCGTGACAGAATGACAAATAAATAAATAAATAAATACATAAATAAATAAATAAATAAATAAACCAACAGCGCCGAGTTAATATAAAAGCATATAAAAAGAAAAAAGATCTTGAAGAATTGCTACGTTTTATTAATCCATGTTTTCATGCATTTTACTTAAGTCTTCCAACTGAGAATGATGATATAGCTGATGTTCACCAAGACTTGGTTGTTTCAGATTCTGAAGACTCATCTGAAGTACTTCTTGAATAAAGTGTAATTAAATTATAAGAAATTTCATATTCCATTTTTTGAAAATCTAAATATTACTTGCTTTTTATCTTTATTTATTCAATATCTAACATTATCTAACAAAATGCATGAATTGTTTGATTTTAATAAATAATCTTTTTTTTTCTATATTGTTTTTATTAGTTGTAAAATAAATGGATTGTGTTATTTTGTTCTTTATCATTAAATTATGAGATATGTGTTTTTGATATAAATTTTAGCATGTATCTATATAAAAAAAAATTAATTTGAAAAGATTTACCATTTAAGAATGCTTATTTTTATTTTTCAAATAAATTAAAACGAAAAAATATCTATTTGTTATTGTTTTCTTTTTCTACATTAGCTTAATTTTTAGATTTGTAATTTTATACATCTGCAATAACAGCTTAACTCTATATAATATGAATCACAAGAAAAATTTAATTTCGCAAAAACAGCTTAACTCAATTTAATATCAGTAAAACCAAAGACAATAGAAATATAATAAGACATTTCAACAAACAAAATTTTACTTAAAAAGTTAATTATTGGGTACCGCAATTGGCTAAACAAAAAAAAAAATATTTTCTCTTGTTTATTTTTTTGTCAATTTTCTCTCTATTCTTAGCTATGTTCTTTTAGTCTTCTGCTTCTTCTTATCTTCTAGTTGGTTTTTTTTTTTTTTTTCAATATAGGTGCTAAAGCTTTCGCTGTGGTGATGTGATAATATGTAAAATAGGTTGGTATGTTTGTGTAATTAATAATTATGTATAAAATAGTCAAGTGTAAGATTAATGATTAATGATTATTAATTATAATTAATATATATATGAAATTGCTTTATCAATTATCAATCAATTATGATGTTATGATGCACAGATAGTCTATATGTGTGCAGTACATTTTTAAATATAGAATAGGCAATAATAAATGCTACAAAATATTGTTATTTTAATTGTTATCTTATGATTATCTTGAATTTAAAAAAAGAATCGCGTTTTACAAATTTAGCTAAATGCTGTGTAGAGAATTGCAACTCAAAGAAAAATTTCAAACTCAAACTTATTTTTCCAAAAGAAAATAACATTTTAAAAAAGTGGAAAGAAAACTGTAATATAACAAAAAAATTGACCAGTCGAATCTTGTTTGTGAAAAACATTTTGAAAAACAATGTTTGGGAAAAACAAAATTAAAAAGCTATGCCATACCAACAATCTTTTCATATGTAGTTCTTAACAATAAGCCTTTTCTTTTTGAAAAAGAAAAACGAACCAGAAAATGTTGTATCAAAAAGTGTTTTTCTAAAAATCCTCTGTTTCATTTGTTTAAATTTGCAACAAATACAGATAAATGCAATGAGTGGATTCAAACTTGCAATCTAGGTAATAAATTTGTTACAAAAAATAAATACGTTTGTGAAAAACATTTTCTAACCTCAAATAAAATTTTCTAAGCTCAAATAAAAAAGAAAAAGCTGATCAAAGGAGCAATACCACACGTAGGTAGTTCAAATCCGATTTGTGAGTACAATTTTTCAGATTCCATATAATGAGGAAATTTTAAATTTTAAAAGTTCAAATACTGGCTCTTTATTTGTACTTAAAAAGCCAGATGATAAGGTTTATTCTGCAATTAAAAAATCTGAACAAAATGAACTAAGCCTATCTGATCTAAAATATATGAGGACTCCGCCAAAGAAAACTGGTTCAAGTTATTTAAAAAATATTTCTTATAATTGCAAAAATTGTGAGAGAACAAATAGTTTATTTTACAACAAATAGTAAATAAAAATAGTTAAAATAGTTAATAGTAAAACAAATAGTTTATTTTATAAAAAATATGGTATTCTTTTAAAAAAAATTGGAAAATTCGTACAAAGAAATTGCCTCCTACAAAGAACAATTAAAAAATTTAGAAAAAAAACCTATCGAAGCAATAATTGATGAATTAGATTATGTAAGTGAATATCCGAAAGAATTTTCCAAAATGCTTCTAATTAAAAGACATAATAATACAGAATGGTCACACAAACAAAGAAATCTTGGGCAAAATATCAGTTAGAAATCGAACTCATGTTACAACTACATGTGAGAAGTTTTAAATATCCAGTTGCTTTCTAAGGCTTCTCTTTTCAGATGGAGTCCTGTAAAAAATTTAGAACCAATTCTTCAATTTAGAATAATTCAAAAGTTGAAATATCGAAAATGGATTCAATTGGTAAGGAAGCAGTTATTTTATTTGATGAAATCAAAATTCGCAAAGAAGCGTCGTATAATAAATTTACTGATAAGGTTGACGGTTGTGTGGATTATGGTAATAATGAAAGAAGCATAGAACTTGGCAACTACATTTGTACTTTTATGATTAGAGGATTACACCATAATTGGAAATATGTTTTAAGTTACGTCGTAAACGAAAAAAACATTCTTGGAGAAAAATGAAAACATATAGTAATACAAAATATACAAAAGTCATTCAAGTTAGATTTAAATATTCGGGCAATTACATGCGATCAAGGTTCGAATAATAGAAAATGCTATAAATTATTAGGAGCTGCGACGAAAATCTATGGTTTTTGTATGAAGGAAAAAAAATATATTGTTTATACGATGTACCACACATAATTAAATCTATAAGAAATTTTCTTTTAAAATCAGATAATATAATAACTCCTGATGGAATTTTAAGCTGGGAAATAATTAGTAAACTTTACGAATGGGATGCTTCGCAAACTGTAAGGGTCTGTTTAAAGTTAAGCAAAAAACATATACTTCTAAATACCTTTGAAAAGATGAGGGTGAATTATGATACAACGCAAATATTTAGTTCAAGTATTGAAGCAGGTATCAACTTGTATTTCTTTAGGTTTATTTAAAGGTGAATTACTAGATGTTGCAAAATCAACTGCAAAAGTTATTTCTAAATTAGACAAAATTTTCGACTTCTTAAACAGTAGAAATTTATTTGACAAAAATATGTATAAATGTGCGTTAAAAGAAGATAATGAGGTAAATAAATTTTTAGTAAATATGTTGAATTATGTATCAAATATAAAATTACCAAATAATAATAAAAAAAAATTATTGTCTTTGAGGCTTACAACATTCTATAAATGGAGTTTTAAAATTATCTGCTGAAAGTTTTAAAAATAGTGAAAACGTCACATTTTTATTTACATCTAGACTCAACCAAGATCCCATTGAGAATTTGTTTGCGCAAATACGATCAAAAAATGGGAATAACCGAATGCCAAGTGTTCCCATATTTAATCATTATGTAGCTCGGATTATGTCTATGAAGCTAATTATTGCCATAATATCAAAATCTAATAAAAATTGCGAGAATGATGATGATTTGTTGCTTGACTGGCAAATTGAAAATAAGGATGAGTTTTTTGAAGAAGCAAATACCATTTCGGAACTTAATTCTTCAATAAATGCAGAAGTTTTGAATAATGTTGATAATGATATATATAATATTCATGTATCAGATAAATATTTAAATCCTGAACTTCGTTTAAATGAAAATGCAAAACGATATTTCATTGGTTACGCCACATTTAAATAAAATCATTTTAAATAAAATTAACTGTGAAAGCTGTAAAGCCGACATGATTAAAAGAGTAGATGATATTAAAATTCCTTTGTATTCGGAAAATCTTTTATTATATAAAAATTATGGAAATGGAAGCGTAATATTTCTAACACCACCTTCAGAGTTATTATATGAAATAAATAAAATTAATTTCGAAATTTTCAAAGTCTTTTTTTTAAAAATATTTACATTTAGATTTGATAAAGAAACAAATTGTAGAGTCCTGCATTAAAGCAAGTTGTAAAAAATGTCCAGAATGGTTTAATAAAGAAAATACATGTTTTGATCATAGAAAATCTGTTTTAGATATCTATCATCAGCAGATAACATGTAGCTGGATATCTAAAGATTTCTCTATTGCTGATTCTAAATCGGTTATTCTAAAAAATAAAAAAACTTTTATTAAAATCAACATATGTTAAATCAACATATGTATTATTAAAATCAACATATTTTGAAGAAAAATTTAGTTATATAATTATTGGTGCATATATATATAAGCAATTGTATACGTATAAACTTTGTTATTAGGTAAATAACTACCTGTTTTATATTTTCATTATTTTCTTATTGAATTTATATATTGTATCATATGGTGAATTTAAAAGTAAAATTATGTATGTAGGCACTAAATGGTACTATATACACATAAATATATGACATATATATTAATAAAGTTCGTAAATCGTACATGTATTAAGCGCATTTAAATAATGTTTCTTGTTATAATAAAATTTTTGAATAGCATCTTAAATCAAAAATGAAAATAACAAAAAAATATAAAAAAACTCTCTCTTCAGTCGACTCTCATTTTTTATCAGTTTTTTTTTACTATTTCCTTAAGTATACTTTATACGTATTAATTTTACTTTAGCCAATGCTTGCACTTAATACGAAGATTGATAAAAAAAAATTTGTTCATGTTGAAATGTCTTATTATTTGTTATATGGTCTTTAGTAAAACCATGTAATGTATAATGTTTTACATGTGTAATAAACGCTTAGGTCGACTTTGGAAAGTTCAATAAAATTATGTTCATTTTTTATAATCGATTAAAATTTGTTTTGTTTAATATTTCGTAAAATACTTTTTCTTTTAATTTACAATCAAAGTAGTCTTGTTTCTATAATAAAAACTTTTATGCATATGCAATCACAATATTTCTTACTTAATACTAATCCTAACAAGAAAGAGACAAAAAAATATGAAAAAAAAATTCTTTGATTCTTAAACGATACTCTTTACTCTTTATTTTAATTCTACTACATATGTACTAATTAATACCAATTAATACTATTATAATTATTATATAATGTACTATTTGTATAATGTACTATATAATGTACTATGTACTATTATAATTATTTATATAATGTACAATGTAGTAATGTACATTTATATACGATATTATATATAATACTATTAGCAGCACAAAAAAATAACACAATATTACAAAACATTACAAAATATTACAAACACAATATTACATTACAAAAAAGAACAAAGAGAAAAAAAATGTTTTTATTTTGTTTTGTTTAAAAAAAATATAAAACAATCACAAAATTTCATATTTCATAATATTATATTGAGTATTGGTGTGGTTGACATTGATAACTAACATTTGTTTTTATGAGCAAAAAGAATTCCTGCAATAAAATGTATTTTTATTATCCAGTATATTATAATCTCTTTGAAGATTTTTGTTAATAGAAATATCTTTTGAATGAAAAAAGCATCGTTATATATTAATATACTGTTATTACTACATGTGTCAATATAATAAATTCAAATTATTATGTTGTTTTGTTCAAAAAAAAAAGTAAAAACAACCATGATAGTAGGTAACCCTGCACATTGGAATGGAAAAAAATCAACCCATATTGCACGACATGCTGACCTACATTTTGATTGCTGGGTTTAATGTAGATCATGCTTGGTTAGTAGGTCAAGAACTTGGCTTGATTGTTTTGGTTTAAGTTTTAAGTTAGGTTGTATGTGTGGGTTGTTAACTTATAAGTTCCAAATAGTTTTATAGTAGGAAGTGAAGGTTGTTGATATTGTGTAAATTTTCAGGCAGGGTTAATGAACTGAATAATTGAATTTATGTATCTTGGTTACTACAAGCCAAAAATTTGTTTTGGTTGAGGTTTTCAGTTAGGTTTTATGTGTGGGTTGTTAACTTATAAGTTCTAAATGGTTGTATAGTAGGAAGTTAAGTGTTAAGTGTTAAGTGTTAATAAACAAAATTGTATACCTGGTTTAAATGCTAGGCGCACATATAAAAGTAGTAAGAAAATTTCTTGTATGAAAATAAAAAACAGAAAAAAATATTTTATTTTTAAGTCTACAGAGCATCTCTAAAATTAAAAACAAAAAAAATTTTGCATTTAAAGGAAATGAAAATAAAAAATTAAAAGAAAAAGAATTAAAACTTTTGTAAATGTAGTTAGAAAAATTTTTTATATGAAAATAAAAAACAGAAAAATATTTTTTATTTTTAAATCTACAGAGCTTCTTTACAATTGAAAGGAAAAAGTGTAATCCTGGGTTTGTTTTTTTTGTAAGCATAAAGAAAACAAGTAAAAGTAACAGTAAGTCGATGCAACCGACTTATTTATACCCTACACCTGAAAAATTCAAATGAAATTAGAAATTCATAAGTTATTTTAGTTAGGTATTTAATATAAGCTAAAAAAATAAATGCTTTTACAACCTTTGTATAAAATTTCAGATTTCTACCTTTATTAAATTCGAAGATATGCTTGTTAGGTCCTGGGAAGTGTGTGAAGGCAAGCGGACCACTACCCCAATTCATCTCAAATTTTGGAGACAACATCAGAACAGGGTAGAACACTCTTATATCAAATTTGAAGTTTTTATATTTATTAATTTCGAAGATATGCTTGTTTGGTCTTGGGAGTTGTGTGGCAGATACCCGAACAACCATTCCAATTCATCTGAAATTTTAGGCAAACCAGGGATTCCGGAAACAACAGCCTCGTATCAAATTTGCAGTTTCTATCTTTATTAATTTCGAAGATATGCTTGTGCGGTTTTGGGAGTTGTGTGGGAGGTACCCGAACAACCCGTGCAATTCATTTCAAGTTTTAGGCAAATCAGGGATTCAGGAAACAGCACCCTCGTATCAAATTTGAAGTTTCTATCTTTATTAATTTCGAAGATATGCTTGTTCGGTTTTGGGAGTTGTGTGGGAGGTACCCGAACAACTCCTCCAATTCATCTCAAATTTTGGACAAATCAGGGATTCAGAAAACAACACCCTAGTACCAAATTTGAAGTTTCTATCTTTATTAACTTCGAATATATGCTTGTTCGGTTTTGGGAGTTGTGTGGGAGGTACCCGAACAACTCCTCCAATTTATTTCAAATTTTAGGAATATCAGGGATTCAGGAAAACACACCCTCGTACAAAATTTTAAGTTTCTATCTTTATTAATTTCGAAGATATGCGTATTCGGTTTTGGGAGTTGTATGGGAGGTACCTGAACCCATGGTCCGATTTCGCCCATTTGCAATCCCCGCCTCACTTTAGTCATTGTTAACCTACAGTATAAATTTCATCAAGATAGCATCATTATTTTTTGAGTTATCGTGCGTACGGAGGGACGGACGCACATCGCTAAATCGACTCAGGAGGTGATCCTGATTCAGAATATATATATATGTCCATATCTAACTCGCTTCCTTTTGGTGGTTACAAACACCATACCAAAGTTAATATACCCTATACTTTAAGTATAGGGTATAAAAAGTAAAGTAAGATATAAATTTTTTTTGCTTACGTAAAAATGTGGTCCCTTCTGAATAGATACATATTTGTATTTTTCTACTTTAAGAATGTATAGAAGAAAAAAGAAAACGAAAGTCATTAATTAAATGACATTATGCCGTGTAAGATATTTTTTTTATTTTTAAGTAAGAATGTTCAAAAAATATGAATAAAAAGAAAACTAACAGCAAATCAAAAATATGGAACTGGAAAAAAATTAAGGCTTGTTTTTGTTATTGTTAAATTAATATACGAGTATACAAATCACTAGTTATCTAGTCAAACCAAGGAATTGATATAAAAAGAATAAAATGTAAAAGTTGAATGATTCTGTTTAAGGGTACGCCTAATTATATAAGTTCGCCAAAATTTGTTCTTTCAAAAGTAGTTAAATAAGTACGCCAAAATTTCCTTTTCCTGAAAATAGTTAAATAAGTACGCCATAATTATGTAATTCAATTTCTTTCTTAGAAAGCTTTTTTACAAGTACGCCAAATTAATCTAATTTATTTAAATTAAATTTTGCTCCTCTTCCTTCTACTGCTTAAGTACGAATAAAACTTAACTACTACTATGTTAACTTAAATTAAAATTACATTACGGTATACTACTATGTTAATTTAAGTTAAAATTACATTAAAAAAGAAATTATGAACAAAAGAAAAAAGTACCTATCATCATATGTTTTAATATTCTTGTATACAATAATGGTATATAACAAAAAAAGTGAGTAAGTAGATTTTAATTCGATTCTCGTTTTTTATTTTTACATAATTATGTAATTCAATTTCTTTCTTAGAAAGCTTTTTTACAACAATTTATTATAATTTATTAGTTAATTTTTTATCCGAATGACATAAAAAAAAGAAAGAATATTTATTTATATTATTTTGACAGGTAAGTTCATATTTACTTATTATAAATTTTAAAATTAATTTTTAATATTTTCTATTTCTAATTCATTTCTATTACAGGTTTTAGATAAAATTCCAGATCATGTTGTGTGATGCTCCAGTTCATTAGATAAGTATAACTTTATTAAATGAAAAGAATAAAGTTCGTTGTCTTTTTTTTTTTTTATTTATTTCATTTTAGGTTAATGATGCTTGTGATTCTGGAACAGATTCTATGATAGTATAGTTGCTGGTTTTAAAAAATTACAATATACAAGTAATAACAAATTTTTGTTAAGAATTTATTCTGAATTTATTAAGATTCTGAAAAATGTAATGATCATAAAAGAAATCATAAAAGAAAGTACAGAGCTGTATATACTTAATGTGTATATGTAAAAAATGTCTACTTTTACATGTAGAATTTGTTTTTGTTTAAATCTTTATTACATTCTTAAAATTTTAAATTAATATACAAACAAATATTTTTACAATACAAATAAAAATGTACAAATTTGGATGAATATTATTTTGATTTACTAATCAACACGTGCTTTTTTCTATTATATCCATACGGTAAAGAACTACCATCTTCATTAAATTTTCGTTGATATTTTTTTTTATTTCGGGAATCGTAAGTACATCTTGATTTTTATTTTGACGAATATTTTCTGAAATGACGTATGTGTCTGCACTATTTAATGAATTTAAAACTGCTTCTTTTATGCTATTAAAATTAAATTTTAGAGAAGCTTCATAAATAATCCTGTAACTTTACTAACAATTTTTTCTGTATTATCTTTTGTACAGTAGAGGGCCACCACTTACAAATTCTGTAATATAAGTTAACAAATAACATTCATAATTAAATAACATTCTAATTCATCAGTCACGTCTCCTATAAATTCTCCTATTTCTGGTTCATATTGTCCTTCTCGGCTAATATACAACACTGAATCGGTGTCATAATATAATACTCTACTAGCCAGCTTCTCTAGATAACTGTAAAATTGAAGACGAGCATATGTTGTTGTATAACCAGCGACACTTGCATTGACAGTAGATAAAGAAGTTACTGCTACTTCTTTATATTTCCAGCTAACCAGTATGTTTTCTTCATATTAAACCGTTAAACAAATATCGAATTCTCGCTTTCTATTATGTAAGGCGTTATAGTTTCGGTAAGAAGATTTTTTTCGACATTTTCTTTATAGCAATTTCAGATGTTAAATGCTTAAATAACAGACTAATATTAAATTTTCAATGCAGGTTCATTCTCTTAAATGACGCTTTAATTAATTTTAGTTGTTTTAACTAGAATCCCATCTTAATCCTATCTTAAGATGTGAATAGAAAATTCTATGCAACATTGTAATTTTCAAACTACAATTAAATTTAAAACTTATCTTAAAGATATAATTTGTAATCAAATAAGACTATAATAAATTATATTTCTTTAATAATTAGATTCTCATCTTATACGTATTTTAAATAAAAACAGTATTACAAAATTGTAATCAAACGGAAATTTAATAAATTACCATTTTTCTGCATAAAAAATATTAGCAATATTGTAATCAATTGACATTTTTGATAGATCTTACCTTTTCCACTTAGAAAATATTTGCAAGGGTGTAACTAGTTCTAAAGTTTTTATTTTGTTTTAGGTAATATTACTCGAAATTTGTATATAAATACATAGAAATTTTATAAAAATATCAGTTTAATTTGAAACAAGCAGTATGGCACAGGAATTCAATAAGATTTACGTGTTGGATGACGTAACCATTCAGGCTCAAATTCCTACAAAAAAGAAGAGGGTGGCGAAAATGCCACTTTATCATGATCAGCAACAACAACAACAATATTCATTTTATCAGCCACCAGAGCAAATCGAACATTTGCTGGCCCATTCTGTATATCACGAGACCAGATCAAATTCCACCAAAAAAAGAAAACTGGTGGAATTATTTAACTCAAAAAAAAACCTTTAAAAAAATTTTTAAAGGTTAAGAATATGGAGCCTTGTAGGCTATATAAAATACATAAAATTGTGAAAAATGGGTCTTCGAGACCCTAAATAATATTATATTTATACCACAACAAAAAGTAGCGGTATTTGAAGATAATGATTTCTGAGAGGAAATCGAAAAAAATACTTTTTTCCTCGTAAACGAGGAAAATGAGTTAACTTTAAAAGAAGAACGTGGTGATCTTCAATTCGCCACAAAACAATAATTATAGTTTAAGTTTTTATTATGTTATAGAATTTGTTCTATATTAAGAATTATTATATATTAAGAATTATGTTTATACCCGTACGATAGGATCGGGTATAATAAAATTACTCCTCCGTTTGTAACACCTCGAAATAAGCGAGCTAGATATACCTTCAAAGGTATGGATTGGATCAGAAAAAAATTCTAAGACTTTTGAGCTATGTCCGCCCGTCCGTCCGTCCGTCCGTCAACACGCTAACTCAAAAACTAAGAAAGCTAGAATCTTGAAATTTACACAAAATATTTTAGGAGTAATTTGTAGGTTCCCTATTTTTTTTGGTTGAGTTTGGACCAAACCTTAGGGTAGCTCTTGAACACCTAACTTTTAGATCCCCACATTTTTTTTGAAATAGAGCTATGAAATTTTAACTGCTGATAGATCTCACAAAAATATTAATTTTATTTTTAATAACTTTTTTTTGTAGCCCAACCCGTTATGGAGCGACAGCTCCCCAAAGGTTCAAAAAAGCTCTATATTTAAATTGTTATAGCACAAGTTGTATAAAATATATCTTCATTTTGAAAACGCCAAACGATTACTACTTTTATTAGCTTTAAAAGTATATATACAATAAATATATATTTGTGGAATACGGTGTCTTAATTTACCGTTATGTGAAACTCAAATTTTGCAAAATCCTTCAACCCTTCTATTTTCTAAACGGTTTAAGTTGGAAACTTGAAATTTTGACAGAAGTTAGATCTTTGAAAATAAGTATGAGTCATTTCAGAAATTTTTTTTTTTATCACCCCCCGTTTAGGAACTGTAAGGGGTCAAAAACTGAAAATTTCCTATTTTTAAACACCTGTAACTTGAACACCTGTTAAAATTTTTTTGAAGTAATACACAAAATTTAAAGATTCAATATTATACTCTTATTTCTGTTAATAACTTTTTTTAATAATATAGGGTTACTTTATAATTGACGAAAGTGTTACTTGATATTTTTCAAATTTTCTAACAAATTTCTTCAACAAATTTTTTGCATTTTGTTTTACTCGATAATTTGAAATTGTTGAGGATATAATGCGTAGTACATAAAAATATAAATAAATAAACAACATAACGGTTGCTTGAAGAATTTTTATTTATATGATATTAATATATATACATACATATATAATATCATGTTTATTTACATATCGTATATGTCACTAGTGAATGAATGATAAGAGTATATATGTATATTATATAGCGCCGTATTTACTTACATATATGTATTTTATTGTACTTATAAGAAATTATTCTGTTAATGGAATATTTAAATATAATATAATATAATATTTAAAATTATATTTACTATTTTGTACTAAGTAAATTTAATATATATTTACCGCTTAATATTAAATGGTACTATAGAATATTTGAAAAAGTTTTGGATTGATAATCGTTATGTGAAAGGTCAGAATCTGCTTTTGAAGAATGTACATATAAACATATAGTTTGAATATATGTACAACCCATAGTTCTAGAAATTATAAAATTCACCCAAATTATTTTAAAATACTAAAATATTAAAAAAATTATATTGTGAGCAGAGTGACAGGCTGTGAACATACTAACGGTTCGTACGGGTATCTAAGAGTTGACAAAGGCAACTGTATTCTTCCTCGTTTTATACCCGTACGATAGGATCGGGTATAATAAAATTACTCCTCCGTTTGTAACACCTCGAAGTAAGCGAGCTAGATATACCTTCAAAGGTATGGATCGGATCAGAAAAAAATTCTAAGACTTTTGAGCCATGTCCGTCCGTCCGTCCGTCCGTCAGCACGCTAACTCAAAAACTAAGAAAGGTCGAAATCTTGAAATTTACAGAAAATATTTTAGGAGTAATTTGTAGGTTCCCTATTTTTTTTGGTTGAGTTTGGACCAAAACTTAGGGTACCTCTCGAACACCTAACTTTTAGATCCCCACATTTTTTTTGAAATAGAGCTATGAAATTTTAACTGCTGATAGATCTCACAAAAATATTAATTTTATTTTTAATAACTTTTTTTTGTAGCCCCACCCGTTACGGAGCTACAGCTCCCCTTATATAATACCTTGTATAAGGTATATCTTCATTCTGAAAACGCCAAACAATTATTACTTTTATTAGATTTAAAAGTATATATACAATAAATATATATTTGTGGCATACGGTGTCTTAATTTACCGTTATGCGAAACTCAAATTTTGCAAAATCCTTTAACCCTTCTATCTTCTAAACGCTTTAAGTTGGAAACTTGAAATTTTGACAGAAGTTAGATAGAAGTTAGATCTTTGAAAATAAGTATGAGTCATTTCAGAAATTTTTTTTGTATCACCCCCCGTTTAGGAGCTGTAAGGGGTCAAAAACTGAAAATTTCCTATTTTTAAACACCTGTAACTTGAACACCTGTTAAATTTTTTTTTAAGTAATACACAAAAATTAAAGCTTCAACATTATACTCTTATTTCTGTTAACAACTTTTTTTAATAATATAGGGTTACTTTATAATTGACGAAAGTGTTACTTGATTTTTTCAAATTTTCTAACAAATTTCTTTAAAACGAATTTTTTGCATTTTGTTTTACTCGATAATTTGAAATTGTTGAGGATATAATGCGTAGTACAAAAAAATGAAAATAAATAAACAACATAACGGTTGCTTGAAGAATTTTTATTTATATGATTTTGATAGATATACATAATTATATAATATCATGTTTATTTACATATCGTATATGTCACTAGTGAATGAATGATAATAGTATAGATGTATATTATATAGCGCCGTATTTACATACAGTATTTACGCCGTATTTTATTGTACTTATAAGAAATTATTCTGTCAATGGAATATTTAAATATAATATAATATAATATTTAAAATTATATTTACTATTTTGTACTAAGTAAATTTAATATATGTACATTTACCGCTTAGTATTAAATGGTACCATAGAATATTTGGAAAAGTTTTGGATTGATAATCGTTATGTGGAACGTTAAAATCTGCTTTTGAAGAATGTATAAAGTTTGAATATATGTACAACCGATAGTTCTACAAATTATAAAATTCACCCAAATTATTTTAAAATACTAAAATATTAAAAAAATAATATTGTAAGCTGAGTGACAGACTGTGAACATACTAACGGTTCGTACGGGTATCTAAGAGTTGACAAAGGCAACTGCGTTCTTCCTCGTTTCTTCAACATTTTCTCGACAAGATATACATTTGTATGTTTAACAGATGTGAGTTCCTCCTCATAAAATCCGCCAAATATTGAATCATTTTTATAATCAATCAGCTGATATGTGATCGGATAGGTACTGTTTACTTTGATAATTTTAAAAATTTCAGTAAACCAATTCGATTGGTAACCTTTTTCAAAAGTTTTTTTCTATTTACTTATTCTAACATAGTCTCCAATTTTATATTTAGCTTTTAGAGAAATTTTAGGTTGCATGTACACATTTTTATACCCGTACGATAGGATCGGGTATAATAAAATTACTCCACGGTTTGTAACACCTCGAAATAAGCGAGCTAGATATACCTTCAAAGGTATGGATCGGATCAGAAAAAATTCTAAGACTTTTGAGCCATGTCCGTCCGTTCGTACGTCAGCACGCTAACTCAAAATCTAAGAAAGCTAGAATCTTGAAATTTACACAAAATATTCTAGGAGTAATTTGTAGGTTCCCTATTTTTTTGGTTGAGTTTGGACGAAAACTTAGGGTACCTCTCGAACACCTAACTTTTAGATCCCCACATTTTTTTTGAAATAGAGCTATGAAATTTTAACTGCTGATAGATCTCACAAAAATATTAATTTTATTTTTAATAACTTTTTTTTGTAGCCCCACCCGTTACGGAGCTACAGCTCCCCAAAGGTTCAAAAAAGCTCTATATTTAAATTGTTAAAGCACAAGTTGTATAAGGTATATATTCATTCTAAAAACGCCAAACGATTATTACTTTTATTAGCTTTAAAAGTATATATACAATAAATATATATTTGTGGCATACGGTGTCTTAATTTACTGTTATGCGAAACTCAAATTTTGCAAAATTCTTTAACCCTTCTATCTTCTAAACGCTTTAAATTGGAAACTTGAAATTTTGACAAAAGTTAGATAGAAGTTAGATCTTTGAAAATAAGTATGAGTCATTTCAGAAATTTTTTTTGTATCACCCCCCGTTTAGGAGCTGTAAGGGGTCAAAAACTGAAAATTTCCTATTTTTAAACACCTGTAACTTGAACACCTGTTAAAATTTTTTTGAAGTAATACCCAAAAATTAAAGATTCAATATTATACTTTTATTTCTATTAACAACTTTTTTTAATAGTATAGGGTTACTTTATAATTGACGAAAGTGTTACTTGGTTTTTTCAAATTTTCTAACAAATTTCTTTAACGTTTTTTTTGCATTTTGTTTTACTCGATAATTTGAAATTGTTGAGGATATAATGCGTAGTACAAAAAAATGTAAATAAATAAACAACATAACGGTTGCTTGAAGAATTTTTATTTATTTGATATTGATATATATACATACTTATGTAATATCATGTTTATTTACATATCGTATATGTCACTGATGAATGAATGATAAGAGTATAGATGTATATTATATAGCGCCGTATTTACATACAGTATTTACGCCGTATTTTATTGTACTTATAAGAAATTATTCTGTCAATGGAATATTTAAATATAATATAATATAATATTTAAAATTATATTTACTATTTTGTACTAAGTAAATTTAATATACATTTACCGCTTAGTATTAAATGGTACTATAGAATATTTGAAAAAGTTTTGGATTGATAATCGTTATGTGGAAGGTTAAAATCTGTTTTTGAAGAATGTAGATATAAACGTATAGTTTGAATATATGTACAACCCATAGTTCTAAAAATTATAAAATTCACTCAAATTATTTTAAAATACTAAAATATTAAAAAAATAATATTGTAAGCAGAGTGACAGGCTGTGAACATACTAACGGTTCGTACGGGTATCTAAGAGTTGACAAAGGCAACTGTATTCTTCCTCGTTTAAAATAAATTTTTCGTTTTTCTTAGAAAGGGGGGTATTTATGTTTAGTGGAATTTTAGGTGTTTAATAGAGATTGCAATATATTAATCCATTTGTAGTTTTCTTGTAAACTAAATATTTTCCAGATTACATTTTTCAAAGTTTGATTAAAGCGTTCTTTAATAGATGCTTTCATTTCAGTTTAAGCATAAGAGTGACATTTAAAACATTACTATCGGCGTTAGTTTAAGTTGGTTCAGCATAAGCATATTTAGAAAATATATCTATAACGGTTAACATATATTTAAAACCTTTGTTGAATTTTCCATAAAGAAAAATTTCAATTAGATCAATTTGCCAGGTATCATTTACTCCTTTCTGCTTGACTTCCCTTCTAAGATACCTTTTTCCAGCTGGCCTGTATATTTCTTTTACTATTTGGCATCTTGACAAGATTTTTACACCATTTAACTAGTTTTAAAAATCCAATTTTACATTTCTTTATTTATATACTCTGAAAACTTTGAATTTTGACTGGGTTCTACAGTATATAACGCGGTTCAATTTTACTGACAAATCATCTTAAATTCAATTTTACTAAGATCTTTTACAAAAAAAAAAAATGGAACCTGATTCAACAACATTTTCATATACTGAGGCCACTGCAATGGTCAGTATACAAAATGAGGTTCAAGTTGATGAAATTACATGTACTGTAGATGAGGAGGAATTAATGGAAACTGAAGAATTCGGACCATCGTTTCAAGTCTTAGATGAAGATACAGGTGAGCAACAAATTTGGGAAATAAATAACCCAGAAGGAGATCGTGACTATTTTGCGAAATTTTTAGAAATAATTTATAGCCTAAAATAATATATAAGAATATTTATATAAATATATATGTATCTATACTATATAACTATATAGTATAGATTATTAGTATAGATTATTTTTATTTCATAATAAAAACAAATTAAATAAATTCTACAAATTTTTCATTTATTATTCTTCTTGAATAAAATATTACAAATGTTATTTTCTAGTATACTAGGTATTTCAAAACACAATCTAGAACAATTGCATTGAACGCTATAACGTTGTATTGGAATATATATTTCTTCATGCAATTTCATAACATGTTTTTCTTGATAAGCTTTGATATATTTAACAACATATTCCCGTACATTGGATTCAGCATTTTTATTGTATATCATTACAGCTTGAAAATCAATTAAGTTTGTAAAATGTGTCAGCTTCCTCCTTGTTAATACTAAGACATCGGCCAATAACAATTCTTAACCCATATTGTAAACATAATTTGGTATTTTTTATTGATTGTTTCTTGTACCTTTTATGAAATTGCTTATAGAACTTACACAGATCATGATATTTTAAAACAGCTGGCTTTTTTCCAATACGGTGAAAAATGCAAGTTGCTACAAGAGATTCTGTATCAAAACCAACAAGAAATTTTAATGACTGATTTCTGTTGAGAAAATATGTATAGCTCAACATCAAATTTGTGTTTGAACCTTGATCTTCCATTACTACGTTTTAACTAAAGCTTTTTAATATTAATTCTATTGCTGAGGTTCAAAAGACAGTGAAAAATTTAAATTTCCAAATAAGTTGTAAAACATATTAATAATCAGATAGTAATTTTCTATATGATTATCTTTATGAAATTTATTCAAAAAAGGTTTTATACTTAAACCAAAACATCTATAGCAGCCATAAACGCAACAGTATTGCCCACACACATATGAAAAAATACCCTGTATATGCCTATTATTAAAAACTATGCACTGATTTATCAAGTATTTCAAAATTTCCGGTTTATCTGAAACTCCACCACATGAATCGAAATATTCTGTGCAACCATACTTTGCAATATAGAGAGCTAACCAATATGTTCCCGGATATTTTATCTTGTCAGTGTTTACTATTAAAAAAGTTGGGTTTTCTATTATTTTTGGAATTTTGTCTAAAGCAAAAACTCCTTTAAAATATTTGTTTGTAAATTTGTTACATTTTAAAACACTAGTTATTTCTAAAGTGTTCATGAGTCAAACTGACTCAAATCATACAATTTACTTATTTCATTAATATAGTTGATTAAAATCTCCTTTTTTATTTTTTCATTTGTTGTAATAACATCAAATTTTTCTAGTACCTGTCTTAATTCTTTATTAATTTTATCATTATATACAGTTCCAAAAGAGTAATTTTAAAAATTTTCATTTATAATTTCTTTGGTTGGAAATTTGTAAGTAAACTCTTTTACAAATTTTTTACAAGGTTCTTTAATTCCAACTAAACAAATATCTTTTACAAATAAAGTATTTTTATCATCACAACAAAACTTCGCATGCACAAGTGCTCCAATTCATCTCAAATTTCAGGGATATCAGGGATTCAGGAAAACAGACCCTCATACAAAATTTTAAGTTTCTATCTTTATTAATTTCGAATCTACACGTATTCGATTTTGGGAGTTGTATGGGAGGTACTCGAAACCACGGTCCGATTTCGCCAATTTGCAATCCCCGCCTTACTTTGGTCATTGTTAACCATTATAATAGTATAAATTTTATCAAAATAGCATCATTATTTTTTGAGTTATCGTGCGTGCGGATGGACGGACGGACATCGCTAAATCGACTCAGGAGGTGATCCTGATTCAGAATATATATACATGTCCATATCTAACTCGCTTCCTTTTGGTGGTTACAAACACCATACCAAAGTTAATTGTAGGGCATGAAAATCCATTACCAAACATTGACTTTGTTATCTGATGACCTTTATCATTGTGATAAAATCCAGTTCCTGAAAAAAGTGTACTGTATGCCCTTGTACAGCAATTATTTTCATCTGAAAGACTGGTTTTAATTGCTGAATTAGGTATTTGACCACCATTTACGTTTAACAAATTGTGAAATATCAAAATGTTTAAAATTGTATGGGTTTTTTCATCTTTTTCCAGAGTAACCCACATTTTCTGTCATACAAAAATGATTGTGTTTAATAACTGTTCATTGGAATTGTAAAACTTTTTACTTCAACGCGTTTATAATTATATTTAGATTTCGATTTCCCAAGAACAGCATTGTGTGCTAACAGCACGCTTGGATTAACGCTAACAAGCCTCATAAATAGAGTGGCTTCTAAATTCTGATGAATCGAATCGTCTGCAAAAAAATAAAAAACTGGTTTTTCAAATGTTAAAACTATATGAATGTTAACATTATTTATAAGTAGAGTAGCTTGATTAAACATATCTACGCGTAGTTTACCCATAAGTTCCACTACATTGCTGTTATGATACAATTTTTCGCACTCTTTTGATCCATTATTATCAGATTTAGCTATATTTGCTTTACCTAAAACCTATCCTGCACATTCTAAATGAGTTGCAGCAGCATCTGTACCATAATTTAATAATGATTTAAGATAAGCTCTATAATGATCATTTCCATCAGATGGTGTTATATTTTTGCCATTTAATTGAACATTACATTGTTTTATTAAAGAATGTAAAATGTTATTAACTACACTTGGTTGTATTATTGTTTTTCCATCAGCAGTTTTATCATTATTCCAATGTGTTCCATCTGTCTTTAAGATCTGTACTTTTAATCTCAGATATGTTGAAGACAAATCTCTATATGTATCGCCATGACCCAGTGAAACAAATTCAATAGTTGAAGGGTTGTCTAAAGAAGCAATAGAATTGTAGGAAACTTCTTCAGATCGTAAAATGCTAGATTGAATGGGTTGGGTTTTTGAAAATATCGAACTAAGATTTCATAGACTCAATTATAATTAATTAAATATATTTTTTTGTTCCTTTTTGTTATTATCTTTGCGTCGTTTTGACGTAAAATAATTTAAATTTTTAATGAATGGTCTTTTTATAGTTTTCGTTTTCTTTTACCAGAACCATACATTTCATTCAGTTTTCGTACGGCACCACGTGGAACATTTTTAACAATCTCTTTACTACGATCTTGCATAACTTCTTTTGCATTTGCACCACATGCAATATCAGATAAAGCATTGATAAAAGAGTTAATAACCTCTTTTTTCAAAATATCAGCGCGTAATGTAAATAATTGTTTCAAATATCTAATATTATATAATAAGTCCCCCAAAAAAGCTTCCCAATCCACGACCTCTTTGAAAAGATACGGTTGAATGTAATAAAGGGCCGATATCATCAAGTCCTCTACCAGATTAAATTAAATAATACTTATATATAGTATACTCTCTTCATAATGAATAAAATAAAATAATATTATATAGTTTTATAAAATCGCTTTTATTTATACTTTTTTTTAAAATGTAGTACAATTTTTGTTGGAATTGAACTATTGGAAAAGTTTATTTTGCATTCATATTTATCACATAAAAGATATTCAATCACATCACATTTAATGAAATGTTATTAAATGATTTCTCCACATTGCAATATTGAATATTACTGAATTCTTTTATAGTATCAGTGAAAGCATTTTGTATGTTAACAAATCTTAAACACCTTACATCTTTATCACCTATTTTTTGCGGTTCAATTATATCTGTGTATATGAAAAACATATCTAGTTTAATAATTTGAATCAATTGTACACTATCTATAAAAGTTTTGAAAGCTTCTATTACACGTGATTTATATTTTTTTAAAATCTGTAACTTTCGAAGATACTTGATTAAAACATGTTGTCAAAAGTCTTTCGAAGATATAAGCATAATTTGCTCTTATTTTTATATCTATTTTAGGCCTAGTAACACATATTGTAGTGTAACTTATATTTTTAGGCATCTCAGCTTTTGCTGATTGTGTATAAATCATCGTTTATAAAATTAAAAATTCCCAATCAACTCAATTCCCAAAAATTCAAATCAACTGTCGTTCAACTTCGTTAAATCTATTAAGTGGGCGTATATTTTGAATTAGTGTTGGTAGTAGAAAAACTTTCCAGTGGCATATCATTTGTTTTTTTTCTATGTATGTAATATATGATGTTCCAACTCCCATCATAACTTTAATAAATATTTGAGTACTTTTTCCCATAATTCACCATAAACATTTGAAATGAAATCATTAACATACATTTCTGAATTGTTCTAATTGATTTCTCGTACAATAACACATACCTTTTAAAAATATATCACTTCTTAATCGAAATATATCATTAACGTCTTGAGTAACATCTATTAATATATAGCCATATGGTACTAATGTCACATCATTTTATATTTTTTCAAATGCTTTGATTTGATTGGGATATATTTGGCGAGCTAGAGGTAATATCTGCAATTTATCTCTTGGATTTTTGTAAAGTACTAAATTTTTACAGTTAAGTGAAATATCTCTTGAAAATTTATCCTGGTGAAAAACATTTTATGTTACAAATATTACAGATAAATTTCTATAACGTGATCCTCTGGTCACATACATACTTATCATGAGAATTGAACATCATATCATCGATAATAATTAACGAAGGTTTTTTTTTTTTTTTTCTTTATTTATTATATAAATGAAATCTACACGATTTGAATGTAAATGACAATAAATTTTTTTTTTTATATAAATCAAGGACCTTAGCATAATGCTGTATGGTCTTATAAATTTTATAATATCAATTAATTAATTATTTAACAATCAAGAAAAGAGATTACATCTATTAATATTATAGTTTCCATTAATTCACACTTTATTTTTTTTCCTTTTCTTTTTTAATCTTATTTGGTGTTTTTAGTTTATTTATTAGTTAGTGTTTTAGTTTGTTTATTAGTGTAATTAGTATATTTATTATTATTATTATCATTTTTTTTTTTTTAATTTCTACTAGTCTTTTAAAAATGTTAAATGCTAAATAAGGTTGATTTTATGTTTTGTTTAAATAAATTAAGGTTAGAAATTAACTTCAGGTGTTCTGGCAGTTCATTATAGGCTTTAAGACAGTTATACAAGCAATTATTTTTTTGATGTGTTGTTCTAAACAGAGAAAGGTAGAAGTTGGATCTATTCCTAGTATTATGATTATGTATGTCTAGGTTCCTATTTAGAATGAAGTTATGTTTTAATTGGTTGTGAATGATTTTAAACGCAGTTTTATAGAGTTCAAATAATATAATATTTTTTAAGCTTAGATATTTATCATTGTATATAGAATCAGATGGGTGTAACATGGGCAGCCCTTGGGCAAACTTGACACATTTTTTATGCATCATATCTAATTTTTTTAGATAATTTTGTGGAGCTCTACTCCAAATGGGTAAAAAGTAGGAAATGTGAGATTTTATATATGATGCATATATTGTGTATATTGAATGATCAGAAAGGAATTTTCGTAGCCTCCTCATTAAGAATATGTATGGAGATATATTTTTAATTACTTTTTCTTTAAGTGAACTCCAATTTGATTTGCTGTCAAGTATTAGACCTAGATAGTTGAAGTTTCTGACAAATTCTACATTCACATTATTATACTGCAGTGAGTTTATTATATATATATGAGTCTTATTTTCAAACTATAATATTTTAGTTTTTTTTAAATTTAATAAAAGCCGATGCTTGGTTAGCCATTCCTCAATTAACAGTAAATCATGTTGTATAAATCAGAGTCCTCGGCATATTTAATTACGGCATCATCTGCGAATAACTGGATACAACCCTTTAACTTCAGGTGAGAGATATCATCCATATATAATTTAAATAGTAATGGGCCTATTATAGATCCTTGCGGAATCCCTTTTGATATTGTTTTTTCAATACTAAAGCTATTGTTTATTCTAACTTTTTGTTTACGGTCTTGAAGATATGTTTTGAAAAAATTTAACTGACCCGATGTGAAATTTAATTTCTTTAATTTTGATAGAAGAATATCGTGATCAACGCAATCAAAGGCTTTTTTTATATCAAGAAATACACAACTAACGAATTTACTATTATCAATATTTTTTGAGATAAAGTCATTTAAAAGGAGACAGGCAGCTGTAGTATTTGATTTTTCTTCAAAACCAAACTGTTTTTCACTTAGTATAGGATTATTTTTAATAAAAATGTTAAATCTATTTTGAAAGATTTTTTCAAAAATTTTTGACAAGCCAGATAATACAGAGATTGGACGATAATTCGAACAGGCGGTTGCTTATCCACCTTTGTAGACAGGTGTAATGATAGCTGTTTTTAATGAATTTGGATAAGTATTAGATTGAAGTGCATTATTAATAAGAGTAACTAAAGCAGGAGCTAAACGATGCGAAAATCGTTTTATTAATTTGGTTGAAATGTTATCGTATCCCGTGGCAGCTGCCGAATTCAGAGATTGAATAATTTTAGATATTTCTTCTAAATTAGTAAGATAGATGTTGAAATTTGTATAGATATTTCTTCTGAATTTGTTTATATAATTAAGATCAATGCTATCAATTGGAATATTTATTCCCTTTGTAATATTCGAAAAATACTTGTTAAAGGCGGTGGCAATATCATTTTCGCGTTCTAGTATCATGGAGCTGTGATGTATTATTTTTATTGTTTGTTTTACATTAACAATTTTGGAGTTAAACATAATGTGTTTATAGCAATCCCAAAC
The DNA here is from genome assembly GCA_947095535.1 of Poecilobothrus nobilitatus. Taxonomy (NCBI): domain Eukaryota; kingdom Metazoa; phylum Arthropoda; class Insecta; order Diptera; family Dolichopodidae; genus Poecilobothrus; species Poecilobothrus nobilitatus. The sequence continues at coordinate 171,624,499 of OX352772.1, forward strand.
CTTCTTACTATTATTGGAGTTGTTAATAATTAAATTAGAAAAATATTTTTTTTTTGCCTCGATTAATAAAGTTTTAACTAAAAGTTTGTGTTTTTTGTATAATATTTCCGTATGGGAATCATCTGCGTATTTTTTTTTAAATTTAAACAGTGAATCTCTTATTTTCATTTCACTTAGGATTTCTTGAGTGATCCAAGCCTTTTTTACTTATTTTTTTAATTGGAGTAATTTGCGTGTTAATATTTATGATATCTTTCATTTTAAGAACTAATTCGTCAAAATTTTGCGAATAGTGGTAAGTCATTCCAAAAGTTATTCGCACTTATACTTTCATAATTTAGAATAGTTTTAAAAGAATTGGTTATCTCTGTTATTGGGTTTTGATTAATGCTTATAAAAAACATTTGATGGTCAGATAAGCACGAATCTAAAACATGAAACCAGTATTTACTTTGAATAATATCACTAATGAAATGATCGATAATGGTCTTTGAATTCCTACCAAATCTAGTAGCAAATTCTTGATCAACCTTATTACAAATTAGGAATCCGTTGCTTAATAGAGTGTTTGAATATAGATTTATCTCAGATTTTTCTTCATTTAGTAAATTTAAATTAATATCGCCTAGAATTAGACATTTTTTGAATTGCGATGTTATATAATCTATCTTATCAATAAAACAATCGATAGAAGTTTCATGTGCCCTGTATATATCAAAGATATTAGTGTTCTGTTTTTGTCGTTTAACTCCCAGAATATTGCTTTTTTGAAATTCTTCGCCGTATATTTAGTAACTATTTATATCATTCCTCAAATAAATCGCAACCCCTCCAAAAGAGTTGTCTCTATTGGCAAAATAAGCATTATACCCTTCAATATTGTAAAATTTATTTTCTGTGATATGCAACCAAATTTCAGTAAGTACAATTACATGAATTTGCTTTTTAAAGTTGTTATTTATCAAAGCCTCTTCACTATATAATTTGTTTCTTAAGCTTTGAATATTTAAATAAGCTATGTTAAAACTATTTTTGTACATTTGGTTTTCTTTACTAATATCAAAATGGGTAGAATAATCTATGTTTAATAAATGTTTTACGTTTGCTATATCATAGACCATTTTTTAAAACATAACATAGAATGTTGGGATTTAGTAAATACACAAACCATAATATAACAATTAGTACAGCTAAATAATCGCATTACAAGAGTAATTATTGAATAACAATCGAAATCAATAAAAAAAATAATTTGATTAAGAAATAATCCAATTTGTTGTTGATTGTTGAAAAATAATAAAAAAATCAAAAGTACAAAAATAAAACGAAAAAAAACACAATCACTGAATAATTGTTGAAAAAATAAAAAAATAAATATTTTTGACACATATTTTTGATTATCATTAAAATATGAAATAGTGTTACTATAATATTCCACATCTACTATCTATCTATTAATATTTGGTTGTATATTTTCTTTTTTATATTTTATTAAATTATGAATAAAAGTGGCTTTACCACAGCATGATGAACCGGCCAGCATCATAGTAAACGGGTGAAACTGAATAGTTGTGTTAGTTAAAAACTAACTCTGCTAACCTATATTTATATGAAAAGCTCTTTTCCCTAAGTGAATATAAAATATGTAAATTTAGTTATTCCATAGAACATTCTCCTATAAACCTTCGACATGGTTAAACAAATTCTCATAGTTGACCTACAATATTTTTTTTTTTTAAATGCATTGCTCTGCCACATAAATGTGGACAGGAAATTGCACAGCCTTTCCTGTACAGGCGTGGCTGTAAGTGTCGTAAGGGGGAATAAACCAAACATAGACTTTGTTATCTGATGACCTATATCATTGTGATAAATTCCAGTTCCTGAAAAAGTGTACTGTATGCCCTTGTACAGCAATTATTTTCATCTGAAAGACTGGTTTTAATTGCTGAATTAGGTATTTGACCACCATTTACGTTTAACAAATTGTGAAATATCAAAATGTTTAAAATTGTATGGGTTTTTTCATCTTTTTCCAGAGTAACCCACATTTTCTGTCATACAAAAATGATTGTGTTTAATAACTGTTCATTGGAATTGTAAAACTTTTTACTTCAACGCGTTTATAATTATATTTAGATTTCGATTTCCCAAGAACAGCATTGTGTGCTAACAGCACGCTTGGATTAACGCTAACAAGCCTCATAAATAGAGTGGCTTCTAAATTCTGATGAATCGAATCGTCTGCAAAAAAATAAAAAACTGGTTTTTCAAATGTTAAAACTATATGAATGTTTACATTATTTATAAGTAGAGTAGCTTGATTAAACATATCTACGCGTAGTTTACCCATAAGTTCCACTACATTGCTGTTATGATACAATTTTTCGCGCTTTTTTGATCCATTATTATCAGATTTAGCTATATTTGCTTTATCTAAAACCTATCCTGCACATTCTAAATGAGTTGCAGCAGCATCTGTACCATAATTTAATAATGATTTAAGATAAGCTCTATAGTGATCATTTCCATCAGATAGTGTTATATTTTTGCCATTTAATTGAACATTATATTGTTTTATTAAAGAATGTAAAATGTTATTAACTACACTTGGTTGTATTATTGTTTTTCCATCAGCAGTTTTATCATTATTCCAATGTGTTCCATCTTTCTTTAAGATCTGTACTTTTAATCTCAGATATGTTGAAGACAAATCTCTATATGTATCGCCATGACCCAGTGAAACAAATTCAATAGTTGAAGGGTTGTCTAAAGAAGCAATAGAATTGTAGGAAACTTCTTCAGATCGTAAAATGCTAGATTGAATGGGTTGGATTTTTGAAAATATCGAACTAAGATTTCATAGACTCAATTATAATTAATTAAAAATATGTTTTTGTTCCTTTTTGTTATTATCTTTGCGTCGTTTTGACGTAAAATAATTTAAATTTTTAATGAATGGTCTTTTTATAGTTTTCGTTTTCTTTTACCAGAACCATACATTTCATTCAGTTTTCGTACGGCACCACGTGGTACATTTTTAACAATCTCTTTACTACGATCTTGCATAACTTCTTTTGCATTTGCACTACATGCAATATCAGATAAAGCATTGATTAAATAAACTCTTTTTTCAAAATATCAGCGCGTAATGTAAATAATTGTTTCAAATATCTAATATTATATAATAAGTCCCCCAAAAAAGCTTCCCAATCCACGACCTCTTTGAAAAGATACGGTTGAATGTAATAAAGGGCCAATATCATCAAGTCCTCTACCAGATTAAATTAAATAATACTTATAGTATACTCTCTTCATAATGAATAAAATAAAATAATATTATATAATTTTATAAAATCGCTTTTATTTATACTTTTTTTAAAATGTAGTACAATTTTTGTTGGAATTGAACTATTGGAAAAGTTTATTTTGCATTCATATTTATCACATAAAAGAAATTCAATCACATCACATTTAATGAAATGTTATTAAATGATTTCTCCACATTGCAATATTGAATATTACTGAATTCTTTTATAGTATCAGTGAAAGCATTTTGTATGTTAACAAATCTTAAACACCTTACATCTTTATCACCTATTTTTTGCGGTTCAATTATATCTGTGTACATGAAAAACATATCTGGTTTAATAATTGGAATCAATTGTACACTATCTATAAAAGTTTTGAAAGCTTCTATTACACGTGATTTATATTTTTTTAAAATCTGTAACTTTCGAAGATACTTGATTAAAACATGTTGTCAAAAGTCTTTCGAAGATATAAGCATAATTTGCTCTTATTTTTATATCTATTTTAGGCCTAGTAACACATATTGTAGTGTAACTTATATTTTTAGGCATCTACTTCGCTTTTGCTGATTGTGTATAATGTACTTCATCGTTTATAAAATTAAAAATTCCCAATCAACTCAATTCCCAAAAATTCAAATCAACTGTCCTTCAACTTCTTTAAACCTATTAAGTGGGCGTATATTGTGAATTAGTGTTAGTAGTAGAAAAACTTTCCAGTCGCATATCATTTGTTTTTCTATGTATGTAATATATGATGTTCCAACTCCCATCATATCTTTCTGCATAACTTTAATAAATATTTGAGTACTTTTTCCCATTCTTCACCATAAACATTTGAAACGAAATCATTAACATACATTTCTGAAATACCAACTTTCCACCTTGAATCACACATGCATTTATTCATTTTATTTGTAAAAGATGATAATGAATTTTCTGGATAGTTGATAGATGAAACACTGAGTAAAGTGACATAAAATTCACAATTTCTTATATGTTCTCCATGAATAAATCCGCAATATTCTTACGAATTGGAAAATTAAGTTCTGTTTGAGTATTACCTGCTGACCTTAATGAATTACTCAACTCTTTGCTATTTATAGTTTTTTCGTTGGTGGGCTTAGGCTATCTAAAAGAACTGTAATAATGTCTCCTGTATCAGTTTCAAAAATTTGTACATTTTGATTTCTAATTGATTTTCTTTTTCTAAGACGTTCTCCAACTGAAGCAGCTCACAATGCTTTTGTTCAAACATTTTCTTGAACTTCATCATCAAATACTTCGTCGTCAGCTTCTTTTTCATATACTTCTTCTTCTTCAGAAACATCTTGTATTCCAACATTCTTATATTCACGAAAATGTGATTGAGTTTCCGCATCTATATACATTGGTTTTGAACGAGTTTGAGTACCTTTTGTTTCCACAATTTTTACTTTCTCCTCTTTATTTCTCTTAAGTTGTCATTTTTAGCACATTTCCAAAAAAATTTTAAAAAAATGTGCTTATTAGTTTCACTCTGTCCGTCTGTCATTCTGTCCGTCAGTCTGTCTGTTTACAAAACTTCTACACCGTTAAAGATAGAGAAGAAAAATTTTAACCAGGGGTAGGTAAAAAAAAATAATTTTGTGGAACAACATTTTCATGTAGCCCCACCCATTACGGAGCTAAAGCCCCTCAAACTTTGACAAAAAGCCTTAATTTTAAATGCATATATCTTATGTTCTGCTTAAGATTTTTACAATCTTAAAACATCATTCGACAGGTATTTTTTTTAACTTTGTAAATAATAAATAATTTTTTTTTAAATTTAGTATTTAAATTCACCGTTATGTGAAAACAGAATTTTGCATGATTTTTCTACTTTCATAACTCCGGCACGCTTTTAGATAGAGGCTTGAAGTTTTGAGACAAGAAAGAACTTTTAGAATTAGTATAAGTTTGCTCAGAAAATTTTTTTTCGACCACCCCCTGTTTATGAGCTATTAGGGCTTAAAAATTTAAAATTTGCTATTTTTAAACACCTGTAACTTAGGAACCTGTACACATTTTACTTCTGCAAGATATAAAAATTAAAGCTACTGTAATATATTTTTATGTGTGTTGAAGGTTTATTTTAGTTGTAAAGGATTCCAAAGCTGCAGCTCTTCAAAATTTCGAAAAAGCCCCATTTTCAGATGTATATATCTCAGGCTCTGCGTAATAGTTTTGCAATCTAAAACCGCCAGAAGATCGAAAATTTTATTTTCTATATAAAACAATATCAAAATTTAATAATGTAATATTTTGTAATTTACTATTTAAATTTATCGTTATGTAAGAACCACATTTTGCATGAAATTTCTTTTTTCATAACTCCGGTACGCCTTTAAATAGGGACCTGAAATTTTGAGACAAGAAAGAACTTTAGAATTAGTATAAGTTTCCTCAGAAAATTTTTTGGTAGCATCTCCTCTTTAAGAGTTATTAAGCCTCAAAAATTGAAAATTTGCTATTTTTAGACACCTGTAACTTAGGCACCAGTGAATATTTTTCTTCGGCAAGACATGAAATTTAAAGGTTCAATAATATATTTTTACGTGTGTTAACGGCTTTTCTTAGTTATATAGGATTCCGGACTTACGGTCCCTCAAAATTTCAAAAATGTCCTATTTTCACTTTTTTTCTTATTACATGAAATTTTCAAATTTTTGGGCAAATCACAATTCTAAACGTTTGTATAGTCTTTTGAAAATGTGCGCTTTTAAAAACCGTTGGTTTACATTCTACCTTGTTTGTTTCTTATTTTAAATAGATTTTGTGTGTATAAATACAATTTTTGAGTGTCCGTGAGATGTTTATTTAACAATATTTTTTTTATATTTTTATCCAACTCATTAAGTTCAACGTCCGCATTTTGCTTCATGTTCTCATAAATCTCAGGTTTTAAAATTATCATTTTATTGAATGTTGTATTATTCATTTTATAAAATTTCCTATTATCCCTTACAGTACTGCACCAAGAAGTGTAAGTAAAAATCCACCACGTTGAAACCTATTTTTTGTTTTGCTATTTATAGATTTTTTCCAGCAAATAATTGATCTTAATTCTTTTTTATACTTTCGTAATTGGGTTGTTGCGTTTTTACTCAGATTACAATTACCTTTTAAAATATTTACAGATATTTCGCAAAATGTTTTTATTACTTCAGGATCACAGTGTTTTATAATTACTTTCTGGAATTTTGGTTTAGTGGTTTTTAATAGACGCGATATATATCGATTGGTCTTCAAATGTTTCATATTCCTCTCTAAATTGTTCTAATTAATTTCTCGTACAATAACACAAACCTTTCCCAAATATATCACTTCTTAATCGAAATATATCATTAACGTCTTGAGTAAGATCTATTAATATATAGCCATATGGGACTAATGTCACATCATTTTATACTTTTTCAAATGCTTTGATTTGATTGGGATATATTTGGCGAGCTAATATCTGCGATTTATCTCTTGGATTTTTGAAAAGTACTAAATATTTATAGTTGAGTGAAATATCTCTTGAAAATTTATCCTGGTGAAAAACATTTTATGTTACAAATATTACAGATAAATTTGTATGATGTGATCCTCTAGTAAATAAATCACATACATACTTATCATGAGCATTTAACATCATATCATCAATAATAATTAACAAAGGTTTTTGATTATCATTAAAATCTGAAATAGTGTAACTATAATATTCCACATCTACTATCTATCTATTAATATTTGGTTGTATATTTTCTTTTCTATATTTTATTAAATTATGAATAAAAGTGGCTTTACCACAGCATGATGGACCGGCCAGCATCATAGTAAACGGGTGAAACTGAATAGTTGTGCTAGTTAAAAACTAACTCTGCTAACCTATATTTAAAAACTCTTTTCCCTAAATGAATATAAATTATGTAAATTTAGTTATTCTATAAAACATTCTCGTATAAGCATTCGATATGGTTAAACAAATTCTCATAGTTGACCTACAATTTTTTTTTTTTAATGCATTTCTCTGCCACATAAATGTGGACAGGAAATTGCACAGCCTTTCCTGTACAGGCGTGGCTGTAAGTGTCGTAAGGGGGAATAACTCTTACGACGTGTGTGGGATTCGAACCCACACTCCCTCGGTGTTTACAGCGTATTTTATACGCTAATACCCACTAAGCCACCGAGGCCCCTGACCTACAATTTTTACAAGGAAATGAAAAGCAATATTTCCTAAAAGAGTTAACCATACTTGAAAAAGGAAGTTTAATTCCAACTGTGTATCACTTAAAAACACCGTACCCCGCAGAAGAACTTAGTCAGGATATGAAATATAATAACCAGTATTACGAAATTAAAATAAATGGACTTAAATGGAATAACGGTTTAGTTGAATATTTAGATGTAAAATGTATATTTAACACTATTTAGAGTCAGCTGAAAAAAATTATGTTAAAAGAGAACAAAAAAGCTTATTCTTCAAAAGTACATTGACAGTGTTAAAATAGAAGATCTAAGCAGAAACTTGCCGTCATTGCAAAAGATTGATAACTTTAAATCAAATATGGACAAATTTTGTTTATAACATGGTCAATGTGCTCACATCATCTTAATCTATTATCAACTACAAGACCCAGGTAATTAAATGTTTTCACAATTTCAATTGGGTAGTTTTTATAGTGAATATTGAAATTGTGATCTGTTTTATTATTAAATACAATTATTTTGATTTTTTTTTTTATTTAATAGTAGACTATGTTTATCCAGCCATATATTGATAGTTTCTAAATCACAGTTTATTGCATTTGCCAAATCAACTTGGTTTTTTTCAGCATATTTCAGTACAGCATCATCCGCGGAAAGCTGAAGTGTTCACTTTAAATTTAGCTGACATATATCATTAATATATATTTGAAAGAGGTCAGGACCTAAAATAAAACCCAGTGGAACCCCTTTTCCTATTGTCTTTGCCTGACTTTGAGAAAAGTTGATGCGAACAAATTGTTGTCTCTTAGAAAGATATGATTTAAAAAGATTCAGGTGGTTATTGTTAAAATTTAGATTAGATAATTTGATAAGTAGATTATTATGGTCTACACAATCGAAGGCTTTTTGCAAATCAAGGAATACACAAGCCACAAATTTACGCGAATCGATTTCTCTAGTAAGAAAATCAGTTAAGTTAACACAAGCTGCAGTTGCATTAGAACTTTTTACGAATCCATGTTATTCCTGACTAAGAATAGGGTTGTGGTAGAGGAAATGATGCAATCTATTCTTGATAACTAACTCGAAAATTTTGGAAAATTTTGGAAAAAGAGACAAAGTTCAATATTTCCACTTTTGTAGATTTGTGTTACAATTGCTGTTTTAAGAGAATTTGGGAAAATTGAAGTTTGAAAAGCAATATTAATAAACTTTACCAAGATTTGAGTGAATCTTTTTTTTTCAATTTCAAAGATACTCTGTAGATTTAAAAATAAAAAATTTTTTTCTGTTTTTTATTTTCATGTAAAAAATTTTTTTTACTACATTTACATTTGCGTATAAAGTAAAAAAAAAAAAAAGTTTTAATTCTTTTTATTTTAAACCTATCCCTTTTCAACTTCAAATTGGAAATAAGCAATATCAAATTGGAAATAAGCAATATCAAATTAGAAATAAGCAATATTAAATTGCAAATAATCATTTTCAAATTGGAAATAAACTTTAAAAATTTTAAAATGAAAAGGTATAGCAAGCCGGGCATGATAAAACAATGTGTAAAGTTTTTCATTTGTTGTATTTTCGCCAAAAAGATGAAAGTTTTCTATTGTCGATATATAAAAATAAAATTTTTGGACTTAAAGTGCCGTATAGAAAAAGAAAAGCTGATAATATTAAAAAACAAATTTGTGCTTTGTATAACAATGATGGGGATTGGAGAGAGCTCGCAAAAACATTAGGAGTGAAAACGACAACTTCATATAGATGGGTTAATGGACAGAACGTGGCTGAAAAGCAACGAGGTGCGAATAGAAGGAGCAAAATCACAAACGAACACCCTAATTTTATGGAGCAATGCGTTGAACAAAATACAAGAATTACTTTAAAGCAATTGAAAGAAAAACTTATTCAGGTTCATCAAATTGATGTCTCCGTGGAATGTGTGCGCAAACATTTTGATGGTATGCCTTTTACACTGAAGGATATTCGGAGGGAACAGGAAAATGCGAATAATGAAATTAATAAGAGAAAAAGACGTCAATATGTAGAACAACTTATTGCATATCAATCTGAAAATAGACCAATCATATATATGGATGAAACTAACTTTAATCTTTTCATATCAAGTACAAAGGGAAGAACCATAAAAGGACGCCGTTGTAGTTATATTGCAGCAGGCTGTCGTGGCGCCAATGTTCATATTATTGGATGCATAGGTAATGTGGGGCTTATTCATCACAAAGCAAGAAGAGGAGCATTTAAAATCCTGCAAGCTAAAGAGTGGAAACGCAATTGTCTGCGCAACGCTCTAACCAAATATCAATCGCCAGTCGTAATGGTAATTGATAATGCACCTTGTCATACATCTATTGAAGATGTGTTTCTCGACAGTGAATTTATCAATCATCGGTTATTAAGATTAGGTCCGTACAGTTCAATGTTAAACCCAATAGAACTTGCTTGGTCAGCTCTTAAGGCTTCTATTAAACGAGATGTAGCAACTGAAATGCTACAGATTTTAGCAGGTGAAAATAGGACAAATTTGACCCAAAACGAATTTCGCCTACAAAGGATTGAATATATTGTACAACGAAATGTACCAAATTTATCTGTTGCAAATTGTGCTAAATATGTTGCATATGTTCAAAAATTCATACCAGATGTTTTAAATTTGATTGATATGATTTTTTAATTTATTATATTAATAAAGTTTTGATCATAAAGATTGTTGTACACCGCGTGTTTTGTTAACTTAAATGATTATTTCCAATTTTTAAAGTTTATTTCCAATTTTTAAAGTTTATTTCCAATTTGAAAATGATTATTTTCAATTTGATATTGCTTATTTCCAATTTGATATTGCTTATTTCCAATTTGATATTGCTTATTTGCAATTTGATATTGCTTATTTCCAATTTGAAGTTGAAAAAGTAAAGAATGTTAAAACAATTTATTTTAAGTCTTACTTCTTTTTTTTTTACTCATCACATTTTTAAAGGAAGATAGATGAGTACATTTTCTATTACAAAGAACAAGTTTTTTATTTTCATTTCCTTTAAATGCAACATTTTTTTCTTTTGAATTTTAAAGATGCTCTGTAGATTTAAAAATAAAAAAAAATTTTCTGTTTTTTATTTTCATATAAGAAATTTTCTTACTACTTTTATATGTGCGCCTAGTATTTAAACCAGGTATACAATTTTGTTTATTAAGGGCCGACCCTTAATAAAATTCCTTAATACTTGACTTCCTACTGTACAACCATTTGGAACTTATAAGTTAACAACCCACACATACAACCTAACCCAAAAGCTCCACCAAAACAAATTTTTGGCTTATTGTAATCACAGAAAATCAATTATTTAGTTCATTAACCATGCCTGACAACTTACACAATATCAACAACATTCACTTCCTACTATAAAACTATTTGAAACTTATAAGTTAACATCCCACACATACAACCTAACTTAAAACCTAAACCAAAACAATCAAAATAAGGTCTTGACCTACTAACCAAACATGACCTATATTAAAGCCATCAATCTAAATATAGGTCAGCATGTCGTTCGATATGGGTTGATTTTTTCCCATCCCAAAGTGCAGAGTTACCTACTCATGATATAACCATTAACCGTAGTCTGTAGATGTTAATTCTATTCACATAAAACTATTTATTTGTGAAATGCAATCTCTTAGAATATTAAAATCAAAGTGTATTCTATTACAATTTACAATAAGTATTTGCAATAACTACGTGACTATAAAACTAAAACGTAATTATCTTTGAAATGTAGGTATACATATGTATATGCTGTGTTCTCTTACAATGTAAAAAAATACTAATTAATAAAAATTCCCAAATTCGATATGAAATTGTGTAATAATAAATAAAGACAGCTAGGCATATGTATATAGAAAGTATATAAAGTATGAAAGTATTTCATATATATATATATAGAAAGTATACTTCAATACCGATGAAAAGCAAAGCAAAGTAAAAAATGTATTTTGGAATTATTTTATTAGAAGATTTTTTTTTTAAAGCTAAATTGAAATATTGAATATATACGCTTATTATTGAATATATAGTTAAAAAGACAATTTTTTTTTATGAGCTTAAAATGAATTTTGCTCAATTTATAAGCAATAAGAAATTGAGAAATAATTTTTGAGTGGATGTGAGGTACAAAACATTGACTAAAAAATTTTGTTCTGGGTGAATACTCTATGTAAATCATTTCTTACAGGTCTAGATATTTTGTAAGACTTTCCCAATTTAGTGGTACTTTGACGATTTTAAAGAGATGTTTGCTTCGCCAACTATTTTCCTTCGTATAGCAGTTAAGGTTCCATAATATTTTGTTGTTCCTTTGATATGATTGTAAACTTTTAATATTTTTTCGACATCATTTATCCATATTCCTCCATGTGTCTTGAAAATTTTTTATGTCTGGGGTTACATCCATACAAGAGATTGATCCAACTCAAGATTAATATCTTTGTTTGATTCGTCATTTTCTGGTGCTTTACTTACAATATTTTCTCTTAAAATTTGTCGTGTCTCTATTTGAAATACCTATAATATGATCATAGTTTTTGTCATAGTTTTTGGATCAAAGAAACTGGTTTGTGCTGAAAATCTTATATTTTCTGTTTCAAGGATATCTACTATAATATCTCTTAATATTCTAGGGTCAAAGTAGTGAGTTTTTTCTGACAGTACCCTAGGGGTTGAGCTAGTGTTCGGGTTTGTATTGGTTTCATTGTCATTAGACGAAGTGGGTGGAGGACATGAAATTATATTCATATTTTTACATACATATTTCAACCACAATACTTTTAAAATTGTGGGGGTTGCCACCTCCAAACTCCCCCTAAACAAACTATCAAAACGCAATTTGATATTGCATCCAACACTAAAGTGCATCCTACTTACATTTTTACATACATATTCCAACAAGAAAACGAAAAGGCAAAATAAATGTATGAGAAATAAAGTATGAAAATGTTTTTTTTTATGAAAATTGTTGTTTCAGTTTCATATTTGTGTACTCTGGTGCGGCTATTTGCCAATATATACCATACTTATTATATACCATTGACAAGAGTGTGAAGAGTAATTTCTAACGGTATAATAGTAAATGGGTCTCTTTGGAAATTTCGAAAATTTCACATGTATAGTGATTTTTTGTTGAAAGTTCGAATTTTTATTTTTGTTTGTTTAAATTCCCAATTTTAACTGCAATATCTCAAAAACGGTAGCACTGAGTCAGATGAAACAAGATGTATATTAACGACAGTATTACGCTGTACAAAATTGTAGAAAATGCTTCCAGTTTATTGTCTTACGGGAAAAATATAACGGTTTAATTGTACAAAATGTTAAGAAAATTTTGTAATGCATTTTCCAATCACTAGATGGCGCCATCATATGACATATATATTCGGAACTGTCACGTCATAAGGTACCGTTATGTGATGACGTCATCTCGATATCTTGGGTCCTCTCTACGGAAGTACACCCAAATATTTTCTATATTTTTTTTTATATCACATTTATCACGTATCACGTTTTATCTGTTTTTCTTATTTATTTTTGTAAAAAGGCGTCGCATTAATTCTTTACAATAATTCATTTTTTTTTTACAATAATTCATTCATATTAATTAACATTGGATTTTTCTTTTCTCCATACTCATGTGAATACTTATTTACGAAAAATCCAATGATATTAGTTTTTCTCATACAGATAATATTTATTTAGTTTAATTAGATTGATTCTTCTTTTCTCTATTATGTAATGTGACTCATGGCGCAGTGGTTAAGTCGCCAACCTATCAATGAAAGAGTCTTGGGTTTAAACTTCGGTCAGGTCATATAAAGAAAAAATATGTAGTAATTTCATATCGTAATAATGTATATCGTATAATTAATAGTAGTAATAATAATAATAATAGTAATAACAATAACAATAATAGCTGCAGTGGAGCTATCTTTGGTTATATCATGCAGTAAGGTGTTATATACTACTGCACATTGTAATCCACTGATGGCTCTGACTCTGTAGTAAAATAATTATAATATTAATAAGAATACTAATACCAATAATTAACTCTGCTACAGTGCCAGTGGGGATTCAATATTTACCTCATTCAGAAAGGTGTTATATACTACTGCATGTTGTAACTCTTGTAACAGTTATAGTCCCTGTTTAGGAAAATAGTAATAATAATAGGCGGATTCATAGTTTTCTTACAGTCCCACTCCCAATTCAATGTTTCCGTATCCATTTTCCATCCTTTTATCCAATGATATTTGCTAAAGGGGGAGGTGGATTTAGTCAGTAAGAATCTGAAACTACCAAAGGGAAATTCTTAGTGTCTTTGGAGATTCCCACCTCCCTTAGGAGAAAAAGAAAAAAACATATGGGGATACTTATTTTCGAAGGGTTACATTTTTTTGTATAAGTTGATTACATTCTTTATCAACATAAGTAAGATTAATTTTTGCCAAATCATTTTCATTTTAGCGCAAAAAAAAAAATATTTGAAATAAATTAGAAGTACAGCCTTTTGCGATGTTTCCTGACCCGTGAGCCTCTCTGTTGAGCCTGTTGAGCCTCCCTGTAACCGGACCCGTGACCCGTGTGCCTCTTCCGGACCCGTAAGCCTCTCTGTTGAGCCTCTCTGTAATAAAATAGGCGGCTGCTTACGTATTTCCCGTAAAAAAATGTTCACAATACGTAAGATTCTTTTTATCTTAATTACAAATTACTAAGGGGTCTTGTTCCCTACTTTTTTTTTATGCCAGTTACCTTACAGATTTCACGCAGTGACACGAATCGTGTTTTCTGCATTCAAGTACGAGGGTTCTAGAACTGATTTCTATCTGCTGCAATATTCCGGAAAACTTTACTTTTTTGTAACAGGATTTTGCTTATATTTTAGAACTTTTGTTGTTTTTGTTTTTCTTATAGTTCACGTTTTTTTTTTATGTTAGAATTGTTTTATAACACTGGCTATATTTACCTTGCCTAGAACAGCCTCACTCTAGGTATCGAAGAAATGGGCTTGATCACGATAATTTTTTTTTACTTTTTATTTATATTTTTGGTGTTATTTTATACCCTACATTTAAAGTATAGAGTATATTAACTTTGGTATGGTGTTTGTAACCACCAAAAGGAAGCGAGTGTATATATTCTGTGTATTCATGTGTATATATTCTGAATCAGGATCACCTCCTGAGTAGATTTAGCGATGTCTGTCAGTCCGTTCGCACGATAACTCAAAAACTAGTGAAGCTATCTTGATGAAATTTACATAGTAGGTTACTAATTACGAAAGAAAGGCTAAGTTCGATTCTGGACAAAATCGGTCAATCGGTTCGGGAACCTCCCATACAACTCCCAAAACCGAATACGCATATCTTCGAAATTTATAAAGATAGAAATTTCAAATTTGATACGAGAGCGCTGTTTCCTGAATCCCTAATTTGCCTAAAATTTGAGATGAATTGTAGTGGTTGTCCGGCTATCTCGCACACAGCTCCCAAAACCGAGCTTATATCTTATGCTTATATCTTCGAAATTAATAAATATAAAAACTTGAAATTTGATATACAGCCTTTGTTCTACCCTGTTCTGATGATGACTCTAAAATTTGAGATGAATTGGGGTGGTGGTCCGCGTGCCTTCACACACTTTCCAAGACCTAACAAGCATATCTTCGAATTTAATAAATATGGAAACCTGAAATTTTGTACAATGATTGTAAAAGCATTTATTTTTTTAGCTTATATTAAATACCTATCTAAAATTACTTATGGATTTTTAATTTAATTTGAATTTTTTAGGTGTAGGGTATAAAAAAATCGGTTGGATCGACTTACTGTTACATTTACTTGTTTTCTTATTATAAATGTTTATTTTATTATTCTTATTACACATTTTATTATTTCTATTAAAGTTAAATATTTTTATTATTATATGCTTTTATATTAACTCGTCGGTGTCGGTTTATTTATTTATTTATTTGTCATTCTGTCGCGCTTTTTATTATCTTCGTAATCTGTTAGCAACATTTGTAAGTGTTGTAAGTTGCAGAGGAAAGTGTAGAGGTTTCAAAAGTGGGGGTCATGTTGTTCGAATTCAGTTCACATGCAACTTTTTTTTTTTTAACTATCTATTCATCATATTTTTGAATAAAATATGTATATATTTTGTATATATGATTTTAAAACTTAAATTTTTATCTCTAAATTCATGCATACAATACACACGCAATATATTTTTGATCTTTTCTCCTATAATAGTATAATATTGATGTCCATTGCACACGGTGTTTTTTTTGTATTAGCAAAACACAATACATACAATATTTTTATTTATGTTGCTAAATTATTTTGTTTTAAAACATTTGTTTAGGATTTAAATCAGAATATTTTTTGTCAACATTCTTTAATGCATATTGAATTAATGCATATATGGTGCAGAGGAAAGTGTACAGGTCTTGAAAGTGAGTGTTAATGTATGGACTGTGGTTCGAATCCAATTCGTATATGTATAATTTTTTATTTTTTTTTTTTAACTCTATTCATCCATATTTTTTAAATAAAATTTTATGTATAATATAGATTCAAAACTTTATTTTTCTTCTTATTCATAATTCATGCATACAATACACATGTATTTGATCTTTCATGCTATAATAATTTAGTTCAATCAATCTTGATGTGCACATGGGTTTTGTATTAGGATTTAGCAAAACACAAAATATATAGGTACAATATTTTTATGTTGCTAAATTATTTTGTTTTAAAACATTTGTTTAGGATTTCAATCAGAATATTTGTTGTCAACATTCTTTATTGCATATTGAATATGTATGGCGTTAAAAATTAATGTTTTATGTGTTTTATTTAGGAACATTTATTATGTATTTTGTGTATATAGGTGTACATATAAAATTTTATTCAAATTCCAATTGCGAAATTCAAACTACATACATACATTATATTTTTTTTGTATATATATACATAGTAAAGAATATAAAAAGTAAAGATCATTTCAAAATTATGCTTTTGCGCATTACGAATTATGATTTACAAACAAAATGAATGTTGTCAACACAAAAAATTAAAACTACGTATGTAAGTATGTGCGTACGTACATAATATTATGTTAAACTAATTTTCTAAATTATTTTGTTCCGCTCCATTTGTTTATAATTTAAATCAAGATATTTGTCAACATTTTTTACTGCATGATCTTATTAAGCGATTAGGTAGGTAGGTGTTCAAGATTAGATGTTTATTTGGATATACGATATACTACTTATAGAAATATACAGTAAAAGACATTTATGTACATATATAATTTTCATACGTACGTGTTAGAAATGTTGCTTCAACTAAAATTGGATTGTAATATTTATAATCACAGTATTTTAGTACATATTTTACCCTGCGGGGTATTTTCATTATTTATGAGTTAAGGGAATATTTTAAACATTTGGTATAAAATTGTAAAATGTATTTTATATCAGAAACAATAATGTATGTGTGAATGAAAAATATCCCATCTTTTTTTTAAATTCAAATTATGTTTCTTTTAAAACTAAAAAGTATAAAATAAAATAATGTAAAAAAAATATTTTTTAAAATATGCTTTTATCGAAACCGAATTCGCCCCCTAAAAAGTAGAAAATAAAATTGATTGCAAAACTTTAGCTTTTTGGACTGTTATAATAATATAAAAGTGAATTGCTAGTGCAAGCATTTTGGACTGTTATAATATAAAAGTAAATTGCTGGAATAAAAAAGAAACACGAACCTCAAATTTCGCAGATTTTTATTTAACCTTATTCTACCAATTTACTTTTATATTATAACAGTCCAAAATGCTTGCACTAGCAATTCACTTTTATATTATAACAATTTATATTAAAAATATAAAATTTTATATTAAATTTTTATGTCCACATTTTCCATCCGGAGTCTTAATTGTTGCACCGGTTGAATTAACGCCCGTCCTATGTATGGTTGACCTGTTGTTGACATAATCCTCACCACAGCTGCTAACAACGTACTGAATTTTTGAAATTGAACTGTGTGAGTTTTTACAATTCGTCTTGGAGGAAATAATGTAGCTTCATGTGACAAGATCTTGATTGTTAGGTTCAAGTATGTGGAGTAATGTGTCATGCGGTTCCTTGCACAGAAAGCATTTTCCTGGACTGGGACATCTTGTTGCCACGTGACCTGGACCAGGGCAATTGTCACATAGAATTTTGGTTTTAACCGTTTCCATCCTTCTGCTTGTGTCTAGTGCCAGAAATTTGGAGCATTTTCTTATTTGATGTTGTCCTTTGAATGTTATGAAATTTTAAACAAATCCCTAGAAGCGCCGAACAATTATAGTTGTTTCTGTTATAGGTTATATTTTTTACCTTTTCATGAATAGCCTCCAAAGCTTCAAACCTGCTCTCCAGGAACTTTTCCAAGGTTCTCCAAGATAAATATTCCTTGCGCTTGTTTTGGCTCTATTCTCATAATTCATGTGTGTATGTGGGTAGTTTATGCACCGTAATATAAACCAACATGGTTTCCCCACCGTCCACATTGATTTTCAAACTCTGTAATGCAAGCACACATTCTGTGGTTGTGTTCAAAAATTCCCTAATCTCTTCAACGTGTTCTTGCGTTGCCGTATTTTGGGTAAATATTTTTTTTAAATTATGTGCTTACTATAACTCTACGGTTTTCATATCGATCTCTCAGGACCTGCCACGCTACGTTATAATTATTTTCTATCAACTGTTAGTAACCCAGTAGCCGTTCTGCTTCTCCTTCCAAGTGCAGCCTCAGGTATTGTACTTTTTGAACGGCTACCAAGTGTCGGTTTCGTGTATAAGCGATTTTCTCAATATCGCCTAAGAATTTGTCCAGTAATAATTTGGGAAGCTTGACATTTTTGTGTATCTCTCTGTTTGGCACAACGCTAATATATATTTCGCATAGAGCTGTCATCATTTTCTGGAATTACTCTTCCTTGAAATAATCGCAATCTATTAACTTTTTGTTTTGATCTGCTAGAGGCAGTTATATTAATTCTGTATGAACGATCTTGGTTCAATACTCGCTTAGCTCCTCTAGCTTGTTGTTTATATAAACTCCACCATTGTTCAGTTTTAACACTCTTCGAATGCTATCTGCTATAGCCTCATATATTGTTTGTAAGAATTTTGTAATATTAATGCTTTCTCTATTTTTATTATTATTACCGACTGACGCCGCTATATTGCATGCTTACCGCCGCGCTAAGGCGTTTTATTCTATGTAATTGTAATCTATAATAAAAAGAAGATTACCTAAATGTTCACTATTTTCATTAACACAGGATAGTTTATTTTTCTATGTTATTGTATAATTTTACTTTATTATTTTTAGCTAAAAGTTTAAAGTTATATTAATTCAAAAAAAAAAATGTATTCTTTAATTTTCGTTACTAAAACACCCCTTTTAATTATTCTTTTAGTTGTAAACTTTAATCATGTTCAACAAACTGTTAATAAAACAATACTTTTCTTCTAGTAAACGGTTAATTTATACTTTTTTCGTTAAGATTGGAAATATAAAAAAATTTACTTCGTTTAGTTTTGACATAGTTTAAATTTTGTTTTAAAGATTTTAAAATTTGTAAATGAAATGACTCAAAAGACTCAACAGAGAGAATAATGGTTTTTACAGAAAAAATGGGGATCAACCTCAAGTTCACTGGTATAATTAAACCCATACTTATTAGCTGTGTTTTTGTTTGGTAGCTTGCGTTAAATAAGACTTGAAATCAAAAGTCTGTCAACAAAGTATAAAGAATAAATACCTTGGAATCACAAATGCACGACGCCTACCGCAGCTGTGAAAGCTACGATTTAGTTGCAGTCATTATACATATTTGTGCGCCATTCAGCCACAAACAGTACACTACGGCTACAAGCATCAGCTTCCATAATTAACCTGCATCAATCTTGTAAGAATTCCTTGGAGAGAGGATTGCTCAAATAGCACATCGTAAATAAACGAAACCGACATATATATTTTGAAGAACAGTTCTAAAAAAGGTGAAAAACCGATTTTGAAGTCTTCTCTGAGGAAATAAGTTTTTGTGTTTCGATGAGATTACCTGACTTTTCCACCGTTTTCCAAGCAGCAGGTCTGGTAATCCATATAGCTGCTGACTTTGAATTGGCTAAAAGAGTTTTAGATAATATAATTGTATTCTATTTTGACAGTCAAGTGGCAATGAAATTCGTGGAAGCAGTAGAGAACTGAACAGAAGTATTGAAAGTATTCTCACCACAGAGCATTACCAACTTGATTTGGGTCCCAGAACATGAGGTATTATAGGAAACAAGTGAGCAAATGAGCTGGTAAAACAAGAATTAGAGCTCGAGCTAGGTTCTTTAGCGATACCCTATCTTTCTACGTACCTATACAGACCTTCACATTTAATATTAAGAAGTATGTCCTCGAGTGTAAAGAATATAAGGCAATTGGTTGGTGTTATTACAGGACATTATCTTATTGGTAAACATACTAGACGATCAATTATGCATGTGGATTCTAACAAGATTTTGCAGAGAAATTGATGTGAAAGAGAGTCTAGAGCACTTTCTCTGAATCTGTCTTGGTTTGTTGTTAAGAATTAAGATTAAATAATTGACAATTCAATTTACGGTTAAATTATCATATCTAAAAAACAAAAAATTTTTATTAGGTATAAATTATTGCCAAATTAGCAATTTTTGTTATTATGATAATTTACCTGTAGAAATTATTAGTAAAATTTATTATTTAACTTTAATATTTTTTATATATTTTAAAATTAATATTGCTTAAGTCAGCAAATTTTTTATTTTAAAAAGGTTAACATTTTGTTGTATATCTTGACAACTTGTTCACAAAAATATTTCCATAATTGTAAAGTAACTTTTTAATTACAAATTCAAACATTTAATGTAAATTAAATAATAATAATAATTAGCTGACCTAAACATTTTGTGTGGTCACACTTTTAAAGTATAAACATCTGGTTCACTTTGTATACTATACACAGTACATTGTTGTTGTACAAAAAGAAAAATAATATTCTTTAAAATAAGAGAGGATCAGATTACACTATTTCTATTTTTATACATTATGAATGCAATCATATGCAATTATCTTTTAGTAAATATTTTTGATATTAATATTTTGGTTATGATTATTGGAAATTAGAATTAGATCAATATATATTACAAAATTTGTCGCAGTTAAAAATTCTTTAGAACAAAGCAGTAAATTAATATAATTTATTGACTTTGATATTTTATATGTAATTTTGGAATTCAAATTTTTGTATAAATAGACTAAGATTTTTAAAATAAAATCAGAGTTATTTCAAGCTCAGAAGAAATCAATACAACTTGTTTCTTTTTCTTTGTTAAAAATTAATTCTAAAAATGTAATTAACCTTGCATTAATCTTCTCTTTTCTCTTTTTGCAATTTACTTTGCAAAGTCTATCAAAACAGGAACAAGGAAACCCGGCAATTAACTTTGCCAAGACTTTTAACTTTGGCTTGCTGAGCCGAACAAAATTACAGCAACGTAGATGTGTGCCCATTGTAAGTAACATAATATTTAAACTAACGTGGTTAGGAAAAAGCATTATCATTATAACAATAAAATTATTACATGGCGACCCTGCACTAACCTGGAATAAAGTGCAGTGAACAACAACATCATAACAACAAGTTTACACCAATTTCAATCAATCAATTTATTTATAGATACTCAGTACCAGGAAGAATTTAATAGGCGTTTTGAGCAGTTGACAGTTCAAAATGTACGGGTTCAAAAAGAAATCAAAACAGCAGAAGAATTAGCCGAAGCTAAAAAAATTACAATAGAGCAGTACAAAAACAGAGTACTCCCTCCAAAAAGAAAACGAGGTGGAAAGACGGTCAAATTAAGAAAAGAGATTGCAAAATTGTACGGTTGCTTACTATATGTAGAATCAATCACCAACAAAGAAAATTTATTGAAGAAAATTTTTTTGTTTTTGCAAAGATTAAAAAATGTTTGTGGACATATATATAAAGAAAAACCCAATTTTTTGTAATTAACAATTTTATTAAGAACTTATATCTGTTATTCACTATATCAAATTCAATTAAATCCTAATTATCTTTAATTTATTTATTTATTGTTAATTCAAAAATATTAGTAATTTTAACATTAATTAACTTTCAAAATGTTTCCTTTTCGGTGACTCGGTAGCGATTAATTCAAAAATTAGAAAATATAATATATTAAATTTATTCTAATTGCAAAAAAGGTTGTTACCATTATAATCATATAGTTCCTTATGTAATATAGTTCATTAACCTTAGCAGTAACAAATTGCATTTTTATTATATATTAAACGAATCATACTCGACATTACATAAGAGACATATGATTATAGTACGTAAGAAATCTATCCAAAAGCGGTGATAAAATATAAATTAAATTAATATCTTATCCTATCACCATGACATCTGGTGATGAATAGAGCTAATAATAAAATTACTTAACTATTATACTATGTGTTGAAACTATGAAACAATAATAATGATTTCTTTTAGAAAAAAAAGAGAAAAACGATTTCGCTCATTATTGCTAATTAAAGTAAACATTAAATACAGCAGTACAATATAAGATGTGGAATATTTAATATTTAACAAATTGTAAATATAAAAAAAATTGTGAATAAAATTTTTGATTCTTATTGGTAAGTAAAAATCTAATAAATTCATAATAATTGATTTATTTTTAGGTGTTGATGGTTGATTCTATAGATGTTGAATGTTGTATGATATGGATCCCAGATGATTTCAGATAAGTATTATTATTTTGTGAATGACGATTCTTTGTGATGTGTTCTTTGGTTTTCTCTTTTAGGTGCAAGGCGACTGAACATACTCCGGTCTTGGCATCATCACAGATTGATATCAACATAAGTATAATTTTTTGTGGAAATTGTTCCACTTTTTTTTTTTTTGACGTTGTACTAATTGGTTTTGATTCTTGTTATTTTTAGGTTATCTGCAGGCCTGTGAAATTCTAGCGCTTAAACAACCATAATATACCAGTGATGTTTGCATGTAATGAAAAAATAAACAAAGTGATTAGGAACAATATGACTTGTATTGTAAGTGAAAAAACAAAATGTGTATAGACAAGTATGTATTGTAATAAGTATATTTGTATAATATAAGTAGGTTTTCTTCTAATTGATGTGAATATGATAGGATTCTAGTAGTAATATCATCTCGGTTTGCATTCAGTTTTGTGGTATTAAATCAATTATTCGGTAATAAGCAAATTTATTGTAATTGGATGTTTTAGAATGTTATGTTTAGTCCGTAATGTGACTACTCGAACCAAACCATCTGATCCTGGACGACTTTCAATAATTCGTGCTAAAAGCCATTTACAAGGTGGTAGATTCTCTTCTTTTAAGAGGACTAGTTGGTTCGGTTTTATATTATCCATCTTTTTTGTCCATTTAGGCCGTTGTTGTAATCTGGATAAATATTCGGAATTCCTCCTACGCCAGAAACTTTGAACTAAAGATTGCAGATACTGCTATCGATTTAAGCTGTGTATATTTGTATTGGCGACTTCTTCTTGTGGTGGTGCCAATAGTGAATCACCAATCAGGAAATATGCTGGTGTCAGTGATGTTAGGTCATGTGGATCGGAACTTATTTCTGTTAATAGTCTTGAATTAAGACATGCCTCCACTTGGCATAACACTGTGTTAAATTCTTCAAAAGTAATTGCTGTGGTATTCAGAACTCGTTTCAAGTGATACTTCGTCGCCTTAACACCCGCTTCCCACAAACCTCCGAAATGTGGTGATGAGGGGAGGTTGAAGTGAAACGTGACTCCATTGTTTTCCAAGATTTCAGCAACTGCTATAATTAAACTTTGCACTATTTTGTTATTTTGTCTCGTCATAATTTAGTTAGCACCTACGAAGTTTGTGCCATTGTCGCAATAGATGTTACTTCATAAGCCTCTTCTTGCGCAAAATCTCCGGAACGCCGCTATGAAACCTTCGGGTGACATGTCGCTCACCAGTTCTAAATTTATAGCCTTTGTGGCCATACATATGAATAAGGCAATGTAGGCTTTCTATTTGGTTGAACCTCGGAATCGATGATATTTTATTTCAAAAGGACCGCAATAATCCAAACCTGAATTTGAAAAAGATCTTGATATTTGTACGCGCACTTTGGGTTGGCGTTTTTCAGCTTTTTGCTTGAACAAAGTGAGACATTTTTGAATATGATATCTAATTGCATTTCTGGCGTTGATAATCCAATAATTTTTTCTAATATGAGATAACATATGTTGAGCGCCACCATGTAGTAATTCTTTGTGAATCTTGTCGATTAATAATGTTATGAAATAATCTCGATCTTTCAAGATTATCGGGAATTTTTCATAATGATGTAGTTCAGTTGTATTAGTCACTCGACCTCCTACTCTTAAGAACTCATTTTGATCAAGAAATGGATTTCACTTGATTAGACTATTTTTCTGCGACATTATTTTGTCGTCCTTTAATGATTGAATTTCTTCGCAAAAACTTCTCTTTTGTGATCTTTTTATTAAAATTTGCATTGCACGATTTATTTCATGAGCTCTTAGATATCGTTTCACTTTATTTAGGTTTGACCTGGAGTTATTTATGAACCCATAACAATGCGCCACGACTCGTAAAAGAGTTTTGTTAGGGATGAGAAACGGAATTCAAAGAGATCAACATCTTTCTCTGTATTCATATGACAAAGTAACACCTTCCTTTTTTCTAATTCGGTGGAAACCCACTTATGGCGTGGTCAAAACTCTGACGTTTTTGTTCGCCAATCTGAACGATTCCACCAAAGCTTGTAATTTGCTAATTCTGCAGGATACATTCCTCTTGTTGCACAATCGGCAGGATTTTGTTTTGTAGGCACATGTGCCCAAACATTTTTTTCCAAAACATCATGAATGTGCGAAACGCGATTGTTAACAAATGTGGTCCATCTGCTAGGATGATCTCTTAGCCAGGCTAACACGATTTCCGAGTCACTCCAACCAAAAATTGAGATGTTTTGATCCAAGAATAATGATTTTTTCACCAGTTGAATTAGCTTGGCCTTCACGCTGGTAGCACATAATTCCAGTCGCGGTAAAGATAAAGTTTTATTGGAGCGACTTCATTTTTTACCGCAATCAAATTAATTTTTCGTGTACCTACAGAATATATAACATATAAATATGCAACTGCTGCGTGTCTCCTCCTTAGCCTAGGTGGTTAGAGCGCAAAACTTTGCAATATAACCACTGTGGTGGTTCCCGGGTTCGATTCCCTGTGGGAGATACCATAATATATATACCATATAAAATATCAAATATATATCCTTATATTCAATATTATTATATCATAATATACCATACCTAAAAATAAAACAAAAAAATAACACAAATAATTAGTAACAAATAAATATAAAAATATACCGTGATTCCTGCTATAATCTATAACTTGATAATGAATACTAAATAAGAATAGTAATAACCTAAAGGCTATAATACATACATGTGCATATGTCAAATTGATGTGCATACATGTGCATATGTCAATTGGGACGGTATAAGTGACAGGTATGATCAATGTAATTGAACTGTCATACACAATTACAATGGCAACACGCACCACCCACATGACACGGTTTCTCCACTTGACCGATAGATGACACTAGGGGAAAATTAGAAGATGACATCTTGTGGATAGGAACAGTAGACCAATCACCTACTTTGTGAAGAAAAATGATTAGCGAAACTGAAACAGAGCCTCGGAATAGAAATAGGATTGAAAATACGGTATCGACAATTGGCACACGTTTAAGGACAAGATTTGCACAATGGAATATTAGAACATTAAGAGAAAATTCTAGATTAGCCCAAGTCGAAAAAGAAATGCAAAGATATGGAATTGGGACCCTTCGGCTTAGCGAAGTTAGATGGAATAACTATGGGGAGTTGATTACAGCAAATAATTACATGTTCATATACTCAGGAAATAGTAACAATTTGGGGGAATATGGAGTTGGAATACTAATAGATAAGAAACATAAGAACAGCGTAATAAATTGGGAGGCTGTCTCATAAAGATTAATGACTGTAAGGCTAGCCTGATAGAAGATAGATAAGAATTTGGCCTGATAATTGGAGGCACACTATTCCCACATAAGGAAATACACATGTACACTTGGACATCACCTGATGGAAGAACGAAAAATCAAATTGAACATATATGCATCAGCAGAAACTTGCGATCATCATTACTAGATGTAAGAACTTGGCGGGGTGCAGATGCACAAACAGACCATATGCTACTTACAGCCGACTTAAGAATTGAGCTAAGACGTATTCAAGCAAAATCCAGAAGAAGAAAAATACTAAATATAGCCAAACTCAATATAGATAATAAGAAAAATGAATTACAAAAAAAATTAAAAATAATATAGAAGAGGAACTCCAAATAAGCGAGGAAAAATGGCAAGAGATATATAGAAATGCTAGTGAAGAAATCTTGGGAACCAAATAACACAACAGAAAGAATGGATCTCAGATGAAGCATGGAACAAAATACTTCTGAAAAGAAACATTAAAACTTCACTACTAACAAACAATAGTAACGAAATGATAGAACATCATAAAACCATATGCAGAGACCAACACAACTCAAAGCAACTATTCGCTAAGATAAAAATGCTATCCAACCAGAAGTCAACTAGGGATCACCCAATCAAAGACAAGAATGGTAAACTATTAACATCGACTAAAGAACAATTGGATAGATGGAAAGAGCATTTCAGCACAAATAAAGTTTATACATGGCGCCCTAGCCCGTGGGGGCACACTGGGAATACAAGTACAAATATTAACATCAGTACTCCAACAGTACGGGAGCTAGCAGAAATAATAAACAAACTTAAAAATAATAAGGCTGAAGGTACAGATGGCATAGAAGCTGAGGTGGTCAAAATAGACACTCTACAAAGTGCAAGCCTGCAATCCATAATAGAAAAGATATGGCGAAATGAAGAAATGAGTTCTCAATGGAAAAAAGGTATCATTGTAAAGATCCCCAAGAAAGACAACCTAAGTAACTGTAATAACTGGAGAGGAATAACATTACTCAATACTGTACACAAGATACTGGCCCTAGTTGTTCTTAGTAGAATTGAGGAACATATTGAAAGTGTCTTAAGAAAAGAACAAGCCGGTTTCCGTAAAGAACGAAGTTGTACAGAGCATGCAAACACTCTAAGAATAATCCTGGACCAATCAAAAGAATTCAATTCACCCATTTACATAGCATTTGTCGATTTTAAGAGAGCATTCGATGAGATAGATAGAAACGCAATATGGGAAGCACTTAAAAGGAAGAACATTCCAGAAAAAATCATCAGGATAATTAGAGTAATGTAATAATTAGAAATGGAGTAAGACAAGGTTGCCCGCTATCTCTTCTACTGTTCAATATAACAATTGACGAAGTCATGAGAAAGACCAATAACAACTCCTCCAGAGGTATAAACTGGTACCTCACACAAAAGCTGGAAGATTTGGACTACGCTGATGACATTAGCCTACTTACACAAACACACGAAAACATGCAACAAAAAATCAATAAACTAGCAGAATGTGCTGCAGAAGTTGGCTTGTAAATAAACATTAACAAAACAAAAATTGTAAGAGGGAATACGAAAAACACAAGACCAATTACAATTGATGATACATTAATAGAAGATGTAGATAAATTCAATTACCTAGGCAGTATTATTACTAAAGAA
Source organism: Poecilobothrus nobilitatus (assembly GCA_947095535.1). NCBI lineage: Eukaryota > Metazoa > Arthropoda > Insecta > Diptera > Dolichopodidae > Poecilobothrus > Poecilobothrus nobilitatus. Next base: position 171,651,967 of record OX352772.1, read on the forward strand.
GGCGGTACAAAAGAGGACATTAATAATAAACTAAATATGGAGGAAAATATGGAGGTCATCCCAAATTTCAAGAAAAACCAAACTTAGAATATCCAAGTACGTATAAAATCTGTCCTCTTATATGGTAGTGAAACTTGGCTAGTTAATAAGAAAGAAACATATAAACTACAAGTATTTGTAAACAAGTGCCTCCGGATTATATGCAGAACATACTGGCCAAGAAAAATACGAAATGAAGATCTATGGGAAGCTACCGGTCAAGAACCTATCGAAATAGAAATTAAGAAACGGAAATATAGGTGGATAGGTCACATTCTTAGATAACCCCCAGACTGCATAGCCAGGCAAGTCCTGTAATGGAACCCTCAAGGAAAGAAAAATGTTGGTAGACCTAGAAATACATGGCGTAGAACAGTAGAGCGAGAAATAACAGAACTAAATAAAACATGGTCACAAATGAAAGTCATAGCACTAAATAGAAACAGATGGAAAGGCTTTGTGGAAGCCCTATGCTCCCAAAGAGAGTAGAAAGGAAAAACAAAACAACTGCTGCCTAGGCTTTTATTGAGGCGTTTGCGAAAACATTAAGCAAAACATTAAGATATCCTTTAAACCGGTAGAATAATTGAGCCATAGTTGTTTTAATTCGGTACTTATGTTTCTTTTTCTTTGTTAAAAGTTAATTCTAAAAATGCAATTAACCTTGCATTAATCTTCTTTTCTCTTTTTGCAATTTACTTTGCAAAGTCTATCAAAACAGGAACAAGGAAACCCGGCAATTAACTTTGCCAAGACTTTTAACTTTGGCTTGCTGAGCCGAACAAAAATACAGCAACGTAGATGTGTGCCCATAGGGAGCAACATAATATTTGAACTAACGTGGTTAGAAAAAGGCATTAGCATTATAACAATAAAATTATTACATGGCGACCCTGCACTAACCTGGAATAAAGTGCAGTGAACAACAACATCATAACAACAAGTTTACACCAAGTTCAATCAATCTATTTATTTATGGATACACAGTACCAGGAAGAATTTAATAGGCGTTTTGAGCAGTTGACAGTTCAAATTCTACGGGTTCAACAAGACATCAAAACAGCAGAAGAATTAGCCGAAGCTAAAAAAATTACAATAGAGCAGTACAAAAACAGAGTACTCCCTCCAAATAGAAAAAAATAAAGAAATATCAAATTCAATTAAATCCTAATTATCTTTAATTTATTTATTTATTGTTAATTCAAAAATATTAGTAATTTTAACATTAATTAACTTTCAAAATGTTTCCTTTTCGGTGACTCAGTAGCGATTAATTCAAAAATTAGAAAATATAATATATTAAATATATTCTAACTGCAAAAAAGGTTGTTATAATCATATAGTTCCTTATGTAATATAGTTCATTAACCTAACAAATTGCATTTTTATTATAGATTAAACGAATCATACTCGACATTACATAAGAGACATATGATTATAGTACATAAGAAATCTATCCAAAAGCGATGATTAAATATAAATTAAATTAATATGTTATCCTATCACCGTGACATCTGGTGATGAATAGAGCTAATAATAAAATTACTTAACTATTATATTATGTGTTGCAATTATGAAACAATAATAATGATTTCTTTTAGAAAAAAATAGAAAAACGATTTCGCTCATTATTGCTAATTAAAAGTAAACATTAAATACAGCAGTAATAATATAAGATGTGGAATATAAAATAAAATAGTGAATAAAATTTTGGATTCTTATTGGTAAGTAAAAATCTAATAAATACATAATAACTGATTTATTTTTAGGTGTTGATGGTTGATTCTATGGATGTTGAATGTTGTATGATATGGACCCCATATAATTTCAGATAAGTGTTATTATTTTATGAATGACGATTCCTTGTGATGTGTTCTTTGGTTTTCTCTTTTAGGTGCAAGGCGACTGAACATACTCCCGGCCTTGGCATCATCACAGATGGATGTCAACATAAGTATAATTTTTTGTGGAAATTGTTTTTTCTTGTTATTTTTAGGTTATCTGCAGGCCTGTGAAATTGTAGCGCTTAAACAACCAAAATATACCAGTGATGTTTGCATGTAATGAAAAAATAAACAAAGTGATTAGGAACAATATGACTTGTAAGTGAAAAAACAAAATGTGTATATATGTATTGTAATAAGTATATTTGTATAGTATAAGTAGGTTTTCTTCTAATTGATGTGACTATCATAGGATTCTAGTAGTAATATCATCTCGGTTTGCATTCAGTTTTGTGGTATTAAATTAATTATTCGGTAATAAGCAAATTTTTGTAATTGGACGTTTTAGAATGTTATGTTTAGTCCGTAATGTGACTACTCGAACCAAACCATCTGATCCTGGACGACTTTCAATAATTCGTGCTAAAAGCCATTAACAAGGTGGTATATTCTCTTCTTTTAAGAGGACTAGTTCGTTCCGTTTTATATTATCCATCTTTTTGGTCCATTTAAGCCGTTGTTGTAATCTGGATAAATATGCGGAATTCCACCTACGCCAGAAACTTTGAACTAAAGATTGCAAATACTGCCATCGATTTAAGCTGTGTATATTTGTATTGGCGACTTCTTCTTGTGGTGGTGCCAATAGTGAATCACCAATCAGGAAATGTGCTGGTGTCAGTGATGTTAGGTCGTGTGGATCGGAACTTATTTCTGTTATTCAGAACTCGTTTCAAGTGATACTTCGTCGCCTTAACACCCGCTTCCCACAAACCTCCGAAATGTGGTGATGAGGGAGATTGAAGTGAAATGTGACTCCATTGTTTTCCAAGAGTTCAGCAACTGCTATATTTAAACTTTGCACAATTTTGTTATTTTGTCTCGTCATAATTTAGTTAGCACCTACGAAGTTTGTGCCATTGTCGCAATAGATGTTACTACATAAGCCTCTTCTTGCGCAAAATCTCCGGAACGCCGCTATGAAACCTTCGGGTGACATGTCGCTCACCAGTTCTAAATTTATAGCCTTTGTGGCCATACATATGAATAAGGCAATGTAGGCTTTGTATTTGGTTGAACCTCGGAATCGATGATATTTTATTTCAAAAGGACCGCAATAATCCAAACCTGAATTTGAAAAAGATCTTGATATTTGTACGCGCACGTTGCGCAAATTCCTCATCAGTTGCTGGCGTGTTTCAGCTTTTTGATTGAAACTAGTGAGACATTTTTGAATGTGATATCTAATTGCATTTCTGGCGTTGATAATCCAATAATTTTTTCTAATATGAGATAATATAAGTTGAGCTTGAGATAACATAAGTTGAGTTAAGTTGAATTACTACATGGTGGCAGTAATTCTTTATGAATCTTGTCGATTAATAATGTTGTGAAATAATCTCGGTCTTTCAAGATTATCGGGAATTTTTCATTATGATGTAGTTCAATTGCATTGGTCACTCGACCTCCTACTCTTAAGGATTCCTTTTGATCAAGAAATGGATTTAACTTGATTAGACTATTTTTCTGCGACATTGTTTTATCATCCTTTAATGATTGAATTTCTTCGCAAAAACTTCTCTTTTGTGATCTTTTTATTAAAATTTGCATTGCACGATTTATGTCATGAGCTCTTAGATATCGTTACACTTTATTTAGGTTTGACTTGGAGTTAGTTATGAACCCATAACAATGCGCCGCGACTCGTAAAAGAATTTTGTTAGAGATGAGAAACGGAATTCAAAAGGATCAACATCTTTATCTGTGTTCATATGATAAATTAACACCTTTCTTTTTTCTAATTCGGCGGAAACCTGCCTATGGCGTGGCCAAAATTCGGACGTTTTTGTTAGCCAATCTGGACCATTCCACCAAAGCTTGTAATTTGCTAATTCTGCAGGATACATTCCTCTTGTTGCACAATCGGCAGGATTTTGTTTTGTAGGCACATGTGCCCAAACATTTTTTCCCAAAATATCATGAATGTGCGAAACGCGATTGTTAACAAATGTGGTCCATCTGCTAGGGTGATCTCTTAACCAGGCTAACATAATTTCCGAGTCACTCCAACCAAAAATTGAGATGTTTTGATCCAAGAATAATGATTTTTTCACCAGTTGAATTAGCTTGGCCTTCAGGCTGGTAGCACATAATTCCAGTAGCGGTAAAGATAAAGTTTTATTGGAGCGACTTCACTTTTTGCCGCAATCAAATTAATTTTTCGTGTACCTACAGAATCAATAACACATAAATATACAACTGCTGCGTAGGCTTTTATTGAGGCGTCTGCGAAAACATGAAACTTCACGCTTGTATTTTGGGGTGAATATTGGATACATCTTGGAACTTGTATTTTGGTGATGTCCTTTAAACCGGTAGAATAATTGAGTCATAGTTGTTTTAATTCGGTACTTTTGCTATCATCCCAGTTCAGCCCATCTAACCACAATTTTTGCATAATGGTTTTCCCAATTATGATTACTGGAGTCAACCAAGCTAACGGGTCGAATAGTTTAGAAAGCTGTGACAATATTGTTCGCTTTGAATATTCTTGTTTTTTGTCAGGGAAATTTAATAAATATGAACAATAGTCTGTCGTGGGATTCCATATTATTTCCAATGTTTTTACTTCGTCTTCAGCTTCTGTTGATGATAGTACTAATTTGGGCTCAATATCACACAATGATGATGTGAGATCTTTTCTATTTGACTTCCATTTGTGTAATGGAAATCCCCCACTGTGCATTAATTTCATCATTTCGGTCTTGATTTGTAGAGCCGCTTCTACGTTATCTGCTCCCGACAACAGGTCATCCACATAGAAATCTGAGAGCGCCACCTTGGATGCGTGGGGATAATTCTGTTCTTCATCCTTGGCTAATTGTTGCAACGTTCGGGTTTGCCAAATACGGTGCACTTTTCGTGCCGAATGTCACGGTTAGCAACTTGCAGTCTTTCACAGGCTTGTCTTCGTTATCTCGCCATAATATCCTTTGGTACTCAGCATGGGAATCCTGAACTAATACTTGCCGGTACATTTTTTCCACGTCAGCTGTGAAAACGATTTTATGTTTGCGCCAACGAATGAATAATTGTACCAAATCATTTTGCACAATAGGACCCTTTAGCAGCATTTCATTAAGAAAAATTCCACTAGTTGTGGTTTTTGAAGCGTCAAAAACAACTCTTAATTTTGTTGTGGTGCTGGACTCTTTAATGACTCCGTAATGAGGTAAATGGCAACGATACCCGATATCTTCCTGATGGATCTCTAACAGTGGTCTTGTCATAAATGGTTTCACACCGTTGTTCTTCTTCTGTTTGGAACTTCATTTCGGTTTGTATGGATTCCGTTTCCCAGAATTTTCTAAGTTGATTTTCCAATGACGTGTTGATGTGAAAATTCTGAATGGACCTTGTGCACGTTGCAGTTGTGTTATTGTTTCCGCATAGGATCCACCCAAATATAGTTTTTTACGCTAGCAGATTGTCTTTGGCTCTATGTTGCAAGCCTTCTAGCATTATGGGAGAGTAGCAATCGGCCCCAACCAATATATCAATTTTTTATGGCTTGTAATATTCTGGATCTGCCAGTTCTCCACGTACGTATCTAAATGGGGTTGTGTAATCTCTTTATCTGGTAATGTGTTAGTGATCTTTTTCACCAGTAAACCCACAACAGTTGTCTGGTATGAGCCTGAGATTGATTGTAATGTCAAATTCACCCTTGAGTTTTCAATTTTGTTCCCTCGGACTCCATGAATCCGCAAGTTGATTTTTTCTTTAGGTAAGTGTAATTGTTGTGCCATCTCTTCTGTGAGGAAGGACAGGGTCAATCAGGGCGCGCCTGATTGTGAACCAGGGTCAATGAGGGCGCGCGCAATTCTATTGTGGTCTGATGGTGCAACCAGTTTATCCAGTGCGGTTGCTAAAAATGTGGTTGTTTGCTCCTTGTGATACGTTACGTGGGTATGCATATCTCTACTTCAGTTGAACACAGGAGCCTGTGGCGACAGCTGACGATTTTCACTTGCTTAATGTGATGAAGAAGTCTGTGCCGAAATCTGGACCTGTTGGGTTGTTGCATCTCGTGTGAAATACAATAAAGAATGATGTGGTTTCTTACATTTGAAAGAATGATGTGGTTGCTGGATCTCCTACCAGACGCACCTTTAAATAGTGTAACTTCTGGGCACAAGTCAGACTAACGTTGTGAATTAGAGATTTAAATAAGTTGTGGAATGAAGGCCAGTCTAAATAATTCCCGTTGAACTTCTCTAAAGTTATTTTCGGCAGATTGATATTGGTCTGGACCATCGGTTTCTGTTCACTGGTTGGGTCGACAAGCGGACCATCAACTGCATGCATCTTCTCTGACGGCTGCTCACATATACGATAGTATATGGCGCTCAAAGTCCCATATATGTCTTCCTGTAGGTATTCATCTTCTAGTAATTGCTTTCCAGTTTCAGATTATGAATACTGCAATATTTACAAGTGTGTACTGGTGAGCTTGCTCCACAATTGTTCTACTTCCTTTATTATCTGCTGATAGAAAAATTTACCTCTTGGTTGGGCAACATTTTTCTCAAACCTACCGCTTAATACCGCTTTTCTGATTTTTGCTTCGCTTGCTCATATAAGTTAAATTTTAATTTTTTTTTAATATATGTAAATTTTTATATGTGTGAACAATATGATTTTTAACTTAATGTTAAAAAATTAACTTTCTATTTGCCTTTGTATGTAAAATTAAAATTAGCAAAATTAAAAAGTTACTTAATGTATTTAAAAAATAACTTGATAATTTAAGATGTTTACTTTACTATGTGAAAAATTAGTAAACATTTTTTTTTTTTCGTAAGTAACATTAAAATTAGAATTTAATGTATAAATTAAATTGCTAATTCAATGTGTTTTGTTTCAAGTGTGGAAAATTTGAAATTTCTTGTGCTGCCCCTTTTTTTAAGTGCTAAATAGACCGTTATTAATATCATTATTTCCAAACCGCTAATATAGTATAAATTAGATATATTGTTGATTAAGTTTAAAATTATGGCAGACTTTCTTGATAAAGGTTTCTATATATTGCGTTTAGGTTTCTGTATATATAGAATTCCAAATTTTAACCTCTTGCACGTACTTTATGTTACTAATTCACTTTGAATTAGTTGAATCAATGAGTGTGAGTGTGAATTTATTTTTTTGAAGGTGTGGTTTATTAGTAATTAATAAAAGAAATTGGAACGGACTTACTTTGCTTGCAGAATCCTCCCTGTTGTCTTCTCTCGATATCTTGATACCGGAACCGCGCGTTTTACCGAAATTACCGTTTTAAATAAAAGAACTAAAGAATCCTTTTTTTTTTACTAATTATGATCACTTAGTTTATTGGAATTTTAGTTTGTCACTGTTCTTAATTGTATTAAAAAACACACACAAAATAGTTTTTAAGTTTTATTCACACTTCCACTTTTATATATCTAAAAAAGCTAATATAGTCACTATGTTATTATTTTTTGTTTTATAATCGGATTTTTATTTTTTATTCTTTTTAGCACATTTCCAAAAAAATTTTGAAAAAATGTGCTTATTAGTTTCACTCTGTCCGTCCGTCCGTCCGTCCGTCCGTCCGTCTGTTTACAAAACTTCTACACCGTTAAAGATAGAGAAAAAAAATTTTAACCATAGGTAGGTCTCATAAAAAAAATAATTTTGTGGAACAACTTTTTCATGTAGCCCCCCTCATTACGGAGCTACACCCCCTCAAACTTTGAAAAAGCCCTATTTTTAAATGCATATATCTTATGTTCTGCTTAAGATTTTTTCAATCTGAAAACGTCATTCGACAGGTATTTCTTTTATCTTTGTAAATTAATATCAAAATTATACAATATTTTTAAATTTAGTATTTAAATTTACCGTTATGTGAAAACCAAATTTTGCATGATTTTTCTACTTTCATAACTCCGGCACGCTTCTAGATAGAAGCTTGAAATTTTGAGGCAAGAAAGAACTTTTAGAATTAGTATAAGTTTGCTCAGAAAATTTTTTCGGACCACCCCCTGTTTATGAGCTATTAGGGCTTAAAAATTGAAAATTTGCTATTTTTAAACACCTGTAACTTAGGAACCTGCACACATTTTACTTCTGCAAGATGTAAAAATTAAAGCTACAATAATATATTTTTACATGTGTGAAAGGTTTATTTTAGTTGTAAAGGGTTCCAAAGTTGCAGCTCTTCAAAATTGTAAAAAAGCCCCATTTTCAGATGTATATATCTCGGGTTCTGCGTAATAGTTTTACAATCTAAAACCGGCAGAAGATCAAAAATTTTATTATCTATATAAAACAATATCAAAATTATGTAATATTTTGTAATTTACGATTTAAATTTACCGTTATGTGAAAACCACATTTTGCATGAAATTTCTTTTTTCATAACTCCGGAACCCCTTTAGTTAGGAACCTGAAATTTTGAGACAAGAAAGAACTTTTAGAATTAGTATAAGTTTCCTCAGAAAATTTTTTGGTAACACCCCCTCTTTAAGAGTTATTACGCCTCAAAAATTCAAAATTTGCTATTTTTAGACACCTGTAACTTAGGCACCTGTAAAAATTTTTCTACGGCAAGACATGAAAATTAAAGCTACAATAATATATTTTTACGTGTGTGAAAGGTTTATTTTAGTTGTAAAGGGTTCCAAAGCTGCAGCTCTTCAAAATTGTAAAAAAGCCCCATTTTCAGATGTATATATCTCGGGCTTTGCGTAATAGTTTTGCAATCTAAAACCGGTAGAAGATCGAAAATTTTATTATCTATATAAAACAATATCAAAATTATGTAATATTTTGTAATTTACGATTTAAATTTACCGTTATGTGAAAACCACATTTTGCATGAAATTTCTTTTTTCATAACTCCGGCACCCCTTTAGATAGGAACCTGAAATTTTGAGACAAGAAAGAACTTTTAGAATTAGTATAAGTTTCCTCAGAAAATTTTTTGGTAACGCCCCCTCTTTAAGAGTTATTACGCCTCAAAAATTGAAAATTTGCTATTTTTAGACACCTGTAACTTAGGCACCTGTAAAAATTTTTTTTCGGAAAGACATAAAAATTAAAGCTTTGATAATATATTTTTACGTGTGTTAACAGCTTTTCTTAGTTGTATAGGATTCCGGACTTACGGCCCCTCAAAATCTCAAAAATGTCCTATTTTCACGTTTTTTCTTATTACATGAAATTTTTGTGCAAGTCACAATTCTAAACAGTTTGTATTGAGTTTTGAAAATGTGCGCTTTTAAAAACCGTTGGTTTACATTCTACCTTGTTTAATATCCGGCTCGAAGGACCAAAATGTTTGTGGACATATATATAAAGAAAAACCCAATTTTTTCTAATTAACAATTTTATTAAGAACTTATATCTGTTATTCACTATATCAAATTCAATTAAATCCTAATTATCTTTAATTTATTTATTTATTGTTAATTCAAAAATATTAGTAATTTTAACATTAATTAACTTTCAAAATGTTTCCTTTTCGGTGACTCGGTAGCGGTTAATTCAAAAATTAGAAAATATAATATATTAAATTTATTCTAACTGCAAAAAAAGTTATTACCATTATAATCATATAGTTCCTTAGGTAATATAGTTCATTAACCTTAGCAGTAACAAATTGCATTTTTATTATATATTAAACGAATCATACTCGACATTACATAAGAGACATATGATTATAGTACATAAGAAATCTATCCAAAAGCGATGATTAAATATAAATTAAATTAATATCTTATCCTATCACCATGACATCTGGTGATGAATAGAGCTAATAATAAAATTACTTAACTATTATACTATGTGTTGCAATTATGAAACAATAATAATGATTTCTTTTAGAAAAAAAGAGAAAAACGATTTCGCTCATTATTGCTAATTAAAAGTAAATATTAAATACAGCAGTTACAATATAAGATGTGGAATATTTAACATTTAACAAATTTTAAATACAAAAAAAATAGTGAATACAATTTTGGATTCTTATTGGTAAGTAAAAATCTAATAAATTCATAATAATTGATTTAGTTTTAGATGTTGATGGTTGATTCTATGGATGTTGAATGTTGTATGATATGGACCCCAGATGATTTCAGATAAGTATTATTATTTTGTGAATGACGATTCTTTGTGATGTGTTCTTTGGTTTTCTCTTTTAGGTGCAGGGCGACTGAACAAAATGAAAATACTAAAAGCAGAATAACATGGTTTTTTTCTCATCTGATACGACCATTCTACAACAAGCAAATTTTCCACACTAATGAAATTTTGAAGGAAGTAATCACGAAAGTGGTTATTTTATGCGTTTTTGAAGTAGTTAAATTTTTTATCAACAGAAAAGTAGTAAAAAAAGCGAGAACAATACAATCAGCCGTATCTACAATCTAAAAAAAAACAAAACAAAAAACAATAACAAAAATTATATCTAATAAAAAAAAAAAAAGAATATATATATATAATTTCATATAGAATGAATAAATAAATATTGTTAAATTAAATATTCAAAAATTAACATTTTTAAAATGTATTAAAGAATTTATTAATTTCTTTTAGAATGAATTAAAATAAAAAAAAATATAATAAAATTTTTAAATTAAAATTCAAAAATTTTTATATTGTAAAAAAAAATTAATTAATCGGCAATAAAAATTGTCCCACTATTTGAAGGTGACATAAAACACCTTTCAAATTTCTTGGGTCTAATAAAATTCTACGCTGAAACAGTGAAAGATCAATGAAGAAGAAATAACTACTCTAGAAAAATTAAAAGATATATTAAAGAAAAGTTTTAAATCGAATAAGGATACAGCTAAAATTCAAAAAGAATTAGCATCATTAAATCAAGTTAACCAAGACATAAATATTTTTGCAACAAAGATAGAGACACTCATTACACAATTAAGTGAGTTGCAAATATCTGAACAAGGAGATGTTCATAGATGTGTCATAATAAAACTAAATGACCAACAAGGTCTAAGTACATTCAAAAATGGTGTAAACGCCACATTTAGAGCAATAGTTTTACCTTCAAAGCTCAAAAATTTCACAGACGCTATACAACTGGCAGTAGAAAGTGATAATAACATTGCTGGTCCAAACAATGTAATGCATTTCAGAGCAAATAATAATTTTAGAAGCCAGTATAACAAGCGAAATTATTACAGAAATTTTAACAACTTTAATAATCGTAATAATCAACAAAGCAACTATAATAATAATAGGAATTATAATAATAATAACAATAGATCTGCAAAATTGATTATGAACCATGTACATTGGTAATACCTCTCAAATATCACAGTACGACCTCGAACAGAAGCTATAGTAAAAATAACTTAAGATATAAAAGAAGATAGCATAATATAAAGCAAAGGAATGATAAAATATGTATTCATAGGAAATACACTAATTCTGGCAAATGGATTAAAACATGCAAAGGTGTTAAATATTAAGGACACATCTGTGAACACAAAACAACAGAAATTGAAACTCAACCTCTAAAAAATTATCAGATACTATCATTCAAGAAAAACTTTTTCAAAAAAAGGTTTGAAAAACTTAAAAATGGAATAAATATAGATAACTTAGACAAAAAAGCAAAAACATCAATTTTAGACATTTGTGAAAAATTTCAAAATATATTTCATCTGGAAAAAGAAACACTAACAGTTAATAATTTTTATAAACAGCGGATTTCATCAATAGGCAAGTCACCAGTATACATTAAAAATGATAGAACACCAAATGTCCACCTACAAGAAATTGAAGAACAAGTTACAAAATTAATGGAAGATGACTCCAGTTTTTACTTTCAAACTTTAAACACGTACTTGTGGTTCTTAATTTAATTTAATTTCTTGTTTTTTTTTAAACTTTCGATATTAACCTAAGTGCGATTCAATTAATTTATTAAATACATTATTATACAAAGTAAATTTAAGTTTACCAAATTGATAAAAAAAAAATAAAAAAAAAAGGTGTAATTTGATCTCGTAAAATACTTTCTAATTTTTATTGCATTTCGTTCTTGAACTTGAATTTTATTTGAATTGCAATTATATGAACTTGAATTATTTTTAAATTTTAATTTAATTTGCGTTGACTGTGCACTTTTTCTTTTTAACTTATTCTACTATAAGAATTATAAATAAAAAATTAAAACTCTTTGTGTAAAATGGAATTTAAACGCAATTTACAAAATTGTTATATTAATGGTAATAAATCTAAATTTGTTATTTGTAAAGCGTTCTGCAAAAGGAAGTTGCATGGAGTGTGTATGGGTTTAAGTAGAGATTGGTATTATCCAACTCTAGACTCATATTTTATTTGTGATGATTGCCAAAATTACGAAGATTTGTTGAGAAGTATGTTTGATAACATACATAATTTATTCACAAATCTGGATAATGCGAAATCTGGTTTGGTTTCTAAAACTAACCAGACTATAGACGCTAATACAAACGCATTTCATGATATGGCAAAATCTTTTGATACATTTTGTAACAAGTTTTCTAGTCACAAAAATGAGCACGATATTTTAAATGCGATTGATTCGGTTAAAAATGAAGTGTTAACAGCCCTTCCGACTGGTCCGTAACATCAAAGATTCTATAGAAGCTGGTCCTTCTCATATGTCATGTGATACGTCAGTAATTGAACATATTATAGCTGAGCAGCATAATTTGTTGATGGCTAAAATGGAATCACTTCAAAGTGATTTTCTCAGTTCATTTTCTGTAAAACTTGCTGAATTTAGTAAATCATTGAATAGTGAAGAATCAATTAATCCAGTTCACAAGTGCAGTAGTGTTGATAATGGAACCCAAACTGACCCTATTTATATTCATAAGCTTGGCGTTCAGTGGTCTGAAGAGGATTGGATTCAAAGAATTAACAAATTAAATAAAAATAATTATTCCTCGTCAACATCTAAACATGATATGATTAAAACATCCACATCATTATTTTTTAAAGGTATGTACTTTTGATGAACGTAAGATGCGTCAATTTATTAAACGTGAATTTAACAACTTATTAGTTTCCTGTCTCCTAGTCACACCAAAGCGCATCAAATTTAATAAATTAAAATACCATTGTTTTTTACTTTCTGGTCCAGATCGCAGCATTCAAAACACTTAATTTCTCAAGCAATAAAAATATATGGAAGAAAATTGGTGCAACTATTAATATTAGCAAGCCCCGAAAAGAAAATGTAAAATATTCATCAAAAAGAAGAGAATCCTCTAATAAAGTAAGTAACACTTCTCAAGACATGAGTATAAATTTTACTAACCCTAATAACATTCGTAATAAAAATTCTTCTAAAAATAAAAAGGTTCCTATAAATTTAAAACAGTCTATTACTAACCCTATTCCTTCAGCTACACCTAAAACTAATATTAAAAGTTTACTTGATTTACATTTCCCCGCTGAAACAATTCCACCTATTAAAACTTCTAATGATTTTTCTTTAAAAAATTCTACTGACTCTTTTAATAATCCCAAATCCTTTACTAATAAACATCATAGTGACTCATTCTTAAATAATAAGCTCTCCAAATTTAAAAAAAACTATTTCAAATAAATATTATAATTTTAATTATGGAGAAACAATTAATTCCCGTGATCCGCCCACTTCATTAAATTCATCACCAATTTCTTCTGGAACTCATTCTTCTGCTCTACAACCTAAATCGAATTCGAAGTCCTCCCCAGCCAGTGCAGTTTTAAAAAATATAAATTCATCTACAACGACTGCCATTTCAGAAGTAGCTAACCCTGGTATTTCTACTCCAAACCCACCAATTTTCGATCCTCTTTTACCACCTGTAGTTAAGTTAACTCAAAAATCTATTCAAAATAATAATGATAGTAGATATGTTTTGGCTAGATTAAGGGATACTAAGATTTTTGAAAATGTAAGGCTATATTTAGCTTACTTACATGATAAATCTAATGACGTTTGTATAGGCGGTAAAACGAACACTTCGTTAAAAGTAGCAATCCAACAAGAGGGTCTTCCGACGGATGTAAATGAACTCCGTAATATTTTTGTAAGATACCATCAAACATTTGATATTTCTCCACAGAGTGCTCTAACTGATCTTGAATCTTATGCTTCCCACATTTCTTCTAATAGAATCGATTATCTGCAAAGAACAAGAGACAACCATATCAAGTACTTTCGTCCCCATACAAATGGGAAGAAATTTAGTTAATATTAACTCATCTTAATCTATCCTCTTTAATTGCACTCCTTCTAAATTTTCCATTTATTATCAAAATGTTAGAGAACTTCGCACTAAAACTAAAATTGTTTTTTCCAATTGTTCTCTGCTAGACTTTGATATTTTTATTTTAACTGAAACTTGGCTTAATTCTTCTATTAATAATTTAGAAATTTTCCCGGTATTATATACTGTTTACAGAAAGGATAGATATGGATCAATCTTGTCTGGAAATCTTAGAAAAGGTGGAGGTGTTCTGATAGCTATTAAAAATACATTTAATTCATACGAAATAATAATTCCCCCAGGTGATGCTCACGATATAATAGAAATTGTTGCTATAAAAATTAAATTGCAATTAGCTAATCTTTTCATTGTCAGTTGGTATATTCCTCCTGCTTCTAATATTGATCTTTTTATTAAGTATATTGATATTATTGAGTCAATAATTGGTGATCTTAAGAACAACGATGATATAATTCTTTGTGGTGATTTCAACCTTCCAAACATTAAGAGCATGATGAAGAAGCCTATCTTTTTCCTTTAGAATTAGTGAATAATACAGAATGTCTTTTAATTGATGCATTTAATTCGTTTAATCTTCAACAGATATCATCAATTTGTAATCATCAAGGTAATCAATTAGATCTTATATTCACTACTAACTGGAATAATATTTGTTTTTTTAATTGTCCTTTGGAACTTGTAAAAATTGATGTTTATCATCCTCCTATTTGTTTTTCTTTTAGCTCTTTTTTACTTCCAAATATTGAATCAGCACTTTCTTATCGTTACAATTTTCTCAAAGCTAACTACGATGGTATTAATTTTATATTAAGCACCTATTATTTTGAGTTTTTAAATACCGTCGATATTAATATTTTAGTAAATAATTTTTATTCAACCATCTTTTTTTTATTAAGAGTAATGATAGTTATGACTTTAACGCTTTTATCGTGTTATTTAATGAATTTAAACTATTGTCCGATAACCTTTATTCAAATTATGTGCAGAGTATGTCCTTAAATATCAAATCTAATCGTAAATTGTTTTGGAATTTTGTGAACTCTAAAAGAAAATGTGATCAATATCCCACTTTTATGAATTATAATAATAATAGTAGCTGTGATTCCTCTATTATTTCCGAATGGTTTCGTGACTTTTTTTCAGCAAGCTATTCAACATCGTTCTTCAATCCTAACTCAGTTAATTTTTCCTATTTAAATAATTTTCCTAAAACAACGCTTAGAAATATTACTATTGATCCTAATTTGGTACTATTTTATTTGATTTTTTTTGAATAAATTGGATGATAATTCTAGTCCCGGAACTGATGGTATTCCCAATTTATTTTTAAAAAATTGTTCTATGTTTTTAGCAGACCCCCTACCTAAGCTATTTAATCTTTCTTTATCTTCGGGAATCTTTCCATCACTTTGGAAAATGGCTCTTATTAAACTTGTCCATAAAAAAAATCTCAAAAATGACGTTATCAATTATCGCCCGATCGCAAAATTATCTTCTATTCCTAAACTTTTTGAATTAATAGTATTCGATTCTATATATGATCATTGCACTAGCCTTTTATCACCCAATCAACATGGCTTTGTAAAAAGTAAATCTTCAGTCACCAATCTTGTGGAATCCCCAACTACATTTCTGAAACATATGGAGGATGGTTTTCAAACGGATGTAATTTACACCGACTTTAGTAAAGCATTCGATTTACTTTCTCATAGTATTATTATTTTAAAATTGCAGAACATGGGGTTTCCACAATATTTTATTAATTGGATCTATTCTTATCTTTCTGATCGTAGCTACCGTGTTTCTTTTAGATATTCAATTTCTTCACTATTTAAAGCTCTTACAGGTCTTCCTCAAGGTAGCCACCTTGAACCGCTTTTGTTTATTATTGCAATCAACGATGTCACTTCCGTAATTCAACATTGTGATATTAGAATTTATGCTGATGATATGAAGATTTTCAAGAAAATTATTTCCTTCGACGATTCGAAAGCATTACAAGCTGACCTTAATTGTTTTTATAATTGGTGTAATATCAACAATCTTCAACTAAATATTACTAAATGGGCTCATATTACTTTTACTCGCCGTTCTAATCCAATTTCATATAATTATTGCTTTAATCTTCAAACTATCCCTAAAGTTAATTCTATAAAAGACTTGGGTGTATTTTTTGATAGTAAACTTTCTTTTCATACTCATTATACATATATTTTAAACAAATCCAACTCTATGCTCGGTTTTATTAAACGATGGGCTAGAGAGTTTGATGATCCTTATGTTTTTAAATCTCTTTACACTTGTTTAGTTCGTCCCAATTTAGAATATGCCAGCCAGGTGTGGAGCCCTACATCATCTCCTTTGGGAAGATCCTTATAATCTACCTCCGTATGAACATAGACTAAACCTTTTACATATGTGTACGCTTGAAAAACGTCGTAACGTCGCAGACATATTATTCTTGACAGAATTACTAGGCTAAGATCGGTTAACCTCTTTAATTTGAAGTTTCACCGCACTAATTATGGTAAGTATGAACCACTTAATAGAATGATGTCTCTCTGTAACTTACACAAATCCCATATTAACTTTCAACTAACTAAAGAATCTTTAAAAAGAGATTTATATTCATGTCATTGAAACTGTATTATCGGATATATTTTTTTTATTTATATCAATCGATGGTTAATTTTGATTTGTAATTTTATGCAGTTTGTTAATAATAACTATGATTTTAATGTCATACATATTATTTAATTAAAAATTTTTTGTTTTTTGTAATAAATTTTTATCTTTAACTTGTTCTTTTTTTTCCTTTTAAATTTTATTTTTAATTAAAGTTATAATGTAGTATTTACGAGTATTAATTATTAAATGTCATAAAATATTTTGTAAAATTTTTATTTTATATAATTATTGTTTAAATTTAATAATTTTTTTGTAATTGAATTATATTGTAACTAGCTTGTGTTAAACTTGAACTAAATAAATAAATAAATAAATAAATAAATGACTTAATTGAGCATTCTACAAGTTCGTACAACTCACCATTACTGATTGTTCCCAAGAAAACAAATGATGGGGAACAGAAATGGAGGTTAGTCGTGAATTTTAAATCCTTAAAAAAAAAAAATCGTAGATGATAAGTTTCCATTAACAGGGTGGCGTGACGTTAGATGACTTGTTGGACAAACTAGGAAAATCTAAATATTTTTCAACGTTGGATATGACAAGCTCATTCCATCAAATTTCGTTACATCCGAAATCAAGGCAAATGACGGCATTTTCTACAAATAAAGAACATTACCAATTTAAGAGATTACCTTTTGGATTAAAAATTCCAACCAACAGTTTACAACGTATGTTATCTGTAGCTTTAAGTGATTTACAAGAAGCAGCATTTCTATACGTAAATCATATTATAGTATTCGGATCAAATCTAATAGATCATAACAAAAAAATAATCAAAGTATTGGAACGTTTAGAAGAATATATGTAACTCAAAACTTAATCCATCGAAATGTAATTTTTTAAAATCAAATGTCGTATATTTAGGACACCTTATAATTTCTGAAAGTATAAAAACAGATGCTGACAAATATCAAACTATAAAAAATTATCCAACACCCAAAAGTTCTGATGAAGTAAGAAGATTCGTACCATTCTGCAACTATTATAGAAGATTCATCAATGTTTTGCAGAGATAGCCAAGCCTTTGAATCAGCTTTCAAAGAAGAAACAAATATTTGGTTTTAGTGAAGAATGCAATAATGCTTTTGAAAAATTGAAACAAAAATTGATTGAACCACCAATACTAAGTTTCCAAATTTTACTGAACCTTTCATACTTACAACAGATGCATCAAACTATGCGCTTGAATCAGTGTTATCACAAGGCGCAATAGTAAATGATAAACTGATAGCTTATGCTGGTAAATCTTTGAGTAAGCATGAACTGAATAAGCCAATAATTGAAAAAGAACTTTTAGCAATATATTCGGGTATAAACTATTTTAGGCCATATATTTTTGGTAAAAAATTCATAGGTTATACTGACCATAGACCATTAGTGATCTTATTTACGCATAAAAACCCTTCATCCAAACTAACAAGCATACGTGTTGATTTGATGGATTACGATTTTGAAATAATATTTAAACAAGGTAAGATGAATACTAATGCCGATGCTCTATCTAGAATACAAGTTGACTCTACTAGATTAAAGGAAATGATACCGAACAAGAACATAAAGGTAATACTACAAGAAATATGAAAAATAAAAAGGAGCAACAAATAAATAAAAATAATGAAAATAAGCGTTCCACCGAAACCTTACATACAAATATGAAGATTGATCACCTTATTTGGGATGCAACATCAATAGCAGATATAAGGTTTATAAAGAAATTGAAATTTAAGAATAATCAAATGAAATTAACTGGTACCAGATATGAAAATAAAAGAAATTTTAAAAAAGAAAATTATGATATAAATCATTTAAATAAAATTATAGTAGCAGAAAATGAAGTAATTGCTGAATATAGCGAAAAATCTTTACCAGAGATAAAATTGGTTCTGAGGAAGCTATTATTCAAAACAAGCAAGTTACATATCAAAGAATTAGCCTTGGCAAATAATGATAACATATTTGAAGATATGGATATCCAAGAATTAAAAAATTTATTTAATGAGCTGCACAATGGAAATAAAGATAATATTATATGAACCTCCAAAAAAAATGAAAGATTTACAAGAAATTAAAAAATTAATTAAGGAGAATCATGATTCAACATATGGTGGACATTGTGTAATAAATAAATGTATAAGTAAATTAAAACAAAAATATGTATGGAAAAATATGAATAAAATGGTTAAAAAATATATAAATAATTGCGAAATTTGTAACAAAATAAAAATTTCTTAATACACAAAAGAAAATTGTGTAATTACGGACACACACACAATATCATTTGAAACAATAGCAATAGATACAGCTGGTCCATTAAAACCATCAAATAATTATATTGATATATTCTTACTTTACAATGTGAATTAACAAAATATGTCGAAGCTTATCCAATAGAAACTAACAAAACTAACTATTATCCAATAGAGACGCAACAACAGTCGCAAAAACAATAGTAGAGTAATTTATACTGAAATACGGATGTTTTAAGAAATTAAAAATTGATAAAGGCACAGAATTTACAAATGAACTATTAAAAAGCATTTGCAAATTTTTCAACATTGAAAAAATAACATCAACACCTTATCATCATGAAACATTAAGTTCTATTAAAAGGAATCACAGAGTATTGAATGACCATTTAATGAGTTTAGAAGAACAAGACAGTTGCGACTAATACTTACCTTACTATATGTACTTTTACAATTCAACACCACATAGTACTAAACATTACTCACGTTTCGAATTGGTTTACGGAAAAATCAGTACTCCTTCATGTGAAATATTAAAGAATAAAAATTGTATTTATAACATAGATGATTATTTAAATGAACTAAAATTAAAGTAAAAATATGCCAATGAAAAGGCAAGAAATTGTTTAATCAATGAAAAACAGAATAATAAATTAAAGCAAAAAATGTAAACAAAACAAATTTCGAAATAAATGATTATGTACATATAAAAGTAGAAAATAAGAAAAAATTAAATTTACCTTTTAAAGGCCCATTTAAAATGATAGTTCAACAAGGTAGAATGTAGACCAACGGTTTTTAAAAGCGCACATTTCCAAAACTCAGTAAAAACTGTTTAGAAGTGTGACTTGCACAAAAATTTGAAAATTTCATGTAATAAGAAAAAATGTGAAAATAGGACATTTTAGAAATTTTGAGGGGTTGTAATCCGGAATCCTATATAACTAAGGAAAGCCGTTAACACACATAAAAATTTATTATTGAACCTTTAATTTTCATGTTTTGCCGAAGAAAAATGTTTACAGGTGCCTAAGTTACAGGTGTCTGAATATAGCAAATTTTCAATTTTTGAGGCGTAATAACTCTTAAAGAGGGGGCGCCACCAAAAAATTTTCTGAGAAAACTTATACTAATTCTAAAAGTTCTTTCTTGTCTCAAAATTTCAGATTCCTATCTAAAGGCGTGCCGGAGTTATGAAAAAAGAAATTTCATGCAAAATGTGGTTCTTACATAACGATAAATTTAAATAGTAAATTACAAAATATTACATAATTTTGATATTGTTTTATATAGAAAATAAAATTTAGATTGCAAAACTATTACGCAGAGCCTGAGATATATACATCTGAAAATGGGGCTTTTTCGAAATTTTGAAGAGCTGCAACTTTGGAACCCTCTACAATTAAAATAAACCTTTAACACACGAAAAAATATATTACTGTAGCATTAATTTTTATATCTTGCAGAAGTAAAATATGTACAGGTTTCTAAGTTACAGGTGTTTAAAAATAGCAAATTTTCAATTTTTAAGCCCTAATATCTCATAAACAGGGGGTGGTCCAAAAAAATTTTCTGAGCAAACTTATACTAATTATAAAAGTTCTTTCTTGCCTCAAAACTTCAAACCTCTATCTAGAAGCGTGCCGGAGTTATGAAAGTAGAAAAATTATGCAAAATTTGGTTGTCACATAACGGTAAATTTAAATACTAAATTTAAAAAAATTGTATAATTTTGATAATAATTTACAAAGATAAAAAAAATACCTGTCGAATGGCGTTTTCAGATTGAAAAAATCTTAAGCAGAACATAACATATATGCATTTAAAAATAGGGCTTTTTCAAAGTTTGAGGGGCTGTAGCTCCGTAATGGGTGGGGCTACATAAAAAAATTGTTCCACAAAATTATTTTTTTTATGAGACCTACCCATGGTTAAAATTTTTTTTCTCTATCTTTAACGGTGTAGAAGTTTTGTAAACAGACGGACGGACGGACAGACAGAATGAAACTAATAAGCACATTTTTTCAAAATTTTTTTGGAAATGTGCTAAAAAGGTCCAAATAGTACAATAATTATAAATAATAAAGAAGTAGAATTACATAACAATAATTTAAATAAAGATAGGAAAGAATATAAATGAAAATTATAGATATTTAAAAAAATTACATAGTTAGTAAAAAAAAATATATATATATAAAAAAAGAAGTTTTTAAATATAAAATTTAAAATTACAATAAATATAATATAATATTTTGTTTTGTTAGTAAATTTAAAATAAATTCGTTTAAATTTTAAGAAATCTAAACTAATATTATTTGTTTTTTTTTGGGAGGAGAATGTAGTATAGCTTGAAAACTTGTTCACAAAAGTATTTCCATAATTGTAAAGTAACTTTTAATTACAAATTCAAACATTTAATGTAAATGAAATAATAATAATAATTAGCTGACCTCATAGATATATTACTAATAGTTAGGCAGTGAAGAAAATATTTTCAGTCAATTTTGAGAAACAGTTGAGTGAACCGTGCGTATGTATTGCTTTAGTTTCCTCAGAAATAGTTTCCTAAAAGGTGAAATAAATTCATTTTTAATTTTTTTAAGGATTTTATCACTAATTTTGTTATTTTACAAGTAGCTAAAATTTTGAATAACCTAAATTAAAATAAATTTTAATTTTAAAAACAAAATATATCAATTATTAAGTAATATAAAAATTTAAAATCTCTGATTGAAACTGGTTATGAAAAACTGCTTTACATTATTTTAATAAATATAAACAGCTGAGTGAACGAAATGTATACATATTATAAAATGCATATGGTTTTTTTTGACTGAATACCTTAAGATAGGAAAACACATAAGACGAAAAGAAACGACTATACCTAACTTCCCATCTATTAGTTAATATATCTATGGCTGACCTAGACATTTTGTGTGGTCACACTTTTAAAGTATAAACATCTGGTTCACTTTGTAAATTGTACACAGTATTGTTGTTGTACAAAAAGAAATATTCTTTAAAATAAGAGAGGATCAGATTACACTATTTCTATATTTATACATTGTGTATGCAATCATATGAAATTATCTTTATTTATTTATTTATTTAAAAATGTTTTTTGTGGCTTACAACACAAAAAATGCTTTTGACAGCCTGATCTTTCTATAAAAATTAAGTTGTTATTATAATATTTATAGCAATATTTGTAGATTATAAACTTACTTACTACACACTTACATACTAAGCTTTATTTTTACATATTATATTTTAACAACAAACAAAAAAAAAAATAAAAAAAAAAATAAAAAAAATAAAAAATTGAAAAACTTAAACATTTTCTACTTTAATGAATTTTTTAATCTAATTTTAAGCTTTAATTATATTAAATTGTAAAAATTCTGTTTTTTGACAAATTCTATAACCCTATTATTGGAATTGCGGTCATCTACCGATAGAGAACTCAATGAGATACCTAGTGATGTTCTGTGATTTACAATAAGAGGGCATTCCTCAAAAATGTGGTGTACTGAAATAGTATTGAGCCTGCAATCACACTCATGTGCTAATGAGTTCTGATTGTCAAATAGGTAACTGTGTGTCAGATTAGTGTGTCCTATTCTCAACCTTGTCAGAACAGTAAGATCTCTTCGACTCAGATTATCATTGTTTTTCCACTTATCAATTTGTAGTTTTATGTTGTGCAATTTATTATTGTTTTTTGTATCCCAGTAACTTTGTTTTTTTCGCATTATGTGTTTATTTATTGATTTATGTAAGTCCGATGTAATAAATTTAAAAGAGTTGTCTAAGGGTTCTCTAACAGATTGTTTTGCCAATAAATCTGCTTTTTCATTTCCTTTAATACCTATATGTGATGGAATCCATAGAAATGCAAAATTGTTTAAAGATAGAGAGATCTCATCTCTAATTTTTTGTGCTAATGGATGTTTTGTAGTTATATTTTGAAGAACTTCAAGGCTGCTCAAAGAATCTGTGCAGACCAAAAAACTTTCATTATTATATTCGTTATTTACATACTGAATACCTCGATATATAGAATATAATTCGGCTGTGAAAATTGTTGTATTTTCCGGTAGATGAAATTTTGTTTCGACTAATAATTTTGATAATAATTTACAAAGATAAAAAAAATACCTGTCGAATGGCGTTTTCAGATTGATAAAATCTTAAGCAGAACATAACATATATGCATTTAAAAATGACTTTCCAAAAACTTTCATTATTATATTCGTTATTTACATACTGAATACCTCGATATATAGAATATAATTCGGCTGTGAAAATTGTTGTATTTTCCGGTAGATGAAATTTTGTTTCGACTAAATCAATGTTGAATGCACAGCCTGTGGAGTTATTTATGACTGAACCATCGGTGAATATTTGCCTGAATTTTTTTAATTTATTATTTACTTTTTCTTTGTAAAGTTTTCGATAAATAGTAGTATTTGTATTATCTTTTTTATATGTTGCTAATTCCGTATCAATACATATGGGTTTCTGAAGCCATGGAGGTTCATTAAGTATTTTTTGTATATCTATTGCGTTATCAAAGACATATAAACTTTCTTTTATATTTCTTAATCTGACAAAACATGGTTGTGTATTAAATTTTTTATCTTTAAACTTGGAAAATAAATTATCATTCTTAAAAAATTCGAGTAATGGGTGGTTTTCGAAAGAAATTAAATTTGTTACATATTTAAGAGCAAACTTTTCTCTTCTAAGGTTTAAAGAAATTTCTCCGGAGTCTACAAGAAGACTATCAACAGGACTTGTTCGTAGTGCCCCTGTAGCTAAACGTATACCCATATTTAGTATTGTGTCTAAGGACTTTAATCTAGTTTTGTTGACAGTTTCATAGATGAAACTGCCATAGTCAATTACTGAAAGTATTATCAAATTCAATAATCTTAGTAGAAGCTTTCTATCAGAACCGTAGTTTGTATTTGAGAGCATTTTCAGGATATTCAAGTTTTTTAAAGCTTTTGCTCTAACTGTTCTTATATGCTGATGCCAGTTCAGTTTTTCATCAAACGTTAGTCCCAGAAATTTAATTTTATCAACATAAGTTAGTTTTTGATTTGTTAAAAACAAATCTGGTTTAATAGTATTTTTCCTTTTTCTTGTGAATAACATGGCAACAGTTTTCTTTTCGGAAAACTTAAATCCTGTTTTATTGCTCCATTTTTCAAGTAGATTTAATTGTGTTTGTAGTTTTTTTTGCAATTTTTTTGGATTTTTTTCAGAAATAAACATTGTGAGATCATCGGCATAAGCAATATATTTTATTGGGCTTTTTATAATTTTTAGAACACTATTAATGGCTATGGTGAATAAAACAACACTTAAGACTGAACCCTGTGGGATACTATTTTCAATAGACTTTTCATCTGACAAAACTTCGCCAATCGTTACCTGGATCTTTCTTTTGCTTAAAAAATTTTGAATGAAATATATTATATTTCCTTTAATTCCCATTTTTAAGAGTTGATCAATTATGAGTCTTTTCCAGGCTATATCATAAGCTTTTTCTATATCGAAAAAGATAGCTAGAGTTGACTTTTTGCTAGATAATGCAGTCAATATTTCTGATTCTAAATATGAAAGATTATCGATCGTCCCCCGATTTTTTCGGAATCCTGATTGATAAATTGATATCAAATTATTTTTTTCGAAATACCAAATTAATCTTTTCGATATCATTCGCTCAAGAACTTTACAACAACAGTTTGTTAATGCTATTGGACGGTAATTATTAGCACTCTTGGAGTCTTTCCCTGGTTTAAGAATGGGTATAATATAAGCGCTTCTCCATTTTTCTGGAAAAGAACCTGAAAGAAAGATTTTGTTATAAAAAGTAAGTAGTGCTTGCTTATGATGCAAATTAAATTGTTTCAACATTTCATAATGAACTGTGTCAGGGCCTGGCGAGCTACCACTACAATCTTTAAGCGAGTTTTTTAGTTCTATTAAACTAAATTTTTTATTATATAGTTCATTTATTCCTGAAGGAATATTTGTTAGTTGTTTTTCAGTTGTCCTTTTGTATGTTAAGAAAGTTTTTGAATAATTATTATTAGAAGACATCTTACAGAAATGTGAGGCAACAATATTAACAATTTCATGTTTGTCAGTTATCAAGTTTTGATTATCTATAATTGAAGTAATTTCCTGATTTTTGGTTTTTCCGTGAATACGCCTAATTTGTTGAAAAATAAGTGATGGAGGAGTGTTACTGTTAATTGAATATACAAACTTTTCCCAAGATTCTTTTTTTGCCTGTCTTATAATTTTTCTAGTTTCAGATTTCACTTTTAAAAAATTTTTAAAATCATTTAAATCAAAAGTGCGTTTAAATTATCTAAAAAGTTTGTTTCTATTTTTTATTGCCACTTTACAATTATTGTTCCACCATGGAACTTTTTTCTTTACATTTTTATAATTTTGCATAGGAATTACTATTCTTGCAGATTTTAAAATACTAGAGGTAAAGTATTCTTAATAGTCGTCTATGTTCGTGAAATCATTTCTAGTTAAATTAAGTTGCTCTCGAAAAACATCCCAGTTTGCTTTTTTAATGTTCCATTTTTTTTTGAATCCATAAGAGTTATTACTATTGTCTGCAATTTGAAGAGATATAGAAAAATGGTCACTATTGTGTAAGTCTTCGTCTGTCTGCAAATAAAAATAAGCATTTAATATGGGACTACCGATTGTTATATCTATTGCACTAAATGTTCTGTAACTAAAACTAAAATGAGTAGGGTTTCCATTATTGAAAAGACACAAGTTATATTCATCTATGACGTTTTCAATTAGCTTTCCTCTTTTATCTACCTTAGTAGACCCCCATAGTGTATTATTGCAGTTAAAATCTCCTAAAATGAAGTACGGCGAATCAAAATGACTAATAAGATTATCAAAATCAGATTTTGTGATATTAGTATCTTGGGGCAAATATAAATTGCAAATAATTAATTTTATTGGGTAAAAAATTTTGACAGCAATAGCCTGTAAATGAGTATTCAATGGGATTTCTTCACAACTAAATTTTGAATTTATAAAAATGGCGACACCACCATGAGCAACTGTTAATGATATTACATTTTTGTAAAAAGTGTTGAAATTTTTTATTGAAGGAGCATAATCATCTTTGAATTTCGTTTCTTGAATGCAAAAGGCAATAGGATTATATTTATTGATTAATAAATAAAATTCATTAATATGCGTGTTAAAACCACCGCAATTCCATTGTAAGATATTAGTCATCGAAATTGTCAAAACCTAAAGAGTCATTGTCACTAATACTATTTTCTGATACAATAATCATTGATTCATTATTATTACAATTTGTTATTTTTTTCTTTTTATTTTTTTTTTCCATTTTTTTTAATTCTCGTTTTTGTTTTTGATTTACTGCTCTAGAAAATAAAAGTTTATTATTATCTAATTGCTTTACCTTAAGTTGTGGTATAGTTTTTTTTTTAGATGTTGATGATTGTTGTTGTTGGTGATCATATGTTGAGAATTGGGATTTGTTGATTAAAACCGGTTCATTATTTTTATCAGATGTGCTATCCGTAATTTTAATGCATGTGCATTTACAAGTACATTTATTTTTTGTACTCAGAATATTTGCAAAAGTTGATGGAAGTGGGTTTCTTATTCTGTACCTACGATTTGCTTCCTTAATATCGACGCTTTCCTTTATTTGAATTGCCTTTATTTCTCTTTCTTTTTTAGTACGTGGGCAGACTTTATCAAACGTACTATGTCCTTCATTGCAGTTGACGCATTTCGCTGGTTTTGTACATTTTTCATTTACGTTCTTGAGATGTTCATCCTCTCCACAATTTGAACATGTTTTGTTTTCTTTTTTGCAACTATCTGTTATGTGATTAAATTTTAGGCATTTGAAACACCTAAGTGGTGGTGGTATGTATGGCCTTATATTATACATTTGAAAACCGATGTTAACCTGTGATGGTAATACTGTGGTTGCAAAAATTAAGGTGTACAGACCAGTTTCTTCTTCTCCATTTTGTGTTTTTTTTTTTTTGTTAAATCTTTTAACGCCAATTACGTTCTGCTCTTCCATCTCTGTTATCAATTCTTCATCACTGACGTATTTAAGTTCAGGGCAAAAGATGACTCCCTTGACATTATTAAGGCTTTTATGTTCTTCTACCTTAACATTGATATTTACATCCAATTTTATTACTTTTATTAATAATATTGCTTGGTTAAGATTTTTTTTTTTAATTAGTAAAGAACCATTCCTAAGTTTTGAACACCTTTCAACTTCTCCGCCTATTGCTTTTATTGTTTTTTGGATTAAGAATGGCGAAACAGATCTTAAATCTTTATTTTCGTCCGTTCTTGTCATTATCAAAAATTTTGAACCTTGTGTCATGTTTAATACATTTTTTTTGGGATCTATTTGAATTCCCTTTTGTAATAACAGCAATTCATTAGAAGCCCCCATTGCGGGGGGAGCTTCAGTCCCCATTATTTATGAAAAAAAAATTTTAATTATTATTATTTTTTTTTTTTTTATTAGGACAAATAAATTTAAAGAGAAAAAAAAAAAAAAAATTAGACAAATAACACAAAAACACTAATTGTTAAATGTCACTAGGTATTAATTACAAATTATTTTTTTTTTTTTTTTGGACAATTGTTTACCAGATATAATTTTTAACATTAAAAATATTGTTTTTTTATTTTTTTTTATTTTATAATGCACTACTTATAATGTAGTTTTTTTTTTTTTTTTTTATTATTATTATTTTTATTTTTTATTTTTTTTTTTGTAGAGATTAAGATATTAGGTAATTAATTAATAATTCTTTAATTTAATGATTATTACGTCTTTTCTCCCTGAAGGTTGTTGGACAACTGTGGGAAATTATCTTTTAGTCAATATTTTTGATATTAATATTTTGCTTATGATTATTGAAAACTAGAATTAGATCAATATATATTACAAAACTTGTCCCAGTTAAAAATTTTGTAGAACAAAGCAATAAATTAATATAATTTATTGACTTTGATATTTTATATGTAATTTTGGAATTCAAATTTTTGTATAAATAGACTAAGATTATTAAAATAAAATCAGAGTTATTTCAAGCTCAGAAGAAATCAATCCAACTTGTTTCTTTTTCTTGAATTCTAAAAATGCAATTAACTTTGTAATAATCTTCTCTTTTCCCTTTTTGCAATTTACTTTGCGAAGTTTATCAAAACAGCTTTTACTTACCTGATCCAAACAAGGAAAGCCGGCAATTAATTTTGCCAAGAGATATTGGCTTGCTGAGCCGGATAAAATTACAGTGACGTAGATGTGTGCTCATAGGAAACAACATTATAATTGAACTGTTAGTCGCACACATATACGTGGAAAAGACATTATCAATATAACAATAAAATTATTACAATTTTATTAAATAAATCAATTTAATTTGGTCATACAACAAGTAAACACAGACTTTTATTTTTATTTCTTGAGTGTGTTTGCTCAAGATACTGGGCAACTGCTTTCAAATTTAATTCTAATTTGTGTAATGATAACAAGAGCTACTTCCACAATCGTACAATTAATCAAGGTTGATGTGCCTTTCAATACAAATAATACACTTAATTAGATTATCTTACAATTAATTAGATTAAATAATAATTTAACTGATTGCAATTACGCGACGTAGTTGAACATAATTTTTGGTGACTCCGACGTGATGAAGTGAAACGCTTGTATTACGCAATAGGAAGCAGATAAGCATTAACATCTAAAAGATATACTTATAGATACATAAATTTTCGGTTGCAAGATGAAACAATTAGCAACAAATCAAAAAAATTTGAGAGAAAAATTCAGATGGTAGTAAGAAATTACAAAAAGGATTCAGCAAACAGAAAAACACTGGCATAATATGAGGAAAGGCTGAAACATTTAAAAAAAGTATGGAAGTCCGAGACTAATTCAGTGATCAGCTGCATCATAATTATTTAACTTAGGATTATTACAATATAGTAAAGGCCATCTTTATACAGTTTTAAGATGATAGAAGCTATATTACAGCATTACAGGTCCTCGAGGTTTAAGTGACGAAAACTAAAGAAAGAGGAAGATGAGCAGAGAAAAGCACTCATCAGAATCGTAAGACTACAGCAAATGGAAATGGATTAGTTGCTATATAATATCAAACGAATACAAGCCAATAGTGAAATATTACGATATAGATAACGATATTACGAAACAAAGCAGAGGTATATTGAAAGACTATGGGAACAAATTGCCACAATCATATAATCATGATATATGGTCAATCACCCATAATTATGTTATAATTCTGTTGAACCGTAAAACCAATTTCGATTTATGATTTTTTTAATCGCTAAATGTTTTTTCTTTTTTCCACCTTTTAGGGTTTTCTTGTTAATTTTTAGTTTGAATAAAAAAAAAAAAAACTTTTTTCCTTTTCTTTCCTTTTATTCAAATAATTTATTTGGATGCATTTCGGTATTAATATACCATCTTCAGGATTTAAAATTATTGCGACTAATGGTGCATTTTAATTACAAAACTCTTATTTATATTGAAAAATTACTAAATTAAAATTATTATTTGTTACTAAGCGGCGTATAAATTCTTTTTTTTATAATTTACTTTAATTTTTTTTTTACAATAAAAAAAAACTGCACAAATGAAATATATACATATTGTGTTACATATTATCTAGTTTTTATATTTGAAATTCATGTATGTACATACTGAAATAAATTACTTTTTCTTTTTTTTTGTATTTTTTAAATTTCAAAAAACCTAACTGTATATGAATAATTTGTATAGATGTGCTAGGTATAGTTTCTGTTGTTGATTATTGGATGTTATGTTTTAATTCAAATAATGGTGAATCAATAGGTGCAGGATGAATTTTCATTAATTTATTTGAGTATTTTTTTTTATTAAAAGGCTTTCCCACGCGTTAAATTCGGTTTTTTTGGATAGGTGTTTTATTAATTTTAAATTGTTGATATTTGTATAATATATTATACAAATAGATATTTGATTAACATGTAACATAATATGTATGTATTTCATTTGTACAGTTTATTTTTATTGTTCTTTACATTTTGCAATTAACTAAATTACATAAAAAAAAAAAAGAGTTTATACGCCGCTTAGTAACAAATAATAATTTTAATTTAGTAATTTTTCAATATAAATAAGAGTTTTGTAATTAAAATGCACCATTAGTCGCAATAATTTTAAATGCTGAAGATGGTATATTAATACCGAAATACATCCAAATAAATTATTTGAATAAAAGGAAAGAAAAGGAAAAAAGTTTTTTTTTTTTTTTTTTTTTAATCAAACAAAAAATTAACAAGTAAAACCGTAAAAGGTGGAAAAAAGAAAAAACATTATGCGATTAAAAAAATCATAATCACCCATAACCCTTAGTCATACTTTGCTCCTAAGGGTTATGGGTGATTATGATTTTTTTACATACATTTTACATACAGAAGTACTTAGAATTGGAAGAAAAATTTCAAGCAATTATTGTACAAATTTAAGAAGAATTAATCAAACTAAATCAAAAAAAACAACGATTCAACACCCAAAAATAACAGCAAACCATATCGTCACTTAAATTGCCCACTGTGGAAATTCCAAAATTGGGTAGAAATTATATGTTATGGTACATTATTTTACAAATGGTTCATTTGTAGCCTATTTGAAATTGTCAAAAACTGTGGTATCTCAAGGCCAATATAAATGGTGAAGCCAATGAAGCTTATGCGTCATTTTAAGATAGCATCTAACAATAACGATGCAGCATGGAATATGCTTATAGGTAGATATGAAAACAATAGATTAATAGTTATAACTATTTTAAACAAATAAATGGCAAAACTAACTTTAAATTCCGACAATCCAAATTCGATAAAAAAGTTACATGACACAGCTAAGGAGTGTGTAACTTAGTAAATACATCTATATTTACAAAATTATGGGGTACAATTTTATTACCCATTTTAATAAAAAAAAATTGACAGGGCCACTCATACTTTATTCGAGCATTCACTTAAGGCACCAAGGAAATTACAATCCCTAAATCCCCAATTGCTTAAATTTTTAGAAGTTAGCAGTTTAGAAGTTTCAATTATTGGAAGCCTTGGGAATTAAAACTAAAGGGAGGGCCATATCATCAAAAGCGTTAACTTCATTATCTGAAACACGAAATTGTACCGAATGCAAGAAAATAACGCCTAATATTCTTGCCCAAGGTTTTTACAACAAGAGATTCAAGAGTGCTTTAATATAGTAAAACGATTAGGAATCTGTTATAACTGTCTCATAAGGAGACGTGTAAGCAAGCATTGTCATTCTAGAGGATGTGGAAAATGTGACAAAAACATAACACACTAATTCATTTTATAAAAAAGAATTTCCCAAGAGAAAGGCTCACAACCAACTGAACGAATAAATCAAGCAGAAACAAAACTAAATTCCATCAAAGCAGTGTCGTGTTACGCAAATGATCAACGGAGCTATATAATTTTAGGTACAATTGTGGTTAAAGTCTTCAATTCAAATCTAGCTTTACTTTAAGCTAGAGCCGTTTTAGATTCTGGTTCGCAACTAAATTGTATTTATCGCGTCTCGTAAAAATGCTAAATTTGAAGGAAAAAATGAAATAATCCACATTGATTACACTCTCGGATCGTGAGATTCGTGACCAGAATCGAAGCATTTGTAGTAACAAAAATTACTACAAATCAGTCCACTTATAATATAGATATTTCAACTTGGAATTTACCAACCTCGTTTGAGCTAGAAAATCTGTATTGTAATATTCCAAATCATATAGACCTACTAATTGGTGCGGAATTGTACCACGAAATAGTGATAGAAGGCCAACTTAAAATTGATCGAAATTTACCCATAATAAAAAATACAGGTTTTGGTTGGATGGTGGTAAAAAAGTTGTATACTAAAATACACAGTGTATACTAAAATATACTTATACCGAAGTCTGTAGGATAAGTAATAAGAAGAAATCAATAACCAACTAGAAAGATTTTGGAAACTGGTAGTTGAGGAACCATCAAAGAAAATGTGTGAGGCAGATATTAAAAGTTAAACGCATTCTGATGAAACAGTTAAACGAGATACCAATGAAAGATTTGTAGAATGTTACCCTTTTCAGATGATTATTGCAAATTAGGCGAATTAAACAACCAGCGTTAGAAAGGTTTTATGCTATTGAACGAAAATTAGAAAGAGACAAAGATTTAAGAAATGTCAACTTCACGAGAATATGAACAATTAGAGAATATGATAGAGATAAATCTAAATTAAGTGCAACATCCAAACTACTGCTTGCCACATCACAACAACAAGGTTTCGAAGGGTGTTTGCATTCGCTAAATGTTCATCCAATATATTATTAAATAACATTTTATATAATGGTTTAACTCTTTAAGAAGTTAAGACTACTCGACTCCTCAGGCGCATAATTTACTAAATAAGGTAGACCATAGAAACTCATACCAATTTTTAATAAGAATAATTGCATACGCATTCAGATTTATCAATGTGCTCAAAACTAAATTGAAAGTCAGTCATCATTGACTTTCCACTAAAGACTGAGAATAGCAACACAGTTTATATAAGAAAGGTACAAAGAGAACAATTTAAAAAGGATCTGCATAACCTGGAAAAGTATAACGCAACATGCAAACACAGTCCGTTAACACGTTGGCGTTCATTTATGTATTTCAGTTTTCAATGAGAAACACAATTATTTTTTTCATGCAAAAATAAATGGTGGAAAATCACGTAATTATTCTTTCGTACAGCAGTTTATGTTATACTAGACAAATAGCGAGAATTACCGCACAACGAGTACGGGAAATTACCGCACGGCGGGAATTCACGCAATTATTCTCTCATACAGCAATATTTGTTATACTAGACAAATAGCAGAAATTGCCGTAGGATGAAATGAAACATTCATCAAAAAAGCTCTGCAAATTAAATAGAAATAATTTAATTATAAGCTTATATAATATGTAATATAAGATATTAATAAATCAGAAATTAAAGAATTCATTCCAATTTAAACTTAATATTAAAAATACTGCATTTAAAGAAAATATAACAAATAAATTAACATTGAATTTCAGTATATTTAAGTAACATAAATTAATAATAAAACAAATTAAAGAATAAAAATACTTCATTTTAAAAAAAATATAACAAATAAAGTAACATTGAATTTCAGTATATATAAGTAACATAAATTAATAATAAAATAGAAATTAAAGAATTCATTCCAATTTAAACTTAATATCAAAAATACTTCATTTAATAATATTTATTTTAGCTTCTATGGTGAAGCGAGTTTGTCCACACAATTTTTTCACTCGAAGCTGGTTCCTTTTCGCTTGCCATTTTTCGTACACTGCTTACATATTTCTGAAAGCTTTTGTTTTTTCCTGTACTTTGGTTTTTTAAGGGAAACGGAATCTTTTCTGGATTATGCTGTGTGCTCCAATTTATTCAGTTTTCCAATTTTTTGAGAGATTGTCAAGACATCCCACATGTCTTTCCATTTTGTCACATATACGTTGTTACATCTTCTTCATATCATTTCGTGGTGTTTTAACTGTTTTTGTATCACAACTTTTGGATTTTTTTTTCAGTTAGATCGCAATGTACCCGTATTATGCGTTTTATACTGCCATAATAAATTTTAGAGATCGACAGAATTGTAGAAACAAATGATAACCTCGATTAAGATACGTGTCCATCAATTTCATAACAACGTCTGCAGTTTTAGTACCTGTTTCCTTTCCTCCATAAACCATTACATTTAAAATGTAACCATCGCTTGTGGTTAATTCATACAATTTTATGCCATATCTTACATGTTTGCCTTTCATATATTGCCGGAAGCTGAACCTTCCAAGAGAATCATGATTCAACATATGGTGGACATTGTGGAATAAATAAATGTATAAGTAAATTAAAACAAAAATATGTATGGAAAAATATGAATAAAATGGTTAAAAAATATATAAATAATTGCGAAATTTGTAACAAAATAAAAATTCGTAAATACACAAAAGAGAATTATGTAATTACAGACACACACACAATATCATTTGAAACAATAGCAATAGATACAGTTGGTCCATCAAAACCATCAAATAATTATTGATATATTCTTACTTTACAATGTGAATTAACAAAATATGTCGAGGCTTATCCAATAGAAACTAAAGACGCAACAACAGTCGCAAAAACAATAGTAGAGTAATTTATACTGAAATACGAATGTTTTAAGAAATTAAAAACTGATAAAGACACAGAATTTACAAATGAACTATTAAAAAGCATTTGCAAATTTTTCAACATTGAAAAAATAACATCCACACATTATTATCATGAAACATTAAGTTCTATTGAAAAGAATCATAGAGTATTGAATGACCATTTAATGAGTTTAGAAGGACAAGACAGTTGGGACGAATACTTACCTTACTATATGTACTTTTACAATTCAACACCACATAGTACTAAACATTACTCACGATTCGAATTGGTTTACGGAAAAATAAGTACTCTTTCATGTGAAATATTAAAGAATAAAAATTGTATTTATAACATAGATGATTATTTAAATGAACTAAAATTAAAGTAAAAATATGCCAATGAAAAGGCAAGAAATTGTTTAATCAATGAAAAACATAATAATAAATTAAAGCAAAAAATGTAAACAAAACAAATTTCGAAATAAATGATTATGTACATATAAAACTAGAAAATAAGAAAAAATTAAATTTACCTTTTAAAGGCCAATTTAAAATGATAGTTCAAAAAGGTCCAAATCGTACAGCAATTATAAATAATAAAGAAGTAGAATTATCTCTACTTCTATATATCTTGAAAACTTGTTCACAAAAATATTTCCATAATTGTAAAGTAACTTTTTAATTACAAATTCAAACATTTAATGTAAATGAAATAATAATAATAATTAGCTGACCTAAACATTTTGTGTGGTCACACTTTTAAAGTATAAACATCTGGTTCACTTTGTAAATTGTACACAGTACATTGTTGTTGTACAAAAAGAAAAGAAATATTCTTTAAAATAAGAGAGGATCAGATTACACTATTTATATACTATTTATACACTATCTTTATACATTGTGTATGCAATCATATGAAATTATCATTTAATCAATATTTTTGATATTAATATTTTGGTTATGATTATTGAAAACTAGAATTAGATCAATATATATTACAAAACTTGTCCCAGTTAAAAATTTTGTAGAACAAAGCAATAAATTAATATAATTTATTGACTTTGATATTTTATATGTAATTTTGGAATTCAAATTTTTGTATAAATAGACTAAGATTTTTAAAATAAAATCAGAGTTATTTCAAACTCAGAAATACAACTTCTTTCTTTTTCTTGAGTTCTAAAAATGCAATTAACTTTGTATTAATCTTCTCTTTTCCCTTTTTGCAATTTACTTTGCGAATTTATTGACTTTGATATTTTATATGTAATTTTGGAATTCAAATTTTTGTATAAATAGACTAAGATTTTTAAAATAAAATCAGAGTTATTTCAAACTCAGAAGAAATCAATACAACTTCTTTCTTTTTCTTGAGTTCTAAAAATGCAATTAACTTTGTATTAATCTTCTCTTTTCCCTTTTTGCAATTTACTTTGCGAAGTTTATCAAAACATGCCTTGCTGAACCGGATAAAATTACAGTGACGTAGATGTGTGCTCATTAGAAACAACATAATATTTGAACTGTTAGCCGCACACATATACGTTGTTAGGAAAAGACATTATCATTATAACAATAAAATTATTACAATTTTATTAAATAAATCAATTAAATTTGGCCATACAACAAGTAAACACAGACTCTTATTTTTATTTCTTGAGTGTGTCTGCTCAAGCTACTGGCAACTGCTCTCAAATTTATTTCTAATTTGTGTAATGATAACAAGAGCTACTTTCACGTACAACGTACAATTAATAAAGGTTGATGTGCCTTTCAATACAAATAATACACTTAATTAGATTAACTTACAATTAATTAGATTAAATAATAATTTAACTGATTGCAATTACGCGACGTAGTTGAACATAATTTTTGGTGACCCCGACGTGATGAAGTTTAACGCTTGTATTACGCAATAGGAAGCAGATAAGCATTAACATCTAAAAGATATACTTATAGATACATAAATTTTCGGTTGCAAGATGAAACAATTAGCAACAAATCAAAACAATTTGAGAGAAAAATTCAGATGGTAGTAAAAAATTACAAAAAGGATCCAGCAAACAGAAGAACACTGGCATAATATGAGGAAAGGCTGGAACATTTAAAAAAAAGTCTGGAAGTATGAGACCAATTCAGTAACCAGCTGAATCATAATTATTTATTTAGGATTATTACAATATAGTAAAGGCCATCTTTGAACAGTTTTAAGATGATAGAAGTAACATTATAGCATTACAGGTCCTCGAGGTTTAAGTGACTAAAACTAAAGAAAGAGGAAGATGAGCAGAGGAAAGCACTCATCAGACTCGTAAGACTACAGCAAATGGAAATGGATTCGTTGCTACATAATATTAAACGAATACAAGCCAATAGTGAAATATTACGATGTAGATAACGATATTACGAAACAAAGCAGAGATATATTGAAAGACTATGGGAACAAATTGCCACTATCATATAATCATGATATATGGTCCATCACCCATAACCCTTAGCAGCAAATTATGATATACAGAAGTACTTAGAATTGGAAGAAAAATTTCAAGTAATTATTGTACAAATTTAAGAAGAATTAATCAAAATGAATCAAACAAACAATGAATCAACACCCAAAAATAACAGCAAACAATATCGTAACTTAAATTGCCCACTATGGAAATTTCAAAATTGGGTAGAAATTATATGTTATGGTACATTATTTTACAAATGGTTCATTTGCAGCCTATTGGAAATTGTCAAAACTGTGGTATCTCAAGGCCAATATAAATGGTTAAGCAGAAATGCTTATACGTCATTTTATGATAGCATCTAACAATAACGATGCAGCATGGAATATGCTTATAGGCAGATATGAAAACAAGAGATTAATAGTTACAACTATTTTAAACAAATAAATGGCAAAACTAACTTTAAATTCCGACAATCCAAATTCGATAAAAAAGTAACATGACACAGCTAAGGAGTGTGTAACTTAGTAAATACATCTACAGAAAGTAAATACATCTACTATTTACAGTATTATGGGGTACAATTCTATTACACATTTTAATAAAACTCGAAAGTCCCCAAGAGGAACTACACGTGCTTCCTCAGGGTAGTGTTGGACTTTAACCAACCAAAATCACCCCCCTTTAAAACCAAACTTTAGGATGGAACCTTTAATACGAATGTACAGTTTGGTTTTGGGGATAGGGACGTGCGAAGGATATTTGGGAAAATTGGAATTGGGAAATTTGGATTATAGTGGATAGGTAGGAAAATTTTGAGGGACATTTTGAAGAAAGATGTTGATGTTCTTCTTAAACTTATGTAAATCGTACACATAATAATTACCAACTTTAGGGAACACATGCGATGGTATATGGTTCCACAGGCGGGACGTGCGCATGACAAACGAATTTCCATAAGCTGTATTTCGCCATCTTGAAACACGAAATTGTACAGAATGCAAGGAAAATAACTCCTTATATTCTTTCCAAAGCTTTTTACAACAACAGATTCAAGAGTGCTTTAACATAATAAAACGATTAGGAATCTGTTATAACTGTCTTAAAAGGAGACGTGCAAGCAAGTATTGCCATTCTAGAGGATGTGGAAAATGTGACAAAAACATAACACACTAATTCATTTTATAAAAAAGAATTTCCCAAGAGAAAGGCTCACAACCAACTGAACGAATAAATCAAGCAGAAACAAAACTAAATTCAATCAAAGCAGTATCGTGTTCCCAAATGATCAACGGAGCTATATAATTTTAGGTACAATTGTGGTTAAAGTCTTCAATTCAAATCTAGCTTTACTTCAAGCTAGAGCCGTTTTAGATTCTGGTTCGCAACTAAATTGTATTCATCGAATTCATAATGAAATAATCCGCATTAATTATACTCTCGGATCATAAGATTCATGACCAGAATCGAAGCATTCCTACTAACAAAAATTACTGCAAATCGATCCACTTATAATATAGATATTTCAACTTGGAATTTACCAACCTAGTTAGAGCTAGCAAATCCGTATTCTAATAGTCCAAATCACCTAGAGCTACTAATTGGTGCAGAATTGTATTGCAAGAGTTTCCACCAGAAGACGTCGAAATTAGTCT
Organism: Poecilobothrus nobilitatus; assembly: GCA_947095535.1. Classification (NCBI taxonomy): domain Eukaryota; kingdom Metazoa; phylum Arthropoda; class Insecta; order Diptera; family Dolichopodidae; genus Poecilobothrus; species Poecilobothrus nobilitatus. The sequence continues at coordinate 171,690,662 of OX352772.1, forward strand.
TAATAAGCCTGATCAAATAGGAGATAGAGTGAAGGCACTAGGACTTTTATGGAAACCAGAATCCAATGTACTAAAGATAAGATGTAATTCGAAAGAAATTAGTCATATCACAAAAGATTGGTGTACTCACATATTGTGCAGTTATTTAATCCAGTAGACTTATTGGGTTGTAACAGTAGTTGTAACAGCAAACGTATTTCTGCAACATTTTTGGACTTTGAAGTTATGCTGAGATAACCCGTTTAACAATGAGTTAACTTTGAACTGGATAAAATTTACAGATAACTTAAAGAAGTTAAATGATATAAATTTTACAAGGCATATTTTTTGTCCTGTTGGAAATTCATAACTACATATTCTCGCTGATACTTCTGAAAAATCGTATGGCCACACACATTAGAACAACAACGAAGCCTAATCGTGAATTTATTATGTGCAAAATCAAGAGTGCTGTTAAAGAATGGTCGTACTGGTTGAATTCGATGCTTAGGTAAACTCCCCATCATTTGTTGGAATTCTAGGCTTTTTCCTCTTGAACATTTCAGGCAATGATAAACGATTGAACGAGAAACGTAGTAGACTTATTCTGTATACTAAAATAGAAGGAATAAGTGAAATGAAAATTGTCATAACAAACGGTAAGAATTTTCAAAATTTAAAATTAGAAAACGTAATGCTAGTTCCGGACCTGAAAACAAACCTCATGTCAGAGAATGATAAAACAACGAATGATAAAAGAGAATATGATAAAACAACTCAACCAAATACGAATAAAATGACGAAACTAGTTTTCTTCAAAATGTAACTATAAGGAGCATGGACAAACTAGAAAAAAACGAGAAGTAGAGAATCATCTGAAGATCGTGAAACTTAAATCATTGCAAATCAAACCTGATCTTTTACCAAAAATTCTATTGTTAAATATATATTATATATTCGTTGGAAATATAGCTAGTGCACTTTCCAGAATATTAGATGCCGATTATGCTTAGAAGTTATCACAAACTATTGATAAACTACAAGAAAATAAGGAAAATATGCCAACATTACTACAAGAAAAAACTTCAATCCTAGATTCAACTGTAAATATCATGAAACAAGATCAGTTGCGCTTAATTAAGCATTAAATCATATAGTAACATTAGAAGGACGCGTGGATAAAATAGCAACTGAGGTTCACCAAATAAATTCTATCGCGTTAATGGCAGCATAATGGGGAAAAATTATGAGAAGGTTCAATTAGTATAGTATTAATTAATGTAATAAGTTGATTATCACCAAGGTCTTGTCAGACCAGATCTTTTATCCGCTCAACAACTAAAAATGGAATTAATAAAAATAAAAATAAAACAAAATTTATCGAAAAATTTACGATTACCAAAGGCTACCACAAAATTAAGCAAGATGTGTAGTTTACTTAAGTTGGACGGCAGAGTTACCAACAAAAATATAATTTTTCAACTAACGTTACCATTATTAGCATTAGAATCGTTTGAATTGTTTGGTATTATTCCAGCTCCAGTTAATCTCAATAACACATACATAACACTTAAACATTCGGCACTATTCTTAGCTGTAAATTGACCGTAGTCTGTGATCAAAAGTCATCGTCAACGGCGCTAAATGTATCAGCAATACTTCAAATGGAAGCAACTGTATAATCAAACAAAAACACATAACTATAAGTGGGCATAACATTTTGACAAGTAATTCTAGGCTCTCTTTTCCACCACCTGCAAATTTCACCGACGTCATATCACCAGCAAAGCATGCTACATTATTCAAAGGGACGATTAATATTACTCAAGAACTTAAAAAAGTTACAAAATCTACATAAGTATGTTAGAAATCAAAGTTAATTTTTACGTACCACATAATTTATTATGGTGGCAGACTACTGATTTACAAAATTATTACTGTCTTAAAATATTAGAATTTAAAATATTATAAAACTTGTTTTTAACCTTTTTTATTTTTTGTATTTTTAGCATGTACTTTCACCATACGGAATGCACATAAGTAATTATTTGTATAAAGAAATGTATAAAGAAACATGTATAAACATGTATGTTGAAAAACATGTATGGTGAAAAACAAACATACATGTTGAAACATGTATAAAGAAATAAAATCATTGAAATTTGAATAATAAGAATAAATACATGTGTTTTTAATTTTTTAATTGCTAATAGGTTATGGGCCCAAAATCTTACCAAGTGAATTGAAGCATATAAACATTGTCAAACATCAAATTTGCATGAATTTATTTGGAAAAAATTGCATGAAATATACCAATCCAAGGGACCAGCTAGGAAAGCATCATTACTAAAAATAAATTATCACCCAAAAAATGGCATTAGGAACTGAAATAAGGAGCTATATAAATGCATTTTTTGACGTAGTTGATAAAATTTTGGACATGGGTAGGTATAGCAATTAATGATGATATTCTATCTATACTTTTATTATATAGTTTGCCGGAAAGCTTTGAAAATTTCAGATGCGCAATTGAATTACGTGATGATTTACCTAAGCCAGAAACATTAAAAATCAAAATTATAGAAGAATTTGCCGCGAGAAGAGCAAGAGAATTTACCGAAGTAGAAAATGCAATGTATATTAAAAAAAATAATAGAGAAAACTGGTGGAACTCACAAAAAACTAGTGTAAAAGCAACTAATGAACCATCTTTTAAATTTAAGTGACCGATGTAAAAAGGTGGGTCATAAAGCATATGAATGCCAAAATAAAAATCGAATTGGGAAAAAAATGAATATTCAAAAATATGTATGGAAAATTTAAACACTGAATTTGCGTTAGCACATACTGAAACGAATGAAATAGGCAGGAATGGTGATTGGTGCTTAGACAGTGGGTGTACGTCACATATGACATCAAGCTTGAAAGGTTTTAATATTTTAAAAGAAGTGGAGAAGCCATTAAATCTGGCAAATGGTATCACTACTAAAATAGAAGGAATAAGTGAAATGAAAATTGTCATAACAAACGGTAAGAATTTTCAAAATTTAAAATTAGAAAACGTAATGCTAGTTCCAGACCTGAAAACAAACCTCATGTCAGTATCTAAAATTACGGATAAGGGTTGTAAAGTTATATTTAATAAAACATCAGCAACTATTATTGAACCTGACGAAAATATATTATTTATTGCGGAAAGATATGGAAATTTGTATTATATTAAAGAACGACAATTAGCAAATTTCCAAAGTTAATAAAAAACAAGTAAAAGTAACCGTAAGTCGACGTAACCGACTTATTTATACCCTACACCTAAAAAATTCAAATTAAATTAAAAATCCATAAGTTATTTTAGTTAGGTATTTAATATAACTAAGCTAAAAAAATAAATGCTTTTACAATCTTTGTACAAAATTTCAGATTTCTATCTTTATTAAATTCGAAAATATGCTTGTTAGGTCTTGAGAAGTGTGTGAAGGCACGCGGACCACCACCACAATTCATCTCAAATTTTAGAGACATCAACAGGGTAGAACATTCTTATATGAAATTTCAAGTTTATATATTTATTAATTTCGAAGATATGCTTGTATGATCGAAGAATACGCAAATCAAATATTGAAAAAATTTAATATGGACCAATGTAAGCCAATGACAACACCACTAGATATAAACCAAAAATTGCAAAAGGAAATGGGAACTTCTTGTGAAGCAGAATATCCTTATCAAAATCTTATCGAATCGTTAACGTACTTAGCAGTTTCAACTCGACCAGATCTGGCTTTTGCTGTAAGTATGTTAAGTCAATTTAATAACTGTCATTCTCAGGTACATTGGATAGCAGGAAACAGAGTGTTGAGATACCTCAAAGGACAATTAATCCTGGTTTGATTTTTAAACAACATAAAGAATAGTTAATTGGGTATGTAGATTTAGATTAGGGATCTTCGATTGATGATCGTAAATCATACACTGAGTATGTTTTTAAAATGTCAGGAACAAGTATTAGCTGGGAGTCACGCAAACAAAGAACGGTGGCACTATCCAGCACAGAAGCTGAATATATGGCGCTAAGTGAAGCTACTACAGAGGTCTTGTTTCTTAAAAAGATGTTGACTGAATTTGGAGAGCCTGTTACGGTAGTAAACTCCACCATTGATAATAAGATTAATGACCTAATAAATAATATTGAAGTAAAAATGTAAATTACGAAATTTTTGGAAACATATTATTATAACTTGATACTTAATATAAATGAAATTAAATGTAAATTATTGAACTTAAATAAACCTAAATTTTAAACTTAAATTGCAATATAAATTGTAACGTAATCTTTCTGATATAAATGAACTTAAATAATATTTTATTAAACTTAAATTGTAATTCGATATTTTAAATGAATTAATCTAAATAATATTTTATTGAACTTAAGTTAAAAACGTGTAAATATAATTAATTAAATAAACGTAGCATATTTTTGTAAGAAAGTAATATTTGGTAAAAAAGTTCAATATATTGTAATTTTGCTTAATTTGCTAATTTTGTAATTTATAAAAACCAATTGTAAAATATAAAATTCAGTCTTAAGACCACAACCAAGATTATAATACGGAAAGTAAATAAATATATATTAAATTTAATTACTAGTGTTTTAATTTATATAATAATTTAAATTATTATTTTTTTTTAAGATAACTTTGTAATTATCATTTGATTGGCGCAGTCGGTAGGATTTTCCAAGGAATAAGAATCCAGTGTGTAAAACGAACCGTTGTGTAAAGATTTATAAGATATTAAAACGAAGTCGCGACTATTAAATCAGTGTTCGGTGCAGTAGCAAAATATCTAATAAAATAATTAATTAATATAACATCAAAACAAATCACTAATATAACATCTAATAACTTTAGGAATAAGTGAAATGAAAATTGTCATAACAAACGGTAAGAATTTTCAAAATTTAAAATTAGAAAACGTAATGCTAGTTCCAGACCTGAAAACAAACCTCATGTCAGTATCTAAAATTACGGATAAGGGTTGTAAAGTTATATTTAATAAAACATCAGCAACTATTATTGAACCTGACGAAAATATATTATTTATTGCGGAAAGATATGGAGATTTGTATTATATTAAAGAACGACAATTAGCAAATTTCCAAAGTTAATAAAAAACAAGTAAAAGTAACCGTAAGTCGACGTAACCGACTTATTTATACCCTACACCTAAAAAATTCAAATTAAATTAAAAATCCATAAGTTATTTTAGTTAGGTATTTAATATAACTAAGCTAAAAAAATAAATGCTTTTACAACCTTTGTACAAAATTTCAGATTTCTATCTTTATTAAATTCGAAAATATGCTTGTTAGGTCTTGAGAAGTGTGTGAAGGCACGCGGACCACCACCACAATTCATCTCAAATTTTAGAGACATCAACAGGGTAGAACATTCTTATATGAAATTTCAAGTTTATATATTTATTAATTTCGAAGATATGCTTGTATGATCGAAGAATACGCAAATCAAATATTGAAAATATTTAATATGGACCAATGTAAGCCAATGACAACACCACTAGATATAAACCAAAAATTGCAAAAGGAAATGGGAACTTCTTGTGAAGCAGAATATCCTTATCAAAATCTTATCGAATCGTTAACGTACTTAGCAGTTTCAACTCGACCAGATCTGGCTTTTGCTGTAAGTATGTTAAGTCAATTTAATAACTGTCATTCTCAGGTACATTGGATAGCAGGAAACAGAGTGTTGAGATACCTCAAAGGACAATTAATCCTGGTTTGATTTTTAAACAACATAAAGAATAGTTAATTGGGTATGTAGATTTAGATTAGGGATCTTCGATTGATGATCGTAAATCATACACTGAGTATGTTTTTAAAATGTCAGGAACAAGTATTAGCTGGGAGTCACGCAAACAAAGAACGGTGGCACTATCCAGCACAGAAGCTGAATATATGGCGCTAAGTGAAGCTACTACAGAGGTCTTGTTTCTTAAAAAGATGTTGACTGAATTTGGAGAGCCTGTTACGGTAGTAAACTCCACCATTGATAATAAGATTAATGACCTAATAAATAATATTGAAGTAAAAATGTAAATTACGAAATTTTTGGAAACATATTATTATAACTTGATACTTAATATAAATGAAATTAAATGTAAATTATTGAACTTAAATAAACCTAAATTTTAAACTTAAATTGCAATATAAATTGTAACGTAATCTTTCTGATATAAATGAACTTAAATAATATTTTATTAAACTTAAATTGTAATTCGATATTTTAAATGAATTAATCTAAATAATATTTTATTGAACTTAAGTTAAAAACGTGTAAATATAATTAATTAAATAAACGTAGCATATTTTTGTAAGAAAGTAATATTTGGTAAAAAAGTTCAATATATTGTAATTTTGCTTAATTTGCTAATTTTGTAATTTATAAAAACCAATTGTAAAATATAAAATTCAGTCTTAAGACCACAACCAAGATTATAATACGGAAAGTAAATAAATATATATTAAATTTAATTACTAGTGTTTTAATTTATATAATAATTTAAATTATTATTTTTTTTTAAGATAACTTTGTAATTATCATTTGATTGGCGCAGTCGGTAGGATTTTCCAAGGAATAAGAATCCAGTGTGTAAAACGAACCGTTGTGTAAAGATTTATAAGATATTAAAACGAAGTCGCGACTATTAAATCAGTGTTCGGTGCAGTAGCAAAATATCTAATAAAATAATTAATTAATATAACATCAAAACAAATCACTAATATAACATCTAATAACTTTAGGAATAAGTGAAATGAAAATTGTCATAACAAACGGTAAGAATTTTCAAAATTTAAAATTAGAAAACGTAATGCTAGTTCCAGACCTGAAAACAAACCTCATGTCAGTATCTAAAATTACGGATAAGGGTTGTAAAGTTATATTTAATAAAACATCAGCAACTATTATTGAACCTGACGAAAATATATTATTTATTGCGGAAAGATATGGAGATTTGTATTATATTAAAGAACGACAATTAGCAAATTTCCAAAGTTAATAAAAAACAAGTAAAAGTAACCGTAAGTCGACGTAACCGACTTATTTATACCCTACACCTAAAAAATTCAAATTAAATTAAAAATCCATAAGTTATTTTAGTTAGGTATTTAATATAACTAAGCTAAAAAAATAAATGCTTTTACAACCTTTGTACAAAATTTCAGATTTCTATCTTTATTAAATTCGAAAATATGCTTGTTAGGTCTTGAGAAGTGTGTGAAGGCACGCGGACCACCACCACAATTCATCTCAAATTTTAGAGACATCAACAGGGTAGAACATTCTTATATGAAATTTCAAGTTTATATATTTATTAATTTCGAAGATATGCTTGTTTGGTTTTGGGAGTTGTGTGGCAGATACCCGAACAACCATTCTAATTCATCTTAAAATTTGGACAAATCAGGGATTCAGGAAACAACACCCTGGTACCGAATTTGAAGTTTCTATCTTTATTAATTTCGAAGATATGCTTGTTCGGTTTTGGGATTTGTATGGGCAGTTCCCGAACAACCACTCCAATTCATCTCAAATTTTAGGCAAATCAGGGATTTAGGAAGCACCACCGTCGTATCAAATATGAAGTTCCTATCTTTATTAATTTCGAAGATATACTTGTTCGGTTTTGAGAGTTGTATGGGAGGTACCCGAACAGCTTCTACAATTCATCTCAAATTTTCGACAAATAAGGGATTCAAGAAACACCACCGTAGTACCAAAATTGAAGTTTCTATCTTTATTAATTTCGAATATATGCTTGTTCGGTTTTGGGATTTGTATGGGCAGTTCCCGAACAACCACTCCAATTCATCTCAAATTTCAGGGATATCAGGGATTCAGAAAAACACACCCTCGTACAAAATTTTAAGTTTCTATCTTTATTAATTTCGAAGATATGCGTATTCGGTTTTGGAGGTTGTATGGGAGGTACTCGAACGCATGGTCCGATTTCGCCCATTTACAATCCCCGCCTTACCTGAGTCATTGTTAAACTACAGTATAAATTTCATCAAGAGACCAACATTATTTTTTGAGTTATCGTGCTTACGGACGGAAGGATGGACGGACATCGCTAAATCGACTCTGGAGGTGATCCTGATGCAGAATATATATACATGTCTATACCTAACTCGCTTCCTTTTGGTGGTTACAAACACCATACCAAAGTTAATATACCCTATACTTAATGTGTAGGGTATAATAATAAAACAGGAAGACCACGAAAAATCTACCATTACACTTTTAATCAACATAAAACACATTCAAATCAAAAAACTCAAACTATAATTGAAAATTATCCAACTCAAACTGAATCCGAATATGAAACAGCAAATATTAGTATCAGACCAAATTTAGTGACTTTGGAAGAAGCCTTGAATAGCGAGAATGTAGAAAAATTGGAAATTGATGATCGTTTTTCAAATTTTAATTTTATTACCAGCAGATTTGTTTTGTCAACTAAACGGGATACAACATCAAATTTAAAAAAATGCAAAGCTAGGTTAGTGGCTAGAGGTTTTGCCCAACGCAAAGGTGTAGAGTATAATGAAACATTCGCACCACTTATAAGAATGAGTTATATAAGATTTTTAATGGCTTTAGCCGTTCAAAATAAATGGAAAGTATATCAAATGGATGTAGTGGTAGCTTATCTTCATGGGCATTTAGAAGAAAAAGCATATATGGAAATACCAGAATTATTCAAAGAAAATATGGCAAAGATTTCAAAAGATGAAGGTCTTAATGAAAAAATTCGAAGTAAAGCAAAATCATGGATAAAGAACCTAAATGAAGAAAAGTCTGTGTGTTTATTGAAGAAATCCTTATACGTTTTAAAACAGTTTGGTAGACAATGGAATTTTAAATTAGCAAAAGAATTAAAGAAACTCGAATTAAATAAAACATGTTCAGAACCAATGTATATATCTTAAACAATTTCAAGAAAACACAATCGTTATAGCTGTTTACGTGGACGATCTCCTACTATTTTCAAACAACGAACTTTGGATACAAGAGATAAAATATCAACTCACAACAAAATTTGAAATGAAAGATTTAGGTCCTGTTCGCAACTGTTTAAGAATTGAATTTAGGCAGAGCTCAGACAAAAACAAATTTCTATGAATCAAAAAGAATACGCAAATCAAATATTGAAAAAATTTAATATGGACCAATGTAAGCCAATGACAACACCACTAGATATAAACCAAAATTGCAAAAGGAAATGGGAACTTCTTGTGAAGCAGAATATCCTTATCAAAATCTTATCGAATCGTTAACGTACTTAGCAGTTTCAACTCTACCAGATCTGGCTTTTGCTGTAAGTATGTTAAGTCAATTTAATAACTGTCATTCTCAGGTACATTGGATAGCAGGAAACAGAGTGTTGAGATACCTCAAAGGACAATTAATCCTGGTTTGATTTTTAAACAACATAAAGAATAGTTAATTGGGTATGTAGATTTAGATTAGGGATCTTCGATTGATGATCGTAAATCATACACTGGGTATGTTTTTAAAATGTCAGGAACAAGTATTAGCTGGGAGTCACGCAAATAAAGAACGGTGGCACTATCCAGCACAGAAGCTGAATATATGGCGCTAAGTGAAGCTACTACAGAGGTCTTGTTTCTTAAAAAGATGTTGACTGAATTTGGAGAGCCTGTTACGTTAGTAAACTCCACCATTGATAATAAGATTAATGACCTAATAAATAATATTGAAGTAAAAATGTAAATTACGAAATTTTTGGAAACATATTATTATAACTTGATACTTAATATAAATGAACTTAAATGTAAATTATTGAACTTAAATAAACCTAAATTTTAAACTTAAATTGCAATATAAATTGTAACGTAATCTTTCTGATATAAATGAACTTAAATAATATTTTATTAAACTTAAATTGTAATTCGATATTTTCAATGAATTAATCTAAATAATATTTTATTGAATTTAAGTTAAAAACGTGTAAATATAATCAATTAAATAAACGTAGCATATTTTTGTCAGAAAGTAATATTTGGTGAACAAGTTCAATATATTGTAATTTTGCTTAATTTGCTAATTTTGTAATTTAGATTGTAATTTTGCAATTTTGCTTATTTTGCTAATTTTGTAAATTGGATGTAAATCACCAATTGTGAAGTATAAAATTCAGTCTTAAGACCACAACCAAGATTATTACACGGAAAGTAAATAAATATATATTAAATTTAATTACTAGTGTTTTAATTTATATAATAATTTAAATTATTATTTTTTTTTATGATAACTTTGTAATTATTATTTCATTCGCGCAGCAATTGGCGAAAAATTCTATTTTCCATAGTCGAACAAAACATATAGACGTGAGACATCATTTTATACGAGATGCAGTTGCCGACGGAAAAAATGAAATAGGTTTTATGCCTACCGAAATTATGCCAGCAGATTTTTTAACAAAGGCTCTCCCGGCGCCAAAATATTAAAGTTGCAGATCAGCTATTGAATTAGTAGAAATTGTTGAACCAACTTAAATTCATTAAGTTAATTAATTAAGCAATTAGCAAATTTCAGTTCCAGTAATCCAAAAAATTTAAATTATGAATGGTACCAAAAACTTGGACATTTAAATATTGACTACATGTTAAATATGGCGAAAAATGAAAGAGTACTTGAAATTATCGGAAATAAAATTGCTTTATGTGAAACATGTATAAAGGCAAAGCATACTGAAACTTTTACCACAGAAGTGAAAATATCAGAACAACAGATTTACTGGAAATAGTTCACAACGATGTTTTTGGAACAGTTAGAACAGCATCTGTTGGCGGGGCGAAATATTTTGTCACTTTTATAGATAACGAATCACGTTGGTGTGAAATTTATTTTTTGAAATCAAAAAGTGAAGTTTTTAAGGTTTTCAAGGAATACAAAGTTTGGATCGAAACTCAAACCAACCGAAAAATTCAGTACCTTCAAACTGATAATGGTACCGAGTATTGTAATCAGGAATTTAATGATTTTTTAAAAATTAATGGGATTAGAAGAAGACTCACCGTGCACTCCCCAGCAGAACGGAATTGCTGAAAGGAAAAATAGAACTTTAGTTGAAGGGGCTCGTTGTCTAATGATACAGGCCAACGCACCTGCTACTTTTTGGGCTGAAGCAATCAATACCACAAATTATATCAGAAATAGATGTCCGACAAAATCACTGAATGGTAAAACATCATATGAAATTTTTCACCGTACACGTCCAACAGTAAGTTATTTTAAAATATTTGGTATTAAAGTTTTTGTTTTAGAAAAAGGTCCAAAAAGAAATAAATTCAGTGCTAAGTCAAAAGAATGCACGTTTTTAGGATATTCAACAGAATCAAAAGCTTATAGGATGTGGTCACTAACCGAACAAAAAATTATAGTAAGCAGAGATGTGAAATTTACGGAAGATTTTAACTTTAATTGAAACTATGATAATGTTTTTAAAAGTATTAAGTGAAATGAGTCTGAAGAAGAACCACCTGGAATCCATTATGAAGAAAATCAAAGCATGGAAATAACACTGCATGATGGAAAAAATAAAACTTCAAATCAGAATGAAAATATTACACCAGAAATGCCAAGAAGACGGAAAGGACGTCCAAAGTTAATAAAAAATAATAAAACAAGAAGACCACGAAAAATCTACCATTACACTTTTAATCAACATAAAACACATTCAAATCAAAAAACTCAAACTATAATTGAAAATTATCCAACTCAAACTGAATCCGAATATGAAACAGCAAATATTAGTATCCAAAATTTAGTGAGTTCGGAAGAAGCCTTGAATAGCGAAAATGTAGAAAAAAGGAAATTTGCAATATGTCAAGAATACATCGCATTAACAAAAAATGAAACATTGGAAATTGTTGATCGTCCTTCAAATGTTAATTATATTACCAGCAGATTTGTCTAGTCAACTAAACGGGATACAACATCAAATTTAAAAAATGCAAAGCTTGGTTAGTGGCTAGAGGTTTTGCCCAACGCAAAGGTGTAGAGTATAATGAAACATTCGCACCACTTATAAGAATGAGTTATATAAGATTTTTAATGGCTTTAGCCGTTCAAAATAAATGGAAAGTATATCAAATGGATGTAGTGGTAGCTTATCTTCATGGGCATTTAGAAGAAAAAGTATATATGGAAATACCAGAATTATTCAAAGAAAATATGGCAAAGATTTCGAAAGATGAAGGACTTAATGAAAAAATTCGAAGTAAAGCAAAATCATGGATAAAAAATCTAAATGAAGAAAAGTCTGTGTGTCTATTGAAGAAATCCTTATACGTTTTAAAACAGTTTGGTAGACAATGGAATTTTAAATTAGAAAAAGAATTAAAGAAACTCGGATTAAATAAAACATGTTCAGAACCATGTATATATGTTAAAAAATTTCAAGAAAACACAATCGTTATAGCTGTTTACGTGGACGATCTCCTACTATTTTCAAACAACGAACTTTGGATACAAGAGATAAAATATCAACTCACAACAAAATTTTAAATGAAAGATTTAGGGCCTTGTCGCAACTGTTTAAGAATTGAATTTAGGCAGAGCTCAGACAAAAACAAATTTCTATGAATCAAAAAGAATACGCACATCAAATATTGAAAAAATTTAATATGGACCAATGTAAGCTAATGACAACACCACTAGATGTAAACCAAAAATTTCAAAAGGAAATGGGAACTTCTTGTGAAGCAATACCCTTATCAAAATCTTATCGAATCGTTAACGTACTTAGCAGTTTCAACTCGACCAGATCTGGCTTTTGCTATAAGTCTGTTAAGTCAATTTAATAACTGTCATTCTCAGGTATATTGGATAGCAGGAAACAGAGTGTTGAGATACCTCAAAGGACAATGAATCCTGGTTTGATTTTTAAACAATATAAAGAAGAGTTAATTGGGTATATGTAGATTTAGATTGGGGATCTTCGATTGATGATTGTAAATCATACACTGGGTATGTTTTTAAAATGTCAGGAACAAGTATTAGCTGGAAGTTACGCAAACAAAGAACTGTGTCATTATCCAGCACAAAAGCTGAATATATGGCGCAAAGTGAAGCTACTAAAGAGCCCTTGTTTCTTAAAAAGATGTTGACTGAATTTGGAGATCCAAAGTCTAAATTAAAAATTTTCAATGATAATCTGGGTGCGCAGCAATTGGCGAAAAATCCTATTTTTCATAGTCGAACAAAACATATAGACGTGACACATCATTTTATACGAGATGCAGTTGCCGACGGAAAAAATGAAATAGGTTTTATGCCTACCGAAATTATGCCAGCAGATTTTTTAACAAAAGCTCTCCCGCCAAAATATCGAAGTTGCAGATCAGCTCTTGTATTAGTAGAAATTGTTGAACCAACTTAAATTTACTTTGAGAGGGTGTGTTAGAAATCAAAGTTAATTTTTATATACCACGTAATTTGTTATGGTGATAAGCCCCTGATACAAAATAGTAACTGTCTTAAAATATTAGAATTTAGAATATTGTAAAACTTGTTTTTAACCTTTTTTATTTTTTGTGTTTTTAGTATGTACTTTCACCATACGGAATGCACATAATTAATTATTGTTAAAAGAAATAAAATCATTGATGTTTGTTTTTATACGTAATTAAAAAACTTTATTTTTTTTTTATTTCTAAATTACAATTTACATGTTTTTCTTTCGAAAGTTAATCAACGATTGATATAAAAAATTCTAAAACAATCTAACATTAAACTTATCTTTACAACTTGTTTAAAATATAACCGTTCGAGGTCAATGACTTTTGTTTAAAATTTAAATCATTTCAAAGTACATAATACAAAGTACATAAGAAAAAAAATATAATTAATAGCATCTGTTTTAACAGTTTACATTTTTATATACAATTATTTAAAGTTCACATTCCAGTTGAAGTTTACAGAAATAATTAACATTATAAGTTTTAAGTGTACAGAAATAATTAACATTATGTTCTATAATAATATTCCATGATTATGGATCAGAGCCATCTATTAGATTTAATGTAAATATAATTTAATAATTTATTTCTATGATTCAATTTTAATATTTAACTAAGTGAAACAATAGAAATGAAATATTATTGAAAAAAAGTAATTATTGTGAATTAATATGTGACATAACAATATTTGTCACATACATTTAAGGTAAGTAAACAATAAACACATAATAATATGTAAGTAATAAACAAAATACTAAATTATATTATTATATTACAGAATCTTATTATATTATATTATTATATTACAGAATATTAATACATTATATTGTTGGTGAGAGATGACTTGGTGACTCGGTGACATGGTGACGATTCAACTACCATATTTCAGATAAGTATAAATTTAAATATTTTGTTGATGTGTTTCTTTGTGTTTTCTTATTTTCAATTGTAGGTGAATCCATGTAATGCGCTGACGGAACATTCTCCCCCCCTTGATATTACGTAGGAATATCTAAATCTAAAATCAATTCAGGTTTCTCTTTAAACTAAAAAAAAAAAAAAACAAAATTTTAATAAAATTATATACAACTTTTATATGATAAACAAAAAAACTTATTCTGCCATTTGGTTTTTAGGTTTTTAGGTTGTTTTGAAATTGTTATCATCCTTGAAACGACAACGTCTATACCGGAACGATCGCTGACACCGATAGAGGATATAGTGCCCCTTACTCACTATCTGGAACTGCGCATTCAACTAACTAGGAACGTAATGGTGAGAAATTGTTAATATGATATTATTTTTTTTTTTAAGTGTGTTATAAATTTAGAATTTTTGTGTATGAGTTGTATAGGAAAAAAAAAAGAATTTGATAGTTTTATAAGTGTGCTATTGAATTGTATGTGATTTTGAATGTTTGATTATATGAATGATTTAGTTTGATTTTAATTTAGAATCGGTTTGATTTTGCGAATTATGATCAGTTTGGTCAAGCGGTTGGTTTCCGATTGGAAGAACACATAATTTGGAAATGGGTCGTTTGAAAATTGAATTTTTCGTGCGAACGCTCACTACTCGTACTAATCCATCAGAGCCCGAATGAGTATCTATAACTCTAGCGAGAAGCCATTTACTCGGTGGAAGATTTTCGTCCTTTACTATGACTAAATCATTTATCTTTAAATTTTCGCGTGTTCGGTTCCATTTAGGGCGTTGTTGTAAACGGCTTAAATATTCGGTATTCCATCGTCGCCAAAAACTCTGCAGGATATGTTGCAAATGTTGCCAACGATCCAGGCTATTCACATTCAAGTCCAAAACACATTATTGGGGTGTAGATAACAAGCTATCACCAATTAAGAAATGAGCTGGGGTTAGCGGTAATAAATCTTGAGGATCACTTGTCATTTCACAAAGTGGCCTTGAATTTAAGCATGCTTCGATTTGTGTTAATGCCGTGGCGAACTCCTCGTATGTTAGTGTGATATTATTTAACACTCTTTTTAAGTGATGTTTAGTTGAGCGAACTCCAGCTTCCCATAGACCGCCGAAGTGTGGTGAACCAGGGGGATTGAAGTGAAAATTAACTCCGACATTTTCCATAAATTCAGCAACTTCCATTTTTATATCTCCTACCATAAAATGTGTTTGATTTTTTAATATTTTATGTGCGCCTACAAAATTAGTACCACAATCGCAATATAGATTGGTACAGAATCCACGACGAGAACAAAATCTTCGATAAGCAGCTATAAATCCTTCTGCTGACATATCTGTTACTAATTCCAGGTGAATAGCTTTGACTGACATACAAATGAAAAGAGCTACATATGACTTATACCGTTTAGCACCTCTTCCTTTGTGGGTTTTCAACTCGAATGGGCCACAATAATCTAAACCAGAATGTAGGAATGGTCTGGCCATCTGCACTCGTCTTTTTGGTAACTCGCGCATTAGTTGAGTTCGTGTTTCAGCCCTTTGTTTAAAGCACGGAATGCATTTGTATATTTGAAAACGGATCGTATTCCGAGCATTAATAATCCAAAATTGTTTTCTTAGTATGGACATTATCAGTTGTGGTCCACCATGTAGACACTCTTTATGAACCTTTTCAATTAATAATTTTGTGAAAATATCTTTGTCGCATAAAATGATTGGATGTTTTTCTGAATACGGAAGTTCTGAAAACTTAAGACGACCCCCCACTCGTAAGATACCTTCTTGATCTAAAATCGGATTTAATTTTATTAAAGTACCCTTTTTTAAATTATCATTTCGTTTACACATAGCTACCTCTCTTGTAAATGTCCTTTGTTGGGCCCGCTTTATTAAATGTTTGAACGCCTGCTTAATCTCATTTGATTTTAAATAGTGGGTTTCTCTCCTGTCTTTCTCTTTGAGTTTAGAATTTGCAATGAATCGGTGACAGTATGCTAGCACGCGAATTAATTTTGTATATGACGAAAATTGGTTCTCGATTATATCGTTATTCAATGTTGGTAATACAAGATTTATCTGAAGCTTTCTTTGTTCAAGGCTGGTATGGGCTTCCCTCTTATTTGGCCAATGTGTGTATGATTTCATTAGCCAGTCTGGACCATGCCACCATAAGGGATGGTTTTCAAGTTCAGATGGACATAAACCTCTTGACGCGACGTCTGCGGGATTTTGTTTTGTCGGTACATGATTCCAAATATTTTGACCAACCAGCTCGTGAAAGTGTGAAACCCTGTTGGCGACGAACGTTGTCCATTTTGTTGGGTGATTTTCAAGCCATGCGAGTACAATTTCGGAATCTGTCCATCCAAATAATTTTATTGGTTGTGATATTCGTAGAGCTTGTAGAGTATATTTTAAGAGTTTGGCTCCTAATACAGCAGCGCATAATTCAAGTCGTGGCAACGATATGGTCTTTATTGGTGCAACCTTTGTCTTAGAAATGATAATCGATGTTGATCTTGTGCCATTAGAATCTGTCGTACTCATATACACGACAGCTGCGTAACCCTTTGTAGAAGCGTCTGAAAAGACATGTAACTCAATAGCTGTATCTTTTTCGGAATATCCGATCCATCTTTTAATGGAAATTCTCTTAATTTTCTCTAAATTTTGAAAGTATTTAATCCATTCCCTTCTTAAATCAGCTGTTACTTCATCATCCCATTGTAACCCTGATAGCAATAACCTTTGCATGATAATTTTAGCCGATATGATAATTGGGGCTAACCATCCCATAGGATCAAATAACTTTGCGATTTGTGATAATATGCTCCTTTTAGTCCAAGTTACAGGAGCTTCTTCAAGGTTGATGGAATATCCACAAGAATCGTTCTTTGGATTCCAATGTATACCCAAAGTTCGAGTAGTCTCTGCGTGATTGTTTTGATCTGGAAGTAATTTTTCGCAATCTTCTAGTGGCAATGATCGCAATAATTTGTTACTATTAGACATCCATTTTCATAATGAGAATCCTGCCGATCTTGTGGCGCTTATGATCTGTTGTTGAGCCTGTAATGCTGTTTCAACGTCATCTGCTCCCGACAACAGATCATCGACGTAAAAGTCATTGTTTATGATTCTGCATCCTACAGGAAAATTATCCATTTCATCATGTGCCAGTTTTTTAGAGTTTTCACTGCTAAGTATGGTGCACTTTTTGTGCCAAACGTGACTGTTAATAATTTGTAATCTCGAATTGCAAGGGATGGATCTTCCCTCCACACTATTCTCTGATATTCCGTGTGCCCATTCTTTATCCATATTTGACGATACATCTTTTCGATGTCGGCCGTGAAAGCAACTCGATGTTTTCGCCATCTGATCAATATTGTCAACAACTCATCTTGAATCGTTGGTCCTTTTAACAACATGTCATTTAAGGACTTGCCACTTTTTGTCGCTCTAGAAGCATCGAATACTACTCGAAGTTTTGTTGTGGTACTCGTATCTTTAATAACCCCGTGATGAGGCAGGTAGTTGGTTTTATACGACAAGATGTTTGGCCCACTGTTTTGAAAGAGCTCTTCTGGATCAACTAGACTCATGTGACCCAATGTTTTGTACTCATTGATACATTTAATATATTCTGATTTCAACTCTACATTATTTTTAAAACGCTTTTCTAATTGGTATAGCCTTTGTAGTGCTATGTTTCTAGATGGACCTAAAAAGTCACTATGTGTCGTTGTTCTAAATGGTAGCTGAACTTCATAAGTACCATCTGCACGCCGCGTTGTTGTTTCGGTATATATCCTTTCACATTCTTTCTCTTCTTCTGTTTGCAAAACAGTGTTTTGCACTTCTTCTACCTCCCAAAAAGATTTTAGCTGCTTTTCTAGATTTAAAGATAAATGAAAATTCCTTATGGTTACATTTTGTGGTGCGGATTCATGATTCTTGCCTGATAAAATCCAACCAAATATGGTTTGCTGTGCGATCGGAATACCTGGTTCCCCCTTCATTAAACCTTCTAACAAAATTTGACTGAACACGTCAGCACCCAAAAGTACATCGATCTGACCGGGTTCGTAAAACTTCGGATCAGCTAGTTGTAAACCTTCTATGTGTTTCCAATGTCTATTTTGTATATCAGTTTGAGGTAACAAATTTGTAAGTTTCGGTACTACCAAACCTTCCACATTGATGTCAATATCTTGATGAAGAGATTTCAAAGTAAATCTAACACGTGACTTGACAGAGTGTACTTTTTCTCGACGAATACTTTGGATTGTAGCGTTGATTGCTTCCTTTGTTAATCTATACCTTTGAACCACCTTCTCTGTTATGAATGAAGCCTGTGATCCTTGATCTATCAGGGCTCTCACTACACCTTCTTCTCCGGTTGGGCTTAGAATTCTTAATAATGCTGTTGCAAGTAGAATTTGATGAGCTCGACCTTTATACCCAAATGAGTTATTGTCATTTGTGCGATTGTGATGAACTGACGGTATAAATTCTGGACCATCAACATTTAATATGTGGTTTGTTGCTATAACTGTGTCATTTTGACGTGATGTGGAAGGACTGGAGACTGCTCTGGTGCCACCATTGGAATGATTGTCCACTATAACATTATTCATTTTGAAGTGGATGAGAGTATGATGACGCTTGTTACAATGAACACATGTATGCTGACTTGAACAGTCTTTCAGCATATGCCCAGCTCCCAAACAATTTAAACATAGTCGTTTTTCTCGTACAATTTCTGACCGTTTTAAAGGATTTAATGCTAAAAAATTTTGACATCTTCTTATAACATGGTGGCCATTGCACAACGAGCACATCGAATTTGTTTGTAAATGGAAATTCTTGATTGTTGGTTTAACTTTGATATTACTATTTGTATTTTTGAATTCTGCTTTTATTGGTCCTCTTGAATTTACAGCTTCCAACGCTCTAAATATGGCTTCTAAAAATTCCTTTAACGTCTTAAGGCTGGTAATTGTTTTAGTTTTGCTTATTTCTTGTTCCCATAACTGATGAGTTGCTTGCGGCAATCTTTGGGTGACGATAAACGTGACTATTGGATCCCATGTTTCTGTGTTTATATCTAAATTATTTAAAGCTTGTAAACATTCAAATGTTGTATCCAACAACCCCTTAATGCCCTGTGCATTCTCATTGATGGTCGTGTTGTGGTTCAAAAGCCTCTTTAGTTGATTGTTGACGAGCACCCTCTTATTATCATATCTCTCCATCAACAATTCCCATGCAGCCATATTATTCCTTTCGGTAACCTGAAAATGACGAAGTAATTGCTCAGGTTCACCGATTAGCTGTACTTTCAGATATTGAAGTTTTTGTACATCCGATAGCGATTCATTATTATGTATCATTGTTGTGAATAGATCATGGAAAGTTGGCCATTTCGTGTAGTCCCCGCCAAATTTTTCAAATGAAATTTTTGGAAGTTGAATTCCGCTATCAATGTATTTCCGATTCTCCTTCGATATGTTTGCTATGGTTACTGGAGTTTCTACAGAAGTCGTATCTCTCTTCACCTCCTCTTGGTATTTCTCCAACATGGCATGATAATTGTTGTCAAAAAAACTCTGTGTCTCCGCATGCACGTCATTCTCAATATATTCATGGTTAATTTCTAGTTCTTCGCTCACACTGAAGAATAGAATGGATCTATGACCCTCTTCGAAAGCGTCCCACATTGTCTGGAAATCGTTTAATTTTTTTTCGTAGTATGGTCTCGTTTTCCTCACTGAGCCATCTTTCTTATAGTTAGTTATGAATTTTTCCATTAGCATTTTTTGAACCTTTTGTTTGACGATCATTTGCTCCATTCTTTTTGCGTCGGCCATTTTTTATAATGAATTTGAATATAATAGTGAATATAATAGAATATAATAACGTAATAAATATAATAGAATTTAACTTAATAATGTATTTGTATAATGCAATGATTTTAAATTATGATTGATTCCTTTTTTTTTTTATAATTTTATTGGTAATTTGATATAATATCTTTTAGCTTAATAATTTAATATATTCAAGATGAAAATTTCTAATGTTTAATACAAAAAATATTTTTTTTTTTTTTTTAGAACTGAAAATTCAACAACACACTTACCAATCCGACCTGATGCTGCCCTTTACTGTTCGCGAGACCGTTTGTTATACAGCGCGCGCTTTTTGTATTATTATATTAAATTATATGTTAAAATCTAGTTTTTATATTATTACTTATAAATAATTATTGTTATATATTATTATTATGTAAGTTTATAAGTTCAGATAGTTTATAAGTTTATAAGTTTATAATAGTTTTAGTTCAAAGTAATTTTTTTATTAATTTGATTTTTTTTTTTTTTTGATCAAACAATTTTTTTTCCAATTCAATTTTTTTTTCAATTTCAAACACAATTTTGATTTATATTCAAATAAAGGTTAATTCTTTTTTAAAGCAGAAGCACTTAAAATCATAAGTTTTTATTTTTTTTATTTAATTTTCAAATTGGGTTTTTTTTCTTTTTTTTATTTTTTAAAATATTCTGTGATGGAAATTTTGAAATCACCAGTTATCTTTATTTTATTTTAAACGCTATTCTGTGTTAGAATATGCGGTTTTAAGATCACAAGATTTTATTTTATTTTATTTTAAACGTTATTCTGTGTTAGAATAGACGGTTTAAAATATCACACTCTTTAATGTAAATCACAAGTTCTTTACCCCTTTATTTTAAACCACAAGTTTTTCAATATGTTTTACTTAAAATATTCTGGCATAAAAATTTTACTATCACAAGGTTTTATTTTATTTTAAACGTTATTCTGTGTTAGAATAGACGGTTTAAAATATCACACCTTTTACCTTAAATCACAAGTTTTTATTTTATTTTAAACGTTATTCTGTGTTAGAATAGACGGTTTAAAATATCACACCTTTTACCTTAAATCACAAGTTTTTTTTTTTTTTTATTTTATTTTAAACATTATTCTGTGTTAGAATAGACGGTTTAAAATATCGCACTTTGAAATATCACCTTCACAATATTCATTATATTCAGAAATCCGGCTCGAAGGACCAAATGTTTTTATACGTAATTAAAAAACTTTATTTTTTTTTTATTTCTAAATTACAATTTACATGTTTTTCTTTCGAAAGTTAATCAACGATTGATATAAAAAATTCTAAAACAATCTAACATTAAACTTATCTTTACAACTTGTTTAAAATATAACCGTTCGAGGTCAATGACTTTTGTTTAAAATTTAAATCATTTCAAAGTACATAATACAAAGTACATAAGAAAAAAAATATAATTAATAGCATCTGTTTTAACAGTTTACATTTTTATATACAATTATTTAAAGTTCACATTCCAGTTGAAGTTTACAGAAATAATTAACATTATAAGTTTTAAGTGTACAGAAATAATTAACATTATGTTCTATAATAATATTCCATGATTATGGATCAGAGCCATCTATTAGATTTAATGTAAATATAATTTAATAATTTATTTCTATGATTCAATTTTAATATTTAACTAAGTGAAACAATAGAAATGAAATATTATTGAAAAAAAGTAATTATTGTGAATTAATATGTGACATAACAAAATTTGTCACATACATTTAAGGTAAGTAAACAATAAACACATAATAATATGTAAGTAATAAACAAAATACTAAATTATATTATTATATTACAGAATCTTATTATATTATATTATTATATTACAGAATATTAATACATTATATTGTTGGTGAGAGATGACTTGGTGACTCGGTGACATGGTGACGATTCAACTACCATATTTCAGATAAGTATAAATTTAAATATTTTGTTGATGTGTTTCTTTGTGTTTTCTTATTTTCAATTGTAGGTGAATCCATGTAATGCGCTGACGGAACAATGTTTGAATAATAAGAATAAATACATGTGTTTTTAATTTTGTAATTGCTTATAAGTAGATTTCCTCAAGGCGGGCAGATTGTTAAGAATTAAGATTAAATAATTGACAATTCAATTTACGGTTAAATAATCATAACTAAAACACAAATAATTTTTATAAAGTATACATAATTTGTTGCCGAATTTGCAATTTTTGCTATTATGATAATTTACCTATAGAATTATTGGAATTAACTATCATACTTATATTATTTTATCTATTTTAATATAGTTTAAGTCAGCAAATTTTGTATTATAAATAGGTTAACATTTTATTAAATAAATCAATTAAATTTGGTCTTAAAACCAATAAACAAAGACTTTTATTTGGATTTCTTATGTGAGTCTGCCCAAGTAACTGGCAATTGGATTCAAATTTAATTGTTATTTGTGTAGCGGTAACAAGAGCTACTTGCACAATCCTCCATTTAATCAAGGTTGATGTGCCTTTGATTATAAATAATCACTTGTAATTAAAAATAATAATTTAATTAATTGCAACTACACAACATATTGGAACACATGTTCTAGATCAAATTAAGAATTAAAAACCTTGGTAAAAGGAATTTAGGTAATGCTGCGGTAGTAGAAAAATATTTATAATTTAAATAACAATAAAATAAAAATAATTCAATAAGAAACTATAGAATAAAAAAAAGTTAATATTGATTTTCTTACTTTTGCCATATCTGTAATTGTATTAGCATTATCCATAAGCTTTCTTTGGTCCATTTTAACTTTACGTAACCTGCAATCACATTATAAATTATTTATAAAAATTTTAAATATAGGTAGCTTAGAAAAATATAACATAAAAATTATTTGAGATTAAAATACAAGACTAACATATTACAGCATTTGCACTCTATGCTATTTTTATAAAAATTACTTTTTGCAAACTTTGTAAGACTTATTTAAAAAAATACTTTTTTAAACCAGTCAGTAATATAATTTAACAGTTTTGTGTTAAAAATTTGTATCTAATATAAAACTCTAATATAATATAAAGCAAAAAATGATAGCAAGAAAAATCTGTAACAACTAATATTACTTTTATGTTTTTATGATTATTCAAGTATTATGAAATCGCTTAAAACATTTTTTACACCATTGAGAGAAATAAGTAGCATATAACAGTAGCTAGCTACTGTATCAGAAACCCGACTGAAAACAAAAATTTAATTCTGTAAAAGGTTATTGAATGAAGATACATTCTTAGCCCGAATCAGAATGACATAGCGTAGCATATCTAAATATCAAATATGTCATCAACATATATGTCAAAATAAACGTATACATATGTTATCAGTTCCTTTCATGAAATCTTTTTTTTCTTGTTAAATATTCGTTAAATACAAGAAATCTTTGTCAAGTTCAAAATATTTGTAAATTAACATAGCTATTTGCTATTAAAGGGGGGGAGGAGAAACCGTAGCTATAAACCTCCTCGTGGTCCCACCTCGTAACTGATGACATCAAGCCAACAGGTAGCGCGCGCATGGAGTGGAGAACTATTTTGTAGAGAAGGCCTGGTAGGATAGCTACCTAGACTCCTTCATTCAGAGCAGTTTTTCAAAGAACTGCCAGTTTGGTGCTGCCTTGTACCCGTGGGGTTGGAACCCCAAAGTCCAGGAGACGAAAACTTCGAAATTAAATGACCTGGTCCTCCAAGTTGGGGGTTGATCGTGCTGGCTAACGGCCACACATTGGAAAACAGAAATGTTTTGGAATCTTCAGAACAGCCTCGGATACAAAATGATGATTTTAATGGTAAGAGAACCCGGTGACGAATAAAGGAATATGATTTGAAACTTGCAACATGGAACGTAAGAACAATGTCAGAGAAAATGCCCGAAATAGCCAACGAAATTCTAAAATGTAAAATTGACATAGCTGCCCTACACGAAATTCGGTGGAAAAGTAAAGAAATAACTAAAAAATCTACATACTTAGTATATTATAGTGGAAGTACGACAGATCAGAAAGCTAGCGTACCGGATTTATTGTAAACAAGTCTATATAAAAAAGTATATTTAGTTTTAGCCCTGTGAATGGGTAGCATTAGATTAAAAGGCAGATTCTCAAACATCACTTGCATATGCACCCACTGGAGAAGCCGAAGAATGTGACAAAAATGGTTTTTATGAACTTCTAAGTGACACGTGCGAGAAGGTAAGCTCCTACGACACATTAATGTTAATGGGAGACTTTAATGCTAAAATTGGAAGAGTACGCAATGTAGCCGGTACGCAATCTTCGCAATGTAGATATGTACGCAATATAGCCGGTAATTTTTCCCTACATGAAACCACTAGTGAAAATGGACAACGTCTATGTAACTTCACAAATGAAATATACCTAGTAATTAGAAGCACTATACTAGGTAGAAAAGACACACACAAGGGTACATGGAGAATACCGGAAAGGAATGCCGTAAATCAGATTGACAATGTACTTTTTTCGAAAAGAAAATCCTCGTCGGTAATAAAAGTGAAAGCCTGTATAGGTACTAATTGTGACAGTGATCACTATTTGGTAATGTCTATATTGCGAGAAAGAACATCAAATGTTGCAAAGAGGAGGGGCGTTCGAAAAGTCAAATGTAATACTGACAAATTAAAATATCCGCAAATAAGGAAAAGGTTTCAACATGCTATTGAAAAACAAATCCAGATGATTAGCGGAAATGTCACCTTAAGTTTAAACGCAAACATAAACGAAGAATGGAAAAACATTGAAAATGCTATAAACACAGCAGCAACTGAAGTGGTTTGTAATATTCGAAGGCAAAGAAATGCAGACTGGTTCGACGTAGAATGTCAAGTGGCGATTAGCTCAAAAAATCAATCAAGTATAAAACTTTTACAAAGGAACACAAGAAAGAATCGCGACGAATACAAACAGAAAAGAATAATAGCAAATAAACTATGTAAAAAAAAAAAAAATGATGAAAAAAAGAATAAAACAAATTCAACATGAACAAAGTCAAAATAACATAAGATTTTCCTATAAAAACATTCAAAGAGAAACTCAAGAATACCAGCCAAGAATTAGTCCCTGCAAAGATAAAGAAGGGAAACTAGTCTCGTAAAATAATGATGTAATAAAAAGGTGGTCCGAATATTTTAACGAGTTATTAAATAAGCAAGAAGAAGAAGAATAATCAACATCTTATAATATACATACATATTAATGTTGTACCACCACACCACCACAGGGTCAACACTGCACCAGAATCTACATAACCTAATATGTACAATATGGTGTCAATATTAGATTAATATGGTGGCGATGCCTGAAAAATAGAATACAGGTCTGATGTGCCTAATACATAAAAAAGGGGTTCAAATGAATTGCGCAAAGGGGTATTGCGTTACTGAACACTGCATATAAAATACGGCGAAACATAATATATAAAAGAATGATGGGCCTCGGTGGTCTAGTGGGTAAGAGCGTATAAAATACGCTGCAAACACCGAAGGAGTGTGGGTTCGAATCACACACACGTCGGAAGAGTTATTCCCCTTTCGACATTTGCAGCCACGCCTGAACAGGAAAAGCTGTGTAATTTCCTGTCCACATTTATGTGGCAGAGAAATGCAATAAAAAAAAAGAATCAAACCGCTTGCGGAAAATTTGATAAAAGAATATCAAGGTGGATTCCGAAATGGCAGGTCAACCGTTGATCAAATATTTGCAATTAAGCAGAGTATGGGAAAATGCTATGAGTATAACGCTGATCTCCACATACTCTTCATTGACTACCGGCAAGCTTTTGATGGTATTAATAGAAAAACGGTCTATAATGAATTGGTGAATCAAGGAATACCGAAAAAAGTTGCTATATGGCTATGGCTATAATGGAAAACACAAAAGCCAAAGTTTTGATTAAGGAACAAATTTCAGAAGAAGATGTCGTCATATTTGCCAAGGCACAAAGATCACAATGGGCCGGGAATATGATGCGAATTAGTGAAAGCCGGGCACAAAAGAGAGCTTTCAATATCAAACCTGATCTAAGAAGAACTAGAGGCAGACCACGTATGAGATAGCTCAATAATATTGATCAAGATGTTGTTCAAGATCGTGATGCGTGGAGAGATGTTGAGAAGAAAGCCAAAGCTCACATCGAGCTGTAGAGCCACAAGAAGAAGAAGATTTAACAGCAGAGAATCACCTAAAATTGTGTATTCAGTGATGATGTATTCAGAAGTGATCAAAAGTTACAACATGTAAAGCTCTTTTTTAAAAAAAAAGTTTCTAGTATATAGAAGAGAGGCTTACTAGGAGGGTATGAATAGGAAATGAATATGGTCGTAAATAATACAGTGTAATAATGGCCAATAATAATAGCTGCGACTGTGACAGTAGTGGTTGCCTTCAATAATTACCTCATGTAGTAAGGTGTTATATGCAACTGTTGTAACAGATATAATCACTGTTAACAAAATACTAATAATAATAAACGGATTCAATGTTTCCTTACAGTCCCACTCCCAATTCAATGTTTCTAAATCCTATTTCTTATCCTTTCATATCCCTACTCCCTAGCCAATATACTGCATTAGCAGGTAAGGGTTTCATCGAATTATATTGGCTAAAGGGGGAGGTGGTTTTAGTCAGTAAGATTGTGACACTACCAAGGGGGAAATTCTTGGTGTCTTGGTGTTTATTGCTTCATTAAAGAACTAAAAATAAATATTAAATTAATTTACATGTTATAAAATTGTTATAAAAATATTAAATATCATTTAGTTTAGTTTAGTTTAGTTTAGTTTTAGTTTTATTAACGATTTATAATTACAATATTATTATTATTATCAACATATTACAAAATAATTAAAATTTATATATAATATAATAATACTTATGTATATATATATTTACTTATATATACAATACATTTAATTTTACTTTATAATACAATACATTTTTATTTAAATTAATTTTAAAAATGATCTTTGACATATAATTTAATTTGTTTTCTAAACATATTTAAACAATTTTCATTTTTTAATACTATTGGAAGGTCATTATATAGTTTTAAACTTTTATACATTATCATATTTTTTGTTCTTTCATTTCTAAAAATATTTAATCTAAAGTTATCTTTATTTTCTCAAATTATATTCATGTATGTCTCTATTATACACAATTGTATTACATAAATAATTTGGGTAAAGACAATATTCAAACATATTCAAACAATATTCAAATTGCGGTTTGATCATTGTATTATATAAATTAATTGCACATTTTAAAGATATTTTCTTTCTGATTTTACTAAAAAATATACCTTTTTGGCGATCTTTTTACAAACATAATAAATATGATTCTTAAAATTTAATTTACAATCTATTATTACTCCTAAATACTTTATTTCTTCAATTATTTCAATATTTTTATTATCAATTACAATATTAAGGCTTTAATTGATAATTCCATTAATTATTCAACATTTAGTTTTATCAACATTTAATTTAAGTTTATTCATATTTAGCTATCTACTTAAACTATTTAAATCAATATTTATTTTAGCAAAACATTAACTTACACATTCACCAGTAACATATAACAAAGCATCATCTGCAAATTGTATTAATTTACAATGTTTCACTACTTTTTCCATATCATTAATAAATATCAAAAACAATAAAACACCCAACACACTTCCCTGTGGTACATCATATGACACTTCGATCGGATCTGATAAACAACCATTAATTTTCGTTCTTTGAGTTCTTCCATACTTAAGATAAGATTTAAACCACTCCAATTCTTTTCCACATATACAATACTCCTCAGGTTTACATAATAAAATATCACGATCAACAGTTTCAAACGCACGCCTTAAGTCTAAAAAAACTGCCATTATTACTTTGTTGTCATGTACTGAAATTTCCCAATTTGTGATAATTAAATTTAATAATGCTTCACAGCTATGCCCTCTTCTGAAGCCCGATTGATATTCAGATATTAGGCATTTTTTTCAAATTATTCTTCGAACTGGTTATATATAACTTTTTCTAAAAATCTTCTGCTAAGATGGTATTTATTGGTCGGAATTCAGTAGCATTTTTGGAATTTTTTACTTTTTCTGTTGGAACAACAATCGCTTCTTTCCATACCTCAGGGAAAATTCCTGATGTTATAGACTGGTTAATTATGTATTATAAGTTTTGGCCACTAAAGTTTGGCCATTATAAGTTTTAGCACTAATATTAACACTAACATAATAATAGTACACAGTCATTATATCATTTCTTGTTATATTGTATAGAAAATTTTACTTATTATATTTTAATACTTTTATTGTTTTATTTTTATTTTTTATTTTACCTTTTATTTTTATGTCAATTCTAATAGTTTCGGGATCACTTATCTTTGAATTTATATCTAAATATGCTTTAATATCTCTATATTTATTTGTTACTACCCAGTCTATAAGAGTTTTTGAAATATTAGTAACTCTAGTATATTCATTAACTAACTGTCTAAAAGCATTATCAATTATTATTTGTTCAAAAACATTTTTTATATTATTATTAATTAGCCAGTTTATATTAAAATCGCCAATAATTATAACAGCCTCATTTAACTCACTCAATTCTTCAATAATAATCTTAAAATAATTCAAAAAACTGGAATTTATATAATTAAATATTTGGGTGATCTATATAAACCAATTAAGAAAACAACATTTTTACCATTATATAC
The DNA here is from genome assembly GCA_947095535.1 of Poecilobothrus nobilitatus. Classification (NCBI taxonomy): domain Eukaryota; kingdom Metazoa; phylum Arthropoda; class Insecta; order Diptera; family Dolichopodidae; genus Poecilobothrus; species Poecilobothrus nobilitatus. The sequence goes on from OX352772.1 coordinate 171,719,836, forward strand.
TTTTAACATAGTATACCAATAGTCATTCTCAAAACAATCACTTTTAATTATATTATAATTCCATGTTTATACCCTACACCTAAAGTATAGGACATATTAACTTTGGTATGGTGTTTATAACCACCAAAAGGAAGCGAGTTAGATATGGACATGTATATATATTCTGAATCAGGATCACCTCCTGAGTCGATTTAACGATGTACGTCCGTTTGCACGATAACTCAAAAACTAGTAAAGCTACCTTGATAAAGTTTATGTAGTAGGTTACTAGTTACGAAAGGTAGGCTAATTTCGAATCTGGACAAAATCGGTCCATGGGTTCGGATTCTGGAAGCTTCCGAATGATTCAGAAGCAAACGAGATTATCTCCAAAACAAACAAAGATAGAACCTTTAAATGTTGTACAATGATGGTCCGTCCCGTTCGATTTATGTCTCTGAAATTTAAGAGGATTTCGTCCATGGGTTTGGATTTTGGAAGCTTCCGAACGAGCACCAGAGCAAATGAGATTATCTCCAAAACCAACTAAGATATAACTTTTAAATTTGGCAGAGTACCAGAGCAAATGAGATTATCTCCAAAACCAACTAAGGTATAACCTTTAAATTTGGCAGAGTGGTGTTCTTTCATGTTTTATTTAAGTCTCTGAAATTTGAGAGGATTTGGTTCATGGGTTCTTATCTTGGAAGCTTTTGAACGAGCCCCAGAGCAAATTTCCACAACCCACAAAGATAGAACTTTTATTTTTAGTACAAAGGTGTTCTGTTATGTTTCCTTTTCTGTAAAATTGGAAACTGACATTTGAAAGAATTTGAACCATGGGTTCGTATTTTGGAAAATTCCAGACGAGCACAAGAGCAAAGAGCATATCTCCAAAACCAACAAAAGTAGAACCTTTAAATTTAGTACAATGGTGTTCTGGTGGTGTATCTGGCAATGTACAATGGTACAATGGTTAGTACAATGGTGTATCTGGCATGTTTTCTTTATGTTCCTGAGTTGGATTCAATGAATTGGAGTGGCAATTCGGGTACCTGACACACACCTCCCAAGGACTAACAATCAATCGAAATTAATAAAGATAGAAACTTAAAATTTTTTACAAAGGTGTCAAGCATATCCCAAGAGGATGCCTCTTTTACGTTTCTGAAATTCGAGTTGAATAAGACAGAAAAGGGAAGAAGTTCAAGCAGCTGCCAAAAAAACTTATGGATTTTTAATTTAATTCGAATTATTCAGGTGTAGGGTATTAATAAGTCGGTTGCATCGACGTACTGTTACATTTACTTGTTTTTTATTTAAATTGTATCGCCTCCCGTATATCTTGAATGACTATTATTTCTTATATGATGATAATTATTTAATTTTATTGATAAATCATCATCATCACTTATTAAATGAGTTTCTGAAATGCGCAAAAAATCAATTTCGACTGATACGATGGTTTGTAGTTCTACAAAATTATTTATTAAACCTTGAATGTTTAAATATAGGCACTGGATTGACTTTGGTTGCTAATACTCAATCTTTTCCGCCTTTATTTTAAGTTTCTTTAAATATACTTTGCAGCTTGAGTTAAACGTATTATGGTAAATATCACATTCATCATCAGACAGTTCTAAACTTTCTTTCACTCTAATACAACTTGTACATTTATGAGTGTCTTCGTTACAATTGAATTACAATTGAATTACAAGAGAATTACAATTCTCTTTTATGTTTATACACTTCCACGTTTATGACAGCATGCTTTATCCTTGCAAACACTTGCTTTATGGTTAAAGCCTAAACATTTGAAAGACCTAAGAACACCCAATTTGTCATAAGCTATATTTCTGCAGAATTTCTATTTTCACAACATTTTGAAATAGAACCATTTTTCTTTCATACACATTATTAATTTTTACTTGCATATTACAAACATCAATATTATCCCTAATATCTGATTTTGTTTTGTTTTTATCTTGATTACTTTTTTTCGGTTTAACAAACACTTTATTACCATAGTTTTTTTTGATATTTTTATTTTGTTCTTCTTCAATATTTTTTTTTATTTTGGTTTTCAATAATAATTTCTGATAACTTACTCATATTTTTCATCTCTAACACAGTATTCTCACAAGCGGTTTGAGCTACTTTCATATTTTTGAGTGTTGCATCATATCTTGCTTCAATAGATTCAAGAAGTAATTTTAACTCATTCGCATTTTTTTAATAAGTGTTCAAAATCACTTTTATAATCTCTGAGCAAATTATTGTGTTTATTTACACTCTCTTTTATTTCGGTCATTATTAAGTCAATATCATGTATTAATCTAATGCAATCATCACATATATACTTTATCATACTATTAGTTAATAGTGCATTATAACTTGTTGAATCAACACTGGAACACTTTACAGCAACATGATAAACTTTGCCACAAACACCTTTACATCGTATACCAGATTCTTCCCGTATCAGCGTTTTGCATTTATTGCATTCACTCATATTCATAAAATATGCAATTTTTAAAATATAAATGATTACAATATAACAATAATTTGAAACTTTTAAACTGGTTTTAGCTAAAAAGATGGTTTTTGAGTTATGCCGATCTTCTCGCAAATGAGCGATTTGTACTTACCATAAGAATGATAAAGAATTAATTATTAATAATCTATAATAACAAAACGTTTAAAGAAAACATTTTCATTCAATAATTGCAATTTCCAAAATGAAATTGAAATTAGAGGTAATAATTTAGTAAAATTCTCAAATTGTAAAATTTTTATAAATGGTTTTAAAGTAGATGATACTAAATTTTAATATTATGTAAACAAAATTTTACCATATGGCGAACGCGAAATAAAGATAAAAAAAAAGTAAATGAATTTGATCTGGAAACATTGCACACAAGCAATATAAAGAGTACCAGACATTTTGCAGAAATTAAACTTGATTATACATGGAAATGGTACAGTAGTATAACCGCAGATTCATTCATTTTTATAACTCATTTTTATAATTCATTTCAATTGTAATTCGCTTGAAATTTCAAAACTCGAGGTTTATCGCACCAAATTTAAATTTTAAACTAAATGATATCTGCCGGGAGTCAGATTCTAAGGTCAACTTCTGCTGACAAGATCATATCTACTGTACCAAACAATATTTTACAAGAAAATGGAATTATCCTACAAGAACAAGAAATGACATTTTCTCTAAATTAAATCCAATTTTAATCTTTCTTCTAATTTCATATATTATTTTTTTTTTTATTTTAAACTCACTTGAACTCAAGTGCTGTTTCATAATCGACCGTTTTTTTTATTAAACAAACAAATTTTTCTTTTAAATAACTAGTTAGCAGATCAAACATTTTTTGTTCAAAAATTAAACCAATATAACACTTAAAATTAAATTATTGGGTACGTTTATTTATTTAAGTTAAATATAATAAATATTATGATATATTTATGGTATATTTATAAAATATTTACTTAATTAGTTTTACATTAATAAATATAGTACTTTACTAATTCGTTAACTGCGTTATCTTTCACAATAAATTTAAAACACTCCATTATAAAAAATTATACTCAAATAAAGTATTATATAATACCGCAAACATAACTAGAATTGATAATTTTATAATAAGATTAATTCGTAACCACATATAAAGAAGCTCCTATGTAGATTCGCTGATCTGTCATCCATCGTTCGAAAATGATGAGTATATCAAAAAAAAACATTAATATCAAGCTTTATCTCACCTGAAGGATTTATATTTCTTGATAAAAATAACTATATTGATGATAATTTTATACCCAAATTATAACATTACAAAAGAATTGCGTCGGATAAAAAAATTACTGAGTGTAACAATACTGAAATATTTAAATACTAGCTGTTGGCCCGTCATAGAATGACGGAGTAATTATGGTAGATTTTATTTTTATATACATAGGTATTTGTTTTTGCAATTTCGGAATAATGTATAATTTGTACTTTGCCAAATGATGCAGTAAATAAAAAAAAATTATATTTGTAATTTATATACCTACAAAAAAAATATTATGTTTCCATCCGGAATCATACCGCACACTACCGTGTCAGACTCACTAAATATGTGTCCTAATAAGAAGAAATGAAAAAAAAACTATAACAATATTTTGTAACTAAATTAAGCTAACTAAATGTAAAAAGTGTAAAGTTATAAAAAATTATCATGCACGAAAAAGACAGAATAAGAAAAACGATTTTAAATTGAAACCAAAAATAATAAAATACTCATTACACCTACTACCCGTATTTATACACACAATTCCAATTTCAGTTATCCCTGTGCTCATACATTATACTCGCACACCAACAAATTTATTTAGGTAGGCACCCGTAATAAAATTACCATCTAAAAATATATAGTGTTATTTTTTTTATTTTAGAACAGTAGATATGGAATATAGAAAAATATATTACACCTACTCTTGAAAATTTACTTTTTTGCTGCGTGAAAAATACTTAGGTTTTTACTAGGTTTAGTAAAAAGTAAAACTACTTCCTATAACTATACTTTGATGGTGACGTGTCAGAAGTTCCATTGGTATTTTTGAATCACTTCAAATTCCCTTCTAATTCAGATTTTCCGACATACATATATGTACACTTATTCTGGAAAAAGGGGCAAACCTGATTTCGCAACCGTCTATAAATTTCCTTCAAAATATATACATAAATGTATAAGTATACATCCTGGCTGGCCGGAATTTGGAAAATAAATGTATCTGATTTTATAGTTATTCGGGGCATAAAGTGAAGTTTAGTCTACAAAGTTTACTCTAAACGATATTATTACATTATTAATTATTATCATTATCTAGCCAATGGTGTAGTTGTTAAGACACCGGCCTTTCATACGTAAGGTCTCGGATTTAAACTCCGGCTGGGTCATATAGACAAATAAAAAATAGAAGACATTTTTCTTATAATATATAATTAATAGAATATAATTAAATTAAAAATAAGCATATATGTATGTCCTATAAATTATAATTTAATATCATATTGTTAATAGCTATATAATAAAATAATAATAAACTATAATTCTTTTATAAGATAATAGATGGCGTAAGAATAAAAGAAACGTCTCATGGTCTTGAGTAATCAACGGCTTAGTGAAATTAATGATTCCAGAAACTGAAACTTAGTCCAATATGAATAAGTAAATAACTTTTGCCCAATGCTCCTTATAGGAGTGGCAAGGAAAGAAAAAATTGGGACTCACTTAAAAAAGACACAAGTGCCATGGGATATATATAGAAGTCCATGGGATATATAGAAGATTATAATAAAATTAAAAAACAAATTTCTTTTTAACAAAACAAAAAATTCGAAACAAATTAAAGATTACTCATTACAATTTACAATTCATGAACAATTATAAAATATTCCTGCTTCCTATAATAAAATATTTGTTTGGCTTTCTTCATTTAAATCTATAAAATGACATTTTAAAATTATTAAAAACATTTTGTTTGTAATTATGCATATATTGGTATGTATGTATGTCAAATAAAATTTATTAAAAAAAAAAAATCAATTCGAATAAATTAATGAATGAAAAATATTTTTTTTTTTGTTTTTTTATTATTTTTTTTCTTTCCCTTTACCCTTATTAGTTTTAAAAAATAAAAATATTTCCAAGTAGGATATAAAATTAAAATTAATTCTTTTCAGTTTTATTTAGGAATAGGTATGTAATACAATAAACTTATTAAAAATTAAAACATTTTAAAAAAAAAGAACTAAAACATTCTAATATTAGGTTTTTCGTGGTCGGCACATATATGGCGTATGTATCTCGGAACTAGAAATTTGAAGAAGTCACTAAAAGTATTTATTTATTCATTTATTATTCTCAAAAGGATTATAACTAAGCTCCTACAGAGTGCATAACTAAACTAACCAAGGAAATTCAAATTAATAATTATACTTATTGTAAGAAAAAATATTAAAAAATACTATAAAAAATTATTAACAATTTTACAAATTAAAACTTTACATAAACATTTACGAATTAAAAAGAATATAAAATAAAATATAATACAGAATATGATGCATTTTTAATTTAAATAATTTGTCAACAATAATTGTTTTACTTTTTTTTTAATTAAATTTTTTTTTGGTTTTTTAATTCTAAAGGAAGTCTATTGTAAAATGATGAACTTGATTTCATAATTGAATCAATGCCTCTGTGTCCATGACTAAGTAATACCTAAGCTGATTAGACGACCCTGTGTTGTAGCAATGTATGTCACGACTTCGTATTAATTCAGTGTTTCGTTTAATATTTTCATTTTCTATACCATGTAGATGAATTACCTGAATCAGTTTCTTATAGTCTTCGAGCTTTAGTATTTTATATTTATAATATATTTCATCAGTGGATGTTCTTCCATTCAAGCTATATCTAAAGATTTTTTATTGATATCTTTATGTTTTATGTGATCTGGAACTCTTTGTACAACCTTTTTTAACATGCCAGCTACCCTTCTTGATCTTTCTAGATCATCATTAGCTTCTTGTTTGATTGTTCCAATTTAAAGCAGAGTCTATTGTAGGATATCTTGACCGTTCACAAAATGATTTTCACAATTTTGTAAATTAAATATGACCAAAAGCAATTTTAACATTAAATATTATTAAACTGTCGATCGAAAATTTTTGGTCATACTTTTCAATTGCAATCATCTGGTTTATATTTATTTGTATCTTATCATAACATAACTAGTACATTGTATTGTGCCTACATTGTATGAATAACAAAAAAAAGGAAGATCAAATTACATATTTCGTTTATATTTTTAAACGATATGATTTTTAAAGTAAGTGAACCGTTTGTAAACAATTACGTAATTAGAAAATCATATTTTCACAATATTTGGTTAAGTGTATTCAAAATTGAGGTATCATTTTGATTTTGCCGCCATTTTTTTCTACCTGGAATTTTTATACGAGGTTTCTTTAGGTATATTCTAAATACATTCCGGTTAGTTAATATGGAACGTTACACGAAGGAACAACGTGTTTTTGTTATTACAACATTTTTTGAAAATGGTAAAAGTTTTCAAGATGTAATTAGAAAAGTTCGAACAAAATTTGGTAGAGAAAATGCTCCAACAAATCGTGCCATCAAGCTGATGGTTGATAAATTTCTAGAAACTGGATCTGTTCTTGATAACAGAGGCAACATTTATCAACGTAGTGGCCGTTCAACCGAGAATGTAGCAGCTGTGAGCAGAAGTGTTGAAGAAGATCCAAAAACTTCCATTCGTCATCGTTCGCAGCAATTAAACATCAAACCATCCACATTATTCAACATTTTGCATCGTGATCTCCATTTAAAGGCTTATAAGATCCAGCTGACGCAAGAATTAAAATAAACTGACCATGCATTACGTCGTCAATTCGTTTCTTGGGCTATCGAAAAACAAAAGAAAAAGAGAATTTTTTTAACAAAAATTTATGATTTGGACGTAGAGAATATGTGGTTTCAACAGGACGCTGCCACTTGCCACACAGCAAGAGAAACAATGGATCTTTTGAAGGAAAAGTTCGAAGATCGCATTATTTCTCGTAGAGGAGGAGTGATGTGGCCACCAAGATCGTGTGATTTGACACCGTTGGATTTTTTTTTGTGGGGTTTTGTGAAATCGAAAGTGTACAGCAATAATCCCACAACAATTCAAGAGCTTAAAAACAACATTATCGAGCAGATTTCAACCATTGAGAACAGTTTATTGAACAACGTGATTCAGAATTTTGGTAAAAGATTGGAAGCCTGCCGAAGTAGTAGAGGGGGCCACTTGGCCGACATAATTTTACATTATTAACCGGAACCTATTTGTAATAAATTAAAATAAAAATATATTTAATATTACAAAAAAAAAGTCTTTTTTTATTAAAATTAAAATTATACCTCAATTTTTAACACCCTTTATAATTATGTAGAATGATATTAGCTCAATAGAGTATTTTATTCTTGTCCCAAATAATTTCTGTGTAACAAAGCAATAAATAGTTGTAATCGACGAGGAGCACTTGAGACCTGAACCGCATTGTTTTTAATTTTACTTTTGTAGGTTTCTGGAAATTATTATTAATTATTTTGCCTGTTTCTAGATTCATATTTTGTTCAATTTTATTAAACTTGAATTCAGCACTATAAATTGTATTATTTAATATAAAACGTTCACAATCATATTTTATTGTTTACATTTATTTGTTAAAAAAATTTTAGAAATGCAGCTTTTTATTTTTTAGTTAAATAATAAATAAATAAAAATAAATTATAATTTTATGCTTTGAATTCCATCTATTATTGATATTTTTGCCGATATATAAAAGTTTTTGTGTTAAAATTATTTATAAAATTTTTTTTCTTTTATTTTTACTAAAATAGTTAATAATAGTTAGCAGTTATCGTTTGGTGTTTTCAGGTTGAAGAGATACCTAACAGAATTTGTGTTATAACAATTACAATACTACTGAAAAAAGTACTTTAATAATTTTTTTAGGGGGGCCTGGGTGGCCTAGTGGGTAAGAGCATGTAAAATACGCTGTAAACACCGAGGGAGTGTGGGTTCAAATCTTCCACACGTCATAAGAGTTATTCCCCCTTACCACATGTACAGCCACGTCTGAACAGGAAAAGCTGTGTAATTTCCTGTCCACATTTATTTGGCAGAGAAATGCAATAAAAAAAAAAAATTTTTTTTAGGATATTAAAATTTATATGTAATCAAAATTTCATGGTTCTACTTCAAACGATGTAGAACTTTTGAAAAATTTGTGTGAAAAATGGGGAGATTAGTTGTTCGAGAGCTACCCGAATTTTATACTTCAATAAAATGTTAAGAGGTGTTCAACTGACAGGTCTTTAAAAATAAGGAATTTTCTTGCTTCTAAACGGGGGGCGATAAAAAATTTTTCTGAAATAACTCATACTTATTTTCAAAGATCTAACTTCTGTCAAAATTTCAAGTTTTTAACTTAAACCGTTTAAGAGATAAAAGGGTTAAAGAATTTTGCAATAATTCAGTTTTGCATAACGGTAAATTAAAATACAGTATGGCACATGTATATACTAATTATATACATTTTTGTAAAGCTCATAAGTGAAGCTATCGTTGACATTTTTAGATTGAAAATATACATTATAGAAGTTGTATTATAACAATTTAAATATGGAGCTTTTTCGAATTTTGGGGGGCTGTACCTTCATAACGGGTGGGGTTACAGAAAAAAGTTCTTACATAAAATTAATTTTTTTAGGATATCTAGCCGTAATTAAAATTTCATATGTCTACTTCACCGATGTAGAACTTTTAAAAAATTTGTATGAAAAATGTAGAGATGAAAAAGTTATTTGTTCGAGAGCTACCCCAAGTTTTGATCAGATTTCAACCAAAAAAAATTTGGAAAAATTGATCAAAACATATTTTGTATTAATTTCAATACTTTAACTTTCTTAGTTTTTGAGTTACAGTGCGGATGGACGGACGGATGGATGGGTAAACCTTAATCGACTCAGAATTTGATACTGATTTGATACTGACGGTTGCTTGTTTCGAGGTGTTACAAACGGAGGAGTAATTTTTTTATACACGATACGTATCGTACGGGTATAAACAATATTTTGTGTAAAAATAATAATATAACTAACCAACTCATTGCACACTCTGCTTAAAAATTTTGTTAAAAATTTAACTTAAATTGAAGTAATTATTATTTAAAAAAATGCAAATAACGTTATGTTAAAATAATTATTAACAAAGTTAATATCGGATTAATATTTTTGTTTTGCCCCGACCTTTGTCATATCGGTGAAATTTTTATAATGTCCGCTGAAGTGATATTTGCATTAATTTTTTTTTTTGCTATATTGAGAATAATATTTTTTCCGTCTTCAATTTCTTTTGGTAAGCCAACTAAAACTATATTTTTATCATAATTATTGTTAGAATGATGCGATTTGCCTAGTAAAGACTCCAGATAGTTAATTTTTATTTCCATTACTTTTGTTTAATTTTCTAGTAGACCCAACCATTTTTTTTAAATCTTGATGAACACTTTTATTGTGATTAATTACATCAATTTGTGCACTTATGTATTTTTGAGAATTATGGATCTCCATGACTACAGTGCCAAGTGTTTTTAAGTAAGACGTAATTCCCTATAATGTACAGTCATTGAGCTTTGATGAAATTAGTTTATCTATATCTTAAAATAACATTTTTTTGCAATGTTGAGGAGCTGTAACTTCGTAACCCCATGCAATTAAAAGAAACCGTTAACAAGCAGAAAAATATATTACTGGAGCACACATTTTTCTTCGGTAAGACATAAAGATTTAAAGTCTTACCGAAGAAAAATGTGTACGGGTTCCTAAGTTACAGATGTTTAAAAATAGCAAATTAAAAATTTTTGAGCTGCAAAAGCTAATAATAGACTCATGTTCATGGTTCATGTTCATTGTTCATGGACTCAAGATGCCAAGCTATACGTTGTTATATAATAAACAGGTATGCAAACCTAGAGCGTGCATACTTGCTAAATATGCATTAAATTTAACTTTTATGTTTAATTACAGTGCTTATCTGGTCGAGGCGAGCCTAGAGCTAAAAAACTGAAGGCTTTGGGTTGTGGCGGCGTATCTTCTTCACGACTCGCAGGATTCACTCCCTCCATCAAATCCTGCAGGATTGGTAGCGGATGCTAGAAGGATGAACATTGGGGTCTTCATAAGCTGCGATGCCAATGCTTACCATGACATCTGGGGTAGTTCGGATAACAACGAAAGAGGTGAGTCACTCTTTGATTACATTTTAAGTACTAACTTTCTTATCTGTAACATTGGACTTTTGTTACTAGTAATAGACAAGAAGTCCTAGATATAACCTTAGTCTCAGACTTCATTTATCTAAAATAAACTCATGGAAAGTTTCTGAGGAACTTTCCTTTTCAGATCACAGATACCTTGAGTTCAAGTTCTCCAATAAAGTTACTCTATCGAAATCTTAAGAGAACTGACTGAAACAAATATAGGGAGCACTTTAGTCAACGCTTCACACTTTAACACCTGGAATTACTAAAAATATCCAGGATCTAAATAGCCTAGTAAACGTTTTTACTAAAGCCTGCAATAAGTCCTTGGAGCACTTGTGTCCCATCAGTAAGCCGAGGGGAAAACTTAAACTACCTTGGTGGAATGATGAAATCAAAGCTCTAAGGAAATATAGCAGAAAGGCTTTCAATAATGCCAAAAAAAGAAATGAGGTACAGGCCTGAAGCTCTTATAAAGCAGCTCATAGTCAGTACTTAAAAAGCCGAAAAGAGACACCTGAAGACTATTCTGCGCAGGTATAGAAAAAGCCTCCGCGGCATCTAGACTTAGGAAAATCCTATCGACAAACCCCATGATCCTCAGTCTTCTTAAAAAAGAGCATGGCAGCTGGGCTACCACAAGCTAAGAGTCGTAGCAATTACTTTTTAAAACCCATTTTCCTGGGTGCACAAATAACAGCTCAGAGGTGGCTTGTCTCCTAAATCCTCCCTCTACTGTCTAAGAGGTGGTGGTTACAGAAGACACACTACAATGGGCTATAGATAGTTTCAAGCCATTCAAGTCAAGCGGACCGGATGGTATTATACCCGCTGAGATCCATCAAACCTCATCTACTACCTTGGCTTTGCTAAAAAGCATTTTCTGTAGTTATCTTAATTTGGAGCATATCCCGGATAAATGGAAGCAGGTCAGAGTAGTGTTAATAACCAAGGCCGGCGAAAGTAGTCACGTCTATGCGAAAGACTTTCGACCTATAAGCCTGTCATCCTTTCTTCTAAAAAACTTAGAAAGATTGATCGACATATCCATTGCAACTTAGATAAAATCTGTTGTGAGCCTCTTAACATGCTTACGTTAAAGGGAAGTCAGTGGATACTGCACTTCACACCTTGACTACCTCGATTGAAAGATCTTTAAATTGCAACGAGTATACTCTTGCAGCATTTATAGACTTTGAGGGAGCGTTCAATAACGTCAAGCAGGCAGCAATTACGTACTCAGAAACCTAAGAGTAGAACCGGCGCTAAGAGCACTGATAGCTAATATCCTAAATTGCTGAGCCATCAGTGCCAGCATATGCGAAGCTTCTGCAAAAAAGTTTGTGAGGAATTCCGTAAGGAGGGGTGCTATCTCCCCTTTTTTGGGATATGGTGGTAAACAAACTGCTTGAAATCCTGGAAGAGGCAGGATGCACAACAATCGCCTATGCGGAAGATGTTGCTGTCGTTGTCAGTGGCAAGTTCCCAGACAGTCTCAAGGAAGTTTTACAACTTGCACTAAACAAAATCACAACATGGGCTACAAACTGTGGACTGTCAGTAAATCCACAAAAAACGGAACTGGTCCTCTTTACAAGGAAATGTAAAATTTCCAAATTCAAGCCGCCTTCGTTAAGTGTCTCCGCTTTTGCCTTTAGTGAAACGTAATATTTATGGGTGTTGCCCTTGACAGGAAGTTAAGCTGGAAGGCTAATATATCAAAAAGAGTAAAGAAAGGCTCTATAGCATTTAACTCGTGCAAAACAGCCATTGGTAGGAAATAGGGGCTTCAGCAATATATTACTTACCTGCTATACACATCCGCAATAAGACCCTTTCTTTTCTATGGAGTCCTAGTGGAAGCCACTCGATAAAGAGGTCAACCGCAAAGCAATCGCTAGGATTCAAAGAACTGCCACACTATGAAGTAGTGGCTCTTTAATAACAACCCCTTCTATGGCATTAGACATCATGCTTAATCAATGCCTGTGCAATTCTATATCAAATTTATAGCCGCAAACACAGCTGTAAGATTGAAAGCTACATCCCAGTGGAGCTACTCACGGGAAGGTCATTCGGATATCATAAACAAATTCAAGTCCACTCCCGTTTTGATGGACTACACTCAACCCTCTTACTTTTTCGGGAAATCTCACGTGACGAGCAATGCCAAGCCGTGAGACTTCGAATTCGAATACAGTGATGACTTTCGTTGGAGTACAATTCTACACGGATGGTTCAAAAATGAACAGCAGTGTAGGATGCTGGGTCTTTTCAGAAAATCTGAATATCAGTCATAATTTCCGATTACCACATCATTGTAGCATCTTCCAAGCGGAAATTATGGCAATTCAAGAAGCCTTTACTCTACTGAATAGAAGAGTTTTGACTGTAAAGCAAGTACGCATTTTGTCAGATAGTCAGGCTCGGTTAAAATCTCTGGAATCAACATATACAACCTCGAAGACTGTATTAACTACCGAAAACTTCTTAACGAGATGGGCAGACAGTTTAGCATTCAGTTCTGCTGGGTACCAGGCCATTGAAGTATTCCGGGAAATGAAAAATCTGATGAGCTTGCAAGAATCGGTACAACCTTACAAGTCCTGCCTGAGACTAAGGGTATCTCTATCCACCAGCAAAACGTTACTTCGAAAGATAATAACGGATATGGTAATGAACAAATGTGCAAACTTGACCTCATGCAATTGAGGGAATGGCTCAAAAAAAATTTCTGAGAAAACCAATACTAATACTAAAAGTTCATTCTTAACTCAAAATTTCAAGCCTATATCTAAATTCGTGCCGGAGTAATGAAGGTAGAAAAACCATGCAATTTAAATACTAAATTTAAAAGAATTCTACAATTTTGATATCGAATAAAAGGTAAAAAAAATGTCGAATTGGCGTTTTCAGATTAAAAGAATATTAAACAGAACATGAGCTATACGCATTTAAAAATAGAGATTTTTCAAAGTTTGAGGGACTACAGCTCCGTAATGGAGAGGCTACATGAAACATGTGTTCTACAACGACTACAACATTAATTTTTTTATGAGATCTACCAATGGCTAAAATTGTTTTTCTCTATATTTAACGGTGTAGCAGTTTTGTAAACATACGGACGGGTGGATAAAGTGAATTTTTTTGGGAGAGTGCAAAAAATGGGGGCTGCAGCCCCTACACCCACGCCAAACAAATTATTGGAACCCTGATTTTGTAACCAACTATAAAATCCCTCCTAATTGAGAATCTCGTATATACATATAAATACATATTCCGGAAAAAGCGTATAACCATAAAGAAACTATACTATATAGAGAACTCACCTAGAACAAAAATATTAAGCATTTTTCTACAGTTTTGAAACATCCCATTGGGATATTTCGTGCGATTGGATTGCTATTTTTAGTATAACATTAAATAAAAAATGCAATCGCACGAAATATCCAAATTTGATATAAAGTTAAAAAAAAAAAAAAAAAATTGATATATATTGCATTATACATTAGCTGGGATATTTTGTGTGACTATACAATACAGTTACTATACAATACAATATATATAGTAGTAAAGTAATGAAATAGATGTTTGCATTTCTATGCAAATAGGTAGAAATAAAAAATAAAAAATAAAAATATTATGCATGCTTTTAAATGAATTTTTTTTGAATGAATTTTGGTATATATTTATTATGTAAACATAATATTGTATGTATATATTTTTAATAGGTATAAAATTTTTTTTTAACCTTTATTTTTTATTAAAAAAAAAAGGGGGCATTTATGTTTTTTTTCTCTTTGTTGTTGTTTTTGTTTGGTATTAAAATTATTAAGGGAGCATATTATTATTACAAGTGCTTAAAAGATTACGTCTTTTAAGCATTTTTTTTGTTAAATTTTTATTGTACAAGTGCATATTTATTAATTGTAAATTGTTGGTCTGTTGCAGTATCAATATTACAGGTATATATCTGGTACTGTTTATTTAATTTCTAATATTTTTACATTTTAAATTATCTATTTTCTTGCATGTCATTTTTCCATTTGCTTGTTTATAAAATAGAATGTTTAAAGAATTAAAACATGACACCCGTCGATAAAGGAGATAATATTTATTTAATGGGCATCGAAATGTAACGTTAGTATTCAAAATTTTAAAAATAAAAAATTATTAATATGTGAAGACCATTTTGAAAAAAAATTTTGGGGCGAACACTAAAAAGGGGCGCTGTGATTGTACTTCACAGTAAATAATAATTCTAAGTGATTGTTTTCTAATTCTAATGAAATACAATCGATACAATTAAGTTCTGAATAAAACATCAAACAAAATTCGTGCTCGAAAATTGGGTTCATCGAATTCGTTCCTGCAAAAGAAGTCATGGAGGCCATTTGAATGACGTTTTATTCAGAACTTAATTGTATCGATTGTATTTCATTAGAATTAGAAAACAATCACTTAGAATTATTATTTGATCAAAGTGATGATGAATTCACTAATTTAGTTAATCATTATGTAAAGGTAAATCAAACCAAAAATTAAAAAGAGCAACCCCAACATCAAAATATTATTTTGAAGAATGTCGAAAGGTACATTTGTGGATATGTTATTTTAAAATTGAAAAAAAAAATTTCATGTGATCAATGTGTCAATTCTTTTGTTAAAAATTCTAATCATATTTTAGAACTTGACTCGGAGCAATTTATTTATCAAAAAAATTATAAAAATGAATTGATCTTAATTTAAAAGCTCCAACGGAAAAATTTTTGTCATGTCATGTTATCACAAAAAAAATTTAATAAAAAATAAATTATTATGTTGTGTAGAGCAACAAAGAAATCCCAATATTTTTTTACTTGGTTCAATAAAAATGAAAATTCCTAAACACATAAAATTAAATTTCTAGAATTATTAGTTAATCTTTTACTAAAAAAGGAAGCAAAACGAAAAATTATTAAATAATGCAAACAAAAAAGTTGTTTATAAAAAGAAAAATTATTAATTCTTAATTTGACATTGACTACCAAACATTTTTTTTTGCAATGCACTTCCAATTTAATAAATAAATTTTTGTACATATTTACTTTATTATTTTTTTTATGTTTTCATTGATCGAGGTACTTGAATTTTGATGCTTTTGTTATTATTTTGTTTTGTTATAGTTAATTGCCAACTATTATAAATGTAATTTTACTTTATATCTATTTATTATTTATGTTTTATCTTTTAATTTTTAAAAATATTTGGATCTTTTGTTTTCTTTTTAATAAATACAGGGTTTTTTTATGCTAATTGGAAAATTGATAGCTTTTACATTTAAAATTTTCCAGTTGGCTTTTTCCCAACTAAAATTAACTTTATTCTTTTCTTTCCTAACTTTTTTATTTTTTCTTAATACATATTTATTTCTAGAATCTACTAAAATACTGAAAATTAAATCAAAAAAGTTAAATTTAACATTAGCTTACTAAATTTTAAGCATATTAAATTTTACACTGTGTTCTCAAGTGCGACATTTTTTTTACACATTCATCTTCTTCAAATTCATCGCTTTCAAATCAAAAATATTTTCAAAGCATTGATACATCCATACATATATATTGAGAAAAAAAACACATCTTTTTACTATGTATGTTTGTATACACTATATTCAGTATATATATATCCAATCGTAAATCGTAATATAGTTTTGTACATGTATGTACATCTCAGCAAATGCAATGCAATACATAAAAAACAAAATAGTTGAAAAAAAACATTTATTATGTATACACACGGCTAACAATAATTTAGAAGGCCTGGACCATAAACTACATAAATATCAAGACCGGAACAAGACCCCTATGAATGTATTAGTGCAAAATTTAAACATGTTTTGTGAAAATTGAGAGAGTTTTGACAGTTTCTTTTTTTCATTTTTTTCCTTAGAAAAAAGTAGAAAATTATGAAATTTTAGCAATTTTCATTTACAACTGTAAATATGAAATACTGCCTTAAATATATCGAAATTTATGTTAAAATAAAATTGAAAATTTTTTCTAACACATCAAAAATTCAAGGTTCAACTCGAATTTTTGACTATATTTTTCTCAAAATATATTTTCCAACTTTTTCTAGAATTTCTTGACTCCAGCCATTTTGAAATGTTTAAATAACAAAACATTTTCTTTGCTATCTCTCAATTTTTGAAAGCTTTCTAAAAAAAAAGTAGGATAAAGCAGGCAACAAAATTTAATTTTATATCGAGTTTTAATATATTTAATTTTAATGAAAATATATAAATTATATATTAAAGAAAAAGAAAAAAGATAAAGATAAAGAAAAAATGCGACCGACTGCAGGCTCTTGTAAACTTATTAGGAACTGGTGGGACGTCTGCAACGTACACGACAAATATCATGGCATTAGGAAGAGAAATAAATGTCGTGCACCTATTACCACGATAAACGACTTTCGTTTCGAATTTCTAAAAAAATTGTCAAACTGGTTGGAAGTTTGGAACACAAATAATAACAAATTTTCTTTGACGACAGTCTTCGACTAATTTTCGTGCAGAGTAGACGTATACAGAGTGCTTTTTCGATCTTTTTTCTTTCATTTTTCTTCTCGTTTCTTTTTGCTAATTGTACTATTTGCTTCTTAATTTTTTTCTCTCTTTTCTCGCCTTTTCTTACATATTAAATATTCTAACCTAAAAATAAGTAATAATTATTACATAGTCATTTAAAATATATTTAAACTATAATTTTGTTATTTAAAAAAAAATTTAAAATTAAAAAAATTTTTGAGTGAACAATGCAAGGTGATAGGCCGATCCCTCCGGGGAATCGGTTTTCCGGGCTACCGGTAGACGACCCAGATCAATGTGGCCCTAGAGCCAAAAGAGGAAGAGGTCAAAATATTACCAATAATATTTTTCCTGCTTTACCCCAGGTAAATATTTACCAAAAGAATCCAAAAATTTGTCGTTATAGAATCTACAGATAATACCAAACCGCGTATTATCGCGTATTAGTGTTTTTGCCAAAAAGAAGGCTATTGATAGCATTAGCACAGAAATTGAGTATGTCAGCCTCCTTGGGGATGGTAACTTACTCATCTTAACTAAAACACAAAAAATAGCTGATAAATTTGTCAGAACTAAAAATTTTGGTGGTTTATGCACCATTTCAGCCAAATATCATGAAACACTTAACTCAACAAAAGGCACCATCTTTGATAAAAACTTAATTCCAACTAGTGAACAAGAAATCTTACAGGACCTAAAAAGCCAAGTGTTTACAAATTTTCTAAAACAATTGATGGTAAAAAAAATTATACTGGCTTAATACTTTTAACTTTTGATGCATACAGAATTCCAAGCAAAATTGACTTCTCATGGTATCAAGTTAAAATAAAAGAATACTTCCCAAATCCTATGAGGTGTAAAAATTGCCAACTTATTGGTCATACCGCCAAGCATTGCAAAAACTCGGTAAATTTGCCTAAATTGCAATCTTCCTCCACATTCACCATTAGATTCTACACGAACTATGTGTTCAAATTATTTGGAAGAACATCCATCTTCGTCCAATTTCTCTCCAAAATACGTACAACAAAAAGAAATTCTAAAAATAAAAACGCAAAATAAATGTAGTTTTGGTGAAACTCGTAAAATATAAAATCAAAAAAACCCATTTATCAGCAAATATCCAAAATTTTTCTTCTGTTGTAAAAAATACATCAACTCCAAATAAAAATATTTTAATTTCAAAACAAATGATAAAATTTCAAACTTAAATAATGAAATAATAATACTTCTTTCCTCTTCTTCTTCAATAAAACAAAATACTAATTCAATTAAAAAAATAGATAATAACACAACCACAAATACTCAAATAATAATTTCTTCTTCTTCTTTCACATCAAATCCAATATCCATTAATGGTACTGATAATCAACCTACATATAAACAAATTAAGAGTAACAAAAATGAAAAAGAACACAATACCTTACAATATAATAAGATTTCACTCAAAAATTCTCCAACCAGTCAACAAAGTAACTTCCCACTCAACTTGTATCACTCAAAACAACATCATCAGTCAAGTTTGATTGCTGATGAAAATAATGTATCAACAACAAATTGTATGAATCAAACATGTATAAATAAGTCTTTAGAACTTTCAGATATTTCTGACAATTTGTTGTAAACCAATTACTATTCACGTAAATAGTAAAACTGGTTTACACAAAAAGACTTCTTTTTTTCTATTTTCTTCTTTCTGTTCTATCTTTCAAGGTTAGATTTAAATTATTTTCTAAATTATTTCAATTTGTAATGCATAATATTCTTAAATTGAATACTATTGACAATTATAAAAAAACAAAAAATGTAAAGAAAGAAGAAGTCTTTATCAAACTCTATGACTCACACATTTTTATTGAACATTCACTTACAATTATTTTCATAAAAAAACTTATATTTAAAATACGGTTTGATTTCTTGTATTCTAACAAAGCCAAACATCTTACTAAAAATCTACTAATTAAACCAAACAAAACCAAAAATTCTATAAATCCTTCTAAAAAAATATGACAAGCAATAGTACAATTAGTGATATAATACAATGGAATATTCAAGGGTATCATACCAATATACCATACTTAGAAAAACTAATTAGAAAATATAAACCGTTAATAATAGTTTTACAAGAAACGAATAAACATAAACAGCCCATCAAAACCAATTGCAAGCATTACAAATGCCTACTTCCGACAACCCATAGCAGATGCGGCGGTGTAGGTTTTCTAATTGATTCTGGAATAAAATTCGAAGAAATTCAACTAAACACAACCCTTCAGGTTATTGCTATTAGAACTTGCCTTCCAGGCCTGAAAGAAAAAGTCACTATTATAAATGTCTATTTCGAAAACGAATTACGTCTTCAACACGCGCACATGGACCAATTGTTGTCTCACATATCGGCACCATATATAATACTGGGAGACATGAATGCCCGAAGTCAAACCTGGGGAGATAAAACAACAAACCCAAGAGGAGAATTAATTGATGAATGGACAGACGACAAAGGAGACATCTGTATTTTAAATGATGGATCCTCAACACTTATCAATACCAGAGGAACTTTGACATGTCCAGATCTAACTATAACACACACATCAATCGCATACCAACTCGAATGGAAAATTGCAGACAACCCAAAGGGATATGATCATTACCCCATTTTAATTACTAACAGAAATAAAATAAGTATCGAAAGCAAAAACAAAACAAGGTTTAAGGAAAATGGACCAAATTGGGAAAAATACAAATGTCTTATAGACCAATTTTTACAAAATCGTCGAGAATCAAACAACATCAACCAAGAAGCAGCAACGCTCGCAAAAACAATAAGATATGCAGCTTCACTTTCAATGCCGGTAGTATCTACAAAAACAAAATAAACCAGCGTGGCTAAATAAAAAAATCTCAGAACTCTCTAAGAATAAAACCAAGCTGCTCAGATCTTACAGAAGAGCACCTATAAAACACACACTACTCATGTTAAAAAGAGCAAATGCAGAGCTTAGAAAAGAAATCAGGCAAGCAAGAAGAACATCGTGGATAAATTTTGCCAATGGGATAAACAACAGCAATTCCAGTGAAACGTGGCGTAGAGCCAAAGCAATCCTGAGCAAAAGAACCCCTATGGGCACACTAGCTTTTCAGCAAGGAAATAATTTGGAAACTGATCCAAACAAAAATGTTGAATATCTTGCAAATTGTTGTGCAGCGTATGCTGATGGTAACGACCATCAGATAGATCTTCTATTCAGATAGAAGAAGAATCAATTTCCAGCCAATAGAAAACATTTTGCCAAATGAAACTATGGATTTGCCAATAACAACGGAAGAAGTGATTTCGGTAATAAAAGGTTTTAAAGGAAGAACACCGGGTATCGACAAAATCTCATATGAAATGATAAGAAACACAACAACTAAGTACATTGTCAGGCTAACTACACTTTATAATAAGGTATATAAATCTGGCCAGATTCCACAAAGTTGGAAAATGGCCGAGCTAAGGCCCATACCAAAACCAGGAAAAGATCCACGATACCAAGAAAATTACAGATTTATATCTCTCCTGAGCACGACGAGCAAAATACTGGAAAAAATAGCTGCGAAAAGATTAAGCCACTTTATGAACCATATCTTACCAGAAGAAATACACGGTTTTGGGAACCATAGAAGCACAAATACCTTACTTCACGAATTGGAATTTCAAGACCAAATTGTCTTATAAAGAAAAAAACATATGGACATCCTTTCCTGCGATTTAAAAAAAGCTTTCGATAGGGGAAAAAGGATACAGTCATTAAGCAATTGATAAAATCGAAAACGGGAAAAATGTAATTAATTATACGGCTGGTTTCCTTACCAACCGAAAAATTGCTGTAAGCTATAATGGGTATAGATCAAACTTCAAAAACCTGGTAAACGGGTTACCACAAGGATCACCTTTTTTCGTGCAACTTTTCAACGTGTATATAACAGAACTGAGCGAAACCCTGGCTAAAATTAAAGATATCAAGCATCTTATATATGCAGCCAATATAATAATAACTACAACAGGACACAAAGTGAACAGAGAGTGTGCTCTCCAAACAGCTCTAAACACGATCGAAAACTGGGCTTCAACCACGGGGGCTTATTTCTCACCGAACAAGACAGAAGGTTTGCACGTCTGCAGAAAAAGGATCTAATACGACACAGAAATTTACCATCAAGATAAACCAGTAACTTACCAGACAAAACAGAAACCTAAATTTCAACGCACTAAATTAAGCAGAACTAAATTAAGCAGAAACCTAAAATTCAACGCACAGATAGAAAAAACCGTGGCTAGTATCAAGCGATCAAACAATCTCTTAAAACTCATATGTCGAAAAAAAATAGGTCCACCACCGGAAATAGCGGCTCGGATAGCAAAATCCATTCAATTTGGCAAAATCGAATATGCGGTGACAATTTATGGTTTCGCAACAAAAGGAAATATTAGAAAATTGCAAACTGCAATGAACCAAGCGGGGAGAATAGCAATTGGCGCCCTTGGGCCAAATAGAATTGACGCATTATTAACAGAATCAAATTTCCCAACAGTGGAAGAAAGAAGGGATCAACTGTCACTTAGGTTAATAACAAAGGCCATCTATAACGACACACATCCTTTGCACAACCTAGTAAATGCAGCTATTCAAGAAGAATTGAACATTCCTAAAAACTCCGCATTATGTAAAGTTTTACAACTAATAAAAGACCTAGAATTAGATATATCCGCCTGCCGACATAGAAAAGAGGAAGACCAAATCTTCTGGGGAAACTGGAGACAATGGATACACGACAACTTAAGTGAAAAGAAAAAAACGGAAATTAGTGAAGAAACATACAGGAAATTATACCAAGAGCATAGAGAACAAACGAAAACATTAGTGCCAATATTCACAGATGCCACAAAAGGAGCAAACGGAGTCGCTTTATCCATAATCGAACACAATATGGTAATAAAAACGGCGGTGCTACCAAGCTATTGTCCAGTATATGAGGCAGAACAGGTGGCTCTGCTTGAAGCAATTAAAGAGGTCCAAATAAGAAAGAACCAATCCATAATATATACGGACTGCCTAAGTGTCGTAAAAGCTATTAAAAACAATAACAATAACTCACAAACGACAACCCTGATAAGGAATGAAGTAATTAAAAGTAAAGGCAAAGTACAAATCTGCTGGATTCCACGCCACGTTGGAATCAAAGGAAACGAAATAGCAGACAAAGAGGCAAAACTTGCAACAATTCGCCCAACGAAACTAATTATTCCTAGATCATTTACAATGGCCAAAAAGCAGATTGCAGTGCACATCCAAAAAATTAGACAACATGTATGGGACAACTCAACATCTTTCAGAAAGTTACACAGTTCGAATGCAAATATATCAAGCTTAATAGGCACCGAAAACCGAGATATAGCAATAAGGATATCCAGAGTTAGAATGGGTTGCACTTTGTATACCCACAAACACCTCTTCATCGGAGAAGACCCCCCAATATGCTGTTTCTGCAACAACACGCTAACCATAAAGCACATATTTACCGACTGTAGCGAAACAACCATCTTTTGGGCAAATGAAAGAGTGTCACTTATGGAAATTCTAGCAAAAAATGACAAGGTCAGTCTCGGTAAAGTAATTGGACTGCTAAAACACCACCAAATTCGGGAGAAAATATAAATAAAAAACAAATAGTAATATCATTATATTTGAATATTTAATACTCAATATAATATAGTTAAGTAAATTTATAATATCTAGTGTATAATAATTTTAATATTTAGTATATAATATAGTATATAAGATAAGACATGCCTTTAAGGCAACCAGCCAAAAAATTATTGTATATTTATTTATAATATGCAATAATATTAAATAAATAAATAAATAAATAAATTCTTTGACGAACGAAACTTTTAAAGCCTTAGTTTTAACGACAAGAACTGTGATACATTTAGTAAATTTAGCTCTTACAACCTTAAATGTAGAATATGTGCTATTAGCTAAATTTCAGACCGATGATTTAGAGAATAGATTTGGTTTGTATCGTTCTTTAGCTGGGTGTAATTATCGAGTTTCATGTTTTGAAATTTTAGAATCCGAAAAAAAATTCGGCTTCATCAAATTTATAGTAAATATCAGACCGAAATAGAATTTTTAAAAAAACCATTTGGGGAAAACTCTTTGAATCACATAGTAAATTTAGATCCTTTTGACGAAATATTTAATTCAAGTTATTTAGCTGACGTAAAATATAATGAAGATTCTCTTTTATACACAGGAGGGTATGCTTTTTATTCCTTGAAAAAGGAAATTAAATGCGAAGATTGCAGATCAATATTTCTAAGAGAATCCCGGACGGAATCAAATTATTTTACCGATTAGACAGGGGTGGATTTTCATTACCAACCGATGAAGAAGGATATATTCTATTTCACATGACTGCTATTTCCCAGCAAATATTACGAGACGAAGACTTAAAAAATTATTTCTTTTCGATCAATAATCGCAAAGCAATATTGATAAAATTAACTTTTTCAAGCCTTTGTTTAGGAAATTTTAATATTGAAATGCAAAAACATGTCATTGTGGTACTAAAAGTGCCCAAGTTTTTATAAAATTTCTAAAACTTTTTCAAATACTTTACTTAATAATTTTACAAAGGATTCTAACGAATTTAAAGGTAATAAAGAAAATAGAAAACTATTATTATTTAATACTATAATTAAAAAGCAATACTAAATACTTTGTGATCATTAATGTAAATATGTAAATATCTTGTTTTAATTTTTTTTTTTGTTGTTTTATTTTATTTATTTTTTTATTTATTTATTATTTTTTTAAGAATTGTTATGTAGTTTCAATTTTAATTTTTTAGAAATCATTTTTTTAACATGAATTAACATTTTATTTTTAGGATTGTTTTTGTGGATTAGGCCTCTTGAGATACCACATTAAAAAAAAAGCGCTGTTATGTTTCACCTCCAGGGTGGTGTGGAAATAAGGATATAAACTTAAATACATATTATTCACATACAGATCTACTATATGCACACGAAATAAATAGCATATCAATTTTTCAAATTAATTTAATTCGCTCACTTTTTTTGTGCTATTACTGTACCAAATTATTGCTCTCTATAAAGAGCTTTAAGCTTTAGAAAAAAAATTAAAAAATTTTACAAAATTCGGGTAGAATTTTTTTTATCAACGTTTTTATAAATAAAAAAATTATAAATTAAATTTTTTTTTGTATTCAGATAGTGTAAAAAATTATGAATTTTAAGGCTTGCTTAGAAATTTTTTCAAAAAAATTTCTATTTTAGAAGTTATTAAAGATTTAAAGTTACCCCACTATTTAGCTTTTACTTTTCCCATAAGAGCCAATGTAAATAGGGGGGTAAATTGAGCTTTCGTTCTCTTCAGTTCCGGTCTTGATAGTTTATGTAGTGTATGGCCTGGACACTGAACGAAAAAAAGCTGTATAGGGGTCTATTTTCCATGAAAATACACGTAGTCTTATGGGAAAAAAAAAATTGGGGTCTATTAAAAATTTTGAAATAACTCAAAAACAATTAATTTTTTTAAGTTCTTCCAAAGGGGGTATTAAAAATTTAATCTCTTTTACATTATTTGGTAAAACACAATTTTAAAAAATTTAATTTTTTTACTGATAAATATTAATTTTATAAAAATTGCTTCCAATTACTTTTTTATTTAAAAAAGTTTTTTAAAAGCTTTGAGAGAGAGCATTTATTTCGTACAATACTGAGCAAAAAAATTATTGCAAGCGACATAATTTTTATGACAATTGAAATTTAATAAGTTCAGTAAAATTTGAATTTATATGAATTTTATATATTTTATATTTTTTAGGCAAGTATTTTATAACAAAAACTTAATATACATTTTCGTAAAAAATCATATTTTCGTAAAAAATCATATTTTTATTAAAAAATCATAATTACTTAAAAATTTTTTTCATAGAAATGTCATTTTTTGAGTTTTACGCTCAATTTTTTTTTGTATGTATTTTACTAAATAAACAATTATTTCAGTGTCCAGGCCTTGGTATAATGGTATAATCCTACTTTTGAATCTGGATTTTGCCCGGAAAAAGGGGAAATCTTGATTTGGTATTTTTTTTGTTGAGAACTTTTAATTTTGTTATTTTTTTTTTTGTAAATAGATACATTAAATAAAATCTTGAAAAATATTAAAGATTAAATTTAAGATTTTTTTTTCAAGATTTTTTTTTCAGAATTTTTTTTTTCAAGATTTTTCTTTTAAGATTTTTAGTCAAAATTTTTTTTTACTGGAAAATGGCATGCTTCCTGTTTATTATTTAAACTACAATTGTGGGAAATCGATTCACTTTTCATAAGAAATTAAACCATTTTGCATTCCAATATATTGAATCGTTTTAGGACTGAAACCTTTTTTTATGAGCCCTTTCATAGAACTAATTATAGCGAAAATGAACCCATTAGCAGAATGAATGTTTAGAATGTTTAGTAGAATGAAGCAGTTGAATGTTTCGGCTATTTAGTCTTGAGCTTCATTTTATTTGAACTAATAACTAATGCATAAAGTAAAATATATTTATAAATATATAAAAATAATTCTACTTATTTATTTTAAGAAAAGGGTAAGATTTAAAAGAATTCGAAAATATTTTTAACACGTTTTTATTTTTGAATTCTTAAATTTATGTTTATGTTTAAACCTTGGATATTGACCTTTTTGAACTTAAATGTGCGCAAAGTTTCGTTTAAATACATCAAAACAAATGTTTTATTTGCACGGCTTCTTTTGATGTAATATTGACACACTGGAAGATAGATCAAAATTGCAAATTAATTTCTCTGATTTAAGTAAATTGCTTATTCAGTTGAAATGATATCTATAATTATAATTTAGTAGTTTTCAGCCATACACTATGTGTTATGACATTACGCTAAGTTTTGAATACAAGTACATATTTGTATACGATTTTTCTATTACAAAACCTACATAAACATACAATATTAATAAATCTCATATAATATTATTATAATACTAGCTGACCCGGTAAACGTTGTTTTACCACATAAACCTTGCACTATGATTTTTTAACTAATGTTTTACACATCTAGCTGAATCGTTGTTTCATTTTCTTTTCTAAATTATAAATATTTTTTAATATTTGATGAAATTTTAAAAATTAAATACACACAAATATTTTTTTTTTTATCTTTTTTTAATAGTTTACATACATAGTTATACATAGTTATACATACATATTTTGTTTTAGAACGCGTTAACAATTGGCTATTTTTAGCACATTTCCAAAAAAATTTTGAAAAAATGTGCTTATTAGTTTCACTCTGTCCGTCCGTCCGTCCGTCCGTCCGTCCGTCCGTCCGTCTGTTTACAAAACTTCTACACCGTTAAAGATAGAGAAAAAAAATTTTAACCATAGGTAGGTCTCATAAAAAAAATAATTTTGTGGAACAACTTTTTCATGTAGCCCCCCCCATTACGGAGCTACAGCCCCTCAAACTTTGAAAAAGCCCTATTTTTAAATGCATATATCTTATGTTCTGCTCAAGATTTTTTCATTCTGAAAACGTCATTCGACAGGTATTTCTTTTATCTTTGTAAATTAATATCAAAATTATACAATTTTTTTAAATTTAGTATTTAAATTTACCGTTATGTGAAAACCAAATTTTGCAAGATTTTTCTACTTTCATAACTCCGCCACGCTTCTAGATAGAAGCTTGAAATTTTGAGGCAAGAAAGAACTTTTAGAATTAGTATAAGTTTGCTCAGAAAATTTTTTCGGGCCACCCCCTGTTTATGAGCTATTAGGGCTTAAAAATTGAAAATTTGCTATTTTTAAACACCTGTAACTTAGGAACCTGTACATATTTTACTTCTGCAAGATATAAAAATTAAAGCTACAATAATATATTTTTACGTGTGTTAAAGGTTTATTTTAATTGTAAAGGGTTCCAAAGTTGCAGCTCTTCAAAATTGCGAAAAAGCCCCATTTTCAGATATATATATCTCGGGCTCTGCGTAATAATTTTGCAATCTAAAACCGCCAGAAGATCAAAAATTTTATTATCTATATAAAACAATATCAAAATTATGTAATATTTTATAATTTACTATTTAAATTTACCGTTATGTGAAAACCACATTTTGCATGAAATTTATTTTTTCATAACTCCGTCACCCCTTTAGATAGGAACCTGAAATTTTGAGACAAGAAAGAACTTTTAGAATTAGTATAAGTTTCCTCAGAAAATTTTTTGGTAACACCCCCTCTTTAAGAGTTATTACGCCTCAAAAATTGAAAATTTCCTATTTTTAGACACCTGTAACTTAGGCACCTGTACAAATTTTTCTTCGGCAAGACATGAAAATTAAAGGTTCAACAATAATCTTTTACGTGTGTTAACGGCTTTTCTTAGTTATATAGGATTCCGGAGTTACGGCCCCTCAAAATTTCAAAAATGTCCTATTTTCACGTTTTTTCTTATTACATGAAATTTTCAAATTTTTGTGTAAGTCACACTTCTAAACAGTTTGTATTGAGTTTTGGAAATGTGCGCTTTTAAAAACCGTTGGTTTACATTCTACCTTGTTTTGGTTGAAATGAATATTTTTAAATATAATTTTATAAAATTTATTAATTGGTAATTCATTTTTATATGGAAATGCAAAGTTATGGACGATTTCTTATTTCTTCATTTTCTGTGCATATAAATAAATCTTGTGGTTTACCAACACGTAAACATGCAACATATAATTGCCCA
Organism: Poecilobothrus nobilitatus; assembly: GCA_947095535.1. Classification (NCBI taxonomy): domain Eukaryota; kingdom Metazoa; phylum Arthropoda; class Insecta; order Diptera; family Dolichopodidae; genus Poecilobothrus; species Poecilobothrus nobilitatus. Next base: position 171,748,102 of record OX352772.1, read on the forward strand.
TGGGAGAAGCATGAATGAATTTGGTGCAATCCGCATATAATCATAGTCTGCCCTTGAGCTTTATTAATTATCATTGCAAAGGCTAACCAAATGGGAAATTGCAAACGTTTAAATTGTATTGGTGAATTGAGATTGCATAATAAAATTATTGGAAATCCAATTTTTAATGCTAAATGATGTGGTGGTATTCCTGGTTCGTTCAATTAATTTAAAAGTTCAGTTGGATAATTAACTCCTTTATTTTCATCGAAGACTGCATCAATTGATTTAAATGTAAACAATTGTGTATTAATAATATTTTGTAAAGTAAGATTAATGACATCAACGTCAATATTTTACGTTTTGCTAAAATAGCTCGTTCACTTGACCATTGATGGTGTGAATAATTGACTTCAATATTTGGGAACACTTTTTGTATGAGTTAATTTTTTGTAGATACAATATTACAAAAATTTTGTGCTAATTTAATACTTTGAGTGATTGGGTTTATTGGCATTTTTCCATCACCAATTTCGAGTAATTGTTTTGAAAACTCTTCTGCTGTTTCATTATTTTTCATATTTTTTGTTAATTAGAATGTATCTGTGAACCTTTTGAAAATACTTATATACAGAATCAATAGGGTAGTCATGACCGGTTAGATTGGAGCGTTTTCTAGAAAATAGTTTTTGTACAGAAAATAGTTTTTGTATAAAAAACACTTGAAGTTGTATGGCAGCTATGACTCTAGCTATGACCCACCTTCAAAAAAAAATTAAAAAAACAAAAACCATCCGGAACACCAAATGAACATACATTGTAAATATGACTTTAATATGAGGTTTGGTTTAGGCGTGTTGCCGTTTCACACAAACGCACCAACGGTTTTATATATAGGGCCTTTCAAATTGAGTTTTCAAAAGTAAATAATTAAAAGACATAGAATTTGAATTGAAACTGGAAAAATTGTTTCGTTCCAGTATCCAATTGGCAAAGTTCTGACACATGGAATGATCTTGTGGAAGCAATTTTTGCGTCAATTGAATTGAAAGTCCCAATTGTTATGAACGCCGGGAAATTGACATGGTGGAGTCAGCTGTAACACTATCACTCACAGCACAAATATTTTCTTGTGAACGACCGACCCGAGCATACTGATGTCTTTCTCGATCTTGTACTGCACCAGATTCATGAAATTTCCGCACAATATTACCAATTTGTTGCTCAGTTGGACGATTATGGCGGCCATAAACATCGCGTAATTTGAGAAATACATTTCTTACAGAACGACCATTTTCATAAAATAATTCAATAATTTCAACACGTTGTTGTAATGTATACGACTCCATTTTTAGAAACGCAAAAGCTTCAACTGTCAAAATTACATATAATATGGCTGAGTTCAATGTTTGAAGTGTATTACGCAGGCTTCTATTTTTGAAAACTCAATTTGAAAGACCTTGTATTAAGATGTTTCATAGTATTAACCCATAAATAACTTATAAATGTAATTACTAAATACAAATTGAATATTTAAAAATTGATCGTATGATGATTTATCAATTTTTAATTTTAAATTTTTTTTTCTATTTATTTCTATTTACTGGAACCAAACATTAGCCAAAGTATGTTTATAGTATATATATTCGGCGCCTGTACTTCCATATAGGGGCGGTGGAGTTATGTAATGACGTGAGATGATTAATATAATATAGGTTTTGTAATAGAAAAATCATATCAAAAAATATACGTCGTATTTGTATTCGAAACGTAGTAAATGTCAAAACACGTAGTGTGTGGAAGAGAAAAATCGAGGTAGAATAGAATTTTTTTTTTTTTTTAAATAGTAAGCAATCATATTTAGAACTCTATCTATAAAGTATAACATTGTAGCTATGTATATATTATTTTTCTATAATGGTACACATACAACGCAACACTTTAAAGTTAATAATATTTCGCCAAAAATGATAATAATCTTTCATCATAATATGCACTGAAAAAATTATGATGAATGATATTGATAATAAATTGGTTTCGATAAGGAAGTTTTGTTTGTTTGTTTGTTTTTCTCTATTAAATTGTTTGTATTTATGTATGGATGAGTGTTTGTATATTATTAATATTAGACAATTTTTCTATTAAGTATTCTATACTATTGAAAAATTCCTATTTTTTAATGCAATTTATGAAACTCATGTAGATTTTAGCACAGCAATTTCCAAACAAAATTAAATTTTTAAATATTTTGTTATTTTTGCGATACTCACAGATATTTATATATATTTATTTTATTTATTTATTTATTTATTTATTATACCCTACACCTAAAGTATAGGGTATATTAACTTTGGTATGGTGTTTGTAACCACCAAAAGGAAGCGAGTTAGGTATAGACATGTATATATATTCTGAATCAGGATCACCGCCGGAGTCGATTTAGCGATGTCCGTCCGTCCGTCCGTCCGTACGCACGATAACTCAAAAAAATAATGATGCTATCTTGATGAAATTTATATAGTAGGTTACTAATTACGAAAGAAAGGCTAAGTTCGAATCTGGACAAAATCCGTCGATGGGTTCGGATTCTGGAAGCTTCCGAATGATTCCGGCTTTTGGAGATAATCTCCGCAAACGAGATTATCTCCAAAAGCAACAAAGATAGAACCTTCAAATTTTGTACAATGATGTTTCTTCCCATTCGATTTATGTCTCTGAAATTTAAGAGGATTTGGTTCATGGGTTTGGGTTTTGGAAGCTTCCGAACGAGCACCAGAGCAAATGAGATTATTTCCAAAACCAACAAAGATAGAACCTTTAAATTTTGTACAATGATGTTCCTTCCCGTTCGATTTATGTCTCTGAAATTTAAGAGGATTTGGTCCATGGGTTTTGGATTTGGAAGCTTCCGAACGAGCCCCAGAGCAAATGAGATTATCTCCAAAACCAATAAAGATATAACCTTTACTTTTGGCAGAATGGTGTTCTTTCATGTATGATTTAGGCCTCTGGAATTTAGGAGAATTTGGTCCATGGGTTTGGATTTGGAAGCTTCCGAACGAGCACCAGAGCAAATGAGATTATCTCCAAAACCAACAAAGATATAACCTTTAAATTTGGCAGGGTGGTGTTCTTTCATGTTTTATTTAAGTCTCTGAAATGTGAGAAGATTTGGTCCATGGGTTCGGGTTTTGGAAACTTCCGAAAGAGCCCCAGAGCAAACGAGATTATCTCCAAAACCAATAAAGATAGAACCTTTAAATTTTTTATAATGATGTTTCTTCCAGTTTGATTTATGTCTCTAAAATTTAAGAGGATGTGGTCCATGGGTTTGGATTTTGGAAGCTTCCGAACGAACCCCAGAGCAAATGAGATTATCTCCAAAAACAACAAATATATAACCTTTACTTTTGGCATAATGGTGTTCTTTCACGTATGATTTAGGCCTCTGAAATTTGAGAGGATTTGGTCCATGGGTTTGGATTTTGGAAGCTTCCCAACGAGCCCCAGAGCAAATGAGATTATCTCCAAAAACAACAAATATATATAACCTTTAAATTTGGCCGAATGGTGTTTTTTCATGTTTGATTTAAGTCTCTGAAATTTGAGAGGATTTGGCCATGGGTTTAAATTTGAAAGAATTTGAACCGTGGATTCGAATTTTGGAAGCTTCCGAACGAGCCGCAGAGCAAATGAGATTATATCCAATACGAACAAAGGTAGAACCTTTGAATTTGGTACAATGGTTTTCTTTCGTGTTTGATTTATGTCTCTGAAATTTAAGAGGATTTGATCCATGGGTTTGGTTTTGGAAGCTTCCGAACGAGCACCAGAGCAAATGAGATTATCTCCAAAACCAACAAAGATATAACCTTTCAATTTGGCAGGGTGGTGTTCTTTCATGTTTTATTTAAGTCTCTGAAATGTGAGAAGATTTGGTCCATGGGTTCGGGTTTTGGAAACTTCCGAAAGAGCCCCAGAGCAAACGAGATTATCTCCAAAACCAATAAAGATAGAACCTTTAAATTTTTTATAATGATGTTTCTTCCAGTTTGATTTATGTCTCTAAAATTTAAGAGGATGTGGTCCATGGGTTTGGATTTTGGAAGCTTCCGAACGAGCCCCAGAGCAAATGAGATTATCTCCAAAAACAACAAATATATAACCTTTACTTTTGGCATAATGGTGTTCTTTCACGTATGATTTAGGCCTCTGAAATTTGAGAGGATTTGGTCCTTGGGTTCGGATTTTGAAAGCTTCCGAACGAGCCTCAGAGCAAATGATATTATCTCCAAATGCAACAAAGATATAACCTTTAAATTAGGCAGAATGGTGTTTCTTCATGTTTGATTTATGTTTCTGAAATTTGTGAGGATTTGGTCCATGGGTTCAAATCTTGGAAGCTTCCGGACGAGCACCAGAGCAAACGAGTATATCTCCACAACCAACAAAGATAGAACTTTTATTTTTAGTACAAAGGTGTTCTGTTATGTTTCCTTTTCTGTAAAATTGGAAACTGACATTTGAAAGAATTTGAACCATGGGTTCGTATTTTGGAAACTTCCGGACGAGCACAAGAGCAACGAGCATATCTCCAAAACCAACAAAAGTAGAACCTTTAAATTTAATAGAATGGTGTTCTGGCAAGTTTTCTTTATGTTCCTGAGATGGATTCGATGAATTGGAGTGGCAATTCGGGTAGCTGACACAAACATCCCAAGGACTACCAATCTCCGAAAATAATTAAGATAGAAACTTAAAATTTTATACAAGGGTGTCAAGCATATCCCAAGCGGATGCCTCTTTTACGTTCTTGAAATTCGAGTTGAATAAGACAGAAAAGGGAAGAAGTTCAAGCAGCTGCCAAAAACACTTATGGATTGTTAATTTAATTCGAATTATTCAGGTGTAGGGTATTAATAAGTCGGTTGCATCGACTTACTGTTACATTTACTTGTTTTTTATTTATTTATTTATCTTCCTTAGTGAGCCCTATCGCTCGTATAGAGTTCGTATATATATTATATACATATATAATATATTAAATTTATTTTAACAAATTTTTACAATTTGGTATTAAAAAGAATTATCCAAACAGTGCAATTTAACTAACTTAAAGACTACGATTCTTTCAATATTTACCTTAAGACTAAATGAATTAAAAAATCAAACAAGATAAGAAACAAAATAAAATAAACAAAGTGAAAAAATAAAAATAAAAACAAAATTACTAGAGAAAAAAAAAAGAAAGAAATTCAAATAACTAGATTAAAAAACAAATAAAATTTTTACCTAATATTTGAAATACTATTTTGAATCGTATTTGGTTCAAAAAGTGCTTATTTAGTTCTCTTTTAAATTTATTCATACTATTTAATTGTTTTAATTGTGCAGATAGTTCATTATAAATTTTATATCCAATATTATAAATTATATCGACGGTGCCATTTGAAAGTACGACAAAGTCAAATGTCATAATTTCAAATTATTATGCCACATTGTTCGTCATTTAATTCTATACAAAACTGTATATGTACTCAAAATTTTTTCTACGATAGCTCCCTGATACACTAATAAGAAGAAATAATACTTTCATTTTTTAAATATTTTTAAATATTTTGAATATTTATAATTGAATTTTTTTTTATTCTAAAGTCATTTGTAATAGTTTCGATCGGTACAATATAAAAAATTTGTATAAGAAATGTTTTTATCATAAATTTTTATGTACTTGTTATACTTTCATCTGAAGATTTTTTTTTTTTTATTATAACAAACTACTTTGTCATAATTGAAATCTAAATAAAAAAATCAGTATTTTTGGCGCGTTTTTGAACACTTGTCAAATAGTCAAGTGAATACTTTTTTTTATTGTTAAGTATTTATTGAACAGTTAAGTTGGTTAGTTACAAAAAAACAAGGTAGAATGTAAACCAACGGTTTTTAAAAGTGCACATTTCCAAAACTCAATACAAACTGTTTAGAATTGTGACTTGAACAAAAATTTGAAAATTTCATGTAATAATAAAAAACGTGAAATTAGGATATTTTTGAAATTTTAAGAGGCCGTAAGTCTGGAATCCTATATAACTAAGAAAAGCCGTTAACACACGTAAAAATATTTTATTAAACCTTTAATTTTCATGTCTTGCCGAAGAAAAATTTTTAAAGGTGTCTAAGTTACAGGTGTCTAAAAATAGCAAATTTTCAATTTTTGAGGCGTAATAACTCTTAAAGAGGGGGTGCTACCAAAAAATTTTCTGAGGAAACTTATACTAATTCTAAAAGTTCTTTCTTATCTCAAAATTTCAGGTTCCTATCTAAACACACGTAAAAATATAGTACTGTAGCTTTAATTATTATATCTTGCAGAAGTAAAATGTCTACATAAGTTACAGGTGTTTAAAAATAGCAAATTTTCATTTTTTGAGCCCTAATAGCTCATAAACAGGGGGTGGTCCAAAAAAATTTTCTGAGCAAACTTATACTAATTCTAAAAGTTCTTTCTTGCCTAAAAATTTCAAGCCTCTATCTAAAAGCGTTCCGGAGTTATGAAAGTAGAAAAATCATGCAAAATTTGGTTTTCACATAACGGTAAATTTAAATACTAAATTTAAAAAAATTGTATAATTTTGATATTAATTTACAAAGTTAAAAAAAAATATCTGTCGAATAACGTTTTCAGATTGAAAAAATCTTAAACATAACATAAGATGCATTTAAAAATAGTGCTTTTTCAAAGTTTGAGGGGCTGTAGCTCCGTAATGGATGGGGCTACATGAATAAGTTGTTCCAGAAAATTATTTTTTTTATGAGACCTACCCATGGTTAAAATTTTTTTTCTCTATCTTTAACGGTGTAGAAGTTTTGTAAACAGACGGACGGACGGACGGACGGACAGAGTGAAACTAATAAGCACATTTTTTCAAAATTTTTTTGGAAATGTGCTAAAAATGGATAGAGGCAGAAAACTTTTCGCTATGGCGTTAGAAATTATTAAAACAAAAGAAGGTAAACGTCCAAAGATTCTATTGATTAAGTTAATAAATAAAATAAATAATAAATAAAATATTACACGAAAATGTTGCCAAAAAAGGGTCTTGCGAAGTTATTAGCTGTTTGAAAATATTTATAGAAGCAGAAATAGCTAAGGGGAGAAAAAACTTTATATTTTGGTCCGATAATTGTGGTGGGCAAAATAGAAATACATATGTTTTCGCATTTTATGCATGGATTTCCAAAAAGTACAATATTAATATTGTGGATCGTTTTTTGGAAAAAGGTCATACTCAAAACGAAGGTGATTCAATGCATGCATGCATTGAAAATACACAAAAAGGACGACCAGTTTTTATACCAAGTGAATGGTATGAAATTATAAAATTTTCCAAAGTAAATCCACCTTTTTATAATCTAATTAAAATGAAGCAAGAATTATTTTTAAACTCTAAAGGATTAACAGAACAATTAAATTTTAAAAAAGATTTGACCAATAATAAGGTACTCATTGGAATAATAAGAGAAGTAAAATTTGAGTTTCAAAGTCCAAGACTCATGTTTTACAAAACTGCTTTGAATGGAGATTATGCAACATTAGAATTAATAAAAGAAACGAAAAAAAATGGCCGTAAACCTAAAATTCAGACAGACATTTTTGATCAACAACTACCTTCACTATATAACGGGCCTTTACCTATTACTAAAGACTTAAAATCACTTTGCAATAGCGGAAATATTTACAAAAAATATCATAATTTTTATAATAGTCTATGCTTTACAGAAAATAATATTATAGCCTCTATTGAAGATGATGCGCGATAAAATATTTCAATTTAATAATAAAAAAATAATTTTTTTGTAATCAAGAATTTTTTTCATAGTACCTATAACTATTAATTTAACTTGTTATTGTATTTTGTAAACTTTTTTTTTTGTAATTTTTTAAAAATTGAATTTTATGTTTATGTTTTTTATTTAATATATTTTTTTTTCAATTTAAACTATGACATTACACTTTATTAAAAAATTTGCAGGGAACACTCCGGTTGAAACTATGACATTACACTTTGTAATAACTTTATTTTTAAATTTCCCGTATGAAAGTATGACAAATGCAATAACTCCTTTATTTGAAAAGACGGAGTTTTTCTTTTTATTTTATAATATTAAGCATAAATTACTTAGATAACATATTATATAAAGTTTAGGCATTACTAAAAGCAAATATATAAAAAATTCAATAAATGAAAAAAAAACTTCAAATCACTCTCCTGAAAAAAAAATACCTTACATACCTTTGATATATAAATACATTAAAATACCTTTGTTATACTTTCAATTGGGACCGTCGATATCATGACCGTTGAATGTTTTGTTGGTAGAAATAATATTAATGTTTTCAGCTGTTCTTGTATTATAAGTATGATATTCATTGTTTAAAGTTGGCCTTGTATTTGTATTGATATTATTTGTGATGACTGAATGGATTTGTACAGCAAGTATATTTTTTGTCAGTAAGTTTAATGGTAAAATACTATGTAGTTTGTGTATTTCCTTAGTTGATTTTCTTATGTGGTATCCAAAGATGTTTTTTTTTTGCTTTGTTTTGTAATTTTTACAAATGTAGTTGTGTGATCCAATAAAACATTCTTCTTTGATTGTTTGACAGACTAATTTATTATGTTTCCTTTTTATAATTACTGTACTTGTACATACTTAAAACTTAAAAGTTAACTGTACACAAAATGCATAATAAATTCTGTGATATTTATTAAATACAACAATAATATTAAGCATTCTGTGATATTCAGTAAAACGATACGATAAAGTTATTTGCGTTTTATATGTTAAAATGCTGTGTTAACATAATTAAATTATTTAAAAGATTAAAGCTAAGCTAATTTCGTAACAAAGGAAATTAGCTTGTTTAATTTAAATGAAAAGAAAGAATTTATATATTTATAGTATAGGAGGTTGTTATAAAGTTATAAAGTTATAATCCGTATATAACTCCTCCACATTTAGATTTTTCCGTCCCCGAAAAATTATTGAGTCTCCCGTTTTCTATATTGGGCATATCGGCGACTTTTTGTACAATAGTATTAATTTTATTACTTTCACGATAACTTTTACTTTTTAACGATTACTTTTCAATAGTATAACAGTAAATATTATTATGAATATTACAGAGCTTAGCGAATATGAAATATCTTATTCTTCAAATCTATGTATTTAATAATTTTTCTATTTTCTATATTTTCTAAATTTACATTGTCTAAAGTTAAATTATTTATTATTTTTTTTATTTTTAGGTCATTGGTAACATAATTTTGTTTTGATAAATTTTAATTCTATTTACAAATATTAAATCATTAATTGTTACATCACAATTTATAAATTTTATTAAATTATGTTTTTCAATTAGAACATCTTCTTTTTGACAATTTTGTGATAATTTACATGGTTCAATATTTTTTGTAATTAACAAGCCCAAATCTATTTGTTCAATAGACGGTTTACTGTTAATTTTAAAGTTACATGTATTGTTTTTATTAAATAAATTTGAAGTACAATTATTTTTATGTGTTTTTAATTCTTTTTTTTCTACAATTTGCTTTTCAAATGTACATATGTATTACTTTTTTTTCTGTACTATAATATTTTCGTTACTGATATCTAGTTCTTAGTTTACTTGATTGGGAAATGGAGTCACAATAGCACTAAAATATTTTTCAACAGTAAATTTTGGAATTAAAATTGCTAGAATAATTTTTCTTTCTTTTAAAATTACGCTACTTTTAATAAATGGAAAAGTTATATTGAAATCTTGGATTTCATTGGGCGAAAGAATATGATGTGCTAGGACATTCAGTTTACTAAGCAGTATTATGTTTTTGATTCCGTCCACTTCTCTATTCATATGTGTATGTTTACGTATATTTGTAATACGTATTTTGAATCATCTTGCATTATTTTGATTGTTTCAGTAATAATTTTAGTTAAATATTTTTGAATCTGTTGTTGTTGATTATTAATATGCGTTTTTATGTTATGTATTGAGCTTATTAGTTTTTCGTTTATGGTTATATGTTTGTTAGACTGTTCTGTTAATTGTTGCGTATTCTGTTTTAAGTTATCCATGTAGTCAGAAATCTGTTTTGCGTCGTCTGCGTCCATTGTACTAGCGATGAATTTTAATCCTGAGCCTAATACATTTAGCAGGCCCCTTTTATTTCTGTGGATGGGGGGGGGGGGCGGATAATAGTAAAACAATTTTGGTTCAAATGCTCTAATTCTTTAACAAGTAGTAAAGAGTTAGGATTTGTTTCTTGCAAATTTAACGAATCAATATTGAATTCAATATTGAATCAATATTGAATCAATAACGAATCAATTGAAACAAATTGTATTAATTAAATTTTGGTACTGATCTAGGTCTACAATTTGTAGTATTTTAACGGTGTGACGGTGTGTTCACAACGGAAGAATAACGGTGTGACTTCCATTTCCTGCGCAGAGTTTACGTTTAAGTTCATTAGAGCGAGTAATTTGATTGCAATTAAAATTTTAAAATTCATTCCTAAAAACTAAACGTTTGGTAATTATATTTTCGTTTTAATTGTAATTTGTAAAATTTTGTATTTCTTTTTCTTTTTTTTGGAGAGCATTTTGCTATATTTTTATTTTGAACAATATTTTCACTTAAATTAGCGGTGTGATGCCTAGTTTAATTAATTTTTTCATTGTACGTTAATTTTTGAATTAGAATTTTATTTTTCAGTTTTTCTATATCGGTTTTGTCTAAATTTTTTGTTAAAAAATCTACAGGTTTTAACTTTGTTGTTGAGTCTATAGAATTGTTATAGTAACTTATTATTTCAAACAGGTTGTTGCCTAAAGTATCGTTAGTGCGTTCGACATTCATGACTTACAAGTGTTCGTTCAGAGTTCCATGTAGTCTTTCTTTGTCACCATGTTCCATGGTCACTATGTTCCATGTAGTCTTTCTATTGCCAGTTTTTAAGGCGACAGTTGTTTGGTGGAATTCAATACGGTTTTATTTCAAAAACTCTTCAACGGAGTTGTGGATAATGCATCTATCTCCATCTGATACTAACTTTTTAATTTTACCTAAATATTTTATTCTTTCGTTAATGCCTTCTAAAACGCTAATCCAATTTCCATCATTTAATTTATGCAATGTAGCATATTTAGAGAATTTGTCAATAGCTGTTAGGTACATTTGGTTTCTTTCTGGAAATCAAATATGCATGTGTATACTATGTCGTTGGATTGAACTGGTGTAGGGTTCGATTTGTAGTGAATTTTTACAGGATGTCTATGTCTACAATTATTTATAAATTTAGTTATTTCTTTGCGTAGATTTGGGTAAAAATATTTTTCTGTTAATTCTAAGTAGACTTCGTTAATACCCCTATGATTATTTTTTAAGTGTTCATTTTTGTCTATAACGTTTATAAGCTTCGCGATGTTTTTAAAATTTTTTATTTGTAGGAAAGTTTCTAGAATAAAGTTCTTGAAATTTTTAGAAATAATTTTGTATTTTCATAGTATATACAGATCAGACCTTTGTCTGGTAAAACTAGTTGCATTAGCTGTAATAAATTGCTATTTTGTGCTATATGCACTATATTTTGTATTGTTTTACACAATTTTTAAAGAAACATTTTCTTTATCTGATTTTTTTAGGAACATTTGGTTTTTAAATAGATTTATAGGTTTATTCGTGATACATATAAGATCACTAGAATTTTCTTGAGCGCTATGAATCGTGGCGGCAGTTGATATAACATCTTCGTTATTTCGTTATTTCAATATTGTTATTACAATTTACAAGGCATAATTCAAACTGTTTGTCTCATTAGAAGGTTCTTTAAAATTTTCATTTAAAAGAGGTTGTATTACTTCATCGTGATTTGTTTCCTCTTGACTTTCAGTTATTTCAATGTTATATTGTTCGTAATTTTTTTCAACATTTATGCGAGACAAACCGTCCGCTACAGAATTTTGTTTACCCTTAAGATAGTTTATATCAAAGGTAAATCCGTTTAATTTAATTTTCCACCTCTGAAGCTTACAATTTGGTTCTTTTAAATTGTTGAGCCAGATAAGTGGTCTATGATTTGTTTTGATGGTAAATTTCCTACCATATAAGTAGGATTGGAATTCTATTATAGGGTTCCTTTTCTATTATTGAGTAATTATTTTCGTGCTTATTTAAAGTACGCGAAATAAATGAAATTGGATGATTATTTTGACTTAGCACGGCACCCAATGCGAAATCAGATGCATCCGTGGTTAAAAGAAAATTCTTACTAAAGTTAGGATATTTTAGAATGGGATCTGATGTGATCAAACGTTTTAATGTTTCAAAACCTTTTGAATATTCTGTATCTTTCAAATTAATTTTTCCTCCCTTTTTTAAATATTTTGTTAACGGATACGCTACTTTACCATAATCACGTATAAATTTTCTGTAATAGCCCGTGATGCCGAGAAAACTCTTTATTTCCTTTTGCGTCGTAGGGAATGAAATTTTTGAAATTGAATCTATTTTTTTTTTGAAGAGGAAAATAGCTACTATAACTTTTCTCTCATGAAGGCTATCTTCCAATTGGTAATCATTAAATTTACTAGAGACTCACAACTGTGATTTCTTCTAAACCCTGATTGAAATTCAGAAGTCAATTTATTACCTTCCAAATAAGCTGCAAGCTGGTCATTTACGATTTTTTCTATAATTTTCTATTCAATTGCTATAGTATTTATAGGTCTATATTCGTTTGGTGTTTTGCTCCCTTTCACTTTTTCAATTGGCACTACGACTACTTCTTTCCACACTTCCGGAAATATCCAAACTTCCAGTGATTCATTTATTATTGACAAAAAATTTTCGCCAATAAGATCAAAATTATCTATTAATAACTAAGGGCTTACAAACAAACTGTCTTTTTTATTGTTTATTTGTCTAATTGATTTTTTAAATTCATTATAGTTCATTTTCGAAAATTTAAATATAGTTTGATAATTAGGTATTGCACATTCAAATAGCCTTACACTTATGTTTTTATTGATATCATTATCTATAAAGAATTTATTAAAATTATTTGCCAGACCAAGAGGATATTTTACTATTGTAATATTAAACACTATTTCTTTAATTTCATTATATTGTTTCTTTAGGACATTATATTGTTTCATGGTCTGAAATTTTATTATTTTTATCAATTTCAATCTTTATGTTTTCAAATATATTTGTGATTACCCAATCAATTAATGTTTTAGTCTCTTTATTAATTCTTGTGTATTCACTAACTATTCAATTCATAATGTGTATTCACTAACGTTTCAATTCATTGCCACTAAGTGCTTCACCAATTTTTTTACAAAAATTATTACTATTATCCCTATTTATATTAAAGCCCCCTATTATTATTAAATTTTCAAATCCAAATATTTCTTCAACTAAATTATTAAAATGATAAAAAAAATTTGATTCAAGATTTAATTGTTTGGGGGATCTATATAACCCCGCTATATTAAATTCTAGATTATTATGCATTAACTTAACCATTAATATCCATATTTTATTTTCTATATTAACACTTTTAATAATATCAATTTTCCATTGTTTTTTAACATACACTGCAACACCGCCTGTATGCCTAGATTTACTCTAATTAAATTATAGTCATTAACTATTACTAAAGAATTCTCATCCATATCTATTAAATCGTTTCAGTTAAGCAAATAAATTCTAAATTACTATTATTGATTAAAAGTCCCAACTCATTAAAATTATAAATTAGACTTTGTATATTTAAACATATGCACTGAATGTTCTTTAGTTACGAGTAATTAATTCTGGTAGATTGTTGCTTTATTTTTCTTTGATATATGTACATTACACCCAAGGCTGAACGGCAAATGCAATGTATCACACTCATTGTCATTTAAATTCAATTTTTCTTTAATTTTACAACAATTTATACACTGCACTTGTTTTATATCTTTTTCACATCTTTCTTTTTTGTTCCCAACAACGATGACAACGACTTTCTTCAGTGCAATATTTTGCTGAATGATTATAGCCTAAATATTTATAATAACGCTTATTTTTTCATACACTGTACATATGTACATTCCACCCTATTACAACTTTTTCAATTTCAATAATTTTTTTAAAGGGATGATAATCTACTTCTATTATAGAGTTATATTTATTTTTATAAGACGCATAAGTTTTTAAAATTTTGATTGATTTGCATTCGATCTTATTTTGGTTTTTAAATGTATTTATTATTTGAAAATCACTCAATTATTCATCCATCTACATACAATTAATTTTGGATTATATATTTTAGGTATATATATCTCATAGTTTTTACTCATTTTATTATTTATTTTATTTTCAAGTTTTGTTACCGACTCATTGTTACTACAACATATTGAAACTGAACCATTTCTTTTTTCTTGAATATTATCTATTTCTGTATTTAAATTACACACATCTACATTTTGTTTTAAAATTTTGTTTGATTGCTTTCTTGCTCACTTTGTTTTGGTTTTATCTGGTTTTATTATTATCGTCATCTTTAATTTATCTTTTATCTCAATTTTTTTATTTCACTATTTATTTTTGCAACCTTTTCATTCACACTTCTTAAACCTGATTTAATACAATCATTACAAGAATATTAAAAAAATATTTATATTAGAATTCAATTTGCAGTTAGTTTTGTGCATTTTACATGTGCAACACTGCTGCAAACAAACGTACATAATAGAAAGCTCTCACTTGATTTTATAGGTTTTTTGCAATTTTTTTCATTGCAAATTACACTTATATTTTATTTTTTTATTTTTTACTGCTATTCTACTCATAAAAAATATTAAATGAAAACCATGTGTTTTGGTGTTATACATTTTTATTATTTTAAATTAATAATTATCCCTTTATTATTATTATTTTATTTGGTTTTAATTTTGTTTATTCAATTCAATTACTATTACTGCCCGTTTAATTATTTTACTATTTAATAGAAATTAATTTAAACAGAATCGCTTAAAAACACGTCTTACTTATTCAAAACTTACTCTCTCTTTTTACTCTCTCTTTTCGTTCGTTACGGTTTGCCCCAAAAATTCTGTTTCTATATTTAAAACCGAAAATTTGTCTAACTGGATTTTTAAGTTTTCTTTGGATAGTGTTTGAAATATCTTACGCAAAGAATCTAAATGTTCTTGCAAAGATGAAGAGAAAATTAAGATATCATCCATATAAACTATACAAATTTTGTTTATGTATTTTTCCAAAACTTGATTTTTAAGTCTTTGGAATGTAGATGATGCATTCTTTAATCCGAATGGCATCCTCATGAATACATAATACCCCGTCGATGTTGAAACAGTGGTTGTTTTCTGAACTTCTGGCCCACCTCTATCTGGTGAAATGCTTTGGCCAGGTTTAAAGTAGTGAAATAATTTACTTTTCCTAGTTTCTCAAAAATCTCTTCCAAATTAGGAATTGGAAATTTGTCATCGACAGTGATGTTGTTTAATTTTTTGTAATCGATCATAATTCTCCATTTTTGCTTGTCACTGCGGTAAATTTTTTTGGGAACAACCCAAATTAAGAATTCTATGGAGAATTTGAGTGCTAAATGATGTTATTCTTCAACATCTCATCAATTTGTCCGTTTACTTCGTCTTTATGAATTTCTGAGTACCTGTATAGTTTGGTATATATAGGTATTTCGTTTTGGGTGCTTGAGTGCTTAATTTTGTTAGTAAAAGAAACATTATCGTTTTCTTTATAAAAACATTTTTATTATTCAGTATAATTTTTCTTAATAAATTTTGCTCTTTTTTGTTTAAATATGATATATTTATGTGATCAAGAACGATAAAGTTATTAACTTCGTTTGAAAATAGTTCTATAGGATTATCTTGGAAACTTTTGGCAATATAATTTTCCTCATCTCTTGTGAAAAAGAAAGAAAGAATTGCGTTGTTAGTTTTAATAGTTCGGTTTTAATAGTCGATAATTGCATTTAGAGGGTCAAGAATATTGTTGCCGATTAAGCCGTCAAAAATTTTGTGATAAACTATTTCGAGAAATTCGACTGAAAGGTTTTCTTTAAAGATTTTAAAAAGTGGGAACTTATATTTTGTATTTGCTTGTACTTTGTGTTTTAAAGTTTTAAGGTCTTGGACATTAGAATTTATTTTATAATTAGGATGACACAAATTTGGATTTATTATGCTGAATTTAGCACCTGTGTCGATAATAAATCTCAATACTTTTAAAGGAGTATTGATAATTATATAAGGTATTTGTTTTAGTCAGGCGAATGGCCATTTTTGGTTGGATGCAATGTCCATTTCGTTAGAGCTATTATTATTTCTGGGTACTCTAGTGTGGATTGTTCTAGAAGTTGCAATATCCATTGTATTAAAACTATTAATATTTCTAGACATTTTAGATTGGTTTGTTCTATTGTCATTATAAAAGGTTTGGTTATTTAAATTGCTTTTATGAAAGTTACCTGAGTTTAGGTAATTTTTTCTATCAAAATTTAAGTTGGTTTAGTTTGAATTGTTCTTATTAAAATGGTTTAGATCTTCTGATAATATGTTTTATTAACGCTAGAATTAATTTGATTTGAATTTGATATTTTTTTTTCATAATGGTTTTTTTTTATTAAAATTGTGATAATGATTAAATTATGATAATGATTAAAATTTGGTTTAGAAATATTTATGTATAGATGTTGATAATTACCCTCTTTGATAATTTCATATGCCTCGTCTAAAGCTTTAGGTTATCTTTTTTTTTTTCCCCCGGGGGAACTAGGAATCTTCCAAAGACACCAAGAATTTCCCCCCTTGGTAGTGTCAGATTCTTACTGACTAAACCCACCTCCCCCTTTAGCCAATATAATGGGATGAAACCCTTGCCTGCGAACGCAGTGTATTGGCTATCGAGTAGGGATAGGAAAAGATAGGGAATGGATACGGAAATATTGAATTGGGAGTGGGACTGTAAGGAAACGATGAATCCACCTATTATTATTACTATTTTGCTAACATTATAGCCGTTACAACAGTTACAACATGTAGTAGTATATAACATCTTACTGCATGAGGTAATTATTGAAGGCAACCCCCACTGTCACTGTAGCGGCTATTATTATTGGTATTAGTATTCTTATTAACCAATGATATAACGAAAGATAGCTTGACTGTAGTAGCTGTTATTATTATTATTATAATTATTGTTATTATTATTATTATTATTATTGTTATTACTTCTACTATTATTATTATTATTATTATTATATTGTTATTATTATTATTATTATATTAATATTATTATTGTTATTATTATTATTAATATTAAAATTGTTATTATTATTATATTGTTATTCTTATTATTATTACTATTATTATTAATATTAAAATTGTTATTATTACTACTATTAATTATACGATATACATTATTACGATATAAAAGTACTACATATTTTTTATTTATGACCTGACCGGGGTTTGAATCCAAGCCCCTTCGATTGATAGGTTGGCGACTTAACCACTGTGCCATGAGTCAGAGTTTATATAAAATGCTAAGTGCGGGTTCAAGTTTGAAAAATTTTTATAGCTATTCTTTTATTACTTTTTATATCGTCACTACTTAGGCTTTCATTTAAAATATAGAGGTCATTTAATCTACATAAGTAGTTGTTAATTCTTTTATAAAAGCTGCCAATGTTTGTGGTCACACGACAAAGTCTCATTTCATTTAAAAGCGTCTCTGCCAATAATTTTTCACCATAGTTTTTTATTAATATTTTTTTTATTTCGTTCCAAGAATTAAGATTTCCATTTTTCCTCAATGAAATCCTTGCGTCGTCAATGACTTTGTTTTTTATGGAATCTGTTATTTGGTTTTAATTTGTCACGTCAAATGTATTGGACGAAGGTACTAGCATATCAACTCGTTCGACAAATTTCGTCAAATCGTTTGTATTTTTACCCGTGAATGGTCTAATTTTGCTCACAACATCGAGCATAATTTTTAATTTTTCCACGTCCATATTTTCTTAATCAAATAAAACTTACTCAAATAAAATAAAATAGTAGTCGCATATGAAATTGATAAATCAAAAAAAAAATAGGTCTTAGCAAATAGGTAATTAATTTTTTTTTTTAATGAGTAAATTAATTTTTTTACTTTAATGTTAAATAAATAAGTAAATAAATCAGTATCCAAATTAGTGAATGAATCAAAAAAATTTTCTTAGAATAAATAAATGACTGCGGTTCGCAATTTTTTTTATATTACAAATTTTATCACAAATTTTTTTCGTACTATATAAAAAATTTATTAAATATTACAAATAATAGACTGACCAAAATATTTCACAGTATTTAAATATAAAATATGTAATTAAAACTTAAAAGTAAACTGTAAACAAAATACATAATAAGCATTCTGTGATATTCAGTAAAACGATACGCGTTTAATTTATGTGTTAAAATACTGCGTTAACATAATTAAATTATTTAAAAGATTAAAGCTAAGCTAATTTCGTAACATAGGAAATTAGCTTGTTTAATTTAAATGAAAAGAAAGAATTTATAAATTTATAGTGTAGGAGGTTGTAGTTATAAGTTATAATCCGTATATAACTATATACATAATGGTTTAAAAGAAAACAAAAAAAAATCATGTTTAAACATGATGATGATTGTTTAAACATGATTTTTTTTTGTTTTCTATAATTTTAAATCCTCCTACACTATTGAATTTATAAATTTATAGTGTAGGAGGTTGTAGTTATAAGTTATAATCCGTATATAACTATATACATAATGGTTTAAAAGAAAACAAAAAAAAAATCATGTTTAAACATGATGATGATTGTTTAAGCATGATTTTTTTTTGTTTTCTTTTAAACCATTATGTATATAGTTATATATGGATTATAACTTATAACTACAACCTCCTACACTATAAATTTATAAATTATTTCTTTTCATTTAAATTAAACAAGCTAACTTCCTATGTTACGAAATTAGCTTAGCTTTAATCTTTTAAATAATTTAATTATGTTAACGCAGTATTTTAACACATAAATTAAACGCGTATCGTTTTACTGAATATCACAGAATGCTTATTATGTATTTTGTTTACAGTTAACTTTTAAGTTTTAAGTATTTACGAGTACAGTAATTATAAAAAGGTAACATAATAAATCAGTCTGTTTAAAAGAATCAAAGAAGTATGTTCCATTGTATCACATAACTGGCGCAGTCGGAAAATCTAAAATAAAAAAATTATAAAAAGATTTATAATTAAATACTTAATAAAATTATTAAAAGATTTATAATTAAAACATAAAATTAATAAAAATTATAAAAAGATTTATAATTAAATAATAAAATTAAAAATTATAAACTTAAATTTATAGACTTAAAATTAAATAACAAATGTAAAATAATACTTTTATTACATATTTTATATTTAAATACTGTGAAATATTTTGGTCAGTCTATTATTTGTAATATTTAATAAATTTTTTATATAGTACGAAAAAAATTTGTGATAAAATTTGTAATATAAAAAAAATTGCGAACCGCAGTCATTTATTTATTCTAAGAAAATTTTTTTGATTCATTCACTAATTTGGATACTGATTTATTTAATTATTTATTTAACATTAAAGTAAAAAAATTAATTTACTCATTAAAAAAAAAATTTAATTACCTATTTGCTAAGACCTATTTTTTTTTTGATTTATCAATTTCATATGCGACTACTATTTTATTTTATTTGAGTAAGTTTTATTTGATTAAGAAAATATGGACGTGGAAAAATTAAAAATTATGCTCGATGTTGTGAGCAAAATTAGAACATTCACGGGTAAAAATACAAACGATTTGACGAAATTTGTCGAACGAGTTGATATGCTAGTACCTTCGTCCAATACATTTGACGTGACAAATTAAAACCTAATAACAGATTCCATAAAAAACAAAGTCATTGACGACGCAAGGATTTCATTGAGGGAAAATGGAAATCTTAATTCTTGGAACGAAATAAAAAAAATATTAATAAAAAACTATGGTGAAAAATTATTGGCAGAGACGCTTTTAAATGAAATGAGACTTTGTCGTGTGACCACAAACATTGGCAGCTTTTATAAAAGAATTAACAACTACTTATGTAGATTAAATGACCTCTATATTTTAAATGAAAGCCTAAGTAGTGACGATATAAAAAGTAATAAAAGAATAGCTATAAAAATTTTTCAAACTTGAACCCGCACTTAGCATTTTATATAGACTCTGACTCATGGCGCAGTGGTTAAGTCGCCAAACTATCAATCGAAGGGGCTTGGATTCAAACCCCGGTCAGGTCATAAATAAAAAATATGTAGTACTTTTATATCGTAATAATGTATATCGTATAATTAATAGTAGTAATAATAACAATTTTAATATTAATAATAATAGTAATAATAATAAGAATAACAATATAATAATAATAACAATTTTAATATTAATAATAATAATAACAATAATAATATTAATATAATAATAATAATAATAACAATATAATAATAATAATAATAGTAGAAGTAATAACAATAATAATAATAATAATAATAACAATAATTATAATAATAATAATAACAGCTACTACAGTCAAGCTATCTTTCGTTATATCATTGGTTAATAAGAATACTAATACCAATAATAATAGCCGCTACAGTGACAGTGGGGGTTGCCTTCAATAATTACCTCATGCAGTAAGATGTTATATACTACTACATGTTGTAACTGTTGTAACGGCTATAATGTTAGCAAAATAGTAATAATAATAGGTGGATTCATCGTTTCCTTACAGTCCCACTCCCAATTCAATATTTCCGTATCCATTCCCTATCTTTTCCTATCCCTACTCGATAGCCAATACACTGCGTTCGCAGGCAAGGGTTTCATCCCATTATATTGGCTAAAGGGGGAGGTGGGTTTAGTCAGTAAGAATCTGACACTACCAAGGGGGGAAATTCTTGGTGTCTTTGGAAGATTCCCAGTTCCCCTGGGAAAAAAAAAAAAGATAACATAAAGCTTTAGACGAGGCATATGAAATTATCAAAGAGGGTAATTATCAACATCTATACATAAATATTTCTAAACCAAATTTTAATCATTATCATAACAATTTTAATAAAAAAAACCATTATGAAAAAAAAATATCAAATTCAAATCAAATTAATTCTAGCGTTAATAAAACATATTATCAGAAGATCTAAACCATTTTAATAAGAACAATTCAAACTAAACAAACTTAAATTTTGATAGAAAAAATTACCTAAACTCAGGTAACTTTCATAAAAGCAATTTAAATAACCAAACCTTTTATAATGACAATAGAACAAACCAATCTAAAATGTCTAGAAATATTAATAGTTTTAATACAATGGATATTGCAACTTCTAGAACAATCCACACTAGAGCACCCAGAAATAATAATAGCTCTAACGAAATGGACATTGCATCCAACCAAAGCTGGCCATTCGCCTGACTAAAACAAATACCTTATATAATTATCAATACTCCTTTAAAAGTATTGAGATTTATTATCGACATTCAGCATAATAAATCCAAATTTGTGTCATCCTAATTATAAAAAATATTCTAATGTCCAAGACCTTAAAACTTTAAAACACAAAGTACAAGCAAATACAAAATATAAGTTCCCACTTTTTAAAATCTTTAAAGAAAACCTTTCAGTCGAATTTCTCGAAATAGTTTATCACAAAATTTTTGACGGCTTAATCGACAACAATATTCTTGACCCTCTAAATGCAATTATCGACTATTAAAACCGAACTATTAAAACTAACAACGCAATTCTTTCTTTCTTTTTCACAAGAGATGAGGAAAATTATCTTGCCAAAAGTTTCCAAGATAATCCTATAGAACTATTTTCAAACGAAGTTAATAACTTTATCGTTCTTGATCACATAAATATATCATATTTAAACAAAAAAGAGCAAAATTTATTAAGAAAAATTATACTGAATAATAAAAATGTTTTTATAAAGAAAACTATAATGTTTCTTTTACTAACAAAATTAAGCACTCAAGCACCCAAAACGAAATACCTATATACCTAATTTATAGTGTAGGAGGTTGTAGTTATAAGTTATAATCCGTATATAACTATATACATAATGGTTTAAAAGAAAACAAAAAAAAATCCTGTTTAGATTCATGACTTTTTTTGTTTTCTTTTATCATGTTTAGATTCATGACTTTTTTTGTTTTCTTTTAGAATTAAGAAATTTTCTATCCCATACGCTGAATCTTATTAAATCTTTTCACAAGGTTTTTTTTTCTAAATAATTGTATAAAATATTTTTATAAAGTGGCTGTACCAACTCTAATAATAAAAAAATAAAATAAACGATCAATTAATTATTATCTATAAAGTAAAATGATTTTAGCTTAGAAAATTTTCTGATGACTTTTCTTTTCGTACTATAAACAAAAAAAAGTACATTGGTAAATAATACCTACTAATAAAACATTATACAAATTTTAAAACTTTGTAACTTTACTTACGCATAAATGGCGAGCAAAAATTTCCTTTGATGTGTTCTAACTCGGCCTGGATTAACTCTTTTTACAAGTCTTGTATGCTTATAAATTAACCAAGTTTCTCGAAGAACGTTTGCAGCAGCATTTTTCAGCTAAAAGAATAATATTGTAATAAAATTATTTTTCAATGCTTTATTTTATTCAAAACCATAAATATTTTTGTGATAATATTATATTTGTTTATTCAACCATAATTTAAAAAAATAAAGTAAATAAAAACAATTTGAGGTCAGTTCATTTACTCTTTCTTTCATTTTTCAATACGAACTATCATGTCATACAGGACACTTAGTCTAATTTGGTTTAATGCAGAGAGTGATAAAAATTGCATTTTTTCAAAAGTTATTTTATAAATATATATCTTACGTAAAACAAAAATTTTTAATCAAATTTATTATAATTTTTGTCTGATCTGCGGAATCCCATATTATATCGTCTTTTAATGTTAATTCTCAATATTTTCAGTTTTGATACACATTTACTTTTTGAATGATACCTTTGATTTTGATTTCTATTAATTAAATGTTTCGTTTACACATATAAAAACAATATTTATTTACAATATTAAAAAAAAACAACAAGTAAATGTAACAGTAAGTCGATGCAACCGACTAAACAATACCCTACACAAGAATAATTCGAATTAAATTAAAAATTCATAAGTTTTTTGGCAGCTGCTTGAACTTCTTCCCTTTTCTGTCTTATTCAACTCAAATGTCAGCAACATAAAAGAGGCATTCTCTTGGAATATGCTTGATGCCCTTGTAGAAAATTTCAAGTTTCTATCTTTATTAATTTCGAAGATATGCTTGCTAGCCCTTGGGAGGCGTGGGAGGTGGTACCCGAATTGCCACTTCAATTCATCAAATCAACCTCAGGGACATAAAGAAAATATGCCAGAATACCACTGTACTACGTTCTACCTTCGTTGGTTATGGAGATATGCTCGTTTAGTCTTGTGCTAGTTTGGAAGTTTCCAAAATACGAACCCTTGGTTTTAAATTCTCTCAAATGTCAGTTTCCAATTTTACAGAAAAGGAAACATAACACCCTTGTACTTAAACTAGAGCTTCTGTCTTTGTTGTTTATAGAGATATATTCGTTTATTTTGGCGATCGTTCGGAAGCTACCAATATCCGAACCCATGGGCCAAATTCTCCCAAATTTCAGAAACATAAATAAAACACGAAAGAACACCATTGTACCAAATTCATCATTGTACCAATTCTTTATTGGTTTCGGAGATAATCTCGTTTGCTCCGGTATCATTCGGAAGCTTCCAGAATCCGAACCCATGGACTATATCCTCTAAAATTATAAAACATAAAGAAAACATGGAAGAACACCTGTGTACAAAATTTAAAGGCTCTATCTTTGTTGGTTTTGGAGATATACCGGTTTGCTCTGGGGCTCGTTCGGAAGCTTCAAAAACCCGAACCCATAGACCAACTCCTCTTAAATTTCGGAGGCTTAAATCAAACATGAGAAAAAATCACTGTTCCAAATTTAAAGGTTCTATCTTTGTTGATTTTGGAGATAATCTCGTTTGCTCCGGAATTATTCGGAAACTTTCAGAATCCGAAACCATCGACCGATTTTATCTCGATTAGAACTTAGCCTTCCTTTCCTAATTAGTAACCTACTAAAGAAATTTTATCAAGATAGCTTTACTAGCTTTACTAGACATCGGTAAATCGATTTAGTAAATGATCCTGATTCAGAATATATGTGAAGTACAATCGATACAATTAAGTTCTGAATAAAACGTCATTCAAATGGCCTCCAAAACTTCTTTTGCAAGAAGAAATTCGATGAATCCAATTTTCAAGTACTGTTTCCAATAAATCAAGTCGTGTGTTTTTTTTCTAAACTAATTACTGTAAATTAATTCTGTATTATATTATATAGTATATCGTATTATAACGATAGCAATATTAACAATTTAGCATTTATTAATATAATATTTTTTTTTTTAGGCGAATTTTCATTTCAAAAATTTATAGGCGAATCCTCATTTCGTAATCGTATACATAATTTTATTCTTTTCTTAAAAATGTCTGGAATTAATTCTGTAATGTAGCAAACTATTGGACTTTAGTTTTTGTTTTTTTTCTTTGAGTATTTATTCATCGTCCGTCAATACTCAATTTTTTTGTGTTATTTACTTGAGTTTAATGTTAAAGAAAAAGGTGAATTTGTAATTTAATAAAAATATTTATATGTGTGAAAATTTATTTTTTTTTTTGTGAATTATAATATTTGTTTAAAATATGCTTAGAAAAAAATTGGCATACAAATGCAGTTATTTAAAATCGGTCGATTTTTCTTGTTTTAAAAAAAGTCTGTTATAAGATCTAATTCTTTTAAATAATAATTTTTGCATTATTTTATTTCATACTTTTTAGTTTTAAATGAAACGCATAATTTAAATTTAAATTGGTGTAGTGACTATTGTTAAAAAAAAATATACATAAAAGTATAGGAAAAATTAAATTTTATTTTATTTGTTAAAATTGCGTACATTTTAAAACAAAAAATTAAAAAGAAACTCATTGTCAACTTTGATAATTAAGTAATTTAAATTTTATAAAACCGGTTTTAATAGCATTAAAAAAAAAACTATTATTTTACTCAATAAATTTTTATCATCATAAATTTTAATCATCACATTAATCATAATCAAATATAAATTTTAATATTAAAAACAACATAAATTCTAATAACAATAATTAATAAGCTGACTTCAAAGATAAAAAATATTTAATTTTTATAAAATACAAATATCAATATATATACTACACATCCTAAATGTTGGGACAACAATTTAAAATTGCCACTGACTGCAAAGCTTTCGAGGGAACCCTGAAAAAAAAGGAGTTGACAAACAGAGTAACCCGATGGGCATTATTTATTTTTTTCCTAAGGGAGGTGGGAATCTTCCAAAGACACCAAGAATTTCCCCATGGTGGTGTCAGATTCTTACTGACTAAACCCACCTCCCCCTTTAACCAATATAGTGGGATGAAAACCTTACCTGCGAACGCAGTATATTGGCTAGGGAATAGGGATAGGAAAGAATAGGAAAATGGATACGGAAACATTGAATTGGGAGTGGGATTGTAAGGAAACAATGAATCCGCCTATTATTATTATTTTGCTAACAGTGACTAAAGCCGTCACAACAGTTACAACATGTAGTAGTAGTATATAGTACTACATGAGGTAATTATTGAAGGCAACCCCCACTGTCACTGTAGCGGCTACTATTATTGGTATTAGTATTCTTATTAATATTATTATTATTTTACTACAGAGTCAGCGTCATCAGTGGATTACAACGTGCAGCTGTATATAACACCTTACTTGCATGATATAACCAAAGATAGCCCCACTGTAGTAGCTATTATTATTATTACTATTATTATTATAATTATTGTTATATTATTATTGTCCTATTTATTATACTATTTAATTATTGTACCATTATTATTATTATTATTATTATTTTACCACAGAGTCAGCGCCATCAGTGGATTACAACGTGCAGTAGTATATAACACCTTACTTACATGATATAACCAAAGATGGCTCTACTGTAACAGCTATTATTATTACTATTATTATTATTATTATTATTATAATTATTGTTTTTATTACTATTACTATTATTATTATTATTATAATTATTGTTTTTATTACTTTTACTATTATTATTATTATTATAATTATTATTACTATTATTATTGTTACTATTATTATTATTTTTATTATTGTTATTATTTTTACTACATAGTCAGCGCCATCTGTGAATTACAACATGCAGCAGTATATAACACCTTACTTGCATGATATAACCAAAGATGGCTCCACTGTAGCAGCTATTATTATTATAATTATTGTTATTATTATTAGTATTATTATTATTATTATTATTATTATTATTATTATTATTAATATTATTTTTTAATATTATTATTGTTATTATTACTACTATTGATTATACGATATACATTATTACGATATAAAAGTACTACATATTTTTTATTTATGACCTGATCGGGATTTGAACCCAAGACCCTTCGATTGAAAGGTTGGCGACTTAACCACTGCGCCATGAGTCAGATTATTGTTAGAAGAGTACGAGTATGTTACAGAACACAGAAAAGGAAATAGAATGAAACATGTAGACGCACTTAGCAGTAATCCAATTGTAATATGATTAACACAGACTGGAGTTTTCGTTTTTAAATTAGCAGATGTGCAGAAAACAGATGAACGACTAATGGCTATTATCCATGATCTAAAGGAAAGGAAAATTGCAAATAATAAAATAATACAATAGGTATCATTTGAAAGAAAACTTTTGAAAAAGACTGTGTCAAAATTACAAACGGAAGAATGTCATATGAACTCACTTTCAGTGAATGTTACAATTTAAGCTAAATAGAAATTTGAACAAAGCAAAACATAACTGGATGTAAAAAATATATTAATTAGTCACATATAAATTAATATTCATGCAAATTTCATTGCAGTCTTAACACAAAAATGATAAACAAACTTTTTAATTAAACATCTGCTTCAATCAAAAGGTCATCCAGAAAAATAGTTTTTGCAATCAAGTTATAATTTTGTAAAAACGTAAAATAAATTTAGAGAGTAAACAAGAATTTGGAATTAAAAATCATAAGACGAGCAATTGATTTTAGGTTACGAAAGCAGGGTTAAAAGTTCACTTTCAATTAATACTAATAAATTTCTTTTTTTATTTTGAGATTGATACAGGTATATAATTTAAATAAAAAGAATAATTAGCAAATCATCAAAGAATTAACAGAAAAAAGAAGAAAAAAAGAACAAGAAAAATTAATATTATAAAATAAAAAAAAATAATAATATAATAATAATAATAAAAAAATTTTCTTTTAAAAATAAAAACAAGTTTCACAATTGTCCAAAAAAGGAAAGAGGCCCAAAGGGTTTTGGCTGCAATAAATTTGTACACACAAAACCAAACAGCCCAAATAATGTAGCGTCTAGAACTCAACCTTCATCCTCAATGCACACAATAGAATCAACAAACAATTACATGCACATTAGAATTAAAATAAATAATATAATAATTAATTCTCTTGTAGATACTGGCAGCGACATTTGCGTATTGAAGGAACGTTACTCCAAATTAATTAATCCGAATTATCAATCCAACTGTTTTGAAATAAATGTTTCTGGTTTGGGTGAAAATGTTCTGATAAAAGGATCATTTAAAACTACAATTGAAATTAACAAAAACGTTTATGAAAATATTGAAGTCCATACAGTAAGCGGCTCTTATATGAGACCTGATATGATAGTAGGAATGAATTTGTTAAGACAAACCACTATCGTTATAAAAAATAGAGAAATAGAAATTAAGAAAACGTTACCTTTAAAAGATGAAAGTCTGAAGTTGTCCACACGAGTCAAAAGGGGTATTTCCCAGCACAAATTTGAGGCGATTAAAAAGAGATAAAATCTAAGGAATTTGCCGGTCTAACAAATTTAAAAAAAAATTATATTAAAATCTACATTACAAGCATGATTCAAAATTATACTTCAAAGATCCCAAATAAATCACCGATAGAAATGAATATCGTAACAAGCGACAATCAACCTGTCTACCGTCCTCCAAGAAGATATCCTTCACACTGATGTTGAAAATAATTGAACAACAAATCCATCAGTTGCTTGAAAGTGGAATAATTAGAGAAAGACCGTCCGACTACGCAAGCCAAGTAGTACTTGTTAAGAAAAAAGACGCTTTCTTACCGACTGTGCAACGACTACAGAAGTCTAAATAAAAGGATTTTTAAAGACCGATATCCTCTCCCAAATAAGAAGAGCAAAGAATAATCAGACTTGGAAAATGGGTTTTTCTATGTGATAATCGAAGAGCAAAGCGGAAAATTTACATCCTTTGTAAGCTATTGCAGCCAATTCGAATGGAATCAAGTACCATTTGGATTGTGCAAATAGCCGAGCGTGTTCTAAAAATATATAAATTTTACTTTAAAAATTTAATGAATTTAATTTCAGGGTACCGTTATAGTCTACATAGGCAATATAATCATACCATCAAATACGATTGAAGAGGGTATCAACCGACTGGGAACTGTATTTTAAGTAGCTGCAAACAATGGATTACAAATCAAATGGAAAAAGTTTCAGTTCCGGAAAGAAGAAATTGAATACTTGGGTTACAAAATTCATAATGGTAGTATTTCACCTACATCAACGAAAACCAAGGCAGTAATTAACTTCCCAATCTCAACAACAATCAAACAATTACAAAGTTATTTGGGTCTCACTAACTACTTCCGAAAATTTATACCTAACTTTTCCATAAAAGCACAACCATTGACCGAATTATTGAACAAATCTATTCATTTTAGAATTGGCGTGGTAGAACTTTTGGATATAAAGGATTTAAAGCTACCACTAGCGAATAAACCTGTCCTAAAAATACTCAAATATGGTGTATAAAGCGAGCTACATACAGAAGCTTCACAAGAAGGTTATGGGGATGTATTACTCCAAAAAGATAATGAAGATATACTGTCCCTTCATCCGATATACTATTATAGTAAGAAAACTACGGACGCTGAACGAAAATATAGTTCGCATGAACTAGAAGTTTTGGCCATAGTCGAGGTATTAATAATTAAACTTAGACAACAATTTAAACTTGTCACTGACTGCAAAGCTTTCGAGGGAACCCTGAAAAAAAAGAAGTTGAAAAAAGGAGCCACTCTGTTGCCCGATGGGCATTATTGTTAGAAGAGTACGAGTATGTTACAGAACACAGAAAAGGAAATAGAATGAAATATGTAGACGCACTTAGCAGTAATCCAATTGTAATATGTGTAACACAGACTGAAGTTTTTTTTTTTTAAATTAGCAGATGTGCAGAAAAAAGATGAACGACTAATGGCCATTATCCAAATTTTACAGGAAAAGCCTTATAAAGATTATGCTTTATATAATAGTATACTTTGCAAAAACTTAAATAATAATCTTTTATTAGTAAAAGAGTAACTGACGAGATGAAAAATCAGATCATAAAAGACGTGCATGGAAGAGGACACTTTCCTAAAAAAACGACCCAATAATAGAAAAGGAATTTATATTACCGATTTATAAAATAGAATAACAGGAATAATTGTCAGCTGTATACAATGCATACTTGCTGAAAGAAAACAGGGTACAGCTGAAGGAAACTTTATCGCATACCAAAAGGCTAGCGTTTTCTTCAAACTTTCCATATAGATCACCTAGGACCAATACAAGTAAGCAGAAAGCCTTATAAATATATTTTTGCTATAATAAACAGTTTTTCAAAATTCGTCTGGTTATTTCCAAGAAAAACATTAAACGAAGAAGAAGCCATACATAAACTAGAAATTCAAACTTTCGGATATCCAGAAAAAATAATTGCGGACAAGGCTGGTGCATTCAGCTCGAATCAATACTTTTTGTAAACAACGCGAGATCGAAAATCACTTCATCACTGTTGGAGTTCCCCGTGGAAACTGTCAGATAGAGAGATGTCATTCAATTGTAATTGCGACTTTAACGAAACTTTCATTTTACGACAACGAAAAGTGGTATAATTATGTTAAACCAATACCACAAATTATTAATTCGACATACCAGAGAGCAATAAAACACTCAGCATTTAGAATTTTAACGGGATACGAAATGAAAATCCAAAATAATCTAAAAATAATGCAGATAGTAGAAGAAGAGGGTTTGGGGTATTTTGAAGATAAATGGGAATTTGGACGTAATCAAATGATATATTAAAAATTCAAGAAGAAAATAAAAGGGGGATATAACAAAAAAAGAGTAAAAGCTACAAAATACCAAGTAGGCGATCTAGTCGCAATCGAGAAAGTACAATTTGGAACTGATCTTAAAATATAACCGAAATTCCTGGGTCCATATAGAATTACTGCCGTAAAAGAGTTTGACATGTATAGGGTCGAAAAGGAAGGTAATCATGATGGCCCAAAACACACAGATACCAGTGCAGATAAAATAAAATGATGGAGTTATTACAACAATGAAGATGATACTGTTGAAGATTTTTCACCAGATGAAGAAAATAACATAGAGGAAAACCAAAGATCTCCAGAGGCTGAAAATCACGCAGAATCGCCGAATGGAAGAGATATGGAGTGCTAAATCCAATAAACCACATACGTTGTTAACGTAAAACACACACATGTTGATAGTAACATCGTAAGACATGTAAAAGGAAATAGACAACATACTTTCTTCTTTAAGAAACCGTGGACGTGGATAGACATAGAATAAAACATATCAAACGTAGTGAAGAATAATTTAAACTTTTCGTTAATATTTAACTTGAATCAATTATTTAAACTTTTCATATAAATATTTAATATAATCATAAAGTTTCTAAATAAATACTTAATTAATAATTTAAAACTATAATGTATAATATTGGATTAACAATTTCTTTTATATATTATATTTTAATGTCATTAATATAATTTGAACTCTCTTAACTGAATAATAAAATTTGTGATTTAAAATAAAATAAACTCTTATCATTTCTACATACATATACTTTTATCCAAATTCACTTTTTTCTTTAACATTTAAATTCATGTAAAACATAAACAACACACAAAAAATTGACGATGGATATTGAAAAAAGAAAAGAAAAAACAAAAGTTCGGTAGTTTGTGTGCTAAATTACAGAATTTATTACAGACATTTTAAAGTAAAAGAATAAAATTATGTATATAGAATGAGAATTTACTTAAAAAAAGAATACAAAATACTATGCTAAATGCTAATTGCAATCGTATTATAACATAACATTATACCGTATTACAGAATCGTATTATAACATCAACGAATTCTAATATTCTTACATCGTAGGAAAGCAAAAAATCTATTACTCCTTTAAAATAAATTTCTACATACATACATATAATGCAACAAACAAAAATTTTAAAATGATTGCCATATTTTTGTTTCTGTGTTTCATGAAAGAGAAAAATGTATAAACAATGTGTATAAAATTATATACTAATTATAATTATCAACGGGTATAAAATAGATGTGTCTAAAATAGATTGCAAGATTCTACGATTCCTTTAGCCACGAGTAAGTTCAATAAAAGCTGTCAATTAAAATCAAAAATTTTCGTAAAAAAAGCGTTCGCGTACTGAAAAATTTGAGTTTTATTTAAAAAAAAGAAAAATTAGTAAAACCAATTTGATATTCTAGGAATCTGTGAAACATGGTGGCCTGAATCTGATGAATGCCAAACACCCAATGCTAAAATATATTATTCCGGCAATTATACTAAAGAACACAGGAAAGGCGTCGGAATTATTATCGCTCAGCATTTATGTAACTCTGTAGAAAATTTTGTTCCACTCTCAGATAGAGCAATGCTTTTGAAGATTAATGCCGAAGAACTACCGTTAAATATTATCCAAGTATACGCACCCACAAATGATAAAAGTGATGAGGAAGTTGAAACTTTTTATGAGGAAATAGAAAAAGTATTAGAACTTACTAAACCACATGAAATCAACATCATTTTTGGCTAGTTGGAAACAGAAAACTAGATGATATATGTGGATCCTTTGGTTTAGGGAGCAGAAACACAAGAAGTGATCCCCTACAGTACAGTTCTGTTAAGAAAAAAGTTTCAAAATTATTAATACGTGGTTTTGTCTACCCCCACGTAAACTTTACACATGGAAATCTCCTCAAGATGGAAATGGCCTCATAGTACGCAATCAAATTGATTTCATACTAATAAACAAAAGGTATAGTACATCTGTTTTTAAAATTAGTACCTACCCTGGAGCCGATGTTCCATGAAATCACAACCTTTTTATTGCTCAGATGAAGGTCAAATTGAAAACTGTAAGAAGACGACCACGCAAAAAACCATTTGATGTAGAAAAATTAAAATATAATTACATCAGAATTAGAACTGCAGTAGAGATTATCACCAACTAAAAAGTAGAAATGTTAATAATGATACAAGTTCGATTTGGAATCAATTGAAAAATGTAATTAATAATGTGGCAAATAATAAATTACGTGCAAAAAGATATGAAGCAAAGCAAAAATTGATGACACCAGAAATTCTTGAACTTATGAGTGAAAGAAGAAAACATAGAAATAATAATAACCCTGAGTATAATAGAATGCAAAAGCTGATTCGATCTGAAATAAGGAAAGTGAAAGCTAATTGATTACCACAACAATGTGCAGAAATTGGAATATTGCAAAAACGCCACGATGATTTCAACCTCTATAAAAACCTTAAAGAAGCTTCAGGTGTTTACAGAAAAAGAATGGCAACTACATTAACAGGCGACCAAGATAATATTGCAGTGACTCCCGAAACAAAAAAAATTGTTTGAGAAAATTATATAAAAGACTTATTCTCTGACCTTACTAGATTGAACATTTGTAGAGAAACAACATCAAATAAAGCAAACCATAAATAAATATAACTGGATATAAAAAATATATTAATTGGTCACATATAAATTAATATTCATGCAAATTTCATTGCAGTCTTAACACATAAATAATAAACAAACTTTTTAATAAAACATCTGCTTCAATCAAAAGATCAACCAGAAAAAAAGTTTTTGCAATCAAGTTATAATTTTGTAAAAACATAAAATAAATTTAAACAGTAAACAAGAATTTGGAATTAAAAATCATAAGACGAACAATTGATTTTAGGTTACGAAAGCAGGGTTAAAAGTTCACTTTCAATTAATACTAATAAATTTCTTTTTTTATTTTGAGATTGATACAGGTATAATTTGAATAAAAAGAATAATTAGCAAATCATCAAAGAATTAACAGAAAAAAGAAGAAAATTTCATTTCATTTTAATAAAATAAAATGGAATTTAAAATTAAAATGATTTATATTTTTTTTTTAAACCGGCAATACTTTCTTATTTTGAGGTTTTGACTATGCAAAGAAAAGCTATAAGTAAAAAATTAAGATTTAAAACATGTAGTTCCCAATAGGTACTGTAATAGAAAAGAAGCAAAAATTTAAAAAAAAAGTGCCGAAAAGTGGTTCCTTAGTTTTTGGGTTCTGTATTTTGGGGCGGGCTTAAAAGTTGAACTTTTTTATTTTTTTTTTATGATATTTAAATTTTACTACAAAATCGGTGAGTACTGAGTACCTTTTTTTTAATCATGTCGGAACGACTTATAATTCACAAATTAATGGGCTTACTTGCAACCTATGCTATCACATAGTCTTAGGTTACTTATAAAAATGCCTATATTTACATAAATATAAATAAAATACTTCATAATTTTTTCCTAAATCCATTTTTACAAGAACTCAGTTAACAATTTCAAAATGAGAAAATTTGACGTTTTAAATGAGTATATTCATAAAATATAACTATCAAAATCAGATTCATTTTTTATGATTTTTTTCTTTTTTTATGACTATCGAAATCAAAAATTTTGTTTTTCATAAAAAATGAAAGTGATATGAATATCGAAATCCGGGCCATTTAAAAAAAAAAAAAATAATATAATAATAATAAAAAAAAAAAATGTTTCTTTTAAAAATGTTTCTTTAATGTTTCTTTCTTCAACACCAGTTTTTATATGTATTTTACTACTTTTACATCCAACAGTTTATCCAGCTTGAGGAATTTTTGAATTAAAATAAAATTTCAAAATGAGTGGAAGAAGATGTCGAACCCTGCAGAGAAATGACTCTGTCGTTCATTTTAAACCAATTCATTTTAACAATACGCATACCAGTAATCAAGAAATCAAAATCCATTTCACGGATGTTGAAAGTGTCGTACGAAAATTCAATGGTGATGAAACCGCCAGCATAACAAAGTGGATAGAAGAATTCGAGCAGTATTCAGAAATATTCCAGTGGAATGAATTTCAAAAAATTTTATTTTCCAAAAAATCTTTATCGGGATCAGCCAAACTATATATTGAGTGTGAGGTGAAACCCTTAAACTACCATAGATTAAAGCAAGCCCTATTACTCGAATTCCAATATGAAATTACGAGCGCCGAAGTACATACAAAGATACGACAAAGGAAAAAGAAGAATGACGAATCGGCTCGGGAGTATCTCTATCAAATGTTAGATACTGCATCTCAAGCAAATATGGAAGAAGATTCAATTATAAGTTTTTAAATTATATAAAAGACTTGTTATCTGATTTTACTAGATTGAATATTTGTAGAGAAACAACATTTAGGCAACTAACAGAACCAAGAATTACAAAAAGTGAAATAGAAAAGGCCATCCAATCATTGAAAAATAACAAAGCAGTAGGTCCTGATGAAATTCTTGCAGAACTTATAAAACTTATCAATGACAACAACCTCTACTTGATATAATATTCAACAATATCCCGGATATATAATACCGGTATATATCCCAACGAATGGCTGAAGAGTACTTTTATTGCTTTACCGAAGAAGAATAACGCAAGAAAATGTGACGCAATAGAGTAATTAGTCTCATATGCTATACTCTCAAGATTTTCTTAAAAATACTTCATAATCGATTGTATAAAAAACTGGAAGAAGCCATGGGAAAAACTCAATTTGGTTTTTGAAAAGCTATGGGAATACGAGAAGTTTTATTTGGCATCCAGCTACTTGTACAGAATTGTAGGGACGTACAAAAAGATTTTTTTTCTAGGCTTTACCGATTACGAAAAAGCTTTTGATAGACTACAACATGATAAATTAATTAACATACTTCGTACATTTAATATTGACGAGATGGATATTATGTGTATTCAAAATTTTTTTTTGCATCAAACATACAACCGTCAAATTCGGATGTAATACAGACGATCTTGAAATACATAGAGGCGTACGACAAGGATACATCCTGTCGCCACTGCTTTTTAACATCTACTGAGAAAGTATATTTCAAGTATCAATTGCTGATATAGACAAAATAATAAAAGTAAACGGGATATTTATTAACAACATTCGATATGCCAACGATACAAAACTGTTAGCCGATAATTTAGATGATTTGGAATACCTAATTAATAAGGTTAATTAACAGAGTAAGGTATTTGGACTCAATATCAATACTGCAAAAACAAAATTTATGATTATTAGCAGCAAAAATATAGCCTGCAATATCGCAAATATCACTGTGCATAACAGAGCGAAAGAACGTGTAATCAGTTTTAAATATCTCGGCTCACGGTTGCATGAAGACTGGAATTCTGATAAAAAAATTAAATGCAGAAAATAAATCGCTAGAAATGCTTTTTATAAGTACAGGAAAATATTAAATAATCGTGATGTCAACATTAACTCAAGATTGTAATTCTTTAAATGTTTTGTTTGGTCAGTTTTATTATATGGTGTAGAGGTCTGGACACTCAAAGCTATGATAAACAAATTGTAAGCATTTGAGATGTGGACCTATAGACGTATGTTAAAGATATCTTGGAAAGATCACATATCCAATATGGAAGTGCTACAGAGGCTGCAGAAAGAAAGAGAATTACTTTTAATAATTGAAAAACGAAAAGTAGCCTATTTTGGCCATATAATGTGAGGAACAACATATGAATTGCCACAGCTTATTGTCGAAGGCAGAATAGAAGGAAGACGAGGGGTAGGAAGAAAGCAACTATCATGGCTGAGAAATATTAGGAAGTGGACTAGTTTGCGCACTATGGGCGACTTAGTTCATACAGCAACAAATAGAATGGAATATGCCAACATTGTAACCACCTTAAAATAAAATTAACACGCTGACATCCAGCAGTAGATAGGCCTCAGAAGAAGAAGATTAAAAACTTCTAAATTTTTGTAAAAAGAGCGTTCCCGTACTTTTTTTTGTTAAATAAGAGGATTTCTTTAAATTGAGTAAATTTTTTCAATTATTCTCTCAAATTTCAATTCTCCTCTCATTTGTAAATTTCTGATAAAAGAGCGCGAACAACCACTATATTAAAACATTATATTAACATAAGTATATAAGTATGTACCTAATCATAAAAATATTTTCAATATAAAATGTTTAAAAAAAGTCATAAATATACGATTACAAACATATTTAAAATTTTGAATTTAAAGCTGAAATTTGGATTTATAGAAAGATTCCAAACTTTATTTTCGTGTAAAATTTTACACATTTTAATGAATATTTCTTAAAAGAAACTTAAAATGAAAGTAGGTAAAAATAGCTTCTTTTTTAATTTTCAATATGCTGTTTATATTATTTTTGAGCTTTAATTTTTTGTAAGTGCTTATAAAAATGACTTTTGATTAGAAAATTTTCTAAAGATTTTTGTATTCATTTTTGTTTTTCGATGATTGTTAATCATCCTATAATATTTTTATGAATAAAATTAAGATAAGCAAGATAGATTTTCATAGTTATACAGCGCAATACAGGGGCTGTAGCTCCTAAAAAAGATCTACTTACAGATATGAAGTTCTGCTGAATATTTTTTCAATCTGGAGAATTTAAATAATATAACATTTTATACGTTTTCAATCAATATCAAAATAACAAATATTTTTGACTTAGTATTTTAATTTACCGTTATGTGAAAACAAAATTTTGCAGAATTTTATTTTCTTAATATCTCCCCACATCTTCTAGATAGAATTTTGACTGAGAGAAAAATATCTTTCAGAGTTAGTGTAAGTTACCTCAGTTAGTATAAGTTATCTCTCTGTTTAAGAGATATAAGGGATCAAAAATTGAAATTACTACTTTACTTTTTATTACACTTTTAATTTTAAAAAATGGTCAAAGTTAGATAAGTCGACGGTAAATATTTTTGAAAATTTTTGCATGTTTATCAATAGAAAGTTTTTTATTTTTTGCAATTTTTGAATTAAAAAATTATCTGAATTTATTTAATAAAAATCGGAATTAAAAAAAATAAATCTGAAATTTTTTTAGCAGAAATCCGAATTCATTTAGTAAAACTCTGAATTCCAAAATAAAAATTTGAATTTATTTAGTAATATATTTTACCTGAATATATATATTTTTTTAATGCATTTCACTGCCACATAAATGTGGACAGGAAATTACACAGTCTTTCCTGTTCAGGCGTGACTGTAAATGTCGTATGGAGGAATAACTCTTACGACATATGTGGGATTCGAACTCAAACTCCCTCGGTGTTTACAGCGTATTTTATACGCTCTTACCCACTAGACCACCTGAATTTATTTAGCAAAAACCTGAATATATTTATTAAATACCTGAGAATACTTGGTAAATACCTGAATTTGATCAAAAAATGCTATATATTTCATACACGAACAACACATACACGAAAAAGGTAAAAACAATTAATAAATTTAGAATTAAAAATAGGTTTATTTCTAACGGTTTTCGAGATAGTAGCTTAGAGATTATTGTATGTACGTCATTGACAAATATTAAGAAAAGAGTGGGAGATAAGACTGATGCCTGAGCGACATCAACATTTATTTTAAACTGGCCAGATAAGTGTCTATCGACCAACACAAGAATCGTATGATTCCAAAGAAAATATCCAATCTATTCTAAAAGAACCCTACCTAAACCTAATTCTCGCATTTCGCTAATAAAGTATAGTGACAAATTCGGTCGAAAATTTTACAAATATCAAGGGCAATTGTTGTTATTCTTGTCCAGAGTGTTGGAGGTAAGTCATCAGAACACCGGTTGGGCGATTCGATCTGAACCCACATTGTTGAATATGAAGCAACCCTTTACGATCCAGGTATTTTAAAAGCTTTTGATTTACAATTTTCTGTATTACTTTGGAAAGAAGTTATGTGGACGGTAATTAGAGGAATCGCTTTCTATACCTTTCTTGCAAATTTTAAAAACATGCGCAACTTTCAATTGGATAAAATTAATTTCTGAAGTGGAGGAGAGGTAGAAAAGATTGTGTAGAGGTTTTTAAACATTGGCACAGGTATTTTTCAATAACATATATATACAATTCGATAACAAATAGATACAATTAGGACCAGCTGAGTTTTTTGGGTCAAATTTTTCAAAATTTCCATCTTTGGTTGTGTCCTAAAGTAAGTTATATCGAAGGAGTAGTCAACTTCTGTAAAGAAGGGTGGTTTTTGAGCTGACTGAGGCTGTGTGGAGTTTGAAGAGAACTGCTTTCTAAAAAATTTGGAGTTATCTTTATAATTCGATACATTTTTGTCATTTTTATCAACAAGGGGTAGATTAGAAGACTCGCTAACTTCCCCGTTTAAACTTTTTGCAAATGACCAATAGATATGAATAACTTAATTTCCAGTAATATAGATTTATTAATCGTATTTGTAGCAAAGTTGACATTATTACTGCGGAAGCACGGCGACCAACTGAAAGTTTGAAAAATTATTCAAACCCTTCCACAGTATACCTATAGCGCCATACTAGTTTATGGGACAAATCCTCCAATTGATGACTGTGCTTACTTTGAAGCTTGAATTAACCAAACAATGGAGCATTCCAGATAGCAACCAAGTGAAGCCAGATATAACCAAGAGTGTGGTGAGAAACAAATCCGAGAGGTGACTTTCTTGGACAGCAAAAATAAAAAAGTGATGGAAATAATTCAAATTGTTTCCCAATCGAGTTTTGACTCGGAGAAGTGTTGCTGAAAAGCGAAATCAGTTCTTGTTATGGATATTGAAGACGCCGGCCAGAATATTTTCCATTTCCGGGCACGAATTTTCATTCAATTTCATTCATCTGATTGGAAAATTTTCTATCTCCATAACAGTTTTCTGCTCACTTGAGTCGAGAGTTATGCAAAGGAGTATCCTTTAATAAAAAAACTAATGCAACATGATTCGGTGACTTTTGATTAAAAAGATTATATTAAGTATTAAGCTTAAAGTTTAGGTATTTTTGCATTTTTATTGAAAAAAAAAACATTTAACCGTTTTAAACGTTAAATGTTTTTATGTTATTTTATTATAAATACAACTCCGCAACTGAAATGAGTTGCATGACAACTAACCGGACCTGTTGCACCAGCACAACAATACGATTGCAGATGCCTAGCTTTATCAACATCCAAGATGTGCAAGCTACCTGAATCTGCTGCTATAGCACAGCCAAATTTTACAGAAGTTGTTAGTTTACAACTCAACATTTTGTGACGAAACTGCGAACATTTGTCCGCAATAGACATTTACAAGAGAAGTTGTAGGGCAGCTGTCCGAAACTGTTGCACAAGCACAATCAATATTTACAGAAGTTATTGCCATAAAATGTGATCATACTTTGTAAGATTTTAGACACCCAGCTTCATTAACTAGGATTGCAAACTATCTGAACCAGTTGCTCTAGCTCAACCAAATTTACAGAAGTGGTTACTACAAAGCTTGATCAGCGTTTGGTAAATTTCAAACGCCTAGCTTCATTAGATCAACCAAATTTTACAAAAGTTCTTGGCATGTAACTCGACAGATCTTCATAACATTTCAACGCTTCAAGAGAAACTGAGATATTTTAATTTAAAAAAAAAAGTTGTATGGCAGCTACCTGAACCTGTCGCACCAGCACAACCAAATTTACAGATGTTGCTGGCCTGTTACTCGACACCAATTTACGAAATTTCAGACTCCTAACTTCAATAGACAGTGAGTTATTTCCATATATAGAAAGAAGTTGTGTGGGAGCTACTCGAATCCGGCGGCCGAAATTGCTGGTTTTAAATACCGAAACTAACAATTTTGCAAAAGTGATGTAAACAAATGTTCAGCCTCGTAGATCCTTTATGTTTTAAGTTGTCGTGCGAGCGGGCAGACGTACATGGCTTAATCGATTCAGAATTCAATTCTGAGTCGATCCATACCTTTGAGCTTATATCTAATTCGACTTATTTAAGGTGTCAAAAACGTAATAGCAAATTTATTATACCCTTGAACATATGGTTTAATACGGTTCAAGGGTAATCATACAGTTTAATAAAATTAATTATCATTTTCTATGCTATAAAACTTAATAAATAAAATATTTGTAAATTCAATAAATTAAAAAATAAATCAATAAAATAAAATATTAAAAACAGTTTTTTTTTAACTAAAAACTTTCTGACATATATATTTGATATATTGAGATAAATTTTTTAAAAACTTCGATTTCTTAACTTATTATATTGTTATAATTTTTCAATTATGAAATTCTTATTTTTTTAATTCTTAAATAATATGTACATACCTATGTACAGAGTTGTATTATTTCAAGTACCGTACAGTACAATTACCAGTTCCATTTCTGGTGAATTTTTCCAGTAAACTATTGCAGTAAGGCTACTGGAACTTAGATTTCATCAGTATTCCAGTACAAGTACTGGTACTGGAGGTCCCCAGCACTTCACCAGTATTACCAGTGCCATACCAGTACTACAAGTACCATACCAGTACTACAAGTACCATACCAGTACTACAAGTACCATACCAGTACTACAAGTACCATACCAGTACTACAAGTACCATACCAGTACCACCAGTATTTCGCCAGTACTTCATACAAATTTTCAAATAATTTAAATACATATTATTTTACTAATACAATTAACTTTATTTTTACTTAATGTTTTATTTTAATTAATCGCGTTACCTTTCTTATTTCTTCGACTAGGTCTGATTGGTTTGTGAAGTTTAGTGATACGAGAGGGGAATTTGCCGCCTCTTTTGCTATTTTATCGGCAAACTCATTTCCTTCTGTACCCGCATGTCCTGGAACCCGCATAAGTTTTAGAAATTTCTGTTTTTTTATTAGAGTCCTCTATGATCTTTTCGTTGTTGTTAATATTGATAACCGCTTTCATTGTTGAAAAAGAGTCAGAATAAATTATGTATTTTTTTCTGGGGTTTTATTTTATTTTTATTGCTTCTAGTACCGCAAGTGCCTCAGCAGGGTAAACTGTTGAGTATGTGGTTAGGACTCCTATATTTAAAATATTTTTTCTTCATCCACGATACTAGATAATGTTGCAAAAGGGGGTTTTGAACTGTCGGTGAATATGAGATTCCAGTCAGCATATTTATTTGTTAAAGATCGCAATTCCTGTTGGAATAAGCTTGGATTGGTTTCGCTTTAAGTCAAGTTACTTTAATTCCGTATAATTATATTTCATTCTAACTAATAATAGGAATAAGTCTATCTTTTATTAATTTTAAGTCTTTAAGTCTATCTTTATTAATTAAAAAATTATTGAAACCATTAATTTTTTAGAAAAATTACTAAAAAGCAACTATTTTAAATTAAAAGAAAAATGTTTAGCTTCTAAAAAAATTAAAAAAAAGCAGTAATAATTCGTTCATATTTATTATTACGTAAATGGCGTTTAACGACATCAAAATGGATGTCCGTAGCAATACATTAATATGTTTTACGATTACTTTTTCATTACATTGTTTTTTTTATTAAAGTCTATGAAGCTTATAAACGTAGCATCACAACGATATTATTGCCGAAATATGAGCGAACATCAGCGTTTATTTTAAACTTGTCGGGTGAGTATCCATCAGCCAGTGCAAGAATCGTATGATTCCGAAACAAATCTTTAAACCATTTTTAAAAGACCATACCTAGACCGAATTCTTTGCTATTTGCTAATAAAGCGTCGTGCCAGTCTTGGTCGAAAGTTTGAGAGATATCATAATTTTGTTTTTGGTTTTTTTCAAATTATATTATAATAATTAAATTATACTGGTATATATATATTTTTTTTGATTTAATCTTTATTTTATTTTCTTGTTAACAATTCTTGTTAACACAAGTTTTATAAAACTAATATTTTTTTCATTTGGATTGCAATGTGCCTTGTTGTAAATATTGAACCACATTGGCCCAGCATGTGAAATAGTTGGCCTAAAAAAACTATAAAAATAATTATATTATTTATAGTTTTGTTGTAAAATAATTTCTGACAAGCCATAAAAGCTTTTGTGTCTTTTTCCACTGATTTATCTACATGTAAAATAAAATTAAGATTTTGATGGAGGTATAGGTACATCTAAATATTTAACTATTTTTATTTTTATATTATTTGGAGCCTTAATTTCAAATTCTTTCCAGTGTTTTTTAATTTTATTATTAAATTTGTGCATTGTGTTACGGAATAATATCGATTCACATTTTTCTATGTTCATTTTCAGTAACGATACTTTACAATAGTCTACGGTAAGGTTAAATTGTTTTTGAACATTAGTTTGAACCTCTTTTATATTATTTGCTGTTTCATTATATAATGAGATCGTCGGCAAAGGCTCTGTTTAGGAATTTATAAGAATTTAAAAATTTATTTTAGGAACTTAAAATCTGAAAGGAATTTATTAGCGCTGTTGTGTACAAAGATTACAAATAATATTAAATTATAAATAATATTGGTAAATTTATAGTGCCTAGTTGTGAACCACTCTTAATTTGGAATAAATTCTCTGCATTTGATTTGTTTGCTATTACGAAACTAT
This sequence comes from Poecilobothrus nobilitatus, assembly GCA_947095535.1. Lineage (NCBI taxonomy): Eukaryota > Metazoa > Arthropoda > Insecta > Diptera > Dolichopodidae > Poecilobothrus > Poecilobothrus nobilitatus. Next base: position 171,791,301 of record OX352772.1, read on the forward strand.
TAATTAACCAGTAATCATATCTAATAATAATCTAATTACATTGTTTGGGAACATTCGTTTTATTAATTTATATATTAAACTTTCTATCCATACGCTAAAAAAATCCTTTTCGAGGTATGTAAGACAAACACTAAAGCATTCTTTTTTATTAATATACCAGCAAATACCAGATGCAAGTTTATTATAGCATGATTTGTACTGTGCCTGTACCTGAAATCGAATTGATTTACATGTTAAAGATATGATATTATTAAGTGTAAAAAACAGAAATATAATTTAAAAACTAAGTTTAAAAAAAAACACGAATAATTAATTTTCATCACAAAAAAAATTAAAAATCTGCTATTTCCACCATAGGACACACCGCTATTATATGAAAAGTATAAAGCCAATTCATAGATTTTTACATAATAATTTATATCAAAGCAAAATAACTTCTAAGTTCTAATAATTTAACATAATTTTTTTTTATTCAATAATAATAATAAGCATCGAAATCCTAAAAATATATGTACATTCATTCAAACATCCATTTACATATGTATGTACATGATTTTTTGTTTTCTAAGTATATTCCTAATATTTTAGTTATTTGTTATTTTTCTTTTATGATAAATTGGTTTGAACTAGTTGGGCACAATTGGGTGACGTCGGTACCGTTATCAATTAGGTTTTGTTTAGGCCTTGTTGGCCTATGTGTTTAGGTCTTGTTGGCCATTATGTAGTTTTATATCCTCTGTATACTTTTTTCGGAATAGTTTGTTTATTTCTGGGACCATAGTACGGTTATCTTGAGCGGAAATCTTTTTTATTTTGTTTTTGTCCAATAGTTTTTTATTTCTACGTTAAGTTGCTGTGTTATTAATATGTTAATATTGTTTAACCTTTAATGTGTACGTGGCTTGAAACTTACACTTCTTTGTACATAGGGTAAATTTTACACCTAAAATTAAACAATACATTTCTAGATAATAAGATCTATGGGAAGAAAAAAGCAAAACATATTTGTTTTCTAGAATTAGAAACCTAAAAGATCGAGAAAAATTTTAAAAAAATTAAAAAAATCTAAAAGATCGACAAAAATTAAAAAAAAATAACTATTTATTTGTAACTAAAATGGCACATTAAATTGATTAGCCTATTTGTTGTTAACTTAAAAAGTTTTTATCTATTAATTCTTTGTGTTTAATAATATTTTAAGGTAAATGTTGAAGATATGATATTATTAAGTGTAAAAAACAAAAATATAATTTAAAAACTAAGTTTAAAAAAAACACGAATAATTAATTTTCATCACAAAATAAATTAAAAATCTGCTATTTCCACCATAGAACAGACCGCTATTATATGAAAAGTATAAAGAAAATTCATAGATTTTTATATAATAATTTATATCAAAGCAAAATAACTTCTAAGTTCTAATAATTTAACATCATATTTTTTTATTCAATAATAATAATAAGCATCGAAATCCTAAAAATATATGTACATTCATTCAAACATCCATTTACATGTATGTACATGATTTTTTTTTTTATTCAAAAATATTAGAAGTAAAAAATAATAAAAACTGTAAACAAATTTAAAACAAACATAAGATTAATATTGAATCTGCTAACAAAAATTATACAGCTGAATTGTGCGTCATCAACAAGAGAATAATATGCATAGTAATAGTATATACAAATTTTTAGAGATAGAAAAAACAAAAAAAAATTTGTTCATATGGCTTGTTATATGAAATTTGGACTTTAAAATATTAAATTAAATTAAAATTAAAGATAGTCGAATCAAAAAATGTTCTATGGCAAAGTTGTTGCCCTTTACTTGTGTAACAATTTTTTACTATACATTTTTCTTATAATATTTTTCTGTTACGAAATATTCCTCAAAAACTTAAAAATGACACTAGTAAATTACCACTTCCGGTTGTCCGATTTGCCTGAAAACCTTATCAATCCGAGATATTTACAGCAAAACCTTAAATATGAAACTTCAAAAAATTCCGCTCAGTCGTTTAGGCTGTACACGTGTTCACAGCCATACCCACATACCCACACATACACGCACACACATATCAGGTTAAAAAAATGTTACAGCCTTCTACGTACCGGAATAGTGTATATTTGCCAAAATCTCGGAAACAAATTTTTAGTATGAAAACAATACTTTCCTTATACATAATATTGAATGCGGTCTGTAATTAAAGTAATTCAGTAATTTCAATAAATTCATCATAATATCAAAAATACTTAAACACTAAAATCATGTAATTTTTATTCATTTTATTCCTTTTAGTGAATCCGATCGGTTTGTTACATAAGTAATATAGCTATGTGGCGTTTTTCTTTTTAATCGATTAGAACATATATAACAAAGTATTGTAAAGTTGGAAACTGAAGGTGTATTCGATTCAGTCAACCCCAAAATATTGCAAATGGTTTGTTGGAGCATACATGGAATTCTTTCATTATTTGATGTTCTTTGAAGTCGCTCGGTAACTAAACTTTTTACTAAATTCAAAGAAAAATCGCTCTTGAAATATTATTATTGGTCTAATATAAATGAATTGAGTGAACTAATACCTAGCAAAGGAAAAAACACTAGCCGTAGGCCAACATCATGTTCTTCGGCTGCTTGAATATATAGAACATTTTTTGTCCAACTCATTTACACCATCTTTGGTGTTGTGGTAATCTAAGGTTATGGTTGGTTTATCACAACAGGATCTTCTTCAGCGCGATGATGCATAGTCGGAATAAGTAACACAGATATAACACAATAAAGTTAAATCTCTCGGTAAGTCCATATAAAGAAGTTACAGCACTTCTTTTTTTTTCAGGTAAAAATTCAGGTGGTAATTCTCTCTTTTGTTTTTTTATTGTTGCAATATATGTTAATTTTTTCTCTTTTAATTTATTAACCAGTTCTATAGACGAAAACCAGTTATCGGCTGTTATATTTCTATTGCTTCTTTCAATAGACTTGACAAGTCGCAAAACTGATTGAGTGGGCACATAAATTTTTTGTCGTGTTCTGTAAAGCAAATGCATTGCAACCTTTTCCGTTATAAATATAAGCGCTCGCAAGGGAATTAGTTCGAGTATCAGTCAAAGGTACCTATCCGGATTTTTAGGTATGTAAATTTTGAAGCTGCATCTACCTCGAAAAGGGACCAAAAACTTCATCGACGCACGAGATAAGTTATTGGATTGAATTAATTTAAAAAAAAAAACAATTTTATAATTTATTTCTTTAGTATTTAGTTTTATTATCAAAATAATTATGAACATCTTCGATTTATTATTAGGCTATTTATACAAAATTACATAGATATGGTTTAAACATAATTGCTAATTTAGCATTTAAATTTGAAAAACAATTATTGAGAAATTTTAAGTTAAATTAAATTATTATTGAAAAATTACATAATTGCTTATTTAGCATTTAATATTAAATTTGGAAAACAATTATTGAGAAAGTTAAATAAAATTATTATTGCAACGTTTACAAAGTTATTTAGAATTTATTTAAAGTTCAATTTATTTACAGAGTGTAATAAAGGTAAAAGTGCAATGTAAGCTTTAAACAGGTTGATTGACTGTGTTACTGGAATATGTAACTTCTTCCCCCTTGGAAATGAGCGACGGCCATGTGAACTGGAGTTTCGATGGTTCTATGGTAAGAGCGATAAATGAGGCCACGGGATAATTGGTTTTGTGGTGTGATTTTTGATAAATAAAAATATATAAAAGCAAAATTATAAAGATGGCTGCTGTAGTACTGGTTATTAAAGTTATTATGAAAAGGTCCGTTTGTTTTGCATAGAGTGTTAAATCTTCGGTTGAGTCCCTTTTTGTAAATTGATAATTTTCCAATGTTTTAAACGACGTAAAATTGTGTGAATATGTGACGTTAACCTGAGTAAATTGTGTAGTGGGATATATATTGATTTCGTCCCAATGATTTTGTAATATTGAGGAATATATAACTTCGTTTATTTTAGTATCGCAATTCTGGAAGTGAATTAATAGGTTTCCTTTTACTTTTTGATGTTTTGGCCCACAAGTTTGTTGATATATGTGTTTGGGATGTTAATTAGGATGATATAGTTAGGTTCTGGTTGATATATTTCGATAATTACATCCCTTAAGTGTAATTCACAATAAGCTGGTTGATTTTGTAGTAGTTTACCAATACATTTTGAGGATGAAATGTTTTCTTGATGAAACGTTTCTTTGCAATAGTATGTCTGCTCTATTTTTGTGCTTTTATCATTTAAGTACAATATATTGTTACTATTTGCAAGTAAATAAGGTTTACAAGAAATTGTTTTATTTATACTTACTGGAAGGGGAATTATGCGGAATAAGGTAAATGTCTCTTTGGAAATAATTGGGATTTGAATGTTAAATATTATATTGCTATCATTATAGTAAGCTTGAAGTGTTAAAAATTCATATATAACTTCATCTAAATTAATAGTAATGTTTTGATTATTGAAAATTTCGTGGATTTCTTGGATTTCTAAAGGATTTAAGATTTGTTTTGATATTATGTTGAGTTTAGCAAGAACAATTGCTTCTGCAATATTTGTTAAATGATTATTTAATAAGTCGATGTTGTAATTAATTTGGTTTAAGAATTGAAGATTTTTGAATTTTTTTTCGTCAGACCGTATAGTATTTCGAAGTTGGTCTCTAAAAAGATTGAAGTAATTCACAATAGTTTTTTGTTGGTAATTTATATGATTTGTTATGTTTTGAAATCGTTCGATCATTCTATTGTTAACTAAATTTTGATGCTGGGTTTCGCCAATTAAATTATTTTCATTTTGCATTATTTTTTCAATTTCTTTGTTCAACCGAGTAGCATCGTTTGCGTCCATATTTCCTGTAATTTGTTTAATTAGGGTGCCTAAGCCATTTACAAGTCCTCGTTTTTTCCTGAATCTTGGCATAAGCGAATGAAGTTTAATTTTAAGTTCTTGTAATTTCATACTAGTTATGGTAAGAAATTCTGTTAAACTAGTTATTGGAGTTAAAGTGTCTATTGAAGTTTCAATGTTATTTATGTTTTGTTCGTAATCTTGCAATTTTATGATATGAAGGAAGTTCTTGTGGGTTTTTATGACCTTTGCAGTACCGAGGTCCATAGGTAGGATTGCTTTACTATTAGATAAATCATGGATTTCCATCCTTTGGGCTATTGCCAGAAGAGTTAACCTGTAATTTTTCTTTTCTTTTAACTTTCGATTTATGTAATTTTGGTTTTTAGTGGTGATTATGGTAATTTTGTTATTTTTCTTGATTTTATGTTTAGAAAATCTGGGGGTAATTTTGTTTCTTCTACATTCTTTTCTATAAACTGTTTCATTTTCTTGCATATCTGTAGGTTCGAATCTACTGTCATTAAGTTTGGTAATATATTTTTGGGCAATATTTTCTAGTTGGGTTTTAATAGGCGGGTACAGATTTTTTTGGAATTCATTCAGTTTACTTAGATACTCATGTTCGTTATTGAACTGAACATTATTATTGAACTTAGAAGTTCTTCCATAGAATAGTTCGAATGGAGTATGTTTCGTAACAGAATGTATGGCATTGTTATATGTTATTATTGTTTCGTTTAGAATGTCATTATGATCGGTTTCTATTTGGTTTTCTTTATATTTATGTAAAATGATTCTATAAATTTCTGTGAAGGTTGAATGTAAGCGTTCTACGGGAGAGTTGCTGGAAGATTGTTGGAAGGAAGTGAAATGTAGTTCAAAGTTGTATTGTTTGCAAAAGTCTTTAAAAATGTTGGATGTAAATTCAGATCCTTAGTCAAATACTAGTTTTGAGGGTAAGCCGTGAAGGCTTATAGAATGCTTCATTGATTTTATTACATTTAGACTATTTCTAGTTTCTAATGGGTATGCGGCTGCGAATTTGGAAAACTTGTCAACAATAGTTAAATTTAGATTATGGTTAATGGTATATATATCAATATGTATGATACTTAAGGGTTGTAACGGTATTTCGGGTTTTTCGAACTTTAAATTTAAAGGTTGTCTATCGTATTTAAGTCTTGTACAAATGTCACAATTATTTATAATACGAGTTATTTTGTTTTTCATAAATGGAAAGATATATTGTCGTTTTAAATGGTTAAGAGTTTCATTTATTCCCCTATGATTATTCTTTGTATGGTAGTCATTAATTATTTGGTCTTGCTCATCTTAATTTTTTACATCTGTTAGTAATTCTGTGCATCTAATAATTTTGAACGTTTTACTATTTGAGAAAAATTGTGAGTAAACACTTTGAACAATTTTGAAAGTTTCGTTATCGGTATAGACTGCAGTTATTCTATTAGATGATAAATATTCTTTGAATAGCTTGGTAATACTTTCTATGGTAAAGTTAGTTTGACGGAAAGTTCTTCTTTGTTTATTACGGAAAATTATTTCTAATGAGGTTTGTGGTCCTTTGTCTGTTTTTTGAAGAATAAGTTGAAGGTTAAATTCGTTTAGCGGCCTTTCTGAAATATATATATGATCGTCTATATTTTCATTAGTTGAGTGAATGGTAGAGGTTGCAGCTTCTCTATTTGTACAAGCTGTAGTGGCATTATTTGAAGAATAAGTTGAAGGTTAAATTCGTTTAGCGGCCTTTCTGAAATATATATATGATCGTCTATATTTTCATTAGTTGAGTGAATGGTAGAGGTTGCATCTTCTCTATTTGTACTAGCTATAGTGGCATTATTGTAAGTGTTAATATCTTGTACTATAAATCTACTTAAAGCGCCTGCGTTTGAATTTTGAGTTCCTTTCTTATAAATTATCTCGTAATCGTATTCTTCGAGCTTAAGTCTCCATCTCACGAGCTTTGAATTAGGATCTTTTAAGCTCATCAACCAAGTGAGAGGTTTGTGGTCCGTTACGATCTTAAACTTTCTCCCAAACAAATACGGTCTAAAGTATTTTGTGGACCATACTATTGCGAGAAGTTCCTTTTCGATAGTCGAATAATTTAGTTCTGAGTCTGTCAGTGTCCTGCTAGCGTAACAAATTGGTAGGTCACTACCGATAGGTCCTTGAGACAAAACGGCACCTATTGCGAAGTTACTCGCATCAGTAGTTAAGACAAATGGCTTGGAAAAGTCCGGATATTGTAAGATAGGGTCGTTAGTTAGCAGATCTTTACAATTTTCAAATGCTTTAACATAATTTTCGTTCAGGTCAATTTTCTTTCCTTTCTTGAGGCAACTTGTAAGTGGTTTTGTTAATGGTGCGAAGTTTTTGATAAACTTTCGGTAATAACCTAGAAGTCCCAAAAATCCTTTAATTCCTTTCTGTGTGGTTGGAATAGGAAAGTTTTTAATTGCTTTAATTTTTTCTGGATTAGGTTTTACACCATCTGTAGAGACGATATGTCCCAAAAAAGCGACTTCTTTATGTAAAAATTCAGACTTATCGAGTTGTACTTTGAGATTAGCCTGGCGCAATTTATTAAAGACTTTTCGAAGACTTTCTCCGTGTTCTTGTAAGGACGTGGAGTATACGATAATGTCGTCTAAATAAACTAGACAGACTTTACCTTGTAAATCTTGGGGGATATTGTCCGTAACATGTTGGAAAGTGGATGGGGCGTTTTTCAGCCCAGAAGGCATCCTTATATATACATAATGCCCACCTTCGACGGTGAAGGCAGTTTTCTTCACATCTTTTGGATCCATCTCTATTTGGTGGAATCCACTCGCGAGATCTATAGTGGTAAAATACATACTTTTACCAAGTTTATCAAGGATTTCAGTTATATTAGGAAGTGGGTACCGATCGCTAATGGTTTTTTTGTTAACCTTTCGGTAATCTATCACTAGTCGCCACTTCTGCTTCCCACTAGCGTCTTTTTTCTTTGGGACGATCCAAACGGGTGAACTCTAAGGGGAGTAACTTGGTCGAATAATTACTTACTAGATTTTATGTTTATATACGGAAGAATAGTACCATGTTTATTTATGTCTAAGAAACCGATTGATGTTCCGAGGCTTCTACTAGAAAATTTTCATTGTCTATTTCATGTTCCATAGTAATATCATTTGATGAATAAGTTTCTTCAGGATAAGAGTATTCATCTGGATTATCATATTGATAATATTCGTCTAGTTGTTGGTACATATTATTATTTGGTACATTTGGTTCGATGGAAACATTAAATAATTCTTTATTAGTGAATTTAGGTTGATTTTAGTTCCGGAAGAAATTATTCTGAAGTGGTCTATTAAATTGATTTGGTTGGTATCTCATTTGAATGGTTTTACCAGAACTCAGCTCCATGGGTTCAGGTTTGTGCATGTTTGGATTATTTGGTCTATTGATCGCGTTGGTTTGATTTTGGTTTGGTTTATTTTGATTATTAAATGCGGGTTGTGGGTGGTAAAATCTTGGTTGTTGTTGATAAAATTTTGGTTGTTGTGAGTTTTGAGTGAAATTATTTTGGTAACCGGTATTACGTGGTGTTGGGTTGAATTGAGGGTAGTTTGAAAATCTTGGTATATTTGGATTTTGTATTCGATTATATATGGGAGAAATTTTGGATGTTGGTCTTAAATTATTAGAAGGTTTATAAATAGCTGGAGTATTTCTTGTATAGGAGATGTTCTGTTCTTCAATACAGAACGAAAAAGCCTCTGGTAATGATTCAGGTTTCATAGATCTTATAGTTGAACCAAGTGGTTCTTTCATGCCGGTTAAGAACACGTTTAAACACTTTTGAGTATAAAGATTCCGTTTGGAATTAATAACATTATTATCAGTTTCGTGAATCTGAATATGATTAGTCATTGTTGCAAGAATTTCAATTATTTCACTATAAAACGTTTCCACGGGTTTGTTTCCTTGGTTGAGACCGTGTAGGTCTCTTATTAGTGACGTTTCGTTACGTTTGTCGGAGTAGTGAATTATAAGGTTTTGTCTTATTTGAGACCAATCTAGTGGTGTCCCGTGCATATTTAAAACTTCGTTGGCGGGACCAACGATTTTATTTCTTATTGTTCGCAACAATATTTGACCGTAAGGAGTGTTACGAGTACACTTTATAATTTCTAATATTTCTTCTACGTTATTTATAAATTCGAATAGCAATCTAGGGTTTCCATCATAATGGGGAAGATCTTTGATTGTATCAGATACGCGAAGAGAATTAAAAATGTCCATGGTAGTTACCGACTGTGCTTGAAATGTTTGAGCAACTGGAGGTATAACTGTTGGGGGTGTTGGTGGAACAGGAGGATTTGGACCCATTATATTACTATCGGTTAACGTTAAATCAAGTTGGCTTAATTTACTAATGTTACGCCAATGAATGATCGAATTATTTAAATCAAAGTTATTATTATCACTTAAATCTATACTATTTGAATTACCTAAATCTATATTATTTAAATTATCTAATTTATTTTAATTCAATATATTTCCGTCCTGAATATTTGTTAGATTGTTCTTATTAATCTCAATTTTTAGTTTTAGAAAATTTAATTTATCAAGAATGGAATTAGGTATGGAATAAGGTTTAGGTCTATTATTATCTTTTGACATTTACTTGATTACTTGCAAAGAATAAAAATATAAATTGACTTACGTATTAAAAATGGTGAGCTGAATCCAACCCATAACTTGTAGATTTTCAGATAAGCACAATTAGGTTGATACCTTGAGTCGTCCTTTTCAGAAACTTGTGTCTAATGTTTAGCCAATATTCTCTTGATTTATCCAGAGACTTTGGTCAATAATCCTTCGACCAGTTTCAGGAACACACTAACACAATTCACTTATTTCACAATTCACACTATATTATTATTATTTTCAACTTAAATTTTATTGCGCCTAAGGCAGCCTCACCTTAGGTTTGATTATGGCTTGTTTCACAATAATTATAAGTTGAATAGAGTTTATAGTCAATTAACCGTTGACTTTAAATTATCGATTTACCGTCGAGTTTTTAATTTAATGCGAATAACGAAACTTGGACAAACTTGAGCTTACCCTACCGACTGCGCCAGATAAGTTATTGGATTGAATTAATTTAAAAAAAAAAACAATTTTATAATTTATTTCTTTAGTATTTAGTTTTATTATCAAAATAATTATGAACATCTTCGATTTATTATTAGGCTATTTATACAAAATTACATAGATATGGTTTAAACATGATTTCTAATTTAGCATTTAAATTTGAAAAACAATTATTGAGAAATTTTAAGTTAAATTAAATTATTATTGAAAAATTACATAATTGCTTATTTAGCATTTAATATTAAATTTGGAAAACAATTATTGAGAAAGTTAAATAAAATTATTATTGCAACGTTTACAAAGTTATTTAGAATTTATTTAAAGTTCAATTTATTTACAGAGTGTAATAAAGGTAAAAGTGCAATGTAAGCTTTAAACAGGTTGATTGACTGTGTTACTGGAATATGTAACTCACGCAAGAGTACCAATACTGTAATATTTTTGTGAATTTTCAATTACTTTGTTCAATATGTTAGAAATAGCCATCAACTTATCAGTTTTCAATCGCTCGCTTTTAGTGTGTATGTTATCAAAACGAAGGTAACTGAGAATAATCAAAAATCTTATTTGTGACATTGTTGCTCTAAATATGTCTCTGTCTGTACCATCTTTTACAAATAATAATGTCGTATCTTTATGGTTGGATTTAAAGACTGCAGTATATATTAGTAATCCCAAAAATGCCTTCAAATATCATCACCAAAAATTAAAGACCATTAAAAAAATTAAAACCATTTTTACCATAATAATAATTTGCTTTTGAATAATTTGGTATTTCAGATTGTTTTTCATAATTATTGGTAAGTTCATTACTAGAGGATTTTGTAACTGTTAAATTTTGGTGCATTTGACCTACATTTTCACTGTGCACCAATTCGTCAACCTCAGAATCATATTCGTCTTCTGATGAAGTATTATGAAAGCTTGATAGGCAAAAATTTGGATCTCTAATTTCATCTTCGTCAGAGAAAACATCCAATAATCTTGAAACATTTTCTTCAAAATGAGGATCGTAGATATTCAATTTATTTTCTGCCATTGTAAATATAAATCGTTCTTGCATTAACCAAATCGAATTCGCTGTATTAAAATTAATAAAAAAATGTATTCAAGCTTAACATTTTAAAATTTTTTAACTTTGAGAATTTTTACATTACAAGAATATTATTTTAAGTAATCATCACTTTTTTATGCACCTGACATAAAAAAAAAAATAATGTACAATTTTATCTTCAAATAAATAACTCATGTATAAATAACTAATAAATATTCATGTATGTGGTGTAGACATTTTTCTTCGAATAAATAACTTATTCTTGTATGTGTTGTGAACATTTTTCTTCAAAAAAATAGCTTACCTTTGTACCTGACATAATTTTTACACCACCGACCATTAACCAACCACTTGCACTAGGTTTCGAACTGCTAAATCACTTGCGTTAGGTAGACGCCCAAAAAAGTACTGAATAATCATTTGAAAAAATACACATAACTGATAGATTATGTTGCTGGACACATTGTTGCGAGAAATAATACAAAACATTTTTTTTTGGTCTAAAATTGACAAACTGACATTGGTTAAAAGGTTTTTAAGAGTAACTATTGCCTGTGAAGAAAAATCTAAGTGTCTTTTATATATTATATGTATATCTTTCAGTAACTTGCTTTTTTGTTTTAGTAATTTTTTAAGTTTGGTTGAATAATATTTGTTTATATAATACTTGTTTATGTGTTTAGTGATTGTTTCGTTCATTGTATCTTTAATAATTTAATTTAATTTAAACAAGTGAGCCTCAATTTTGTCAAGGGATATTTTCGGTGTTTAAAATTTGGTTGTTATAAGTTTGGAGTTCTTTTTCTAAGTTGTTATTCAGTTTTCTTTTAAACCTATTCCAATTTGTTTAGTAGAACAGATATTTATCGCTGGTAAATTAAGATTACTGTGTGTTAAAATATTTTCTTTATTCAGAGTAAAAATACCACAGATAGCATTATGATCACAGCTATTATATGCTAGTGCGGTCAGTGTATTGTTAGGTGATTCTATTTTTTCATCTATTAACATTAGATCTAAGTACGAATTACAAATAGAAAACATTGGTGTATCCGGTATTAAGAGCTTGCTTTTATATTAAATTTTATTGGTGTTTAACCAATTATATAGAGTTGAACCTCGTCTGTTATTAGAGATATTATTCCAAGAGGCATGATTTGCGTTAAAGTCCCCTTCAATAATATAATAATATTTGCTATCGGATAGGTTTAATATCTGGAATACATTATTAAGTTCACCTATAAATTTAGATTGATTTCTTTCTGTTCGAAGCATATAAGTTTAAATTTAAAATTAAGTTTCGCCAAGGTGGAGAGTATCAAACTTTTATTTTCTGTGAAATGCATAACAGAAAATCTTTTATTATACTCAAGTTTGACACTCGAAATCTTTTATCAGCTCAAGTTTTACACTCGAAGAGAAAGGTCGTATAGAGTTTTTAATAAAATTTAGTGGTTAATGGTTCCTTTCAAATTAAATAAGAGTACAAAATCATTTTTTATATTTTTATTTTTTATTTTATTTTATTTCTCAACAATTTAAAATTTTTTTAGTAAATTTTTGATATAATATACATTTTTTTTTTCCTTTACTATTCCTATTTTAATTATTTATATACATTAAAATTTTGTTGCATTTTTTTTTAAAACTTAAAATTAACTTCATACATTCTTTTTTTTAATATTAACTAATGAAACTTAACTTATTCTTTTTTTTTGTTGTACCTTAAACTTAACTTATTTTTATTTTTTGTTTTTTTTTGTTAGTAATTGGTAATTATATATAAATTTAGCACACTTGGAATATATACACAATTTGGTATAATTCTTTCTACCTTATAATCTAACACTGCATAATTATTTTTAATATAATTGTTCTGTTTTTTTTTTTGTATTAATATTTTAATATTTATATTTCAATTTTTTAATTTCTATTTTATTTTTACGAATTTTAATTTTTTTTTTTAAATCACAAATATTGTTTTTGTTTACAAAAGTGCGACTGAACTACACTTCAAATGATCAAACAATAGATATCCGTCCTTTTCATACATTCACATTTTTTCTGATAGACTATATTGTTTGTTATTCTATTAATTTTCTACCTCATTTTGCTATGTTTACATTAAGCATTATTTAAGTATCGCGTTTACATGACTCGTAGTTGACTTTGAATTGAAATTACTTTCAATAAGGAATTAAAAACTTTTGAAAGTATTTTGCAAACTTTTTGTTTTCTGTGGTGACTACTAATGCTTAATATTTTTTTTATTTAATATTATTTATTAATTATTAGTATTGATTGTTTATCTTTTAATATTAATTAATTGGTAATTAAGTGCCAGTAAGTGATTATTTATTGATCATGGCACTCAATATTAATATTCCATTAATTTTTTTATTTACTCTTCGTTTGTCAAATTCTTTAAATACTTGAATCTTTTGGTTTTCGTGTATTTTATTTATTTATTTTTTTTTTCTGATTATATTATTTATATATTTTCAAACCCATTGTTGCTATTAATCATTGCCAATTTTAGCGTAAATTTTTGTAATATTCGTGGTCTGCAGTCGAATTTTCTTGCTCTCCAAGACCACCTCAATTTAATTAAAAAACCAGCAATATTAACATTATGTGAGACCCAGGTGGTTGGCCAAGACGACAACTTTGTCGTTGACAATTACTCGTTTGTCTCTCATTTTGTGCCTCATAGGGCAGTCGCTCTTTATATTAGAAATGATGTCGCTTACAGCGTTCTGCACAAATATAAGTGTTCCAACCAAATGTTCCACTACATTTGGATAAAATTTATTGTTGCTAGACACGTCATTCATTTATGTTACTTATACAGGTCTCCAAACTCTAGTGAACTGGAGTCTATTTCGGAGATTGAAAATCTCACCAACCAGATTAATGAAATTTTGGAATTAAATCCACAATCTGAAATTGTTGTGGCTAGTGATTTCAATATCCATAAAAGAAACTGGCTTCACTACTCCAATGACAATTCTCCTAGTCAAAAGTTAATTGGGAAACAAGTTGAGCTTTTCGCTTCATTATTCCATCTTACTCAACTTGTCCAAAATCCCACTAGAATTCCCGACCGTGTAGACCAGGTTTGTCATCTCCTGGACCTGTTTCTGACTAGACATCCTGAGAAATACAAGGTCTCAGTTAGCTCTCCTCTTGGTTGTTCCGACCACTGCTTGATTAATATTAGCTTTGAGCTTAGCACTCAGACCAGTCAAAGACCTGTACCAAAAAATAGTATGCCGTTATAGCCATGTTACCCTGGAAGGTTTAAATGAATTTTTTAAAGCTTTTGATTGGTCTTTAAGCTTTAGCAACAGAAACGTTGACTTTGCAACCAATGCGATTAGTGAAATAATTCTTCTAGGGATGAGAGCTTACATACCTCACTCAATGAAAAGTATTAAAAGGCCACCCAAATCTTGGTTTAATCGCACTTGTGCAAATGCAATATCTAAAAAGGAGGAAGCTTTTCAAATCCACAAGAGTGATAGGACTGAAACTAATAGGGCGAGCTATATCGCGTTTAGAAACTGGTGTAGGAGAGTTATCAACAAGCAAAAGTTGTTGCACAACAGACGGCTGAGAAGACAACTTTTGCATCTTCCTAAAAATAGCAAATCCTTTTGGACCTATGCTAAGAGCCTTAACGGTAAAAGTGGCGGTTCCTCGTTTCCGCCTTTGGTTGATAACAATGACGAAATTGTATCCGATCCCAAAGAAAAAGCAGATTTATTTGCCAAAAATTTCGCCTCCAATTCAACATTGCCCCAGTCAACACAAGTACCATGCATTCTCCCCAAGGTTAACTGCTCCTTAGGTAGAATTTCTTTCAGAACTCATGCAGTTCTTAAAGCTCTTAAAAATTTTGATACAAAAAAGTCAGCTGGTCCAGATGGCATTCCTGCCACGTTTTTAAAAAATACTTTTTCTACTATTGCGAAACCATTGCGCAATCTCTTCCATTTATCCCTCTCTTCGGGTAGATATCCTACCCAGTGGAAGACAGCGCACATACATCCCATCCCCAAAAAGGGAGAAAAAAGCGATCCCTCAAACTACCGCCCTATTGCTATCACCTTGGCTCCTCTTTAAATAATGGAAACTTTAATAAATAGAAAGCTTCTGAAATATCTACATGACAAAGGATTAATTCATGATCGTCAATATGGGTTCCGAACCCATAGGTCAACGGGTGATCTCATGACACGCATCTGTGAAAAGCTCAACATCAACAAAAAATTTATAAATAAATTCCTAAAATTTTCTCAATTCGTTTTTAGAATTTACATGTACATGAAAATTTGAAATGGCACTTTTATTTCCTGGTTGATTATGGGTCTCTCCTGTTAACATCCATCCAAAACTGGGTTTTTAAGCAATAGGTGTCTTTTTGGGACCCTTTTTAACACCTTGCTGCATTATTCGGGTAAAAACATCCCTACCCAAATCGATAATGTGATTCCACTCATGATTTTTGATATACATAGTTGGCAGAATTTGTGTTAATTTTTTCATGATTAATCCCTCAATATGAAATTCTTGATTTCCATTGATCGGCTTGATGTTGAAAATGGCCCGTTTTTTTGATTTGGTGTAAATTTTCTTGACTTATGCCTTCAACAATTACAATGACAAATTTTTTGGGTATTTGAAAGGTTTGTGCCTTTTTTTCTATTAGAAAAGAAACTTCCGATCCCTGTTCTACCAGAGCCCATACTATCGTTTCCTCACCAGAAAGTCCAACAATTTTCACGACTGCTGTAGCGAGCAATATTTGGTTCCAAGGATTTCTTTTTGCAACGTACGATCCATAGTTGTTTGATGCGACACATTCTGTAACCCTTTGATTTTTTGGACTTTCCGGATTGAGTACACAGTTATTAGATGTGATATTTTGAGGAGTAGCAGGATTATTAGCCAGGTTTGAATTTCTCGCCTGGGTTGGAACATTAGATGTTGACATGTTTGAGTTGAGATGCAATAATGTATGATGCAATTTTTGGAAATGGTAACATCTATTATTGATGGAGCATCTTTACGACATATGTCCATGTGACAGGCAATTTCAACAACATAAACCTTTGCTAATGACTTCCACAAGTTTTTTTGGTGTGAACCCAAAAAATTGGTTGAATTTCCTTAGCAGATGATCACCTACGCATATTGCGCAAGTTGCAATTTGTTGAGCTGACATGATGGATGGTGGTGGTCCGAAATTTTTTTTTTTAAAGATAACATATTTTTTTTGTAACGCTATTCTATTTTCTTCTAAAGCCCTGAATCTATTCTCAATGAATTTTTCTAATTCAGCTCAAGATTGCAGCTCTTCATCCTCACTTATCGCTTGTTCCTATAATTGTTGAGTATAGGTTGGTAACTTCTGCACTGTCAGAAATACGGTTATAGGCTCCCATTCATCATCATCGATACTTAAATTTTTTAATGTTAACATGCATTCGTTGGTAGTATCTAACAATTTGCGAATACCGTGCGGCCGCTCTTGTTGGATTACGGGCTTCGTCAATAACCTTCTCAGCTGTGTGTTGACCAACATCCTTTTATTCTTGTATCGATCATTTAGAATGTCTCACACTGCTTGGTAATTGCAATCTTTTACCAAAAAATGGCGTATTAAGTTCTCTGGTTCACCTGCTAAATGTAACTTTAAATACTGCAGCTTCTGTTCTGGAGGCAGACTTTTATTCGTGTGAATTAATGACGTGAAAAGATCGTGAGAAAGGCCATTTCTCATATACTTCAGTAAATTTTTCCAACGATATTTTGGGTAATTTTATGTGATTCTGACAATGCTCTTTTTGTTGTTATGTGGTGTCCAACAAGTTCGAATTAGACACATCTTTATTCTGCACATTCACTCTGTTCGAAATATCCTCGTAAACAGTTAGAACTAACTCCTGTACGATTCCATAATGGTCTTCTGTTACGTACTCTTTTCCGTTAAATTCCGTTTTCTACTCATATTGTAATGCATTTATTAATTCTTTGTGTTTCGTCTTGAAGTCGACTACAACTCTTCTAATAATTTTTTATAATATTTCTCACCTCTCGTGATCTTTTCTCCTCTGTTGAATCTAGCCACAAGCGCCTCGATCAACTCCTTTTGAGATAGTTGAACCTTAAGCAGCTTGTCCATTTTAACGTTTTTTTTGGATTTTGGATTAAGCAAACAATAATTTTTATTTTTTAATACTTTTACTTATAAGTATTAATTTTATATTATTAATAATACTTTTAATTTTATAAGTATTTATTATTCAATATTACGAAAGTAAGTTTCCTAACCGATCTCAAATTTACTATCAAATCTTCTGCTTTAAATAAAGGTTCAATTGTAATTGTATGTTTTTAATATGTATAAAAAATGTTTTTAAAAAATACATATGATTAAGATTTAGTGCTGATATACGATAATATATAATTATAAATACATAAAATGAATTAACTTACAGTTTTGGTTCTACTGTTGGATGTACTCGTTGACCGATTACCGTGCCGATTTCCGCTAACTCGTTTGTTAATGAGTATTATTTCACTGATGTGAATTGATATTGAATATTTTAATATTGTCACTGTTTTAAGGTTTAATATTGTCACTAGTCTTAATGTTCAATACTGTCGCTAGTTTTAATAATTTTTAATAATTTTTTATTTTTTCGAATTAATTTCACTATTTAATATATTTTCTTTAAACGTTAATATAATTTTAGTTTTAAAAAAACATACACCATAACAATTAAATTTAATTTCATAAAAATTCAAATTAATTTCATGTAAATCAAAATACAGATTTGTAATAAGCTTTTCACTTTATATTTTCAATATGACAATTTTAATCTCGAACTAATTTTAATCTATAGTAATTAATTAATCTAAAGATCCGGCTCGAAAGACCAAATTTTTTGTGCACTACAAAAATTATATATTTATGTACTGTAAAATTTCAAATTTTTGAAAAAGAAAAAAACGAACTGTTTTTTTTGCTTTTCCAAAATTTGTTTTAATTCGAACTAGCTTTTTTTTAAACGTACGATAACGAATAATTTCAAAATTTACAATTTAACTTTTTATAAATTCGACTTAAACGGTTTAGGATTAACGTTTAATACAAGTTCATTAACCTTAACATTATAATACTCAAGTATATAAGAAAAATATGATTATTACATAAGAAAGTGTATAAAGTTACATGATAATTGAAATTGATTAATATTGAAATTGACATTGAAATTGAAATTGAAATGTTTAGTTAAAATCAAATGTTGGTAGTACTGACAATCAATAAAAGATTAATTTTGACATTAAAGTATTTTTGACAAATAAGAATATTTACAAATGCAAATATACAAAATAAATATAACTTATACAAACCTTATTTCTTTATTTAATAAATTCTAAAATTTAAGTTAATTGCATTTGTTGATGTCCAAAGCAGATGCCGAACCCACTGATGGTGATTTTGATCAGTTGCTGATGTTGCTGAGTAATTTCAGATAAGTATAAATTGTTGTAACTGAAAAATTATGATTCTTTGTGATTGTTTTAAGTTTAGGTTGAAGACTGAGCAACTTCTTCATGTCTGAAAAAATTCCACTTAAGAATCGTATTACTACAGATGCTGCTCCAAACAGGGTTGAGCAAAGTAGCAATTTTAGAAAGATTACCACGTATAAAGAAATGACCTTTATGCTGAATTACTTCAAGATAATATATGGTTGTAAAAAGTAACATTTTCAACGGATATTATGACAAAATTAAACGAATTAAATCTAAATAAAAGAAAAAAAATAACATCACGTTTCTACTGATCTTACGTTTTTACGGAAAATTTTAATTGATCTTATTACTTCACAGAAGATTCTATGAAAATTTTCTATAAGTATTAAGATCAGTTCAATGTTAAAATTGGGTTTTGGTTCAGTTTAATGTTAAAATTGGTGAAGAGTTCAGTAGTATTAATGAACGAAACAAATTCTAAATAATTTTGAATTAAATCTAGATTTGCAAGCGAATAACAAAACGATTGTTGACATGATTACCTCTGTTCATACCTTTAAAACAAAATTGGAAATGTGGATAGCTCAATTAAATAAAAAAGATCTAAAACATTTTTCAAATCTAAGAGATGAAGCTGGTGCAAATATAGAAGTTTATAGTTATTACGAATTTGGCAACATGTTAAAAAGTTTTTTGATCATAGAATACTCTCTTGTTTCGCCTCCATATATTTATGTGAATCACCATTCTCTCACATGTATTATATAAATTAAAATAATATACCCTGTTTACCGATAAACATTTGGACGACTGTTTATGCTTAACTATTAGTAATTACGAACCGAACTACATCAAAATTGCTAAAATATTGAATGCCAGACATCTTAATGATCTTACCAATAAAATTTATTTTGAATTTAAAACTAAAGATTTCAATTTTTCTACATATCTATGTATTTTTCAGTAAAATTTTGATTTAATAAAACATATTTTAATTTTAAATAATTTACTTTAAAAAAAAATATTATGCTGAATTTTTTATATTTGACTTCTTATAATAAAATTTTACGTATGGTTGATCGCTATTAGCTAAGAGAATAAAAGTGGCCCCAAGGTTATTTAAGTTGATCACACTTGTAAACTAAATGGAAATGTGTCTAAAACAGATTCAAAGATTCCACGAGCCCTCAACCATGAATAAGTTCAATAAAAGCTGTTAATAATAACCTCAAACGCTGTCCGAGGTTCTTTTA
This sequence comes from Poecilobothrus nobilitatus, assembly GCA_947095535.1. Lineage (NCBI taxonomy): Eukaryota > Metazoa > Arthropoda > Insecta > Diptera > Dolichopodidae > Poecilobothrus > Poecilobothrus nobilitatus. Next base: position 171,811,219 of record OX352772.1, read on the forward strand.
TTGTTTTGTAACAATTTGAGTTGCTCAAGATCTGCCATAAATTTTATTTTACACTTTTAGTGGGATCGATTTCTTTCGATAAAAACATATTATTTATTACATATTTAAAAACTCTTTACATTATATTTTCATACTTTTTATTTTTAAATGAAACGCATAACTTTTATTTAAAAGTATTTTAAGTTTTAGTTTTTATAAATACATAATATGTATGCATGGATGTGAGAATTTATTTAAAATTAAATTTAAAAGTATTTCAGTTTAAACAATTAATATTTAATGTAATAGTACAATATATTATAAGAATTACAGATTTATTTTATTAAATTTCAATAATTTGTAAGAACAATCTAATATATAAGGAAGAAATTCTGTTTGTTTGTTTATTTGGGCCGGATTCACGTAAAAACCACCTGTCGAAACAGTTCGACCGATTAAGTTGAAAATTTGCACAAATGTTCTTCTTAGCTTTTCGGGTACGAAGAAATATAGTTGCAATATATTACCCGGATTCAATAGAAGCTCACCCAGGTGATTTGGTTACGATCCATTAACCCGTTTCGACACTAGGGCTCAACGAAGTTTTTTAATTTCTTTGTCGTCGCGCTTAAACGGTTTGACCAATTGAGTTCAAAATTTACAAAAGAGTAGATGTTCACGCCAGAAGTCCACTCAATTGATTTATTTACGATCCAGTAACCAGTAATCCAGTAACCATTAAAAGTGTAGCTCTTTACCACAGAAGCTTACTGAGTTAATTTGGTTATGATACATTAACCCATTTCAGCATCAGGCCTCAATGAAGGTTTTAATTTTTTTTTGTTGTCGTGATTAAACCGTTTATCAATAGAAAATTGGCACAAGTATTGCACTTTAAGACAGAAGCTCATTCAATTAATTCTGCCGTGATACATTAACCCATTACATTAATTTTTGTCTAATTTGGCAGATTGAATTTACGATTCTAAATAACGCTTCTGATAAATTTCGTTAACCATTTCCACACGAGTGGAATATTTTCTATTAAAAATATTCTGGCCAATTTTTGTAATGTTATTATATTATTAAAAAGATATTTTCAACACTCTTTACTTTTGTCTATTTTGTTTTTAATATTCTATAAAAAGCTTTCAATATAAATTTCTAATATACAATAGTAATTAAAATAACCTTTTTAACTATTTTAAAAATACTGTGTTTAAGTTTTAACAACATAACATTTTCGGTCGTTATTAAAAAATAGAATCTCCTCCATACGACAATCGTCATATTATCATTCAGAAATGAATTACTAACATGTGGTTTACCTAAATACATAAGATGCATGTGTATAATATATTTCTCAGAAAATACCATTAACCATTAGGCCCGGCGGGTAGAGGGATAGAAATACTAGCAGTAAGGTATTCTTGTGGTAAGAGTCCACTCCATTCCAATACTTCCTGTCCAATCCAATACCATACAAATCCAGTAGCGTTTGACCCAGAATGGGCGGCTTTCTGGTCTGCGTCTGATCCCGAAGGGACGGCAGAGAAAGTACCTAACCCAAGGTATAAATGGGAACCAAAATGCAATAAACAAAACTCAAGGATTGAATATCCCAGGTGGCAGACCAATTGATCTGGAAAATCCACTCTCTTCGGAGATAGGTCCCATGGATTCTGGGGGGACCATTTATTGCCTAATAGTTTTAATTTTGAGAGGAGTAATCGTACGAAAAGAACTCCTCCAGAAACAACGACAAGAAGTAAAGTATCAACAGAAGAAAGTAAAACACATAGAACACCAGCAAAATCTGTTCAAACAAAAACACCTATTACGAAGATTAACTTTAAAAATGTGATTCCGAACAAACTAATATATTCACAAACTGAGCAAAGTTTTTATCATGAAATCAACTGGAAGAAACGGTAAGTATATTGCAGCAACATATTAAAGTTTTAGAGGAAAAAATTATGGATGAACTCATATGGATGAAAAAAGAAAGTCAACTACACCACCGGCACTAACTACCTATGAAACTGATGAGGAAGAGCTTACAAGGGAAACCGACTGGATCCTAAAAAGGAAATCAAAAAAACTTAAAGCTGAAGCTGGTCCTGAAATTTATGCAACGGCAGCAGCCGGAACACCGGAAAATAAAACCTCTAACTAAAAAAATATCGGGAAAACATATTTACCACCACCTATAATGGTTCCGGGTATTGAAAATTTTAATGAACTAAAGAATATTATTAACCAAAAAACAAACAAGCAATGCAAGTACAAATCGCTCAACAATAGTGTTTGGAAGATTAACGTAGAAGATGATGATGCGTACAGGATAATAACTAAGGAATAGTCAAAAAAAGAAATGCAATTAAAATAATGGTGAGAGGATTACACCCTTCATACAATGCTAGTGATATAGTTGAATACTTGAAAGAAAAGGGATTCAAAATTCTAGAAGCAGTTAATATTATTAAAAAAGAAAAATTTGACAATAGTACTGGTGTAATAACAATTAAAAAAAGAGGCTTACCATTATTTATGCTCACATTTCACAACCAAGAAAACTTAGAAAAAATCTGTAGAATCACTTCTACAATGAGTATAGTAGTTAAAATTGAACCACTGAGAAAAAAGTCAACACTTATACCACAATGCAAACGATGTCAAGTATCGGTCACACACAGGCATATTGTAACAATGATTTTACCTGTGTACACATTAAAAAAGAACAAAACCTAAATTTGTTAATTGTCGTGGTGATCACCCTGCAAGTTATAGAGGTTGTCCCATCGCAAAAAATCAACAACAAAGCAAACGAACACACGCAATAAACAGAACAAAATAGTCTTGAGCAAAGAAGGTAAAGGAAATACATTAAGACAACCAGTTACTCCAAATATACAAACTGGGAATACTAAGTCATATGCACAAATAGCTAAAAACAAACAACAAGAAGAATCCTCTATGAAAGAAACACTTAATACTATTTTGCAGAAAATGTATGACCAAGACGTTTCTCTCCAAAAACTACGGAACGAGATAGCGAAAATAACGAAAAAAAGCAGACAAACGAGTGCCAAACAAACACATGGAATCCCACATGCCACATGGAATGCAAACGGAATTTACCAACATGTTCCGAAACTTGAAATATTTTTAATGAATGAAAATATTGATATATGCCTGATTTCTGAAACACACCTAAAAAAAGAGACAAATCTAAAAATAACCCGTTATGAATGTTATTATACTCCAAATTATACTGATAAAGCGAGAGGAGGGTTAGCAGCGATAGTCAAAAATAATATGAAGCACCATGAATAACCGAAAATAGGAAATTGCCAAAACAAACAACAACAATTAGTATATGGACTAAAAATAAAAACTTAAGATAGTAGCCATATACTGTCCGCCAAAACACTCGCTAAGTAAAGATGATTACTTTAACTTGTTCAAGTCACTAGAAAATAGCTTCATTATAGGTGGCGATTTTAATGCCAAACACACCTACTGGGGCTCGAGACTAACATCTTCAAAAGGTAAGGAGCTCTACAGACTGGCTCGAAAATATAGGTGCGACTTTTTCTCATCTGATTCACCAACCTATTGGCCCACAGATCCATCAAAAACACCGGATCTTAACGACTTTTTTGCTATAAAAGGAATGAGAAGTAGATGTGCAAAGTTATAATGATTTATCATCTGACCACACTCCAGTAATAACGAGTGATAAAGATGTAAAACAAAAGGAAAATATACGAAGTTTAGCAAACAAAAAACCGATTGGAATAAATTTAGAAGGAAACTTCAAATAAACAGAAGATCGTTGCACATTAGAAATTAAAAGGGGAGCAGAGGAGAGTACACCGTCAGTATGTGCGAGCATACAATACAGAACCAGCTATCTAAGAGAAATAATTGAACTTATCCAGCAAAAAAGAAGGGCTAGAAGGTAATGACAAATAACAAGATTTGCAAGTAATAAAGCCCATTTAAATCAGCTGAGCAGTAGACTAAAAAAAAAATTAATAAGTTCAAAAATGAGTCTGTTAATATGTTTCTCAGTAAATTAACAGCTACTGAGAGCAGATTATTCATTATGGAAAGCTGCAAACCGGCTGAGAAGACCAAAGATTCAAAACCCACCGTTGAAAATCGAAGATGGGAAATGGATTGGAAACCCAAAAGACCTGTCAAATGTTATCAAACCATTCCCGCAAAGGGCAGCTGATGGAAATACGGATATCATAGCAAAAATTGATGTAGAGGAAATACCGTATGTCACCTTGAAAGAACTGAAAGATGTGTATATAAATAACCTCAGTAACAATAAAAGTCCAGGTTATTATCGTATTTCCGGCAAAATTATAAAATAACATTCCAGTTGCACGTTTTCTAAAACTACAGCATATTATTAACTTGCTTGCTTCAAATTAAAGTATGTATCTCGTATTTGGAAAATAGTAATTGTTAAACCTAAGCAAGGCAAACCTCTAACACAAGTATCATCTTATCGCCCAATATCTTTACTGTCAATAATTTCAAAGATTTTTAAGAAAATATTGCTGAAAAGGCTTACTGTAATTATTAAGTAAAGAAATTTAGTTCCATCACATCAATTTGGATTCAGAAATAACCATTCAACACTAGATCAGGTCTATCGCATACAGATATAATGGAAACAACATTTGAGGAAAAAAAGTCTGCTCTGCTATCTTCTTGGATGTTGCCTAGGCATTCTATAAGTTATGGTACGAAGTTCTCAAGTTTAGACTTCACAGAGACCTACCTAGACAATATTTTGAAGTATGAGTCAACCACGTCTAAGCAATAGATACTCCAGAGTTCATTATGGAACTGAATACTCAGACTTAAAAGCGATAACGGCAGGTGTTCCGCAGGGAAGTGTTTTCGTGCCTGTATTATATCTATTGTTCATAAGAAATATCCCTCAAGATTATAATGTTACTACAGCTTATTACTATAGACTTTTGCAGATGATTCTGCGATTCTCGCCGTCGGAAATTGTATTGCTGACGCCACAAATAAATTGCAAAACGCAATAAATAAAATAACAACGCAAAAATGCCGAATCAAGTTAAACGAAACTAAATCAACACATATAAAGTTTATGTTCAAAAAGATAGTCAATCTTCTTGTATTCATAAATAACCAAATTATACCTTAAGCTAACACTGCCAAATACTTGGGTATGAACTTGGATGCTAAGCTAAAGTGGAATGAGCACATAAAGAAAAGAAAAGAGGAGCTAAACATTAATTACAGGAAATTGTACTGGTTACTAGGACTTAAATGAGAGTTGTCAGTAGAAAATAAAATCTTGCTGTACAAACAGATATTAAAACCAGCCTGGACGTACGGGCTGTGCAAAAATATTAAATATCAATATAATCTAAACCTTTCAAAACAAAGTAAACGGAGTAAAGTAAACACGGAGTTGTAAACGCCCCTTGGTATATACACAACAAAGACCTACATCGAGATCTACAGATCTAATTGGTAACTGAAGAGATTAGAAAGTTTGTGGTAAAGCACTACCAGCGATTGCGGATACATGAGAACGTCAAAATGAAAGCTGTACTGGATGTTGATATTCGTCGGCTGAAAAAAAGGAAACCACAAGAGGTACTACAATGAACGATGGAAACATATTTTATATAATACAAGGAAAGGTGGTTTTAGTCGGTAAGAATCCGGCATGCTGCAGCAGAACACGGATTCTACAGTATCTTTTGAAATATGTACATATTATATGTATAATGTGCTTATGTTTAAAAATACTATAATCACAATAAATTAAATTAGAACACATATTTACATTTCTGTACAGTATTTAATCAAAAATGAGTTATGTATGTACTCATGTATGTACTGTGTGTACTTTACAGAACAGAAACGTTACATTCTTGTCAATATACAGTTTTTCCACATATTTTTAGCATATATCAGTTTGAAAACGTAAACAGAGCTTGAGATGTAGTATGCATTTAATAAGAAGTTTTTTCAAAATTTGAAGAGCTGTAACGGTGAGGCTATATAAAAAAATTGTTCTACAACGTTGCTCCTATGCAATAGCAAGAACCTATTTATTGAGCTCCTATGCAATTTGCAATAGCAAGAGCCTAGACGAACGGACAAAGTGAAACTTTTCGGATTGAAATTTTATAAAAATGTGCATACAAGGAAAATATGAAGTGTCATTACTTTATTGCATTACGGTAGTCCCCGACTTACGACCGTTCGACTTACGACTATTCGCACTTCCGACCAATTTTATTCGTACAAAATGCTAAAAGAAAACGAACAGATAAAATATATATATGTACTATTTACATTTTTTTAACGGATTTATTATAAGATTTTTTATCACAACATTCTTAATTTACGGTTGCTAAGGAAATATTTCATAACAACACAAAAACTAAAAAAATATGATCCATATTTTTTTAAATTAATAATACGCAATTGTTTAGTTTTACATTACATATTTTAATTCTTGTGTTACAGTCGCAATTTTTTTAAGTGAATAATTTTATATCATCCTAAAAATGGCTGGAACGAGTAAAAATAGAAATAAAAGAAGTGTTATAGACTTGGAAACCAAACATAAATTAATTGTGCAATTTGAAAATGGTAAAAAAGTGAAAGATATAGCACATGATCTTAAACTATCTCATTCAACAATATCCACGATTTTAAAGAATAAAAAACGAATTTTGCAATCTGTTCAAGAATCGGCATCTATGAAATCTACAATAATAACCAAAAATAGACAAGGCCCGATACATGATATGGAAAAACTATTAGTGATTTGGATGGAAGATTTAATTCAAAAACGAATTCCTCTAAGTCTCGCAATCATCCAAAATAAAGCACTTAGTCTTTTCGAAATGTTAAAATTAAAGGCAGGTAAAGACTATAATCAGACTTTTAGTGCAAGCCATGGCTGGTTTCAAAGATTTAGAAAGAGAGCAAATTTTCAAAATGTAAAAATTAGTGGAGAGGCAGCCAGCGCTGATAATAAAGCTGCTGAGGAGTTTGTACTTAAATTCGACGAGTTTCTACAAGAGAATAATTATACAAAGGAACAAATATTTAATGTAGATGAGACCGGTCTATATTGGAAGAAGATGCCTGAACGTACGTACATTCATAAGAACGAAAAAAGTATGCCAGGGTTCAAAGCTTTTAAGGACCGAATAACGGTTTTATTAGGTGGAAATATTGCTGGTTACAAATTGAAACCTTTTGTAATACATCGCGCTAAAAATCCAAGAGCATTTAAAGGTGTAAATATTAAAATGTTACCAGTGCATTACGAATCAAATAAAAATGCATGGATGACACAATTACTTTTTGAGCACTGGTTTACGAAAATATTTGCAACAGAAGTAAAAGAATATTGTAATCAACAAAAGATTCCTTTTAAAATACTTTTATTGCTAGATAATGCACCTGGACATCCACCGCACCTATGCGACTTACATCCGAACATTCAAATTATGTATCTGCCTCCAAATACTACCAGTATTTTCCAACCCATGAATCAGGGTGCTATAGCTACATTTAAGGCCTATTATTTAAAAATTACATTTTCTCAAGCAATTATGGCTCTTGAAGAGGGGATGTCTTTAAAAGAATTTTGGTCCAAGTATAATATTCTTCAAGGAATCAAAAATATAGGTAGTGGATGGGAAGAAGTCACGCCTTCCTGTATGAGCGGAATATGGAAAAAATTAACAAAACGATTTGAAGAATCTACTAGTTCGTCCATTGAAAATGAAGTTGATATTGAGCAAATTACAGATCAAATCGTAGAGCTTGGCCAGCAGCTAGATCTTGAAGTTGGCAGTGAAGATATTAACCAACTTATTGCATACGAAGTGGATGACCTAACGAACGAAGATCTATTGGGAATTGAAGAACAATGTGTTGCAGAAGGCCAAGATAAAAGCAAACCAGATGAGGAAGAAAGCCAACAAAAAAAATTCTCAACAAAAGAAATGAGTGCTGCTTTTCACCAAATTAATAAGGGAATGTTAAAATTAGAACAAATGGATGCAAATGAAGAGCGATTCTCAAAAGTAAATAAGTTAGTTCAGGAAAACTTGGCTTGTTATCAAGAAATTTACCGGAAAATGAAAGCTCAGACTGTTCAAACGACATTACATAGATATGTTGAAAAAACCGGCACTGGATGTTCTGTTGCTGAAGACAACGCAATGGATTGCACTCATGTAATAAGTTCAGATGATGAAGACATGTAAATAACTTTAAATATAATATATTTTTGTTGAATTGAATTTTTTTATTATTATGTATATTTTTGTTTTAATATGTATGTACATATTTTTGAATTCTGTAATATTATTTCAATATATTTTTGTGTTTATTATTATTATTATTTTAAATAAAAATTGAACTATGAATATCAATTTTGTGTAGTTTAATTTTTCTCTAATAACATTAATATTAGGTAGTGTTAGGAATTTAGTATTTCTAAGTTTTTCTTGTTGTTTTTCTATATGACACTCGACTTACGACTTAATCGACTTACGACCGACGTCCAGGAACCTATCTCGGTCGTAAGTCGAGGAATACCTTACGAAAAAAAAACTATTACATTATAGTCGTTTATAATTGAAATGCGATTTTATGTTTCGGTATTAGCGAATAATATATTGCGAAAACTCACTTCGTCCTAATGGTTATTCAATAGATTACTAATTCCTTTAAAGATTTTTTGTAAACGAATTGTCCATCGCTCTGTTTATTCGATTTGCTAAAAAAAAAATTAACTAAATGTAATAAAACTTAAAATATTAACTATCAGCATCTGTTAATGCATAAGTACGCGAATTACGCGAGCTATATTAATTAAATTATATTAACGCAAAATACTAAATACTAAATTATTAATTACATATAGGAATTTAGTTATTAAAATTATACTTTATTATACTTTATTATGTGTTGAATTTCTTATCCACGTCCACAGCCTTCAACTCCAAGATCAAGAAAAAGTATTTTATCCATTTTTTTATTATAGCAAGTTAGAATTTTACAGCATGTGGAGAGTTGAAGTTTGCATTACTTTTCGGCAGATATAGTCAGTAAAAGTGTTACTACCGGTTATCCCATTCGGCCATAATTTAAGATCTTCAGCCGCTGAAGATAAACAATTTTTTTTTAATTATTAAAATAGATTAATATAACAAAAGTTTTTAGTTTTCAATAAACATATGAACTGTCGGAGGTTTCGAAGTTACTCCACTGTTTTATTTTATCAGTAAAACTGGGTCCTTCATATTGACCTTCTTTCTGCACTTTGTGTATATCAAACCTTTGATAGTTGTGATTCAATACGGTTCCGGAAATTTAGGCCGTATTTTCGATTCTGTGAGCTTTTTCTATGGCAAGCTGATCCCTAATTTGAAACTTTATAGCCTTTTTTATTCCTGTATCAAATTCGTTTCGGTTTTCTTGTTGAATTTGAGTAAAATCCTCTCTTGCCTGGTTCTGTTCTTCTTGACGTCTCTCTTCGAAATATTTCAGGTTTTCCTCTTTAATTATATTGACTATTTTTAAATCTTTTGGATATTCTTATCATATCCTGTCAATATTCGGTATAGTGTGCTTTTAATTGATCTGTGATAAGTTGAGTTTATGGTTTGCTACACAGGTTTCACATAAGTGTATCATTTTTCATTGTCATCAAGAGAAAGTTTCGCCAACGATTAAATAACAAAGGAATGTGTTCTTTCAATTTGATCGTTCCCGCGTGGTACTCCAACAATATAAAATGTATTTTAATTTTTCGTTCTTTACAGTAATTTTGAAATTGATTAGAAGTAAAAGCTCTTGCTTTATCTGCTATTATTCTTTCTGCATACCAAACACCTCTGCAATTACTTCAAATTTTTGAAATGACTTCTCTCTGTTTAATGTTTTAGTTGGAAACAGACAAAAATGTTTTGAAAAAGCGTTAATTAATGAAAAAATATATTTATAACTCTTCTTTGTAATTTGCATGGGTCCCATTTGCATTTGCAAAGCTCAAATTTCGATTCAAATTTTTACTCAACTCAAATTTTAAGTCCGCTTAAATATTATTAAATATTATCTCACAGTTTGGGCGGACTGAATTAAATAAAAAAATTGGCATAATTGCATCATGATTATGCCTTCATATGTAATAAAAGTTGTTTTTAAAAGTTGGTACCTATAATTTAAACGGCATCTTCTTGGAGTTAGAATTAATTTTCCAATGCTGAATTACCTTTCCACAGATGTACTGCTTGGTAAAGTCGTGTTATATTTTATAAAAAGAATTTTAATAAATACAAAGCGCTTAATTTGCAGTACTTTGAGACTATGGAAATCTATGGAAGTATCTATGGAAAAGTTATATTCTAAAAATATTTTCTGTCCTTCCAAAAATTCATTATCGCCTTCATAGTCCGTATCCCACAACGACGAAGTTTTTATAACATTTGATGTTTGTTAATCTGGATAACTATTTTCCAAAGCTGAATTGAGTTTAGCTACTAGAGCTTTTGAGTTTATTTTTCAACCGTATCCACTTTTTCAGGAAAATACTCTTTTATAAAAGCAATGTTCAATTGTGGATAGATAAATAGATAGATAGATAGATAAATGAAAATCTGCAAACATTTGTTAAAAACATTTTTGAATGAAATTGATAAAAAATCTAATTGTTAATTCTTTTCTAATTATTATAAGTAATGTAATATTACTCATTTTAAGCACATTTTTAAAAATAGGTTCGAACAATTTTCTTATTGGTTTCACCTTGTCTCTTCGTCCTTTTGTTTTCAAAACTTCTACATCGTTTAAGGTAAGGACATGAAATTTTAAATGTAAATAGATCTATAAGTTAAGTATGTAATTTTTTGAATATACAAAAAAAATTTATAACACCTTTAAAGTTTTGCACAAAATATAAATGAAAGAAAAAACTTTCATGCATTGCAACATGATATTTATACCATCATTAACATTCTTATTTTTTTTTTTACTTCAAAATGAAGTTAATTTTGGAGCGTTTTGGAGGTAACTTGTATTGTTAGACTACCTAGACAACTCCAGCTAAATTTTTATCCACCGCAGTGCTTTATATAAAATTTCAATAAAATTAACTGCGACAAATTTTAAAATTTTAGTTTTAGTATCTACGATATGTAAAATAGAATGAAAATTTAGAAAAAACCAATTTTAATTATAAAAAAATAATTAATAAGTTTTATTTCAATATTTAATAATTTTTCATTTTTATAATTAAAAAATGTTTATATTAAATGGACACCAAATCAATTTAAATTTTTTTTTTTTATAAATACATTGTACACAGTTAGTTATTATATTAGATATTCTTTTCTGTAAGTCAGGGATGAAAAAATCGTTTTAAATTTTTTCGGTCATTTTTCTGTGATGAAAAAGACCTTTCTCATGGACCTCTTTCATTTTTTGATGTTTCATCTGATCAGGAATGATTGTTTTTTATGATTTTACATAAAATATTGTTATATAAAATATAGTCTTTGTATGGCTTTTCTTTGAGCCTCTGATAATTTTTTCCAAGAATTAGTTTTTTCCTAATATACAATGACGACAGCATTTCTACTTAACGCATTTACGTGTCTCAACTTCGTTCCCGCTCAATGTTTGATAACATATTCGTATTCTTCTATTAGTAGTGATCATCTGGCAACTCTTGTAGTTAGGTGCCTTTTCTTCATTATGCCCTCCAAAGCCTTGTAATCAGTTACTAATTTGAATTTTCGAACTAAAAGGGAAATTCTGAATTTCTTAACAGCCTGGACGATTGCTAAAACTTCCAATTCATAGGAGGAGTATTTTCTTTCTGTTCTGTGGTTTTTCGGCTAGAATACTAGACAGGGTGAAATTTTCCATCTTCTTAATTTCTTACAGAAGAATAGCACCATATCTATATAATGATGCATCAGTGTGGAGTTCGCTAGTCCTTCCGTACTTAAATATGTTGAGTATTAGTTTGCTAGCGTGTACTTCTTGTAAATTTTTGAGTGTAGCCAATTCTACGTTACCTATTCTAAATTGTATCTGTTTCTCTATTCTGTAAGTGGTTGTGCTCTAGTAGCAAAATTTGAGATGAATTTTTGGAAATAATTTGCTAAAAATAGAAACTTTGGAGCTGCTTAACCGTTGATGGAACAGAAAATTTAATACTGTTTCGGTCTTCATTGGCGAAGGTGAAATTCTTCCATTATAAATGCGATACCCAAGATATTCAATATCATCCTGAAGAAATTGTCATTTCGACCATTTAATTTTTAACCCGTTTTGTGTTGCAACTCGGAAAACTTCTTATAGATGACTAATTCCTTTTTCAATTGTTTGCGATGGTACGATAATATCATCGATGTACACTATAACAAAATTTTTATTTATTACATCTTTTAATATAAAATTAATATATTTTTGGAACACGCTAGGCTAGTTGCAAAGTCCAAAAGGAAGTTTGGTAAATTCATATTGGCTGCAATGGGCATCGAACAAAGTATACTTTCTACTTTTTTCTTCCGCTATAATGTGAAATAATCCATTTTTCAGGTCAAGTGATGTAAAAACTTTAGCTGATTGTAGTTTTTCTATCTGTTCTTTGACATTTGGAAGTGGATATCTGTCTTTAATTACCTTCTTATTTATTCCTCTATAATCAATGTATAATAAATGGCCATCTTTCTTTTTGACCAGTACAATTAGGCTTGCATAATCCGATGCGAACTCCCTTATAATTCCTTCCCTCAACCCTGGCTAATTTGTTCTTCGATAATTTTTAATTCATGCGGTGGAAGCCTGCATGCCGGTGTGTTAACCGGATTATCATTTACTATCACTATTTTTAACTCGATTGGAGATTCTTTTGGCCTATCGGATCTATAGTTTTTTATAAGGGAAACAACTTCTTTAAATTCATCTTTTGCTAGTTTTGAATACCTTCTAGATCTTCGTAGTTCTCAAGTTCAACATCAAGACTGATTTTGGCTAAGTAACAGGAAGGTTCTTGGAATTTACTTTCTTTATTTTCGCTATATGTAGGCGAGATCTTCATAATTTTACTCTTCCCATCAATTATATTAACCTTTTATAACTGTACGAGATTCATTCCTATTATCACATCGTATTTTAAATAACTATCGTCCACAGCAAAAGTTTCTATATTTTTGTATACATGATTATTAATTTTTATGGAAACTCGACACTCTCCCTTAGTTTTTATGTTTGCACCCAATGCTATGCTATTACTATATTCCTGAAATAATTTTCATAGATAGATGAAAATTTGCAAACATTTGTTAAAAATACATTATTCTTGAATGATAAAAATAAGACCTACTGTTTTACCTCTTCTCAAGATTTTCTTTCAATATTGTAGCAAATCCTGAAGCATCATTAAGGGATGTTTCATATTTTTCTAATTTCCCAATAGTTTTACATATTACTGGAATTAGAATTCCCACAAAATTATCCTTTTCTCCCTGCAATATGTCCAAAGCAGATGCTACCGGTTTATAGATCTGTGTACATAATTCACAACATTTAAAACATTTTATCAATAATATAAAATATCAAATGACGTATAGTTGGCGCAAAGTTGACTCAAAGTTACACGCAAAGTTGACTCAAAGTTAACACCTGAATCACTACTTTGAAAAGTGTTTCGTCTTCTGCCACCCATTTTAGATTGTAACTAACGCTAACGCTGATTAAAGGTTGTATAAAATATATAACTAGTAGGTACTGAAATTCAATTTATTTAGTAAAATTATATAGCAATGATGTAAAAAAAATAAAACAGTTTGATGTACATGTACAGTGATAAATTTTATTGATAATTGTAATGATAATGGAATGTAACTCTTCTTAAGAATATGTTTGAAATATAAATTTACAGCTGATGTTTTTATTTTATTTATTTATTTATTTATTTTTTTTTATCTAATTCTTGATAAGAATAATTGTAGTAATTTCTTTTTAATAAAATATATTTTAATGCATATTATGTGAATTTACTTAATGGTTCATTTAGATTCAATTCATTTATAAGAGATTTGTTTATGGTTATCATATCACATATGATAACATTTTAATTTTTTATCGTTTTCCTTTTTAAATTAAGTATATTATTATGCAAGTAACCACAGCAACAATTTTTGATTTTAATTTTTTTCTTTTAAATTATATTATGTACTTAATGACAGCAACAATTTTTATTTTAAATTTTATATTATCAATTGGTTTTCGTATAATAATATTTATTTTTATTCTTTTATTTACAGAATTGAATGGATTATAGTAATTTTTAAGAAAATATATTTTAATATATGTTTGAATTTACTTAAGAGATCATTTCAGATTCAGCTCATTTTATAAGAGTTCATTTTGTTCATGGTTTTTGTTTTAAATATTTTAATTTATTTGTTATACATATTTTAATTTTTCTTTTTCTAGATTATATTATGTAATTACAACAAATTTTGGATTATAATTTTTTGCAAATGCATTGAGGAGGGTTTATTTTTTCGAAAACATAGCTGTCAGTTATTTTGTATGACCTCTTGTTGCTCTCGTAAGGACTATTGATTCTTTTCTGTTAAAATTATTAATGTTTGACCAATATTGTCCACTATTTTTAATTTAACGTAATTTATTTGATCATGAGGTCTCTATCCACTTAGTATTCCATTTTTCAAAGATTTTTGTATTTATTGCTTGTTTTATATTATCTTTATAATAAAATTTAAAGTTTTGATCAACTATTTGTTTAGTGGATTGCTTAGCAAGGGTGTCAACCTCTTCGTTCCCTAAAATCTTCATGTGGCTTGGAATCCATATAAAATCTACAGTTTTAAATGTAGAGAAAAGTATATTTCTTATTTTATTGAATAATTGATTCAACATTTGCAGCGAGTTACAAGAGTCACTATGAATTAAGAAATAACCATCATAAGAATTGATAGCATATTTAATAGCTTTATACATCGCATACAGCTCGGTTGTACAAATGTTTGTGTATTTTTTAAGGTGGAAAGTTTATTGAATTATTATGCTTAAAAACACAACCTGCTTCTTTATTTAAAATAGAACGATTTGTATAAATTTTTTGGTAACCTGGGTTAATGTTTTTGCAATTTCATTGAAAAGTGATACATATTTTTCAATTTGTTTCATGTTTTTGGTATTTAGTAAGCCATAAGTCAGTTTTGATTTTTGAACAGAACCAGGGTGCATATTTTTGAAATTTCAGTTTATTATTTCAGTTTATTTTAGATTTTCTGGAAATCCATAAACCATAAATCCATAAACTCTTAGTTTTTCAATCAATTGTACATATGATGGCTGACAATTTAGTGATTTTCTTTCAAAATATTCAATCATTGATTGATCTACTAATTTTTTTGAAACTGTGTTATTGCTACTAAGTAACTTAAAAATATAATTTAGAGCTTGTCTATCTCTTTTTGTAGATAAGTTATATTGACCTGCGTCAACAATTAGGCTTTTTACAGGGCTTGTGCGAAAAGCTCCTGTACGAATTATATATGTAAAGCTCAAATACGAATACCAGTATGTTATACGCTATCGAGATTTTTTAGTAGGCTTTTATTAGAGTTCTTGTATAAGAAACTACAATAATTATATCAGTAAAATTAATAATATCAGTAAAATTATTAAATTATGTAATCTTAATAGTACTTTTCGGTCACTTCCATGCGAATGAGATAGCATTTTCAATATATATAAGTTTTTTGTAGCTTTAGCTTATATTTCGGTTATGTGATATGTCCATTTTAATTTAGGACCAAAGGTCATGCCTAAAAATTTGTGTTTTACAGTATAGTTTAATTGATTGCCATTCATTACTAAATTTGGATAATATTTATTTTTTCTACTTCTTGAAAAAAGCATAGCTTTTGTTTTTTCTAGAGAAAATGTGAAATCAGTTTGATCTGACCAATCTTCCATTTTAAGAAGCGTATCCTGTAATGATGTTTAAATTTCTTTTAAGTGTTTCGAACAGCTCCATATAACTCTATCATCACAATTTTTTTTTTTTTTCCTAAGGGAGGTGGGAATCTTCCAAAGACACCAAGAATTTCCCCCTTGGTAAACCCACCTCCCCCTTTAGCCAAAATAATGGGATGAAAACCTTACGAGCGAACGCAGTATATTAACTAGAGAGTAGGGATAGGAAAGGATAGGAAATTGATACGAAAACATTGAATTGGAAGTAGGACTGTAAGGAAACAATGAATCCACCTATTATTATTACTATTTTGCTAAAAGTGACTAAGGCCGTCATAACAGTTACAACATGTAGTAGTAGTATATAGTACTAGATGAGGTAATTATTGAAGGCAACCCAATCTGTCACTGTAGCGGCTGTTATTATTGGTATTGGTATTCTTATTAATATTATTATTATTTTACTGCAGAGTCAGCCCCATCAGTGGATTACAACGCAGTATATAACACCTTACTTGCATGATATAACCAGAGATAGCTCCACTGTAGTAGCTATTATTATTTTTATTATTTTTATTGTTATTATTGTTATTATTTTACTATAGAGTCAGCCCCATCTGTGGATTACAACGTGCAGCAATATATAACACTTTACTTGCATGATATAAGCAAAGATAGCCCCACTGTAGCAGTTATTATTATTATTACAATTATTATTATTTATTTTTATTTATTTATTTCATTTATTTTCATGAATATACAATTAAAATATTATTTAAAAAGAAAAAATTTTTACAATAGCTTTTATTAATCCTAATAGTAAATATATAAATTTAATTAAAATAAAAAAAAAAAAATATTAAATTGCATAAACATGAACAATAAGTACTATCAATCTGTTGTTCAAAAAAGAACAAGAGGCGAAAGATAATGCAAATACATATTCCAGGAACATAATTTAATTGTGGGGTAACTAACTAAAGATGGAATTAGCAAAAGAAATATGTAACAACAAAAATTAACAATCTGAATATTAAATTAAAATTACATGTAAAAATTATTAAGAAGCAAAAAAAAGCAAAATTAACTATGCTGAAGATTTAAAAAAAAAACAAATAAGTATTCAAAAGAGCATAGCAATCGAAATAGTGCACAGAACATTAAAAGCTTGAGATAATTACTTGAAAAGAGAA
Source organism: Poecilobothrus nobilitatus (assembly GCA_947095535.1). Lineage (NCBI taxonomy): Eukaryota > Metazoa > Arthropoda > Insecta > Diptera > Dolichopodidae > Poecilobothrus > Poecilobothrus nobilitatus. Next base: position 171,828,453 of record OX352772.1, read on the forward strand.
CCAAACTGAGTTAGGACTGGATATTAGTGATCATTTCAATACGCAAGTGATCAAAGCTGAATAGCCACATTCTTATTTTTTTTAAAAAATGTGAAAGCTTCCGTTTCAATTTAATTTCATTAGGTAGTTTATTAAAAATTCTAGGAGCAATTATATTGTAAAAATGATAAAAGTGCGAAGTGCGGGCTCTTGGAACAACAACTATATTTCTATTATTAATTCTTAAGTTATAGTTAGCTATAATACGTTGTTTCAAGTAGCCCGATCTTAAGAAAAACAACTTTAAGGTTTTGAAAAAATATAATTGTCTAATAGGTAGAATATTAAGAAATTTAAAGAGTGGGAAACTAGCAGTAAGTCTGTTCTTTTTTAGCATGATTCTAATAATGTGCTTTTGAGCTGTTAATAAAGGATGAATCCTATTTAAAAATGTACCACCCCAACAAGTAATGCCATATTGGAGTTTCGAATTAAATAAGCCGTAATAGAACAATTTCAAAATTCTTAAAGAGCGGTAATAACTTAAGTAAAACATATATCTAATAATTTTATTGAAATGGCTCTTTAAGTAATTAGAATGTTCAGACCAATTTAGGTTTTTATCAAATAATAAGCCTAAGTACCTAAAATTATTAACATTTTCAATTTTAAAACAAAGTTTATCACAAGAATTAGAACAATTAAAAGAAATGAATTGTTAGACAAGCTAAAAATCATATATTTTGTTTTGGGACTAATTACTAATTTGTGGACAATAAACCATTTGCGAATCAATTCTAAATCATAATTTAAATCCGAAATAAGACCCAACATGCTGCAATTGGAATATGAAAAACAAGTGTCGTCCGCAAATGCGGTAGGTTTACCTTTAAAATTTTGCAAAAACAAAGAGTTGATATATATAAGAAAAATAATTGGCCCCAATACGGATCCTTGCGGAACACCAGATCTAAGTTCAGAAATAGAACTTAGTATTCCATTAATTTTAACCCTCTGTGTCCTATTGCTTAGAAAAGATTTGAACCAATCATACACAAAACCTCTGAAACCGGCATTAAACAACTTCTTTAAAAGCAAGTTGTGGTTTATTGTATCAAATGCCTTTGATATTATGTCAATAAACAGAGCAGCAGAAAAGCTTCCGGAATTTAGGCTGTTATAGATTTCATTACAGAATTTCAGCAATGCGTCTTCAGTGGATCTGCCTTTTCTGAAACCAAACTGATAACAACTGAAAAAATGTTTTTTTTTCTAAAAACTTAACTATTCTATATTTAATACCTTTTTCAAATATTTTAGAAATAGGAGAAAGTAACAAAAATGGCCTGTAATTATTCGGATCATAAGAATTTCCTTTCTTAAACAAAGGAATAGTTTCAGCTATTTTTAGGTCCTCAGGAAACACACCTTTATAGATACTTAGATTAAAAATAAAGCACAAAATATCCACAATGAAAAAAGAAACCTCTTTTATTAATTTATTAGAAAACAAGTCAGAAGTAACGCCTCCTGAATTTTTTAAAGTTTTTATAACATTGTGCAACTCAAGGGAAGTGAACGGATCAAAGAAAAAGCTAATACTAGAAAAATCATCATCCCTAATATCGAGAGAATTGCTCATAAAACAATCTGCATTTGCATTACTAATCACAGTTTCTGTAAAATTACAAAAAAATGAATTGAAATTATTTGCAACCGTCAGAGGATCATTAGTCAGATTACCATTTATTTCTAATGAAATATTTGAAATAGCTTTGTCGTCTTTGTTGAGAATTGAATTGACTAATTTGAATTGACCAAATGAATTTTGAACTGATCACAAAATTTTGAATAAGCGTCTGAGGGATCCTCAGAAGAGTAAACATTAGACCAATTTTCCAAAAGCAATTTTCTTTTCAGTAAATCAAAATCAATTTTTTTATTTGTTACAAAATTAGTATTATTTTTAGAATCTGAAGAGTCTCCAGTTGTATAAATATTAAAGCTAACCATACAATGATCTGAAAGATCTAAATCACAAATTTCACTATCCCAAGTAAAGTTATTACTTCTCAATAATCTTAAAAATAAGTGATCTAAACACATTCCTGAAACTAAGCGAGTAGGTTCACTAATTACAGATTCCAGTCCAAAAGAGGACATTAATAACAAATAGTCGGCAATATCTCTACTTTGGGAAAGCAAATCAATATTAAAATCGCCAAGAATAACCAAATTTTTATATTTAATTCCATTTAAAAAGACAGAAAATTCATCTGTGAATTCCCTAATACTAAACCTATGAAATCTATACACACAAATAAAGCAATACTGAACACCTTTTATATTACACAAAATTTCAATAAGGAATTCAAATAAGTGAGCAAAGGATTAAAATTTTCCCTCAAGCTTCTAATATTCTGATGCACCACATTAAAATTTGCTGTTAAGCTCTTATCCGAGTTTGACATTATGCCACGAAAATATTAATATAAGAAAAAATTTATATGCAAGAAAAAAATAAATTATTATTATTATTATTATTATTGTTATTATTACTATTACTATTTTTAATATTATTATTACTATTATTATTATTATTATAATTATTGTTATTATTACTATTACTATTATTAATATTATTATTGTTATTATTACTATCAGTAATTATACGATATACATTATTACGATATAAAAGTACTACATATTTTTTTTTTATGTCATGACCGGGGTTTGAACCCAAGACCCTTCGATTGAAAGGTTGGCGACTTAACCACTGCGCCATGAGTCAGATGCAAACTTAATCGACCTTGAAATGTTTTTGGTTATTGAGTTGATTAGAATTGTAAAGAGTGTTACACTTATAACGGAATCTTGAGGGATGCCATTTTCTAGCACTCTTTCTTTTGGAAAGGTCTTTCCAAAACATTTATTAGAAAGTTCCGTTATTGAGAACATTTTTGACAAAAATTATCATATTACCTCTTATATCCATATTTAACATTTCTTCTAATATTTTATGTCTTATTACATGCTTTTTTGATATCAAAAAATCAGCTAGCTCCAGCACAGGACCGACCGCTATTATACGAAAAGTATTTTTTTTTACTCAATAACAATAATAAGCAATGAAAGCGTAAAAATATATGCACATTCATTCATACATCCATTTACATATGTAAGTACATTATATTCTTCATTCAAAAATATTAGAAGTAAAAAATAATAAAAACTGTAAACAAATACAAAACAAACATAACATTAATATTGAATCTGCTAGCAAAAATTTTACAGTTTGAATTTTGCGTCATCAACAAGAGAAATAATATGCATGAATATAAATAAATTTTTAGAAATATAAAAACAAACAAAAAAAGTTTGTTCATATAAATTCATATGGTGTGTTATAAAAACGTGTATGAAATTTGGACTTGGAAAAAAAATTAAATAAAAGTTAAAGTTAGTCGGATGTTCTATGGCAAAGTTGTTGCTCTGTACTTGTGTAATAATATTTTCTTAATAATTTTTCTCATAATATTTTTCTGTTACGATATATTCGTAAAAATCTTAAAAATGATACTGGTAAACTTCCGGTTGTCCGATTTGCTCCAAAAGCTTATATTTACAAATACAAAATATTTACATCAAAACATTTAATATGAAATTTCAAAAAATTCCTCTCAGTCGCTTAGGCTGTACACGTGCCCACAGCCATACAAACACACACACACCCACACACAGACAGACATCACGCTAAAAAAATTTTTACACCCTTCGCGCACCGGAGTAGTGCATATTTGCCAAAATCTCGGGTACAAATTTTTAGTATTAAAACAATAGCTTATACATAATTGTATGCGGTCGGTAAAAGGATAGATATTAGAAACTCATTTTTGGTGAATGTTTCTCGAATTTCTGCTTCGAAATAAATAAGATTGTCTGTAGTAGATCTATTTTGTCTGAATCCGAACTGAAATGTACTTATTTTTGAGTTTATTTCTCGAAACCATTGTAACCTTTTGTTAATCATCCTTTCCAGGATTTTACCAAGAACATTTGTAAGTGATATCGGTCAGTAATTGTTAAAGTATTTTGGATCTTAATCCGGCTTAAGTATAGGTATGATTAAAGATTTTTGCCAATTTTTTGAATATACACCTGTTGTGTAAATTTTATTAAAGAATCTCAGTATTATTTTCTCGTATAGGTTTTGAATCATATCGTACTGAATCATATCAGGCCCAGCAGTATTGTTTTTAGTTTTGATAACGTTTTTAAAATTTAAAAATTGTTTGTATAGTTTGCATCACTTGCAGCATTTTGAAAATTTTGAGCTTTTATTTCTACTATTTCGGATATATTTGTGATTATTTCATTATTTTTTAAAATGGAGCTTACATTGTATGGTTTATTTGATCCTTTAACACTTCGAATTTTTTGAAAAACTTGGCTAGGAGCGGTTCGACTGGTTATTATTATACCCTACACCTAAAGTATAGGGTATATTAACTTTGGTATGGTGTTTGTAACCAACAAAAGGAAGCGAGTTAGATATGGGCATGTATATATATTCTAAATCAGGATCACCTCCTGAGTCGATTTAACGATGGAGTCCGTCCGTTCGCACAATAACTCAAAAACTAATAAAGCTATCTTGATGAAATTTATATAGTAATTTACTAATTACGAAAGGAAGGCTAAGTTCTAATCTGGATAAAATCGGTCCATGGGTTCGGATTCTGGAAGCTTCCGAATGATTCCAGAGCAAACGAGATTATCTCCAAAACCAATAAAGATAGAACCTTTAAATTTTGTACAATAATGTTCCTTCCCGTTCGATTTATGTCTCTCAAATTTAAGAGGATATGGTCCATGGGTTTCGATTTTGGAAGCTTCCGAAGGAGCCCCAGAGCAAATGATATTATCTCCAAAACCAACTAAGATATAACCTTTAAATTTGGCGGAGTGGTGTTCTTTCATGTTTTATTTAAGTCTCTAAAATTTGAGCTTCCGAAGCTTCCGAACGAGCCCCAGAGCAAACGAGATTATCTCCAAAATCAACAAAGATAGAACCTTCAAATTTTGTACAATGATGTTCCTTCCCGTTCGAGATTTATGTCTCTGAAATTTAACAGAATTTGGTCCATGGGTTTGTATTTGGAAGCTTCCGAACGAGCACCAGAGCAAATGACATTATCTCCAAAACCAACTAAGATATAACCTTTAAATTTGGCGGAGTGGTGTTCTTTCATGTTTTATTTAAGTCTCTGAAATTTGAGAGGATTTGGTTCATGGGTTCGGATCTTGAAAGCTTCCGAACGAGCCCCATAGAAAACGAGTATATCTCCACAACCAACAAAGATAGAACCTTTATTTTTAGTACAATAGTGTGCTGTTATGTTTCCTTTTCTATAAAATTGGAAACTGATATTTGAAAGAATTTGAACCATGAGTTCGTATATTGGAAGCTTCCGAACGAGCCCCAGAGCAAACGAGATTATCTCCAAAACCAACAAAGATAGAACCTTTAAATTTTTTACAATGATGTTCCTTCCCGTTTGATTTATGTCTCTGAAATTTAAGAGGATATGGTCCATGGGTTTCGATTTTGGAAACTTCCGAAGGAGCCCCAGAGCAAATGAGATTATCTCCAAAAACAACAAAGATATAACCTTTAAATTCGGCAGAATGGTGTTCTTTCATGTTTGCTTTAGGTCTCTGAAATTTGAGAAGATTTGGTCCCTGGGTTGGGATTTTGGAAGCTTCCGAACGAGCCTCAGAGCAAATGATATTATCTCCAAAAGCAACAAAGATATAACCTTTAAATTAGGCAGAATGGTGTTCCTTCATGTTTGATTTATGTTTCTGAAATTTGTGAGGATTTGGTCCATGGGTTCAAATCTTGAAAGCTTCCCGACGAGCCCCTGAGCAAACGAGTATATCTCCACAATTAACAAAGATAGAACTTTTATTTTTAGTACAAAGGTGTTCTGTTATGTTTCCTTTTCTGTAAAATTGGAAACTGACATTTGAAACTGACAAAGAATATGAACCATGGGTTTGAATTTTGGAAACTTCCGGACGAGCACAAGACCAACGACCATATCTCCAAAACCAACAAAAGTAGAACCTTTAAATTTAGTACAATGGTGTTCTGACATGTTTTCTTTATGTTATTGAGATGGATTCAATGAATTGGAGTGGCAATTCGGGTTCCTGACACACACCTCCCAAGGACTAACAATCTTCGAAATTAATAAAGATAGAAACTTAAAATTTTTTACAAAGGTGTCAAGCATATCCCAAGAGGATGCCTCTTTTACGTTCCTGAAATTCGAGTTGAATAAGACAGAAGAGGGAAGAAGTTCAAGCAGCTGCCAAAAAAACTTATGGATTTTTAATTTAATTCGAATTATTCAGGTGTAGGGTATTAATAAGTTGGTTGCATCGACTTACTGTTGCATTTACTTGTTTTAACATAATTTGACAAACTTTCCTTTTTTAAGTTACGAATAGTTTTCCTAGCTTCCGCTCTAGTTATTAAGAAACATCGATAATACATTTCGTTGATTGTTCTCTTATATTTTTTAAGAGCTCTACGCGAAATTAGTTCTTCAGCTTCTTTATTCCACTATGGAACAGATTTAGTTTAGTTTTTGAGGATGTTTGAGATAATGGAATAGTTTTGTCTACGTTTATTATTTCTGTTGTAATTAGTTTTTATGGCTATCTATATCTATGTTTTTAATTTCTGCAATTTGAACCTATTACTGGCATAACAATTGGATAATGATCACTACTATGCAGGTAGTTATCAACAAACCAGTCAAAGTAGCTTTGTACAATAGGATGAGCAATTGAAAGGTCAATACAAATTGATGTTTTAGAGTTGAAGCTGAAATGTGTTGGAGTCCCATTATTTAATATATTAAATAATAAGTCATATTTTATAAAATATTAACAAATTATAAGTCATATTTTGTTATTATAGATTCTATTATTTTTTCTCTTGAATAAATTTTGTTTTAGTCCCATATCGGATTATGAGAGTCAAAATTTCCCACAATTAGATAGGGGTCATCAAACTGATTTATTAAGTTTTCTATTTCTTGTGCTGTTATATGGTCTGAACCTAGAAGATACATGTTACATAAAATAAATTTAATTGGATAAAACATTTTGATTGTAACAGCTTGAGATTTAACTGAATATTTATTTCGTTAAAACTAAAATCTATGCTAACTGTTATGGCTACCCCACCGTGAGAGATTCTTCCTAAATTACAATTTTTGTAAACTACTTTAAAATTTTTAAAACTTGGATAATGGTTTTTTTTAAATCCAGTTTCCTGTAACCAAAAGACGTAAGAGTTATAATTTTCAACAAAGTATTTTAAATTTTTCTATATGATTAAAAAAACCGTTGCAATTCCATTGAAGTAAATTAAGATTTGAATTGCTCATCATCGATTTCAAGTGGTGACAGCTCTTCTGACGAACTGCTGTTTGATTCGATTTTATCATTTATTGTTATCTCATTTTTCCTTATTCTCTTGCTTGCAGGTTCTTTAATTCTTTTAAGTTCCTTTAGAAATAGATATGGGTAATATATCAATTTTAGAAGTTTCTACCTTGGGTTTATTAATTATTTTCTGGCTATTTTCGATGTTTTGTGGTTTGTTAAGAAAATTAATTTCACTTGTTGATGCTATTACAGGTTTTTCATTTATTCATTGTATTGGCTTAATTAGGTTTGGCGTCATTGATGATATATCCTTGTTCTCGCTGCAGTTACAGTCACAGTTATATTGTTTAATTATTGTTGCCTTTGATGCTATTTCTGTAAATGATGGTCCAGAAAAACTTGGATTTCTTTATTTATACCTTCTTTTGCTTTTCTTAATGTTCACTCTTTCTAATGTTTTAATTTTTTTATATATCGCGTTCATTAAAAAACTTTTTACACTGATTAAAAAATGCATGATGAGTTTGCTGACAATTTACACAATTTTGTTGTTGCTGACATTTTTCGTTTTAATTTTTTAAATTGTAATTTTCTCCACAATTTGAGCATATCTTTTTTTTCTTACAGTTTGATGTTAGGTGACCGGAGTTTAAGCAGTTAAAGCACCGTAGCGGTGGTGGAATATATTATCTGACTTTAATTTTTTCATAAAGAATTACAATATTTCTGGGAATTATAGGTGTGTTAAAAGTGAGTACGTAAAAACTGCTATCTTCCAATTGGTTTGTTATGCTACTTTTTCATTTTATTCTTTTTACCGCCACGATTTGTTGGTTAAAACCTGGATAATAGATAACTTCTATAGATTGATTCAAAGTTTGGCGTTCTAATACAGAAACTTTTATGTCCGCACTAATACTTTTTATTTGAATTAAATTTTTAGCCTGTTAAATATTTTTGGTTTCTAGTAAGATCGTTCCATTTCTTAGCTTTGTCCGCGATCAGAGATGTTTTGAATAATTTTTGATAACAAAAATGGAGAAACTTCACCAAGTGTTGCATTATCATCTCTTTTCATAACCAAAGACTTACCCTGGATTATCATTATTCAAAATGTTTGTTTTGTCAAGTTTTACCATATTATTATTACCAAATATGGAGTTGGGGTTCATCATTTTATATAAGTTTATTTTCAACAAATATATTAATATTCTTTTTTCAGTTAAAAATTCAAATTTATTGTTTATTAAATCTTTGCTTTTATTGCCAGTTTTTATTTGATATAATTATGTTATGATTTATTTTTATTTTTTTTTTGTATGAAAAATTTTTGATTTAAATAGTTTTTGAGAGAAAAATTTTAAATTACTTCTGATTTTAGATTTTATTAAAGAATTTTTTATATAATTTATTTTAACGTTTTATTTTGTTTTTGTAATATTCTAAAAAATTTCTCACTTATAAACTTAATTGTTAATGTAAAATTTTTGACTATCTACTATCTGAATGTAACTTCGATTTCACAAGCGATATTTAAAATAAATCTGCTTTTAAAGTGTGTATGTGAGATGAAAATTCCGTTTTCCTAGATGGTTTCTTCTTTTGACTTTTTATTTCATTTTCTTTTTTTTTTATTGTTGTTCAATTTTTCCATTCGAATCCCGGTTGAGTCCCCATGTCGGAATTTATTTAAAATAAAGTATTTCAGATACAGTAATTTTTTTTTACGAGGGTTACTCGAATGTCATCAAGACGAACTGCATGTGCTTCTCAGGGTAGTGCTGGATTTTGAACCAACCAAAACCATCCCCCCCCCCCTTTTAAAACCAAACTTTGGGATGGAAACTTTAATACAAATGTACAGTTTGGTTTTGGCGATAGGGATGTGGGAAGGATAATTGGGAAAATTGGAATTAGGAAATTTGGATTATGGGGAATGGGTAGGAAAATTTGGAGGGACATTTTGAAGAAAGATGTTAATGTTCTCCTTAAACATAAGTAAATCGTACACATATGAATTACCAACTTTGGAGAACACATGCGATCATATATGGTTCCACAAACGGGACGTGCACATGATAAATGAATTTCCATAAGCATTGTATTTCGGCGTCTTGGTAAATATACTTAATAGGGATGAGTTTTTGTTGTACTCCTTGTTTCTCGTTCTCCTTGTTTCTCGCTGTTTTATTTCATTGGAACAGGCGTTAATCCGTACGTGACATCTATAAAACAAGGTTAGTGACCCAACTGTGCGACGATGGCTGAGTGGAGTGAGCATTAAAGTGACACTGCGGTCGTTGATAAGACGAATAGCTCTATTTTGCGCATTATCTAAATAACCCAGCGCTGTTTGAGGGCCTGCAGCCTAAATGTGTGCATGATACTCCATTTTCGGCCGAATGTACGTTTTATAGATATTGAGAAGATCAGATGAGGAAAAGTAAGGTTTGTAGCGATACAAAAACTCAAACATTAAGCGGCATACGTAGCTATACCAAAAATGTGATTTGACCAAGTCAATTTTTGGTTTAACCCGATACCCAGGATGTTTAAATCTGTTAAATGCTGCTAAACTTCTCCCTGAAATAGTAAGTTGGGAATAGCATTGGCAATTTTCCGCGAGATCAGACAGCATTATGTTTTTTTTGGTGTTGAATTCAACTCTGTTGACGTCACCCTATTTTTGAATTTTTGCTAAATCGTTATGTAGCTCACTAATAATGAAATTTTTGCTGTTGTATTAATCTGGTGATTAATGTTACAGCGGCTATGAAATTCATAGGAAGCTACAAGGGTGCTGTCGTCTGTGAAACTATGGATCGGATTGGAGGTTAATGAAAGTAGGTCATAGATAAATATTAAGAATAGAGTGGGGGATAAAATTGGTCCATGAGGGCCACCAGCATTTATTTTGAATTTATGAGATGAATTTCCATCGACAAGTACACGAATCGTACGATTCGAAAGGAAATCTCTAATACATTTTAGAGAGACACTACCTAGATCTAATGCTTTGCATCTTGCCAAACTCGATCGAAAGCCTTGGAAATATAAAAAAACTCAAATATTAAGCTGCATCCTTAGATATACCAAAAATGTGATTAGACCAAGTCAATTTATGGTTTAACCCGATACCCGAAGATTTGCTATTCTTTGGCATGTGGATGATTTTACGTTCCAACTTTTGGTTACACAAGAGTTTTTGCTTGTTTATAACTCTGGTGCATCTGTTTCTCACCACTATATAGTTAGCCCTGCGAGCCTCCGACCTATTGTTTTGGTACAGTTTAAAAGCCTCCTCTTTTCTTAAAATGGCTTCTTTGCAAATACGATTAAACCAAGATTTAGACCTCCTCTTAAAAGATTTCTTGAAATGAGTAATGAAAAACCTCATTCCAAGTAAAATAGTTTCACTAATCGCATTTGCAACAAAATTAACATTTCTGCTACAGAAGCAGAATGACCAATCAAAGGTTCTAAGGCCCTCCCAGTCAGTATGGCTGAAACGCTAAACTAATGTTTTGGGAGACCACCTCTGGTTGAGGTTTGGGCTTACCAGAAAACTTGTATTAACCAAACAATAGTGGGAATTACGGAGGAGGCAATCAACTGGAACGACATATTTTTCAGGGTGTGTGGTGAGAAACAGATCCAAGAGGTAACCTTCTTAATCAGCACGCTCCGAAATTCTAGAGGGATTTTTAACAAGTTGAGAAAGGTGGAACAGTGTGGAGAATAGTTCAACTTCTTTCAAAATTGAGTTTTGACTCGAGCAGATGTTGCTAGAAACATTAAGCCGGTCCCTGTTATGAATGTTGAAATCTCCCGCCAGAATCCGCCAAAATTTCATTGATCTGGCTTTGATAGATTTTCAATTTCCATAGCAATTTCTTGTTCATTTGAGTTGGGCGATCTGTATAGAAAACAGAAATGTATGTTTCACTATGTAAACATGCTTTTCAACGAGAATTTTGACCCAAATGTTCTGGAAGGTTGGTCCAGAACATTTATATTTTAGAAGTGTGTTCAAAGCGATGTCGTTTTTTATATAGATAGCGATACCTCTTTTGGATATGAAGTCTGAAATAAGTGAGTAGCCGGTAACATTAAAGTTATCATTGTGGTTACTGACTTGTGTTTCACGTAGGGCTAAGACTGCTGGTTTAATTGAACTAAGATGGCACTAGACGGCATGAAAATTCGTTTGCAACCCGCGTATGTTACAGAATTTAACATTAAAATTGGTAATTTTGTTGCAAAACAATTAATATAAAACAAAAAAAATTAAAATAATATTAAAATTGAAATCCAGTTTAAAATTAAAATCAAAATCAGAATTGAAATGAAATCAGAGTTGAAACTGTAATTAAAATCAAAATTAGACTTAAAATCAATTTTAAAATTAACCAAGATCAAATTCTGAATCAAAATAAATTAAAGTATGCAATTTAAGATTACGGTCAAAATTAAAATTCAGAAAAAATTAAAATTGATTCAAAATTAAAATCAAAAGTTAAAGAAAACAGTACGATTTAAATAGCGCGAGCTTGACAACACTTTAAAATAAATTAGTACCAATATCAATAAATCAGTACTTTAATATCAACATTAATATTTTAATATTTTGCCTTCAGCGAGCAAATGATTTATAACAACGTTCAACAGTTTTTAACATACTCTTTTAAGTGATCTTATTGAACGCAGGTACAACGTAAACTCACAAAAAACAAAGCTTACCACCAGAAATTAATAAATTAAATTACGGTAATAACTATGGTGGTATTAAAAAATTTAGCGAAATGAGCATCAAAGAAGAACACCAGCATCCATCATATGGATGGGAGGGAGATAGATATATAATTGTTTTGTTTACGACAAGTTGATATTAAGTTGTTAAGATGAAATAAAACAAAAAAATATAAGTTAATGTAAGCATAACCAACCGAGGGCGTTTAATTAGAAATTATATTTTAAATCACAAAAATTAAAAATTATTCAAATTTAATATATAGCTCAAAAAATTAAAATAAAAATCAAAAATAAAAAGAAATTAATGTTTAAATAATTTTATAATGAAAATAAAATAAAAAATATATATAATGTTTGCTAAATTATAAAAAAATACGTATCCTGCCGCCTATGGAGTTAAAAGTGTTACCATCGGTTATCCCATTTATATGTATGTAGGTATAATCATTTATATATTTAATAGGCTTATTTTCCTCCATACAAATTTTCGGAACCGATTTGCAAAAAACTACGCAACCAGTTTTAGTGAAATAACAGCCTAAAGAAAGATTTCCTATATCTAAACCTGGCCATGATTTTCATTTTTAAATTCTCGCAATATTTAAAAAAAAAACAGGTACACATTTTCGGTTGTGACTGAATTTTGTTTATACCAGAAACCTATAAATGTAATTCATTTGCGGTTGCGGCTCAACAAATTAGTCGAGTCACGTAAAAATAAATTGAATTGTATAGAAAAAAATTTTTTTATCTTTTTTTTTTGTTATTATACCCTACACCTAAAGTATAAGGTATATTAACTTTGGTATGGAGTTTGTATCCACCAGAAGGAAGCAAGTTAGATATGGACATGTATATACCTTGTGAGTCAGGATCACCTTCTGAGTTGATTTAACGATGTCCGTCCGTTCGCACGATAACTCAAAAACTAGTGAAGCTACCTTGATAAAGTTTATATAGTAGGTTACTAATTACGAAAGGAAGGCTAAGTTCGAATTTGAACAAAATCGGTCAATGGGTTCAGATTCTGGAAGCTTCCGAATGATTCTGGAGCAAACGGATTATCTACAAAACTACAAGATAACACTTTTAAATTTGATACAATGATGTTCCTTCATGTTTGATGTATGCCCCTGAAATTTGAAAGGATTTGCTCCATGGGTTCGAATGTTGGAAGCTTCCGAGCAAGCCCCAGAGTAAACGAACATAGCTCCAAAACCAAAAAAGATAAAACCTATATTTGGTACAAGAGTATTCTGTTATTCCTTTTCTTTAAAATTTAAAACTGACATTTAAGCCGATTTGGACCATGTGTTCGGATTTTCGAGTTGAATAAGGAAGTGTTCCATGTGTTCCTGAAATTCGAGTTGAATAAGGAAGAAAAGGGAAGCGATTCAAGCAGCTGCCAAAAAACGTATGGATTTTTAATTTAATTGGAATTATTCAGGTGTAGGGTATTAATAAGTCGGTTGCATTGACTTACTTTACATTTACTAGTTATCTTTATTGTTAGTCGACTGAACTTTGTAGCTAAATATATATTTATTTATTTCTATATCTAATTATTTTTCATACACACAAACTTATGTCATAGAACAGAATTGCAAAATTCAATAGAAATTGGTTTTAGAAATTTTTTTTTTTTTAATTTTGAATATTTATAAAAAAAAAGCGTCAAAATGTTTTATTTCTTACGATGTATATGTTTTATGTGTGTATATTCTATATATAGTATATTCTATATTATACATAGAGAGTCAAAGAGAGAACAAATTTTTACTCTGAAAATTTACATTCGAATGTACCTAGAGAAATAAAAAACAAAGCATCAAAAAAAATAAAACAAACACACCATTAAAAATTGTTTGCTTTATAATAGATATTGATATTATTACAATATAAATACTATTATCTATACATACTATTACAATATATGTACTATTATAATATTATCTCTAATAGTATGTTTTACAATATACATACTATTAGAGATATTATACACAATATACATACTATTATCATTGAGTAAGTATATGATCGTATAATATATATAATAATGTTATACTTCTACTTACTCAATGATACGTTATAGTTAGAATTGGTTAGAATTAAAATGGTGAAGTTTTGCATGTACGTGTTTTAGAATTAAGATGCATTTCTAATGCTATGCTATGCATTTCTTAATGCTGTATAATTAAAAACAATTGAAATAATAAATGAAAGAATAAAATGCCTAACAAGAAAAATTTAAATTAGAATAGAATGATGGAATAAAAAAATGTAAATTCTATTAGAATTTAAAAAAAAGAACTTTATTATTTACACACATAAGTGTTTATTGTATCCATATTATGAGTCGTAAGAAAATTATTATCTTCCAATAATCATAGGTAGGTAGGTAGGTAGGGTGGTGACCTTCACGATGCTACGTGAAGGCCTCAATTAGCACTAGATTGCGCCATTTTGATACCACTGCACTCACGTGACCTGTGTTTTTAGATTGTTTCCGATTTTATATCCAACGTACCTACATGGCTGCATGCGTACCTACTGGCCAGTGACCTGTGATGATTGCCACTAGTGTGTATGTATGTGCGCCACAATGTTCTAGATATGGTGCAATTACTCAGATTACTTCACCAATTTTGCGATTTCGCTATATACAAAGAGAGGAGCCGTTCCTTTACGGTACTGATTGGACAACTGACTCTTTCAGAAGAGTTAGTATTCTGATTGACTCCTTTCTTTGCTAGTTCGTCAGCTTTTTCATTTCCTTCAATATTACTATGCCCCGGCACCCACAAAAAGGTTATGTTTAGCCTTTCGCTTGTGAGGGCAAGTTCCTCTTGGCAATGCCTAACAAGCTTTGCGGTTGTAATGTTCGCGTTAATGGCGTTAATCATCTGGGATCTGTCGGTGAAGATAGTTACATCGAAGTTCTTTGTTACATCTCCGTCCTTCCATTCCGCTCTAGTCGGAAATTCTACGGCTAAATTGTTCTCGAAGTTTAGTTTGAGAATAGTGAAGTCGGTCAGGGTTGGTATGAAGTCCCTTGGCAATATCTCCAGCATATTACCATGGCCATAAAGTTTAGTAGCAATCCATACAGATTCCCTGAGTCGTACTGCACTGCACGTTGCGGTATATTTGATGTAAAGCTCCAGGGGTAAAGTAAATAAAATAGTATTCAGAGCATCAGTCGGACACGATCGTAATGCCACTGTAATGCCCACTGATGCCGATCTCTGTATTCTGTTTAGTTTTGTTATATTGTATTTCCTCTTCATCGCTGGCCACCACACCAGCGATCCATAGCTAAGGATTGGGCGAACCACGGCTGTGTACGTCCAAAGCGCTATCTTTGACTGCATACCCCATTTCTTACCCATGGTTTTATTGCAAGCATAGAGAGCTACACAAGCCTTCTTAACTCTATGCTCGATATTAGATTTTCAGCTGAGCTTCGAGTATAGAATAACGCCTAGATACTTAGCGCTGGTAGTCAGCTTTAGAGTATAATTATTAAGTTTCGGTAGGACAAAAGTAGGTATTTAATCCAATAATCGTACTTTTCTAAAAAAAAAAAAACAAAAATGATGGTATAATAGGTATTAATACCTATAAAAAGAGTTCTATTTTGTTTTTTGAATATTGTAAATTTATTATTGCAATAAATTTTAAACTTATTTACTTGTTCAATATTTTTAATCAATCAGCTCAGATAACTTTTCACTAAGCTATGTGTTTTATTTCAGTTCTATCATTCTAAAAAACAACACGCGTTACTTTATAAAATTAATATTCTTTATAATATATGTACTAATACTTACAATTTTTTAAATTTCTAGAATTTTAATTTATTGGAGCAAAATTATACAATTTTTTTAAATTTAGTATTTAAATTTACCGTTGTGTGAAAACCATAGGAACTTGAAATTTTGAGGGCAGAAAGAACTTTTGCAATTAGTATAAGTTTGTCTATAAAATTTTTTTGTAGCAGCCCCTGTTTAAGAGCTATTAGGGCTCAAAAAATGAATATTTACTATTTTTAATAGAATTTATATTTCTTATGATCTTTCTAATTTAATTTTTTGTTGTTAGGCCTTTTATTCTTTCATTTATTATTCGAATTGTTTTTTATTATGCATTAAGAAATATATACTGATCTTCTTAAACACATGCATGCAAAACTTCACTATTGTAATTCTAACCAATTCTAACTCTATCGTATCATTGAGTAAGTATAAGTATAATATTATTACATATACTAGGGGCCCCTGTAAATGTGTAGTCAAATTCTATGTTGAATCCCAATATAACAGACAGTTGCAGTTTAGAAAAATAGAACTTATGGAAAAAGTACAATCCGTAAAAAATCAGAAAGCAAAATTAAATTCGCCAAAACACTAACTGAAATTATTTTTAAAACGCCAAAACAGAATTAAATTGTATAAAGAGCCTGTAGTTGGTGTATGTATATTTAGATTATTTGGTATTGTGAGTGAGGATTATTATTTCTATTTATTTATCGAGTTCGAAATAAATGTTTTAAAGGTACGTGGGGAAAACAAAATAGGTATCCGTAAAACATTCGTAAAATGCACAAACAAAGTTTGGAGCAAAATTCAGTTAAATTTTTTTATAGGCCACGTTGTCTGTAATAATATTGCGGCTGTTCGTTTTACCTTGCCCTAATGTAAAAAATTTAAAATCTGAAAAGACCGTATATTTGGCGTACAATCGTGATTAAGATTGTACGTGGTACAGAGGGCGAGAAAACCGTACAAATATTACCACAATTGTACAAATGGTAACCCTGCATAAAATTGACATACAAAATATTTAAAAATAAAAAATTATTCAAATTTAATTTTGCTTGTAAGAACTGCTGTATACTAAAATTTAAGTACTTATATGAGAATAAATTGAATTCAAAAAAGAATACAATTAGAAAAGTTTTCAAATCGTTTCAAATAATATACAAACATTCATACATAAATGCAACAATTTAATAGAAAAGTACAAAATCAAAACAATTATATATTTGAAGTTTAAAGGACTCTATCCGCTGGTCATATATAAGTACATACTTAGATACATATTGATTATTAATACCAGATCAATATCATTCATTATTATTTACAATTTCAATACATATTGCGATAAAATATGATTTTTATCAATTTCTAAATTTTTTTCTTTATACATGCATAAGTTAAAGCACATTACATACATATAGCTAATAGTTGAGCCGTTAAGGTCGAGCCGAAACTCGAGACTCGAGAGGAAGAACAAAAATACACAATTTTAAAAAGAGTAAGTAAGATTGTCTCTTATAATTTTGAGTTTTTTTTTTATTATTCTCTTGTGTACGCAGTACGTTTTGTTACTACTTACTACCGACTATCGTAGGTACCATAATACTGTAATGTAAATATGAAATGTGTTGTTTATGTTTTATTATTAATATTATGTATAGATTTTATAGTAGAAAAATCGTAAAAAATATGTAGTTACTGATGTTCAAAGCTTGAAACGGAATTCATAATACGTAGTATGTGGCTGAAAACTACTAATTTATAATTATAGATTACACGATCATATACTTACGCAATGATAATAGTATGTATACATAAGAACTTTCGTTTTCAATATCTATATATTATAAAGCATACAATTTTTTATGGTGTGTTTGTTTTATATTTTTTTGATGTTTTGTTTTTATAATTTCTCTAGATAAAATCGAATGTAAATTTTCAGAGTAAAAATTTGTTCTAGCTTTGACTCTCTATATATAATATAATTACTAAATGATTATACATATATGTACATATGTATAATAGCTACGTGTAAGTTAATGAAAATAAAAAACAGGTGTTTTATTTCACTCTAAATTTTATTCTAAAGAACATTTTAAAATACAGACATTTTTATACATTTAATGTAGGTTACATTTTTGATAACGCAGCAATTTTTATATTACTTTTATTAAAAATTATAAGTGTATTACACTACAGGTCATTGCATTATTATTAATATAATAATGATAATACAATGAATGGATTTAATATTGTGCAATGATTAAAAAATTAACATATTTGATTAGAGCATTAAACTTTATTTAAGGTTTCAAATTTAATTTAATTTTTTGTTAGTTAATAAAAGATTTTTTGTAAGTAGAATAATTTTAATATTGATGACTGTTCACTACTCTCCCTCTAAAGAAGTGACGTCCTCGGCTCGTGTAATGTTTTGTAATGCGTTAATTGTTGCTATTTGCATTTGCTTGTTGGTTAGAATGTTATCTATTGTTGGTTTTTGATTGTTTACAATGATTTTGGTACGTGAACCTTTTTTTAGTAAGTAAAATAGAAACAAAGCTGTTGAAATTATACAAATTATCCCGAGGTTGTCCAGACTGTAGTTGAATTGTTTTTAGTTTCTATTGCGAGTTGAAGTATTCTTTTTGTATTATTCAGATGCAGATTATGGACATGATCTATTGTTATTATTTCGTTATGATTAGTAAAATTGATATTGATTAGTTTGGGTGGAATCGGTTCGTGAAGTACTTTTGTGTTTGTTTCAAACACAGTATCGTTGATAATTAATTTGTTTTTGAATGTGGTAAGGTAAGTACCCGTTTTTATTGTGATTTGTTGTTTGTCATCTTCCAAAACTTCTGACGGAGAGTTATTGATTATAACTAGGCCGTCAGTTATTTCTTTGATTTTACTTATTTGTTTTCCTGATATTGTAGCACAGGATGCTGAGTTGCTATTCACTAGAGCAATAGCATATGGATCGCTTGACATTTTTTCACATATAGATACCGTTGTTGCTTGTTGGCATTTGTCAATAGGAATGAAGGTTTCGTTACATTTTGCTGTATTATAGGTTTCTAATAAGATGTGCTTATTATTGTTATTTACTGGATATAAAATAATTTGATTACAAATGTCTTTAATTTTTGGTATTTTTACAATGTATTTTATTTGATTTTTGGAATAATAAATTTTTATCTGCGATAATAAGAGAATGTCGGTAGTAGGTATTGAATAGTGAAATTGACACTACCTTTAATTTTGAAAGTGCTATACTGTTAAGTATATTTGTTAAATCGGATAATATCATTCTATTTCTTATCATGACTAAATCAAAAATTGAGTCCTGTGAGTTATTTTCTTTTAATATTTTATTTTGAGATTCAACTAATTGATTAATTTTTTGGGTAAGTTTGTTAATATGATTTTGTACGTTTTGATTTATATCTACTTGTGACTTGTGAGTTTTCATTTGCTATCAAATTGGCTTCGGTGTTTTGTAATTGGATTAGATTATTATGATTAGGGTTTCCCGCGATAAATTTCCATATGTTTCCTATAAAATCCAAGGATCTTTTTGCTTGGTGATGTGAACTTTGGAAAATTGTCAAAAGTTTTTCCATCTCTTTTATATCATGCTATATAAGCAGATAAGGGTCGTTTCTAGTTTTGAATGAATGCAATAAGTCTTTGTTTTCTAATAGAATTTCTTGATATTGAGTTAGGTTCACGGTGTGGATCAAATAAAAGTAGCCATAATTTAACCTTACAGTTCCTTTCCTGATAGGTATGATGGGAGATTTTGAATAATCTCGTATTACTGCATAAGTTATTTACCTGAAATTTGGAAAATTTAAACTTTAGATAGAGGTAAATATTTTAAATTATCTTTATGAACTATTTGGCCACTAATAAGCCTTACAGAAGAACCTAGGTCTTGAAAAATTTCAACCTATTTGTATATGTCTTTAATTTTGCTGCCAAGTCTAGTGTTTATTTTAAGAAGAGCTTTTGTGCCAGATTGAAAACTTTTTTGAAATTTATTTTTGTTGTGATATTAGTTATACTTTTTTTGGGCTATTTCTAATTTGGATATTATTTCGTTTTTAAGTTTACCCAATTGTTTCTTGAGGATATCTATTGGTCTGTATTCTGTAGTAGAATGTATCGAAACATTATATTTATGTGTACTAGAGAGAATCAATTCCGTTAAGTCCATTTGTATTTTCTCGGACTGGGAACATCTTGCAATTTCTATTAAGGTTGAATCTTTCCAGTTGACCGTTACTTTTACTACGAAGTGGAGGAACTCTATGATGCAATGTGCCTAGATTTGTCAATAAAGTTTGTATAGTCTGTGAACAAAAGGTTTTTTCGTTATTAGTTACGATCGTTTTAGGATTTAAGTAAGATATTATTTCTAAAAGAGTTGGCTTAATGTCAGTTATAGATTTTGATTTAATTGTCTTAACAATAGCCAATTTTGAAAATTTGTCTATGCAAGTTAAAAACAACTGTCCTTCTGTCGAAAATATGTCTAAATCTAAAATTTGAACTTTTTCTTCGGGAATCGGTATGTTTCCTCTGACTTGCTTGAGGTTTTCTATCATATTTCGCTTTTTGACATATTTTGCAATTGGTTGTAATTGACTTTAGTATTTGTTTTAAATCAGGGTAGTAATATTGATCAAGTATTTAAGATAAATTTTACTTGTAGGATTTATGGGCTCTATTATGTTCATTATTTGCTATTTCTAGTTTATCGTCGGCGTTATAGATGTCTATAACCATGTTTTCTGTGTGTCTTTTTTTTACTGACAAAAATATATTGATAGCAGTATTTTGTATCTCCGACAAAATTGTAAGAGGACAATAGATTCCATTTACTACATTAGGATTAAGTGCGGTTTCCAATATTTTAATTAGATCACCTAGATTTTTAAAAGTTATAATGTGTCTAAGTTTGTTCTTAAAAATAATTTTCTTTTTATATATAAGTAGGTACCCCTTTTCTATAAAAATTTGATTTTGGAAGCAATTAATCGGTGTTTTTACTGTAATAATAGTCAAAGTTAAGGATTCTTCACTGTGACAAGTAGCCGCTGTATCTATAACTGATTGAGTTACTGCATTTATTTTTTGACGTGTTAAAGCATCCGCGACTAAATTTTGTTTCCCTGGCTTATAAAAGAAGGTTGACGAGAATTCTTCTATCGAAGCCTTCCATCTTTTAATTTTACCATTGGGATTTCTTTCAGAAATAGCAAATGTCAAGGGTTAGTGGTCTGTATAAATGCGTATGTCACATGCTCCGTAAAGATAATTTCTTAAAGTTTGCAGAGCCCAAACAATTGCAAGCATTTCGCGCTCATTCGTTGCTTAAGATTCTTCCGTTTTACTTAAAGTTCTGGAGATGAAAGTTATCGGTCTCCCGCTCTGAGACAATACGGCTCCTAAGACTGCACTAGAAGCATATGTGGTTAGTTCAAAGGGTTTCCGGAAATTGAAATGCTGAAGTAGTACTTCTTTTGAAGCTAAAATTTTTTTAACCCGATTAAATGCACTAACCCTGGCTGGTCTAAGTGAATTTTCACATTTTTGGATTGCTTGGTGTCAATATTAATGTTTTCGCCTCTAAGATACTTTGTAAAAGGTTTAGTAATTCGAGCGTAATCTTGAATAAATCGCCTGTAGTAACCAGCTTTTATACCATGTTCATTTACGACAAATCCGAGGAATTCGAGTTATTGAATTTTGCTGTATTAATTCTGCATTTATTTTGAAATTTGAGTGGAATATTATTATTATCGAAATCTATTGCTATATAAGATACTTCTTGACAATTTAAAAACTTTAATTTCTCACTACCGTGTCCGTAGCTTAATTCGTCTTTTGCGGTGTCAATTTGAGCCTGAATGGACTTCATGAGATCAAATCCCACAATTGCGTCAAAAGATGAAAGGCGGGGTAAAATAAAAAATATGAAATATGTCCAAACAAATTAATTTTGCATTTGTTTTTAATTTCAGTAAAACCGGAAACAGTTTTTACATTAAAAGGCTTATTTACTTTTTTAATTTCTGTTAAATGCAAGAGTGATTTAATATAATTTTTCGATATACCGGTGTGCAGGAGTATTTTTAAAACAATTTTGTTATTTAACTTCTTCTCAATATAAGGTAGAGAAGAGGGTTTTACCCTAAAAAATTAATTTCGTCAAGAAAGTCGTTTTCGGTTGGTTCGTATATTTCTTCCGTTAATGAATTATTAAGAATTTCTTCATCGTCTAAAAAGTATTCAGAGTTTATTTGTTGCTCATTAATGTTATTGATACGTAGTATTTTAAGATAATTTATTTGGGTTGAGAGTTCTCTACCGCGTTTTGTTGTTGAATTTATTAAATTAGGAAATACTTCATTAGATTGACCAGCTGTATTTTGTCGTTGCTGGATAGATGGATCGTTTCTTCTAAGATGTGACATACTTAGAACAATGTCCATTGGCGTGGGGTAGTTAGAATTTTTAAAAGCGGTTTGTGCGTTAGAAGGAAATGTTTTCTTGAAGTGAAGATTGTTGGAAGTTTTAGAGTGATACTCAGCATATGAATTTGAGAAACGATATCTCCATTGATTACTTTCTAGTTCTTGCGCCATCGATGTGGTCCTTTCGAATAAACTATATTTCCGATACTAGGTTCAAGGCCTGATATAAAGGTTCTTAAGGCATCTTCGTGGTATTTGACGAGATATGAGCCGATTATGGTTTGATCACTATACTCCATCATGATTTTTGTAATAATAAGACATAGTTGTTTTTCTACTTTGTCGTAATAATTGCTGATGGAGAGTTTACCTTATCTTAACAGATTTAATTGCTATTCTAGAATACGTAATGGGTGTCGATCCGCGTAAGCGTGGTCAAGTCTCACGATTATGGCTTCTGCGTTTAGTATCGTATTATATTCTGAAAGAACTTGATTAGCAGACTCAGTGATTTTAGTTCTCATTAACAATAAAGCTTGGGGGTAGGATTCAGTTTTTTCATAAATTTCTTTCATATAAATAAAGAGTCTCCTCCAAGAAGGATACTTTAATCTATCACCAGTGAACTCTGGTAGACTTCTTACAGTTTCTGGTGGATTAGGTTTACAGTTCGATAAGTCAATTTTTTCATATTTTTTTAATGAAGGTTTAGTTTCTAAGTCACATATCTTTTTTTTTAGATCTTCTATCTGTTTTTCTAACAACTCGTTATTTCTTTTTAATAATTCTGCTATAGTGGCTTGGAATTCTTGAGCTGTCGCCATTTTAATAGTAATTTTTAATT
The DNA here is from genome assembly GCA_947095535.1 of Poecilobothrus nobilitatus. Taxonomy (NCBI): domain Eukaryota; kingdom Metazoa; phylum Arthropoda; class Insecta; order Diptera; family Dolichopodidae; genus Poecilobothrus; species Poecilobothrus nobilitatus. The sequence continues at coordinate 171,851,798 of OX352772.1, forward strand.
GAGAAAGGGAAAATCAAATTATTTGGAGTTGCAGATTTTAAAAATTTAAAAATTATTTGTAGTTTAATTAACAGTAGTTATTTTATATTTAATATTAAAAACAATATTAAAAATTTACTAATTCAATTTTATGTTTAGAAAAAGATTAGAATATTTAAATTTAAAATAAAAATTATTTTTTTTAATATAAATAAAGATATAAATAATTGGAGGAGACTCTTTATTTATATGAAAGATAATTTATAGTTCCATTAACAACATTTATTTTTTATTTAATATTAAAAGTTTATTTATTCAATTTTCTTTGAAAAAATTAAATTTTTCGATAATTTATAGTTTTATTAACGATAATTATTTTTGTTTAATATTTTTTAAGTAATTTTATTAAAAATTTACTTATTAAATTTAAAAAAAAAAAAAAAAAATTTAAAATCAAAGAATGTTTAAAATATTAAGAAAAAATTTAACTTTTCGATAATTTATAGTTTCCTTAATAATAGTTATTTTTATTAAAAAATTTTATTTACTTATCTTTTAAAAATTTACTTATCCAATCTAAAATTAAAGAATATTTAATAACAAATATTTTAGAAAAATTAAATTTTCGGTAATTTATAGTTTTATTAACGATAATTATTTTTGTTTAATATTTTTTAAGTAATTTTTTTTTAAAAATCAAAGAATATTTAAAGGATTTTTATTTTTTTATTTTTTGTTTATTTAAGTTTTTTGCTTTTTCTATATTTGGAAATAAATATACTTTCTCTTATAGAGAATTTTTCACCTTTTTTTCCAAATACTTAGTGATTTCTTATTTAATATTTAATTTAATAATTTTGAACATTTAAATTTTTGTTTCTTTTTTTCCAAATACTTAGTGATTTCTTATTTAATATTTAATTTAATAATTTTGAACATTTAAATTTTTGTTTCTTTTTCATTTTCGCTCTAATTTTAAATTTTAGATTTTTATAAGTAGAACTATTTACTAGATAAGTTTTTGTTTGTTTTCTTTCGTTTTCTCCTATGGAGAAATTTTTTTTTTTTTTTAATAATTAAAACTATTTTTCTTTCTACTATGGAGAATTTTTAGATTTTTTTCTTTTGTTTTCTCTTATGAAGAAATTTTTTTAGAAAAAAATTTACGTTGGGTGCCAGTTAATGAAAATAAAAAACAGGTGTTTTATTTCACTCTAAATTTTATTCTAAAGAACATTTTAAAATACAGACATTTTTATACATTTAATGTAGGTTACATTTTTGATAACGCAGCAATTTTTATATTACTTTTATTAAAAATTATAAGTGTATTACACTACAGGTCATTGCATTATTATTAATATAATAATGATAATACAATGAATGGATTTAATATTGTGCAATGATTAAAAAAATTAACATATTTGATTAGAGCATTAAACTTTATTTAAGGTTTCAAATTTAATTTAATTTTTTGTTAGTTAATAAAAGATTTTTTGTAAGTAGAATAATTTTAATATTGATGACTGTTCACTTGCATAGATAAATATTAAATATTGAAGAACTAAGATAAGAAATTTTTAAGAAAATGTTGGTTTTAATAGTAGTGTTTTAACAAAAAAATCAAGACAATATCTTTTAAAGTCGCACATTTCTGTAGTGCTAATATAATATCGAATTGCAAATATTTTTGTATGAATAAAATTGTGGAAAACAAAGAAACGGTAGATAAAAACAGTTTTTCTAGAAATACTACTCATTTTATGAAATCTATCTACGCCAAAAATTGTATTTCTTTAATTCAAACGATGTAGAAGTTTTGAAACCTAATAAGTAAATTTTTCAGAAATTTGTTAAAAATATATTAAAATTTAGTTTTTAAAGATAATACAGGGTGTTATTACAATAATAAAATCTCTTAATAAATGCTTTAATTAAATTTAAAAAAAAAAACATTGTAATTTATAATGTGAATAAATGAATATGAACTTATAAGTGATTATTTATAATTTAACGAAAAAAGAAAATATAATTTTACTTAATAAAAATATATAAAAAAGAATTGGAAATTTTTCGGTAAAAACCGCATTAACATAATTTTTTTTTTTGTAAAACCACATGGGTGCAAGCATTATCATTCATCATTGCAGTTATATAATTATTAGTTACAGTAACAATTAGTTATATTATATAATTATAATATGCCTTTACATTATCAAATCAACTGTTTATCACAACATATACACTTTAACCAACTTGAACGTTTCAATTGTTAAGTTCTCAACATTTTCATTTTTTGAACGTTTCAATTGTTAAGTTCTAAAAATTTTGACATCAGCAGTTAAAATAGCATCATGTGGGCGTACTATCAACAATTTACAAGCAACAGCGTTATATACAACATAATATATACAGCAACACTAATTAGATTATCAACAAATTACCAACAATTTACAAGTATTATCAACAATTTGCTAATAACAACATTATATACAATGCAATATATACAACAATACTCAAAGTAGGGCAGCTTATAATGATGACGTCATTATTATTATGGCTGTAAGTTAAGCATTAGAAGCATCTAATATTGCATTCAAATTCATATAATCGACAGCTACGGTTTAGACGAATACAATTAGTCGAAAAAAAACAATTCGTACCTATAACATCGGATATATTGTTCATTTTGAGACATACATACATACTTATTAAAGATATATGAAAAATAAAATATTAAACAAAATGTTAGCATAAACAACCCCTCATCCTTTTTACGACGGGTTTTTTTTATAGTTTTTATTTGGTTTTGTTTGTCCTTTAGATATTTAGCCAAATGCGGAAAAATTGTCATACATACATACATAGTGTTCATTTTCCACCCACGAAGTAAAATAAAAAAGTACTAAAACGAAATGCAATTTTTAAAAATGGTTGCTGTCAAAATTTTTAAATTAATACTACTTTGTTTTGTTTTTCAAATTTTTGTTTAATAAAATCTCTAATTCTGTAAAATTTTCAAACTTAAAAGTATTCATATTGACACGGTGTTAAGAAGCAAAAAACAAAATAGAAAGACCTAGTTTTATGTATATAATTATCTGTCATTTGTCAATTAGAATTTATTATTATTCTTATTATGATCCACCCGAAATTACACTCTTATAACTCTTTCCTTATACGACTAAAAAATTGAAAAATTAACCTACATAAAATATTGTTTTTCATAGATACTATGAATAATATGTATTATTTTCTGAGATTTCTTTTAAGGATTTGCCAAAAAAAAATTTTTTTTGTGAAATTATTTGAATTTTTCATTTCACAATAATTTTTTGAAGTAAACATATTTATAAATACAAAAAGGAGTTTTATTGTATAAAATTAAGTTCTAAATAAGAAAAGTCTATTCTCAGTTTATAACAAAAAACGCATTACGCATTTCGTCTAAAATTAAATTTTGTACTTACATAATATGTTTTAAAATGTAAAATGTCAAATAGGTACAAAAATTTAAAATAATATGAAAACGTAACTTTATAGTAATTACATACATATATACATATATTGCTGATTGCATATTCTAAAATGAAAAATCGAAGAAATACAACAAATTTGTTATTGTTTTTTTTTTATTAAATGTTATACTGAAGAAAAAAGAAAAGAAGAAAATAACAACAAAATAATTTTTACGTTATACAAAAAGCGGAGCAAAGAAAAAGAACACAAATTCCAATTTGCAATAGAAATGAGCATGGAGACATTGTACATATTTAATATTACTATTTAGTATTTACTACATACAAAATCACATAGTGCATGGCCATGGCAAAGGCAAAAAAAAGTTTTGCATGTTTAAGATAAACATTCACATACATACACTATGTGATTTTCAATATAAAATATATCAAATATGTATAATGTATACATACTCATTATTCTATTCTTTGGAATTTGTACTCTTTCTTTGCTTCGCTTTTTGTATAACACAAAATTGATTTTGTTGTTACTTTCTTCTTTTTTTCAGGACATAAAAAACAATAACAAAGTAATAATAAATTTCTTCAGAACATTCAATTAAAAAACAATTGTTTTTATTATATGTAAATTGTTGAAACTTGAAGTTCCGAAAAAAACAGAAACAACAACAAACAATTAAAAACAAAAAAAAATAATTTGGTCCTCTTTATTTCTCTTTCTTATTTTCCCTTATTCTATTAGTTAAAAAAGCAATGTTAAGCCTGCTTGGTTAAAAAACTTTAGTGTGATATTATTATAGATTTCTGGTTTACTCTTTCTAAAATATATTATATTGTTTTAGGAAGTTAACAAATAACATATTGTATTGTTTTATGAATATAACAAATAAATTTATCAGATTTCATGTGAATAGAAATGTTTTTACCTATCTACGTAAATTTTAAATATTTTTTTTAATACATAATATATAATAAACTAGAAAATCCCCTGTGCAATTGTACAATTTCTATAGATGCAAAAACATTTACGTTATCATACTGACTCCCTTAATAAACTCCCAAAAAATTTCATTTTTACATCAGCAGCATTAAAAAAACGTATCATATTTCATCATGTGATGAATAAAACAAATCTAAACACATAAAACAAAATAAGCTAGGTACGGTTTATTAATTTTTTCTCGCCGTTTTTTCGTGACGGTAATTTTTGACAGTTTTTTAATCATTGACAAAAAATGGTCCAAGTTAAAAATACATTCAGGGTAAAAGTTCGTGGCGATATGTCAAAAATTGTTTGAAGTAAATGTATAAAATGAACAATAATAACCGGCGAAAAAATGCCGGCGATTTTTTTGCCCGGCTGAAAAATTTATATTTTACAATATTGTAGCGGCGAAATCAATATAGTTATATTGTGACATTAAAATTCAAAAACAATTTTTAATGCCATTTTTTTAACATTCGATTTGTAGATATGTTAAGATAATAATATCATTTGAAGCAAAATTAACTTCCTCGATTAAAATAGTAAATTAAATGAAGGCACATTCATTCTTGTTAGTTTTAAAAAATTTTCTCATCCTTTTCTTTTATTTCCATATAATATTGTACGAAGAAATCATCTTGTTCCGATCTTCATTTGCTATGAAATTCGAATTCACCCACCAACCGCTACGACATTTTTTTTGTTACATTTAAAACAATCCCAATAATCGAAATAATTTTAATATTTTTTAAAATTTTACTCTCTATTTTTCTTTAGTTTTAAAAAAAAAAATTTTATGTTAATAAAAACAGCTGTTTTCGCCGTGAAATTTTCGAAATTCGGCCGCCCTGTGTGTTTTTACCTTTTATGACACAATATAACACTTAGACAGCTATTAAATAATTAGTGTTATTTTTTTTTTGCAGAAATATTTCTATCAATCTTAGTGTTTTTGTAATGACATAATATTTATCTAAATATGCCGAATTTTATATAAAAAAATATATATAAAATAAAGTTTTTATATATATATAAAATAAAGTTTTTAATTTTTCTACATTATATCAAAAATTTTGGAAGATGTCTTTGGTATATTTAATAAAAGATTCATGTCTCTGATAATGAAATTTCATAAATTTTCGGGGGCTTTTTTTTTGTGACGGTTGTTTTCAGCAGCTTTTTAATTAATCTTATAAAACCGTCGCGACTTTTTCTCTGGCAGTGAAATCTTTTCCGTGACGGAATTTACATATATTAAGCAATTTCAAAGACTATATCTGATCTGATGATACTGGCATATTATATAATAAATGCTATATGTTTCCATGGCTAACAATATTATTAATGGTCTAATAATAAGTTAGTACAAAATTATGAATCTATTGTGAGAGAATGATACTTTGTATGTTATTTGTTTCTTTTTTTTTTAAGAAAAATATCCGTTTCTATAATATTTAGTAAATTTCTGACTTTTGTTATGAAATATAATTATCTAAGTCTGCCCAATTTTATATTAACCAAAAAAATTCGAATATTTTATGTTATATCAAAAATTCAGCTTAAAAATTAAAATTAAATTTACTGATCTTTTTGTTAACACTTGATGAAACATTATTGTTCAAAAACGTTTTTATAAATTTTAAAAATATTTTAAATGAAAATAATTTTTGAAAAAATATTTTAAAAACATTTTTTTTTTTTCTTTATTTATTTTTTATTTTTTATATTTTTATGTTTCATAAAATGATTATATTTATTTTATTAATATTTTAATTTAATTGACCAGTTTCGTCTAACTCGACATCTTCAGAATACATTAAATAACATTTAAATTATTTCCCAATATTTGTGAATGTTCAGTTTCTTAAGATTTTTTAAGATCTGACCCTTTTTTTATTATCGAAAACAAAATGCAAATTTAATAATTAAATATTGACTTTAATTAATCTTAATAATAAATTTTACACTACTGCAATATTGCTGCACGAGATCGAGTTATAATCCCTTTTTTTATTTAACAGAATTACAATTTTTAAACGAGAATAAAAATTATATTTGCTATTCTAATGCATTTATCGAACTGAACTTGAAAGGCAAAAATAATGATTTTTAATGTTTCATTAACATATCATCTTCTTTATGAGATAAAAATATGATTTAATGATATGATTTAAATGAATTTATATTCATTTAAATCATTAATTTATATATGATTTAATATCATTAATTTATGATATGATTTAAATGAATTTATATTAAAAAGCAAAAAAAAATTATTAATATTGATTATTTATAAAAAATTGATTTGAAATTATTTGCATTAAACAAGTGTTACAAAAATTATGTAAAGACAAATTATTTATAACAAAAAAATTAGCTTGAAGCTTCTTCATTCTGCCCGCCTTGAAAGGTACTACTTTCAACAGGAAGACGACATACTTTATTTATACTTCTTATGAAAGTACCAGATGTAGTTGATACTGAAACAACTCGAACTTTATTGTCACGGCTTGGTTGTACATAAGTAACTCGACCCAATGGCCATATCATTGAAGGAGTGATTTCTTCGATAAGTAAAACTAAATCATTGATTTTCAGATTGCCTTGTGAATCAGCCCATTTTTTTCGACTTTATAGATTATTTAAATACCCCTTTTCCATTGGGTCCAAAATTTCTAATAGATTACTTTTAGAATATTTTTTTAGCGATCGCTTAAGGTTGATGCATCATTAAGTGGTGGATAATTAACACAAACCATTGGTTCTCCTACCAAAAAATAGCCAGGTGAAAGCTCGCTGTAATCATTTGCATCATTTGATGAAGGCGAAATTGATCTTGAATTCATAACCATCTCTACTTGGTAAATTAGTGTGTAGAATTCTTCATAAGTGTACAAATGATTTCCACAAACTTTATATAAATGGAGTTTTGCAATTTTGACAGCACTCTGCCATAGACCACCCCAATGTGGGCTACGAGGTGGTATGAATCTGCATTCTATACCACTTTGTAAACAGAACTCCTCAATTGACTTGGAATATGCCTTCGATGTGATAACTCGTGAAAGTTCTTTTAGATGACGTTGTGTACCAGTGAAGTTTGTGGGTTATCAGAGTAAATTTTGGCCGCCTTCCCACGACGGGCAAAAATCGTTTTAGTGCTGCTAGGAACCTGTTTGCTGTTTAGATCAGTGACCAATTCCATATGAACGGCCTTGGTACTAAAACATATAAAAATTGAAATATAACATTTATATGGTGGACGCCCTCGCATACGATGAGTTATTAAAAATAGTCTACCGTAGTCTACTCCACAAATTAAAAATGGTCTTTGTACAGCGACGCGGTCCCTTGGTAAATCACCCATGGACTGATGGGCTGGACTGGTATTAATTTTGAAACAGGTTGAGCACTGATGTAAAACCTTACGGATGATGGCCTTGCTATTGGTGATCAAAAATTTTTCTTTAATTCTAATTGGCAAATTCTGGCAACCTGCATGACAAAAAATTTTATGATAATTATTAATTAATGAATAAATAAAGGGATGAGCATTTGGTAATAGATTTTGGTGTTTAGTACTAAATGGCAAGCTAGAGTATTTTATTCGTCCTCCTACATCAATGATATCATGCTCATCAAGTTTGCATGATAGTGTTTGCAGATGCAATTATGTGAAAGCTTCTGAATTCTAGTAATTCTATCAGCAACAAATGCAGAAAATTCATAAGAATGCGCACCGATCCAAGGTAATGCGATTATAGAGTCCGACCAACAATAAATTTTTGAAATTGATAACCCAACCGCCAACTTTAGCTTCTGCAATAACTTACATAATAATAACGAAGCACAAAGTTCAAGTCGAGCTAATGTGATAGTTTTTGAAGGGGCAACTTCGGATTTAGCGCACATCAAATGTACATAAATTGAACCATTACTATCGATATTTCTCAAATAAATGCAGGCGCCATATGACCTTTCGCTGACATCTGCAAAAGAGTGCAGCTCTTTAATTGCTGAACCTGGAGAACCTATATACCTTTTAATGCGAATATCATTAATCAATGCTAGTTGTGTACTAAATTCGTTCTACTTTGTATACAAGTCCATTGGCAAACTTTCATCCCAATGTAGTTTGATCTTCCACAAATGTTGTTGGAATAATTTAGCAGCGGTGATAACTGGGTTAATAAGGCCTAATTGGTCGAAGAACCGGGCTATTTGTGAATGTATAATCCTTTTACTAACCGTGCAGGGTACAATTGGAGCCTTATAATAGAATACAAAATGATCAGCAATAGGATTCCAATTTAATCCAAGGGCCTTAATAATGTTACCATCTTGAAATTTTAATAGTGGTTCCTGATCATCATAACGTATATCTTTAAGAATTAAATTACTATTGGAAGCTCATTTCTTAAGTGGAAAATGACCGAAATTTAAAACTGTAACAACTTCATCCTTTATCTTTCGAAGTTCTTCTAAAGAATCACTACCAGTTAAGAAGTTATCAACATAAAAGTCCCTACGTATTATTTTTGACCCTAAAAGAAATCGTTCTGAATAGATTTTAGAAATTCCAATAAGGCTTCTGATAGCAAGAAAACTTGCTGCCTTTGTTCCATACGTTAGTGTTTTTAATCTGAATATTTTAAAGTCATTCTCCGGCTTATCGCGCCAAAGTATGCATTGCAGATTACGGCCAGCCTCATCCACCCATATTTGTCTATACATTTTGACAATATCCGCAGCTAATACAAACTTGTATGTACGAAAACGTAACAGTATGCTAAATAAATCCTCTTGTATGATCGGTCCATTTAGCATTATATCATTTAGAGACTTTTTTCCTGTTCCCTGGCAGGATTCATCAAATACAACTAATAGAAGGTGTTTTAATTTAATATTTAATATTTAATTTAAGATAATTTAAGATATTTAGATTAAGATATTTAATAGAAGGTGAATCTAGTTTGGCAACGCAATGGCGAGGAAAAAAATATCCGTTCAGGATTAATAGATGTAAATTTAATCAGCTCCATATAGTTTAGGTCCAAATATTCCTTTAGAAATTTGGTGTACTCATCTTTGAAAAAAGGAGTTTACATTTAATTTTCTTTCGAGATTAAGAAATCGTTTTAAAGCTATGTTGTACAAATTATCAATTAATGTAGGATCTAGAGGTAAAAGCAATTTTACCATGCAACGGCCTAAGTTATCACGGGAAAAATTACTCTTGAAGTGCTCACAAGATAAATGTTCTAAAGATGGATTTGGAGTTTCATCGGCTATGTTTTCAATATCCCAAAATTTTTGCATTAAGTGCTAGAGACTATCTGATTTATTTGTAGTAGTTATACAACAATGAGTAAAGGTTGGGTGGTTTATAATAGCACCGGAGACAATCCACCCAAACATGTTGTTTTGAAAAATAAGAGAATCATCATTGTTACGAATTTGTCCAACGCAAAGGATTTTCCAAAATAAGTTCGCACCTATCAACAAATCGATTTGATTCGGCAAATTAAAATATGGATCAGCCAAGCAAATGTTAGTTGCAATTTTTATATGCTCAGAATTAAAGCTGCGATGGAATTGCAATCCAGTTATTTTATTAATCACAACCGATTCAATTGTTGCGGAGAGGTTAGTAAGAGAATATAACATCATGTTAGTTTTAAGATTTAAATTTAAAGCACTAATATTTCCAATGCCTGATACAATAGTATCAGTTGAAGTAGTTATGAATTTTCTATAAGGTCTTTTGTAACAAAATTTGATTGGGAAGCCGAGTCTAATAGTGCTCAACACTGAAATATTTTTCCATCTGTAGTTGATCTACGGTAACGAATGCAGTGGGTAAAATTACTTGACTATTGACCGAATTGGAAATTAGCGCATGCTTGTGTTCTTAACTCGAATCTGGAACTCTTGGCGAAAACTTATTTGAATTAATAATTTTTACCACTTGCGAATTTGTATCTGTCGCGGTATTTTCTGAAGTTGAAGATTGAGAGGTAATGATAGCTCTGAATGACAAATTTGGTTGTGAATTGGATAACAAACGACTATATTCAATTTTGGAATTATCTAACTTACGATGCAACAAGTTGTGATGATTTCCCGAACAGTGTGTGCATTTCCTTTTATGACACTGTTTAACGGTGTGTCCTACCTTGAAACACAATATGCATAATCTTAATTTTTAATTTCGAGATATCGAGAAAAAGGAGGCAGTTGTTTGAACCCCTTGCAATTTTGTAAATCTCGATAAGAGTCACTATAATACAAGCAATTTTCAGGAATACTAACAACAAAGCTTGAATGTTTATTAAATTTAGGTTTTTCAAAATTGTGTGAGCGAATATTTTCTACGTTGTCTAGTGTCACACATCTTTTTTCAATAAATTTAGAAAATTCTTCAAAGATAGGAAAATTAAAACTCTTACCGTCATCACCTTCTTTATTATTATTGTATTTGTCGACTACATATTCTTCCCATCGTACTTGCTTATCTCGGTCCAAACGTCATCACCTTCTTTATTTTCATTGTATTTGTCGACTACATATTCTTCCCATCGTACTTGCGTATCTCGGTCCAAACGAGGTGACACCAACTTCAATAAGAGAGCATCTGCAATTTGTGATTTTTCTCCAATTGTTAGTAGCGAACGTAAATTCCCGTTTATTATGTCAGCAATGGCCCGAATACTTTCTACAGTGGGTTTAGAAATTGCTTGAATATCTAAAATTTAATTTATATGCCAATTAAATAAAAAATTTTAATTAAAGTAACGACTCTTAAGTAAATCAATAGCCACTTTGTAGCCTTCCTCGAAACTATCTATACTTTTTATTATATTCTTAGCCTTATTCGTCAAACAACCTTTTAAATGTTGAAATTTAGCCGCATTACTCATGGCGTCATTTTTATCAACTAACCTTGAAAAACTGTTTTAAAATTCTAACCAATCTGTGATTTCACCACTGAATTTTGGTAATTCTAAATTTTTTATGGATGGCATGTATTTACTACTAATTCTGTTATCGAACTGAGTTGTATCTAGGGAAATAGAAGGTTTTGGTTTTATATTATCAATTAACTTAAGAAGTTTAGATTTTAATGAGAAATGGGTGTCTTCAAAATTTATCCTTTCTTCACTTTTAGGTTCTTCATCATCTAGGAGTTCTAATTTACTTTGGTGAATATTAAAGTTTATTAAATGATTTTCTAAAAGACTTAATTTGGTCTCAAGTTCAAATATATTCGCCTCCTTCCCCTTTGAAGCTATATATGTTTTTAATTTAGTTTCCTGACCTTTCACAATACCTCTTAATATTTTAATATTTAAGCTCTTTCGCTCTATTACTGTCATCAACGTCTTTCGAGTCCTCAAGATTTAATAAATTTACGCTACCTCCTTCGGGTTTATGAATTAGTGCTATAATGACGATATAATGTCAGTTTTCACTGTGTTGTATATGAAATTAATACACCTCGCCTTAATTATAATCTCCCAAAATTTTAATAATCCTTGTAGTTTATTTATTTTTTAGTTTATAGAAGTAAATAAAGTTTAAGTTAATTTTTTAATTTAAATTTATTTTTGTCTTTAAAAGTTATAAATCAATAATGTTAGTTATTTTTATATTAGCCTTTGATTTATATATATATGGTAGGTACATGTGATCAAAATTAATACATGGTTTTTTTTTTTACTATTTAAGCAAAGCTCGTTTATAAAGTCAAAGAAAACAGAAACTGTACCAATTAATATTAATTTTAATGCTCTTGAATTTATTACAATATTAGAAATAATATTCCAAATACACTTTAAATATTCACATATTCACATTCACATATATGCTAAAAAAAAAATATAATTTTATGGCACAGCTATAAACAATAATGCAATTGATTACCCGTGCAGCAATTTTAGATATAAATTTAACTTTTAAGTTTTAGATAGTAATACATGATTTAAATGAAATATAAATTCACAGCAAAAAAACAGCAAAAAAAAAATTATTAATATTGATTATTTATAAAAAATTGATTTGAAATTATTTGCATTAAACAAGTGTTATAAAAATTATGTAAAGACAAATTATTTATAACTTCAGTAAATATACTTCAGTAAATATTTAGCTTCTTCAGTAAATATACATGTAATTATAAATAAATAACATTTTTATATTAAGTACTTTACATACATACAATCCTTAAGTAACTTACATACAATCCTCTCAAATTTCAATACAAACAAATAAGTGCATTAAATAAAAAATTGATATTTACAGTAAAAAAAAAAAAACTTTTTTGACTATTACAATATTCAAAAGAAGAAAAATATACTAAACAGAAAATGAACTAAGTCAAATTACAAATGTTTTGGAAAAATGAAAATTTTTTTACATTAAGAATTTGTCATTTAAAAGTATACTATTATCACATAAGTCAATTTGGTTATTTAATAGATTAACATTTTTATTTTTTAGTTTGTTAATTTCAAAAATTTCATATTTATTGAAAATTCTGCCTCCTTGGAGTTATTTAATTAGTTCTATATTGTCTGTATCAGTTGAATGAGCGGTGTTTTTTATATGATGTGCGAGACCTGATGAGGGATTTATATGGGCTACAGATTTCATGTGCTTGGCGAATCTTTTTTGAAGAGTTTTTTTGGTTCGGCCTATGTAAACTCCATCACAATCTGCACAAGAAACTTTATACACTCCGGATTTATTTAATACATTGCCATTTCCAATACTAATTTTATTATTTGATAAGATACTTTTTAAAGTGTAATTAAAAATTAGTGTACGCCGGCTTTATATTTGAAGCTTTTAATAAATTTGAAGTTTTCTCTGAAATATCTTTAATAAATGGTATTTTTTTGTATGATAAATAATTTTCTTTTGTAGTGATATGTAGAAAAATTTTTTGTATGGCAATTTTGCACGATTTCTTTTTCAATAATTTATATATTACTTGTCTCTTATAACCATAATTTATGCTATGTCAATAATGGGTCTTAATTCTTTTCTAAAGTTATCGCTGTATCGAAATAATGTTAATAAACGATGTAGTAAAGTGTGAAACGTAGACATCTTTGTTGACCAGGCATGATGAGACGAATTTAATATTATAATATCAGAAAACTTATCTTTTCTATATATATCAAAATTCAATTCATTATTAACTATCTTAACGTTTAAATCTAGGAAGTTCAGCTCATCTACACCATATTCAAATGCAAACTGCATATTGTTATTAATTTTGATCAAACATTTACTACGACTAAACTCAATTCCCTTTCAGTTCCTGTCCATAAACAGGAAACGTCGGCAACATATCTGATTCAAGTTAATATATTATTTGCGAAATTCCGCAGAAAATTATTCAGGTCTGCCCAGTCAGCGCAGTTGTAGTGCCAGAATATTGTAACCCAGTATATTGTAACATAAATGTTAAGATATTAAATCACTTTAAAACATAAATGTTATAAGTATGCATGCATTTTTATACCCGTACGATAAGGATTGGGTATATTAAAATTTCTCCTCCGTTGGTAACACCTAGAAATAAGCTAGCTAGATATACCTTCAAAGGTATGGTTCGAATCAGAATCAAATACTAAGTCGATTAAGCTTTGTTCGTCCATCCGTCCGTCAGGTAGATGACTCAAAAACTAAGAAAGCTAGAGTCTGGAAATTGACACAATATATTCTTACAACAATTTGTAGGTTCTTTATTTTTGGTTGAGATCCGACCAAAACTTCGGGTAGCCCTCGAACACCTAATTTTTAGATCCCTACATTTTTTTTGAAATAGAGGCATGCAATTTTAATTGCTGACAGATATCATAAAAATATTAACTTTATTTTTACAAACTTTTTTCCGTAGCCCCACCCGTTACGGAGCTACAGCTCCTCAAAGTTCGAAAAAGCTCTATATTTAAACTGTTATAACACAAGATTTATAAGGTACAAGATGTATACTACTGTTATTAGCTTTAAAAATATATATACAATAAATATATATTTGTGGCATACAGTGTCTGAATTTACCGTTATGCGAAACTCAAATTTTGCAAAATTTTTGATTCCTTCTATCTTCCAAACGGTTAAATTTAGAATCTGGAAATTTTGAGAGAAGTTAGGTCTTTAAGTATGAGTCATTTCAGAAAATATTTTTGCATCGCCTTCCGTTTCGAAGCTGTATGGGGTCAAAAACTAAAAAATTCCTTGTTTTTAAACACCTGTAACTTGAACACCTGTCCAAATTTTTTTGAGGTAATATACAAAAATTAAAGCTCCAACATTATATTTTTATTTCTATTAACAACTTTTCTTAATAGTATAGAGTTGCCTTAAAATTCACGAAAGTGTGACTTCATTTTTCTAAATTTTTCTAACAAATTTTTTTAACGATTTTGTTTAATTTTAATTTTACTCGATAATTTGAAATTGTTGAGAATGATGCTTAGTACAGAAAAAATTAAATAAATAAAAAATACAACGGTTGCTTGAAGAATTTATATTTATATAATATTAGTATACATACTTATATAACTCATGTTTATTTACATATCGTATATGTCACTGATGAATGGATGATATACAATATATATGTATACTATAAATTATTATGCCGTTTAGTATTAAATGGTACTATAGAATATTTGGAAAAGTTTTGGATTAATAATCGTTATGTGGAAGGTTAGAATCTGCTTTTGAAGAATGTGTAAATATGTAGTTTGAATATATGTGCAACCCATAGTTCTAGAAATTATACAATACCCACAAATTATTTTAAAATACTAAAAAATTAAAAAAATAATATTATAAGCAGAGTGACAGGCTATGAACATACTAACGGCTCGTACACTTATCTAAGAGTTGACAAAGGTAACTGTATTCTTTCTCGTTTTTTTAAACGTGGGTAGGTGGGAATCTTGAACAGATAAAATGCGTCCCGTAGCACATGTGCATACCGGATTCCTACCCGCTCAAGCACACGATTCCTCTATTAAAACGAGTCAAACTGACTAACCATTAATTTTATGCTATTTTGTTTGTGTATAGGTTTTATGTACTGTCCCGAAGGAAATCCGCACTTTGTGCTAAATCTAAAGATCTTTTTCTTTTAAGCATTTCTGTAATAGTCTGATTATTTATTAATTATCCAGGTTCAACATTTCGATGCGCTTCTAGACCAGCTTTATTGTTTATATCATATCTGTTTATTTTATCCATAACTTTGGAGGTTTCTAAACCTTTAGTAATGTCACTATTACGTACACACCAAGGAGCACTTACTATGTTACGTAGGACTTTGTTTTGAAAAGTTTGTATTTTTTTAATATGCGTTTGCCTGGTACAACTCCGAAGTTCAATACCACATAGCCATATTACTTGGTTGTAAATTAACACTTTATTATATATTGTTAGTTTAGACTTACGACATAGGAGCCAGTAATTTTTCTCTATATTTATTTTCAAGTTCTAGTTTTTGTTTAATGTGTTCATTCCACCTTGGCTTGACATCCAGTGTCATTCCTAGGTATTTTGCTGAATTTTCGATTAATACGTTTACACAATTTAAGTTTATTTTTGGTGGGTTTATTATAATTCTATTTGTAAAATTAATATAAACAGATTTACTTTAATTAAGTTTTATTTTCCATTTGTTCGTCCAATAACATACTTTTTACCTTGCTTTCTGTAATTTTCCTGTAGTTTCGTCAATATTTGATCCTACTGCCAATATTGCAGTATCGTCATTAATGCTTAGCTTAATTGATCACCGTAAATCCAAATTGGTGATTTGGAATTAAATTTCTATTTTTTATAATTTGCTTCAGTCTTTTTGCCAATCATTTCTTATAAAGTTCTGCTACTTTCCAAAAGCTTGGAATATACTTTAATTTTACTGCTGCATTTTAGATTTTTGTCAAAAACGTTAGAGCTTATGTGGTAGCTATTTTATAACATTGGCTGTAATAAGATCAAAACCTGGGCTTTGTTTAAAATGAGAGTTCTTATTTCTTCACTAATTTCTTCTTGTGTAAATAGAATAATAGTGTTTTCTTCTAATATTATAATATCTTCTACTAAATAAAGATGTGAGTTTATTTCGTTTCGTTTGAAAATATTTTCTAAATCATATGCATATAATTTGGATTTTTCTTTATTATTATTTGCGCAACTGCCGTCTGACTTCATGAGCGGCGGGGCGTGTTTTATTGTTTTTACACTCTTCGTGGCTTTCCACAACGAATAATTTGTTTATTTTTATTTAATTTTCGTATGGTACTGATTTTCAAATCAGAATTTGCCTTTTAAACGCTTGCGAGCATCTGTTCAAAATCTTTTTATCATCAGGGTGACGAGATCGCTGCCATCTACGTCTATCGCTTCTTTTATGTTTTATTAAATCAGTTATTTCTTTCGGATAATTATTTGCTGCAGACCTTTTAATATTCAATCATTCTTGTATTACTCCATCCAGCTTTTTAAATTATATTAATAAAGCCTGCTAACTTCATATCTAATTGTTCTTTTGATAGTAAATTTATTTTTAGGTTAATATTGTTTGTGACTTCATATTTAAAACTTAGCCAATCTGTGAAATTATTTGTCAGTGTGGGCTATTTATATTTTTACTCAGATTTAGTATGGCAGCAGAGTGATCAGAATCTAAATCATAGTCATCTTCTAAATTAATAAAGTTGCCTGAAATTTTTTGGTTATATAAAAGTTAATTAGATCTGGAGCCTTGTTGGTGTCTGTGGGCCAGAGTTGGTTTGCCAGTCGAATGGCAGCAAACAATCTAATCCTTGAAAAGCTTTTCTTAGCTCTCTACCTCTAGCCGAGGTTGTTCTAGAACCCCAATTAGTATGTTTGGCAGGTTAATCCCCTCCTAGCAGAAATTTATGTCCGTGGATATCTAGGAGTTCAGCATACATCAATATTTTTAGATCTTAGGAAAATTTCTAGTTCTTGTTTTCTATTAAGGACACCGTTAGCATTCCAAGTTGCAGTACGTATTTTATTTAGATACAATTTTTATAATTCTTTAAAGTGTTTCTGGGAATACATTAATGTATCCATCTTTTATTTTACTTAATCTCATGGAGATTTCGTCAATTTTTAGCAACAAGTTTTGCATCATATGCATCACTTCCTTGTCATTCTGTTTGGGTTTCATATCTTTAATTTTTTCTGCATATTTATTTGTTTTGATTTTGATTGTAGCGCTCTGGAGTATAAAACTCCATTCACAACTTTATTAGATATGAAAGCTGTCCCTTTTTTCGGTGTTTTTTGTACATTTGGTTGTGCATATTTAATCTTCTTTTTTTCAATTTTTTTGACACGAAACAACCACGATTTCTACCAGGGCGAGCCTCATTGCAGCTTACGCATTTGGTTTGGAAATTTTCTTTTTTACTATACTCTATTGTGATATAGTTCCCAGCACATTTTACACATTTAGTCTGTCTTTGTAGAATTTGTGTGTATGTCCAAATTTCTGGCATCTTTTACACCGTGGAATATGCTTACTACTTCTGAGAGCCTCAATTTTTACTCTCATGTACTTACAGCAGATATTCTATTTATTTCTTCCGAATGATCAAAAGATAGCATAAGTAGTGGAAGCTTTGTTAAGATAGGTACTTTTTTATCTTTAGTTTTTTTAATTTTATTTGTCACATCTATACATTTAAAACCTCTATTAAGAAGTTTTTTTAATATCTTCTGGTTCACATGATGACTGAAGATTTACATAACTTTTATTAGGCAGTTTATTTTCATATGTGTGCCATTCTATGTTGGCTTTATTTATAGATTTTGTCAAAATTCTACATTCATTTTCGTTGTCAACATTTATTTTTAATTGGTCATTATTCATCATGTTGACTTTAACAGTTTTATTTCCAAAAAACGCTTTCTTCCTTTTTTTCTTTATGACGAAGTGTTTATTACTATTTTTGTTTTCTTACGTATTATTATTTTTAAAGCAAATAACATAGCCATTACTAGTATAATTATATATGAAGTTTATCAAAACGTTTTCTGTTTTTTTATTCGGAATGTTATTAATTTTATTTCTATTGTCAGTAATATTTTTCACTTGTATACTTTCAAAATTTATGTGCTCTTTGGTATTGTTTTTAACTATATTGTGGCAAAATAAAGTAAAATTACGTTATCTTGGAATTTTATAAATTAATTTTCGTATAATACGACGTCCTAATTAATTTTGCAATTTTCGCATTTTAAGTAGTTTTTCATTATGTTGAATTTTAGATTATTGCAGGTTTGGGATACATTTAATTTGTTTACATTTTTTAGTTATGATAATACCTGTAATAATTTCCTTTACTTCTGTTCTTTCGAAAGTTTGCCTTGTGCAATAGGCATTTTCAAATTTCATAATATTAGCTTTGCAATCATCTTTAATTTCAACAAGATTCTTTTTTAATTTATCTTTTACATTATTGTTGTATACATAGTTTTTATAATCTATTATAACAATATTTTTATTAATTAATAAAGCTTTCTTATTTTATTTGGAATTGGTTCAATTTGGAGTTTTCAAAATAGTTTTTCATTAATTCTAGTATTTGTAATATCCACCACAATTTTTATATCTTGGAAACTTTCGAAATCAGGAATTAGACCCATTTCCTCTTCCGACAGTATATTTCTTGTTAGTATACCTAGTTTACTTGTAAGTTGTGAATACTATGTCTTAAATTTTTTCTACATGGTTTTTTAATAACTCTATATCATAATTTATTTGGTAGATTTTTTGCATGTATTGAATTTCGTCTTCTATCTGTATAAGTTTGTTTTTGTAGTTTTCATTGAAATTATTTAAATATTGTGCAATAAAGTTTTGTTGGGAATTTATGTGGTTGGTGATTTTTTGATTTGGTTGGAGATTTTGTTGTTTATTAGGATTTGTTTGTTACTTTCTGTTATTAAGTCGGTATTATCTTTGGTTAAGGATTCTAATTTGGATTTTATTTCGATTTCATCGTTGTAGTCCATTGTGCCGGTTAAGTATTTTAGTCTAGTACCTAAGACATTAATAAAGTAACGTTTTTGCCTTTGGTGCGGTCTTATATTATTTATTTTCTGTTCTAGAGAATGATAGCTATGTATGAGAGTATTGTACATTGAAGTTACAGGGTTTATTTGATCTCTTATCGATATAATATTGTTGTAAATTATACCTTTTGTATTTAGAAATTCTGTAATATTGATGATGTGTAAGATTTTTCTGTAATTTCTTATTATTTTGACGTTTCCCAATTTTATAGCTGTGTAACCATTGTTGTAATTTTTTTTTTTGCTTTATTTAAAAAATATAAGTTGAACAAATATAACATTATACAATTTAATTAGTTTTTGTTTTTTTTTTTTTTTTAATTATTTTTATAAAACATTGTTTGACTGTACATTTTGTCCTATGATTATTTTTATATTCATTCTCTTTTCAAAATTTCAATTTACTATTTACTATATTCAAAGTCAATCTATAATTAATTTCATTATATTACAATATCAATTTTCTTTTTTGTTTATGTTTATACTTATTATCTATTTTTATTAAAATTCCAATTCCCTATTTCCAACTTCAATTTATTATTAATTTTTATTTATTACTAATTTCTATTTATATTACAATTTCAATAGATTAAAGAGAAAGTTAACAAGGTAGAATGTAAACCAACGGTTTTTAAAAGCGCACATTTCCAAAACTCAATACAAACTGTTTAGAAGTGTGACTTACACAAAAATTTGAAAATTTCATGTAATAAGAAAAAACGTGAAAATAGGACATTTTTGAAATTTTGAGGGGCCGTAACTCCGGAATCCTATATAACTAAGAAAAGCCGTTAACACACGTAAAAGATTATTGTTGAACCTTTAATTTTCATGTCTTGCCGAAGAAAAATTTGTACAGGTGCCTAAGTTACAGGTGTCTAAAAATAGGAAATTTTCAATTTTTGAGGCGTAATAACTCTTAAAGAGGGGGTGTTACCAAAAAATTTTCTGAGGAAACTTATACTAATTCTAAAAGTTCTTTCTTGTCTCAAAATTTCAGGTTCCTATCTAAAGGGGTGACGGAGTTATGAAAAAATAAATTTCATGCAAAATGTGGTTTTCACATAACGGTAAATTTAAATAGTAAATTATAAAATATTACATAATTTTGATATTGTTTTATATAGATAATAAAATTTTTGATCTTCTGGCGGTTTTAGATTGCAAAATTATTACGCAGAGCCCGAGATATATATATCTGAAAATGGGGCTTTTTCGCAATTTTGAAGAGCTGCAACTTTGGAACTCTTTACAATTAAAATAAACCTTTAACACACGTAAAAATATATTATTGTAGCTTTAATTTTTATATCTTGCAGAAGTAAAATATGTACAGGTTCCTAAGTTACAGGTGTTTAAAAATAGCAAATTTTCAATTTTTAAGCCCTAATAGCTCATAAACAGGGGGTGGCCCGAAAAAATTTTCTGAGCAAACTTATACTAATTCTAAAAGTTCTTTCTTGCCTCAAAATTTCAAGCTTCTATCTAGAAGCGTGGCGGAGTTATGAAAGTAGAAAAATCTTGCAAAATTTGGTTTTCACATAACGGTAAATTTAAATACTAAATTTAAAAAAATTGTATAATTTTGATAATTTACAAAGACAAAAGAAATACCTGTCGAATGACGTTTTCAGAATGAAAAAATCTTAAGCAGAACATAAGATATATGCATTTAAAAATAGGGCTTTTTCAAAGTTTGAGGGGCTGTAGCTCCGTAATGGGGGGGGCTACATGAAAAAGTTGTTCCACAAAATTATTTTTTTTATGAGACCTACCTATGGTTAAAATTTTTTTTCTCTATCTTTAACGGT
The DNA here is from genome assembly GCA_947095535.1 of Poecilobothrus nobilitatus. NCBI lineage: Eukaryota > Metazoa > Arthropoda > Insecta > Diptera > Dolichopodidae > Poecilobothrus > Poecilobothrus nobilitatus. The sequence goes on from OX352772.1 coordinate 171,873,175, forward strand.
GTAGAAGTTTTGTAAACAGACGGACGGACGGACGGACGGACGGACAGAGTGAAACTAATAAGCACATTTTTTCAAAATTTTTTTGGAAATGTGCTAAAAACTAGTTTTATTACAATAATACTTCTCACTTGTCATATCATTATCTCTGCAAAATATAATAAATAATTTTTTTCTTAAATATCTGTAAACTATTAATTAATTTTAACTCATGTGGTAATTCATTATACTTTTTTAAACAAATGTACAAGGTATTCTTTTTTTGATTTTCCGTTCTGAACAACGTTAAATAAAAGTTTGATTGGTTCCTTGTATTTCTGTTATGAATATCAAAATTTTTATTGAGTATGTTTAATTTCATAAAAATTAATGGAAAACGCAGTTAAATACAGTTCCCGTTCACATAAATTGCTAAAGCTGATGCACGGATTTACATATAGCAAACTAGTAGGAAACCTTATTGGGTAATTATGAATAATTTTTATAGCCTTTTTATTGAGTATATCTAGTTTACTTAAGGCAGTTTTCGATGCTCTGCTCCAAATGGGAGTCAGATAAATAAAATGTGACTTTATATATGAGCAATAGATTTGATAGAAATTTTCTTTATTTAAGAACTTTTGCAGCCGCCGTAAAATAAAAATATATTTAGAGATTTTTTTTTATTATAGAGTTAATGTGATGATGCCATTTCAATTTGTTATCTAATGTTAGCCCAAGATAGTTAAACAATTCAACAGTTTCTATAACATTATTTTTGACATAAAAAGTAGTGTTATTAAAGGTTTTGTTTTGAAAAAGCATAATTTTCAAAGCATAATTCTTCACTAGCTTTAGCGTATTTTAGAACAGCATCATCTGAAGAAGAACACTATGGTTAACACAATCGAAAGCTTTTTTTAAATTGAGAAATAACAGCAAACATATTTTTTACTGTCCATATTTCTAGTAATAAAGTCTGTTAAGCTTAAACAGGCCGCTGTAGTGTTAGATTATTTTTCAAAACCATATTGTTCTTCATTCAAAATATTATTATTAGTTAAAAACGTATCTAACCGCGTTTTAATTATAATTTCAAAAATTTTTTAAAAAGCACTAAGTATAGACACAGGTCGATAGTTATTTCGGTTTCTTTCACTTCCACTCTTAAATATTGGTATTACTACTAATTGGTATTATTTGTAATATAGCTCTTCTATATGCTTATTATATCGAAATATATAAATACTTAATATATCACATAATATCTCGTACACCCCACATTCCTACCAGGAAACAGGGATTATAGCTACATGGCACATTTATGTACCACGGTACCTGTATATAAATAAATAAATAAATAAATATATGCTTATTTTTTGGATACTTTCGTTTGAATTTTAAATAAGAATCTCTTATTTTCATTTCATTGACTATATGATCTGTTATCCACTCTGTTTTCTTTTTACTATTTCTTATAGGAATTATTTTTGTGTATTTGTTTATTAACGAGGTTAATTCACTAATAAAGCAGTCAAAATTATTGTGTGTGTTTATTGTAGCCCAAAAATAATCTTTTCCAATTTTCTCATAATCAACAACTGTTTTAAATTGAGTCATTTTCTCTTTGTATGGTTTTTTTTATCTAAACTTATTAAAAACATTTGGTGATCAGACATAGAGGTGTCAATTACATGAAAAAAGTACTGTTTCTGCACAATATCTGTAATAAAATGATCTATTACTGTCTTAGAAGTAGTTCCAATTCTTGTAGCGAACACCTCTGTGACTTTATTATAAATTACGAAGCCGTTAGCTGAAAGCATATTGCAATAACTTATGACATCATAACTCTTTTTATTTAATAAATTTAGGTTAAAATCTCCTAGGACTATAGACTGCCTAAATTTAGTTGTAATGTCATCTAATTTATCAATCAATTCATTTAACTTTGTTTCCTGAGATCTATATATTGCAAAAATATTAATATTTTCTTTCATTAACTTAATACCTAAAAAGTTTGAATTTTGAATTTTATTTTCGAAAAGTATACAGCTACTTAGGTATTCCCTGACATAGATAGTAACTCCCCCATACGCAATTTCTCTATTTGAAAAATAACCAATGAAGCCCGGTAAATTAAAAAAATTATTTTCTGATTCTTTAAGCCAAATTTCTGTTAGTACGACAATATGAACTTCACAACCATAATTACAGATAAATTCTTCTAGATTAAACAATTTATTTCTAAGACTTTGTATATTAATATATATTATATTCAAATTGTTTTTATAATTTTTCTCTATTTCTTTTTGATCTGCCCTTGTATAATGACAAACTTTTGTGTTGCTGTTTATATTCTCTATACCATGACCCATCATAAAAACAAAACAAAGAAATACTATTTAAAATTAGGAGAGCATACATAAATAAACAAAAAAGAGTTAAATAAAAATTAATTACAACTAGCGTGTCACGCTCGAAGTATAATGATTTTGTATATAAAGTATAAAAATTTTGTATAAAAATTTTGTAGTATAAATGTTTAAAGATTGGTCTAAAACTTTTCCATATTTCGAAAGAGGTTTTACCAATTGAATATTTAATTAAAATATTTTTGACAGTTGCAAAGCTTAATACAAAAACTACACAAAATAATTGCAAATTGAGAAAAAAAAATATATTTGTAATTACGAAGAAATTAACAATTTTAAAATTGTGAATTAATATGTGAATGAAATCTGTATAAAGTATTTTTGACAGATCTAAAATATGATGTGATAGTATTAAAAATAACATTTGTGTTGTGTTTTTATTTTTAAGTAACATATTATGTAATTTAAAATTAAAATTTATTAAGTTAATATTTAAAATTTATTTAATTATTGCAATATATTGTAAATTGTAATATATTGTAAATAAATAATGATGTGCAATAAATAAATAATAAATAAATAATGTGAAAATTGATTAGGGTAAAAGAGATTAAGTTGATAAATACAAAGTAGATAAAAAAATAAAATAAATAACATTATACATAAAAAGTATTTCAAGTAAGATTAGATAACTATTAATTAAGTTGTTTTTGTTCAAATATAATTGTAATGTAATTTTATTTTTTGGTGTTATGTTAAAAAAAATAAGAAACAAATATATAATATATTGATAATATGTACTGATTCTAAATTTTATAATTGTTTTTAAAAATTTGTTTAATTTTAGTGTTAATAATTTTAAGTTAATGTCTAAATGTTTATAGGTTAAGTGAAATAATCTACGTAAAACGTAAATAATTCTAAAAAATATTAATGTTAAAATAATTGTATAGAAAAATAAAAATTTGAAAGAAGTTAAATAAAAGTTATTATATTAAAAAATAATTCAAATAATTAAATAGCTAAACAGTTCTGTTAAAATAATTTTTAACAAAGTTGATATCATTAAGATTATTAATTTTAAAAACCTTTGATTCCTTGTTTTGCCGCAAGAAGATACTACCATCTTTAAACCATAGAAATTGTATTTTATACTGTGTTTTAATTTTTTTTGCTTCGTTGTACAGCTTGGCCCGCAAAGGAAACAGATAGTGACAACAAAGAATTTCACGATTACTCTGCTGTGTTAGATTTAGCTCGGCGGTAAAAAGATGTGGATAGATGAGTTTCTTGGCCATTATTTCCATTTTTGCATTAGCTGTTCTCAGCTCTAATAAATATAGCGGATTGATCCTATTGTTTTGCTCCGACCTTTGTTGTATCGGTGCAATTTTAATGATGTCTGCTGAAGTGATATTTGCATTAATTTGTTTTGCTATATCAAGAACCATATTATTCCCGTCTTGAATTTCTTTTGGTAAGCCAGCTAAAACTATATTTTTATCATAATTATTGTTAGAATTATACGATTTGTCTAATAAAGACTCCAGATAGTTAACTTTGTTTTCCATTATTTTTGTATTATTTTCTAGTAGATCCAACCTTTTTTTTTAAATTAAATTTTCTTGATGAACACCTTTATTGTGATTAATTACTTCATCAATTTAAGCACTTATGTATTTTTGAGAGTTGTCAATTTCAATGACTACAGTGCCAAATGTTTTTAAGTATGACGTAATTGCCTCTAGTGTACAGAAATTAGTTTATCTATTAGGTCAACCTCTATATTGTTATTTATTGCACATTCTTCGTCACTCATATCATCATCAGGTATTATTATGGATTTATTTATCTCTGGCAAGCATCTAGTGCCCTTCTAAGTGACACTACCTGCTTTAATAATTTCGAATAAATCATTTGAAATGTTTCCACATCTTGTGTGGAAGAACATTTGGCATGTACCATTGCACTGAACGCCTTTGCTTTTGTTTATTTATGCTTTTTTTGCACATCGTACATTGCTTGGACATTTTGATATATGTATGTATTTTTTTGTTTTTATATTAGGAAGTTCAAATTATTTAAGAACTATTATTTTTTTTTGTTTTTTATATTGAAATTAATTTTAATTTGCTCTCTTATAATAGTAGAACTACTATTATTTTTATTTTCTTTTTGTTTTTTATGTTGAAATTAATTTGCGCGCTTTAAGTTAAAAATTAAATGTAGAACTTTTGGTTGAAGATTTTACAAATTGTATAAAATTATTAATATTATTGTTGTATAAAATGTAGTTTAAATAAGTTTTTTTAGTTTAATTATTTTTTTTTATATTAAATTAAATTTATTTTCTAATATATTTTAAGACCGCTTATTTAAAACAACTTTCACTCTTGACGTTCTTGACGTTCATTTAAATTCTACAGTTCAATTGTTTGGCATTGTACTTGCAATAGTTGTAGTAGAAGCTGTATTATTGTTAAGAGTAACATCTTGCCCTGAAAGAGAAATAGATTTCCCTTTAGATTTTTTCTTAGGTTTATTTTTTGCTTTTATGGTGGGTGCGTTGATGTTTTGAAATTCCTTTTTCTTTTTAAGATGTGTTTTATAGTACTTTAAGCATGACTTTATATCTATCACATGGTCGTCGTCGATTTTCTCAATTTCTAGTTTTCTGAATTTAGAATAGTTAACGAGTGTCTTGGATGAACGTTATGTCAGTCTCTGGTTCTATCTCTATTTGTTGTCTGTTTTTATTTATAGAATTTATAGTTCTTTCTGTTACCTTTAGAATTCTGTTATAGATATCTTCATACTCTATGTCTTTTATTTTCCGATTTATAAAATCATTTGGTTTAACGTTCGTGGTTGAATGGATAGTATTGTTATAAGTACTTATAGTTCTTAATATTTTCTCTTCTACTGTCTCAAGGTTAACTCTATCGTCATATCTAAGTAATCTTATATGCTCGTTAATTGTATTATGAAGCTTTCAATATCCGAGTTCGATTTGTGGCTGTTGGATGTATAATGAATTTCAGTATGTTGGTTAGGCAAAATTCTCTGAATGGAAGGGCCTTAAGACTCAGGTCATTGTCGGCTACAATCGTTTCTATGTATCCAACTTCGATATTACAACGATGAAAGTTAAAAATAACGTTTGATCTAAACTATAGAAAACATCGATATGTACAATTTTTGGTTGGTATGCAAGACAGATTTTATGTATATAGTCTTTGAGAATATAGTTTATTAATCTTTGGAACGTTGCCGGGGCTGTTTTCAACTCGAATGGCATTCGTGCAAATTCGTAGTGTCCATCTTCGACACTGAAAGCTGTTTTGTAAATGTTGTTCTCATTGATTTCAATTTGGTGGAACCCCTTTTTCCAGATCCATGGTTGTGGAGTATTGACACCTTCTCAGTTTCCCTAGGATGTCATCTATGTTGGAAATAGGATACCTATCATCTAGCGTAACTTCATTTAGTTTACGATAGTCGATGACGAGTAGCCATTTAGTCTTTTCACTGGCGTCCTCCTTCTTCGGGACTATCCATACCGGGGCTGAGTAGAGTGAGCTACTGTAGCTTATGATACCTTTGTCCAACATATTTGTTATTTGGTTTTGTACTTCTTCTTTATGAATCTGTGGGTACCTGTATGATCTTGCAAAGATTAGGACATTATTTATTGTGCGAATCTCATGTTTTATAACATTTGTAAAGGGTAAATCTGGCTCCTCCTAGTAAACAATTTTTGAGAATTTTTTAATAATATTGTACACAGTGCTTGAACTTTTTGGCTACTTAGATGTTCAATTCTGATTTGGTCATATATGTTTTTGTGTTCAGGTTCTTCGATTATATTATTTCGTAATTTACTATTTGGGTTTTTATAGGTATTATATTGATAAAATTGTCATTATTATTAACGACATTAAAATTGGCTCCTACTTTATAGTTTTCAACATTATAAATGCACAAGGGGTCACATTGCCATTTATGGACTTCTGCTGCTTTATATAAGCTAAACCTTCTCTTTTTTGGACTGGTATAGGTAATTTGTAATTTCCTTTCTTACAGCTAAAATTTTCTTGTTTATCAGAAAAAAATAATTTTATTTTGTTATCATTTATTATTAGAGTTTCTAATCTATTTTTGGCTTAAGTGGTATTAAAATATTGTCGCCTATTATATCATTGAATATTTCATGGAAGGGAAACACGTAAAATTCAACTTTTTTTGCTGAGCTACCGAGTTCTTTAAATACTGGGATAACAGCTTTCTGATTTATTTGAACCTTTTGTTGAATTGTTTTTAATATGATGTTACTATTTTCTAAATATTTTAGTTGGCAGAGATTGAGATTTATTATAGAATGAGTAGCTTTCGAATCTATAATAAATTTGAAAGGTCTTGTATTACTGCTAACTATTATATGGGGAAACTTGTAGTCGAGATGAATTGGGGGGTGAACTTTTTGTGCTCTTAGGGGTTCTATATTTTGGTTTTTTTGTTATCCATCGGTTCTGATGGTGGATCGGGAGAGTAGAAATTATTCCTAAAGAGGTTTTGGAGTAGAGATGTTGTTTGTGGATGTTGTACCTGTTGACTTGGATTTTGGTTTCTCTGATATGGGTAGGCAGAAATTCTATTACGTAAATTATTGTAGTTATTATTGTTATTGTAATTATGGTTACTGGGTCTCTATTTGCTATAACTATAATTGTTGAACCTAATATTGCTGTTATTTTGGTAATTTCTTTGGTTTGATTGGTTGTTCCTGTTACTGTTAATGTTTATATTTCTATTTTTTTTAAAGTTGTTATTGATATTGTGTCTGGGGTTGTTTTGATTCCTGTAGTTTTTATTATTATTACTATTATTATTCTCAAAGCTCCCATATGCGTATCCGGCTTCGTGCAATATATCCATTGTTTTTTTTTAACGTTTCCGGTTTTCTGCAGTATAGGATAGATCTCATTGGTTCTGGTGTCTTATTTTTGAAAATAAGCAATGCTGAGTTTTTATTGTTATTTTATTGCCTGTTCTGCCACGTGAAGATCATCTCCAAATGAAAGTTTTGTCTTTATGTTGAGTCTTGTTAAAGCAGTTTTTATTTCATTATAAAATTATATGATAGTTATTCTGAATTTTTTACTACGTAACTCGTCGAAAAGTTCTCCTAAACTAGTACGATCCCCGAAATTATTAATTAGTATTTCTTTAATTTCTAACCAACCTGTAATGTGGTTATTTATTTCGACTACTTCCCTTGTCTTTCCTTTTAATTTAGATTTTATTGTATTGGAGAAGATACTTTGGCTTAAATTATCGTATCTTAACAATAATAGATTTATTTTGTCTATAATATTTGTGATGTTTTGTAGTTCCCTGATATCTCCATAAAATTCAGGTAATTTCCCCATATATTTTAGGTGGTCAATACTGAGAGTAAGAAGTTGAGGGTCATTTTGTCCTGGATTTGGATTCATTGTTGAATTTTGGCTGTTATTATTATTGTTATTATAGATTTGATTCCTATCAGCAAGGTGCCAAGTTCGTAATGAGATATTATTCAATAAACTTGTTAATTCGTCTACAACAACATCTTTTATTTATTATATTTTTTTTATTTATTTCATTTCATTTATTTGGAAATTCAACCATTTACAATTACAAAATATTTTTATTTTAAACTACAAATTTCTTTATATCTTTTTTATACTCTACACCTAAAGTATTGCGTATATTAACTTTGGTATGGAGTTTGTAACCATGTATACATATTCTGAATCAGGATCACCTCCTGAGTCGATTTAACGATGTCCGTCCGTCCGTCCGTCCGTACATCCGTTCGCACGATAACTCAAAAACTATTGAAGCTATCTTGATGAAATTTATATAGTAGGTTCCTTACCTTCACGAAAGGAAGGCTAAGTTCGAATTTGGACAAAATTGGTCCTTGGGTTCGGATTCTGGAAATTCCGAATGATTCCGGAGCAAACAAAATTATCTCCAAAACCAATAAAGACAGAACCTTTAAATTTTGTAATCTCTGAAATTTAAGAGGATTTGGTCCATGCGTTTGGATTTTGGAAGCTTCCGAACGAGCCCCAGAGCAAATAAGATTATCTCCATAACCAGCAAAGATATAACCTTTAAATTTGGCAGAATAGTGTTCTTTCATGTTTGATTTAAGTCTCTGAAACTTAAGAGGATTTGGTCCATTAGTTTGGTTTTTGGAAGCTTCCGAACGAGCCCCAGAGCAAACGAGTATTCTCCACAACAAACAAAGATAGAACCTTTAGTTTTAGTACAAAGCTGTTCTGTATGTTTCCTTTCCTGTAAAATTGGAAACTGACATTTGAAAGAATTTGAACCATAGGTTCGTATTTTGGAAACTTCCGGACGCGCACAAGAGCAAACGAGCATATCTACAAAACCAACAAAAGTAGATCCTTTAAATTTAGTACAATGGTGTTCTGGCATGTTTTCTTTATGTTCCTGAGATGGATTTGATGAATTGGAGTGGCAATTCAGGTACCTGACACACGCCTTCCAAGGACTAACAAGCATTTCTTCGAAATTAATAAAGATAGAAACTTGAAGTTTTTTACAAGGGTGTCAAGCTTATATCCCAAGAGGATGCCTCTTTTACGTTCCTGAAATTCGAGTTGAATAAGACAGAAAAGGGAAGAAGTTCAAGCAGCTGCCAAACAATTTATGGATTTTTTATTTAATTCGAATTATTCAGGTGTAGGGTATTAATAAGTCGGTTGCATCGACTTACTGTTACATTTACTTGTTTTTTTTTATATTTTGTTCACTATATATAATCATACATTTTGTTTTGTCTATATTCAATTTTAGCCTATTCATTTTACACCATCCATTTAACCTCTCCAAATCATGTTTAATATTTACCATGCATTCCTCAAAATTCATCCCCTACAGTATACAGCAGTGCGTCATCGGCAAATAATAGACCTTTTGAACCCATTGGTGATTTTTCGATGTCATTAATAAAATAAGAAACAATAAAACAGCTAATACAGAACCTTGAGGTACACCTATGGGCACATTAATTGAGTCTGATAGTACTCCTTTAATTCTCGTTTGTTGTTGCCTACTCGAAAAAAATGAGCAAAATCAATTAAGCTCATTACCACATACACCATATTGTTTTAACTTTAATAGTAGGATTTCTTGTTTGACTGTTTCGAATGCTCTTTTGAAATATATAAAACTAGCAACTATAATCTTTTTTTCACGCTGTGGTATTTTCCAGTTCTATTAGATTGGTCACGCTTCACAACTGTGATTTTTACGAAAACTTGATTGAAATTCAGAAATAAACTTATTTCTTTCAAAATAATTCTCCAGTTGATTATACACAATTTTTTCTATAATTTTGGCTTCAGTTTGTATAAAATTAAATTCATCGGGTTTTTTTGTATTTTTTATTTTTTTAATCGGTGTAATCACTGTCTTTTTCCATATATCAGGGAAAATTCCTGTTTCAAGCGAATTGTTTATAATTGATAACAAATTTCCCCAATTAATTCAAATATATAATAAGTCTAATAATAATTGTGGATTTATTAAATAAATATCTTTTTTATTTTTATACTTTTAATCACATTTTTCAATTCATTAATTGTTATTTTTTTGAATTTAAATTTAATTTCTTTTAAGAACATATTTTTTAATATTATTCCACATTGTCCTTTGATCACTAGCATTTTTATTATATTTGATAAAAAATTATTTTTTGTTACATTTAATTTTTTTTATATACATTTCTAATGTCTCTATATTTTTCCCAGTCACTGACACTATTTGCCCAAATTACTTTTTGTATAAATTAGTTTTATGTCTTTTTAATAATTCTAACTCACTTGAATACCATTCATTTTTATTATATTATTTATTATTGTTCAAACTGATTTTTTTAATAAAATGACTAGTAATATTATGTAAATTATTGCAAAAAGTTTCAGCTTTAGTATTGCAATCAGTAAAGTATACAGTCATAATATCATTAAAAATCACTGTTTCTCTTAACCTATTTTTTTCATATTTTATTACTTTTATTATTTTATTCAATTTACTAATAATTTCATTCATTTTTATTGAGATTTTCAAATTTTCATGATCTGAGATTTTGTAATTTTTACCTACTGTTACGTTTATTTTATCATAGTCATTAGTAATAACCCAATCAATTAGCGTTCTTGTGTTATTGGTTATTCTTGTATATTCAGTGACAATCTATTTAAATGAAATGTCCTGAATTATCTGAATTATCTGAAGCATCTTATTCTTATAAGCGTCTGATCCCAGAGGGGCGGCAGCAAGAAACCCTGGCTGTAGGTATAAAAAGCATATTAAAATAAAAAGTAATATAATGTCTTATAATAGTAAAAATTCGGTAGGGATATCCACCAAAGTGTCGGCAGAGACCACGGCTGCCGGCGAGGACTTGGCTGAATGTGTAAGACGTTCAGATTAGTCGCCAGGGGTTTATAATAATAATAACAATATTAATAACATGTATAATTATGATAAATTAATAAACCCTTTTGTGAAGGGCTGGAAGATTCAAAGAAGTCCACCTACAAAAGGTGACGAAAATAAGAAAACCGAAGAGGGTAATAAAGAAAAAATAATGTTCCATGAAGGCAATATAAAGAAAACCCACAAGGATAATAAAAAAATCAAAGGTCGTTACTGCAAGACAATAATATTAAAGTCAACTCCAGAATAATTGAGTTGGAAATCTTGTGTAAAGATTTACAAAGAAAAATTTCCTCAACTTAAGGCAGAAAATTTAAAATTAAAAGAGGAAAAAAATAGTGTGCCAAATGTATCCACTGATACTAAAGTTGGGACATACGAAACGGATGAAGAAGAACTAATCAGAGAAACTGATTGGATTCTGAATACGAAAAGAAGTCCGAAGAAACGAAAAGGGGATAAGTCTCCAGATATTAACACATCTTAGGAACCGCAAAGTAAACCTCAAGAGGAAAAATTTAAAGACAACAATAAGGTTACTAAAAAATATAAACCTCCTCCGGTAATTTTGAGTAATATAAAAAACTATTCTCATATTATAAAAATAATAAAAGAAGAAAATATAAATGTTAAAGTCAATATGATAAATAATGATCAACTAAAAATTAATGTTGACAACGAAAATGATTATAGAGTTTTAACAAAATCTATAAATAAAGCGAAGTTGGAATGGCATACGTATGAAAACAAACTGACTAGACCAATTAAATTTATGGTAATAAATCTTCACCCATGATGTGAGCCAGCAGATATTAAAAAAGAACTTCTTAATAGAGGTTTTAAATGTCTACATGTGACAAATAAAATTAAAAAAACTAAAGATAAAAATATAAAGATTGTAACAAAGCTTCCACTGTTTATGCTACCTTTTGACCATTCAGAGCAAATAAATAAAATATACAAAATAGAATATTTACAGCACATGAGAGTGAAAATTGAGGCTCTCAGAAGTAGTAAGTCCATTCCTCAATGCAAAAGATGCCAGAGTTTTGGACATACACAAAAATTCTGCCAGGGACAATGTGCTGGAAATCATATGACAATAGATTGTAGTAAAAAAGAAAATTTCCAAGCCATATGTGTAAACTGCAACGAAGCACACTCTGCTAGTTATCGTGGTTGCAAAAGAATTACAGAAAAGAAGATTGAATATGCGCAAACCCAAACATTCAAATGTAATAAAAACACCGAAAAAAACTACACCGTTTATATCTAATAAAGTTGTGAATGGAGTTTTATACTCCCAAGCCTTAAAATCTAAAACAGAAGAAAATATTCTTACAGAGAAACAATCTAAGGTTATGAAACCTAAAAGTAATGACAAGGATGTGATGTACATGATGCAAAACTTATTGCTAAAAATTAAATGAAATGAAATCTCCATAAGATTAAATAAAATAGAAAAGAAATACATTAATGTATCTCGTGAAATCCCTAAAAGAATTGTAAAAAATGTATCTGGATAAAATACGTATTGCAACTTGGAATTCGAATGGTGTCCTAAATAAAAAATATGAACTAGAAATTTTCTTAAGGTCTAGAAATATTGATATATGTCTGATATCAGAGACTCATTTGACAATAAACTCAAACTTTAAGATACTGGGTTATGAATGCTATAAGGCAGTTCATCCTAGTAATCAGCCGAGAGGAGATGCAATTCTAATAAAAGGCACTATAAAACATAATGAAGAATTCAAAATTGAGTCTGAAGAAATACAGCTTTCTATGATCAAAATTTCATCTACTAAACAAGACCTTAATATTGGTGCAGTATATTGTCCACCAAGATGCAATATAAATAAAAATATTTTTAAAGAACTCCTAAATGTCCACGGACATAAATTTTTGCTAGGAGGTGATTATAATGTCAAACATACTGATTGGGGTTCTAGAACAACCTCAACTAGAGGTAGAGAGCTAAAGAAAGCTATTCAAGAGTTAGGTTGTTGCCATCATTCGACTGGCAAACCAACTTATTGGCCCACAGACACCAACAAGATTCCAGATCTAATTGACTTCTTTATAACTAAAAGAATTTCAGGCAACTATATAAATCTAGAAGATAACCATGATCTAGATACTGATTACTTTGCTGTTATACTAGATTTGAATAAAAAAATAACTAGAAAACTAAATAAGCCCACACTGACAAATAATACAACAGATTGGTTAAGCTTTAAATATGAAATCGTAAACAACATTAATTTAGAAATAAATTTACAATCAAAAGAACAATTAGATCTGGAACTTCAAGGCTTTATTAATATAATTCAAAAAGCTGCTTGGAATAACACAAAAATAATTGAATATAGGTCAGCAGCAAATATTTATCCCAGAGAGATAACTCATTTAATAAAACGAAAAAGAAGGGCTGGACGTAGACGGCAACAGTCTCGTCACCCTGATGATAAGAAGATTTTGAACAGATTATCACAATCTCTTAAAAGAAAAATGAAGATTCTAAAATCAGTAGCATATGAAAATTATATAAAATGTTTATCGGCAACAAAAGAATCAAATTACTCGTTGTGGAAAGCAATGAAGAGTGTAAAAAAGCCGATTAAGTACGCCCCGCCGCTCATGAAACCAGACGGGACTTGGGCAAAGGATAATAAAGATAAAGTCGAATTATTTGTAGAACATTTAGAAAATATATTCAAACCAAACGATATAAATTCTGATCTTTGTTTATTAGACGATGTTATAATAGAAGAAAACACTATTAATTCATTTACACAAGAAGAAATTAGTGAAATAATAAAAACTCTAAAATTAAAAAAAGCCCCAGGTTTTGATCTTATTACAGCTCAGATTATAAAAGAGCTTCCACAAAAAGCCCTAAGATTTTTGAGAAAAATCATAAATGCGGCAGTAAAATTGAAGTACGTTCGGAGCGCTTGGAAAGTGGCAGAAGTTATTGTGATAGCAAAACCAGGGAAGCCATTAAATGAGGCGAAATCTTATAGACCAATATCTCTGCTACCCATTATGTCAAAACTTTATGAAAAACTGTTGTTAAAAAGGCTGAAGCCAATTATAGAAAATAAAAATTTAATTCCAAACCATCAATTTGGTTTTAGATCCAAGCATGCAACAATTGACCAAGTTCATAGAATAACAAATGTTATAGAAAAAGCATTCGAAGAAAACAAATATGCCCCACAATATTTCTAGACGTAGCACAAGCGTTTGACAAAGTTTGGCACGAAGGTTTAATAAATTGATATTTCAAACGTCGATATTTGAAATATCATTAATATTATGATATTTGAATTTCATATATCATAATATATTTGAATTTCAAATATTATGATATTTGAAATATCATAAATTGATATTTCAAACGAATTGTTATTTCAAACGTCATAAAGAAAAGTCGCATCTACAAATTATTGAAAATAAAAATTAAAAATAAAATAAAAAAAATCGCATTAAAAATAAAAAAAAAAATTTTGTAAAAATATTTAATATAATTTCAAATAATAAAATTCGAATATTAATACTTAATAAAAAACACTTTGTTAAATTTCGTAACATAAATATGGAGGGAAATTCAATTTGCAACAAGTGTAATAGACCTTGCAACATAAGTGGAGGCAGCTGGATTTTACGTAATGGAGGCTGTTATAGCATCTTTCATAAACTTTGTTGTGGTCTTTCGAAGAAAAAATTTGATGAAATAAAAAGAGATGACTCAACTTGGTTCTGTGCTAAATGCCTGCAGAATAGGAGTGCTCGAAAGAGCATAATTTCCCAAAATACCAGTGTTATAGCCAATAATCACGAAGTAAGTATAACTAGAAATAAAAATTCAGTTAATTCACTAAACAACCAATGCAATTTAAACACATTAAATGATAAATTTGATATCCTGATTGCAAAAAACACTTCCTTAGAAAATGAAATTCAAATATTAAAAACCACTATAAATGATTATAAAATTATAACAGAGAATATTATTGAAGAAAATACAGAAATTAAAAATGAGGTAGAAATTCTAAAAAATAAAATAACATCACTAGAAACTGTTCTGCAAAAGAATTATCAAACGCAAATAAATAAATCAATACAAATAAGTGGTATTCCACAAAAAGAAAATGAAAATCTAAATGATATTGCTGACAAAATTCTAGATAATTTCAATATGAATGGTTCACAAAACAAAATAAATAAAATATATAGAAAGAATCAATATGAAAAGAAATCAGCCGAACTACCAATAATTGAACTGGAATTCGTTGAAAAGAATTCTAAACTTCAATTGATGTCTGAATACAAAAAACAAAAAAAAGAAAAAAATTTCCTAAATACAGGAACAATTTTTAAGAATGAAAATAGCAAGCAACCAATTTATATAAACGAGAAATTGACTAGATATTTTAATTATATTTTTAAGAAAACAAGAGATTTAAAAAGAGACAATAAAATAGCGTTCATCTGGGTTAATGATGGAAAATTTATGATCCGAAAGGATCAAAATAGCAAAATTATAGAGATAAAAAATATAACACTATTAAATAATATTATAAATGAATAAAAATAGCCCCTTTTTAGTTAACCCAAGTAATGAATTATTCTACTCGTTTGACGAGGTAAAAGTGAATACACTTGGAAATCTGAACGTTTTATATCTAAACGCTCGCAGTTTAAAGAATAAAATGGAAGAACTTGAAGTTATTTTAAAGATATTAAAAAACACCATTGATGTAATATGTGTCACAGAAACGTGAAGATGTTAAATTTTGTAATGTCACTGATTTTGTATCAATTTGCAGTTGTCGTCCCGATAAAATAGGAGGTGGTTGTGCTGTATTTGTCAATAGAAAGTTTAATTTCAACACAAACTATAATTTTAGTAACAATTGTGATAGCTTCTTAAATCTTGAAATAACAAAACACACTAACAATTTTAACATTATCAATGTTTATAAATCACCTTCATCACATATTGATTTATTTCTGAAAGAATTCGATAAATGTTTAATTAACACTAATTGCAATAAAACAACTTATATTTTAGGAGATTTTAATATTAATTTATTTGAAAATAACACAAAAATTAATACATATAATAATTTTATGTCCACGTATTTCTTTTATCACTGCAACCGAAATATTGCTACAAGACTAATAAGTCAATCTTGTCTGGATCATGTGCTTACCAACAATTTGAATGAAAAAATAAAACTATCACACATACATATAGACTTATTAGATCATAATGTCATCTTAGTTGAAGTGTCAAAGAAATATGATTTATTAAATGTGCATGACAGTAACCGCTCGTTATTTCGAACCACAAATTATAGAAAATTGAATAATATTATGAAGAATGAAACAATTAATATAATAAAATCTTTGGTTTGTAATCATTACACTAATGAATTTTTAAAAATTTTCGAAGAAAAACAGAAGTTAGCATCAACCAAAAAATATGTAAAAGAAAATAAAAAAAATAATGAAAAAGAATGGATTGACAATGAATTAAATTGACGTTAAAGGCAAAATATCATTGGTACTCAAAGTGGCTAAAAGACAAAACCAATAAAAATTTGGAGCAAAATTATAAGTTCTACCGAAACAAGCTTACCGGTATGCGCAGAACCAGAAAAGTACAGTACTTTGAAAACAAATTCAAAAGTAGCATAAATTGTCCAGCCAGAACTTGGAAGTGTATAAATGAGGTCATATATAATACATACAAAAAAATGGTAGATAACTCACTCCTACAAGGGCTTACAGAAGCAAAAGCAAATGAAAAAATAAATGAACTTAACCAACATTTTTCAAATACAGGAGAAACGTTAGCAAAAAAACACGTAGCAGAAATATTCTACACAAAAACAAATACAAACAAGACTTTCAATTTCAAAGAAATCACAAAAAACATAACATACAACATAATAAAAAATATGAAAAACAAAGGTTCAGTAGATAAGTATAATATATCTTCAAAAGCTATTATATGTTGTAATGATTTGATAGCAGATA
This sequence comes from Poecilobothrus nobilitatus, assembly GCA_947095535.1. Lineage (NCBI taxonomy): Eukaryota > Metazoa > Arthropoda > Insecta > Diptera > Dolichopodidae > Poecilobothrus > Poecilobothrus nobilitatus. The sequence continues at coordinate 171,890,100 of OX352772.1, forward strand.
ATATTACTCAAATTATAAACAAATCTTTACATGAAGGTATGGTACCAAAATCACTGAAAATTGGTAGAATTGTACCAATATTTAAATCTGGCGATAAGACTGATGTAAATAACTACAGACCTATATGCATATTGCCGACGGTTTCTAAAATTAGTGAAAAAGTAGTTCAACAACAAGCTTGTTCTTACCTAACCGAAAACAACATCCTATCGAAGCGGCAATACGGGTTCAAACAAAAGTCAAATACTGAAACGGCTTTAATAGATATGGTAACACTCATTCAGTCTTTAAAAGATAAAAAAGAACTGGTTGGTGTTTTATTTATGGATTTAACAAAAGTCTTTGACACTGTTGACCATAAGATAATGTTGAAAAAACTGCAAAGTTTTGGTTTCAAAGGAATACCATACAAATGGTTTGAGTCATATTTGAGTGAGAGAACACAGTTTACACAAATAGGAACCAACGCAAGTCAGAGCGAAAAAGTTAAGTTTGGCGTACCACAGGGAAGCATTCTAGGGCCATTACTTTTTACTCTATACATAGACAGTGTCCAAGACATTAATGTGGACGGGGAGATTTTTCTATATGCAGATGATATTTGTATTGTCTTTCAAGGGAAGAACTACTTTGAGCTACAAAATAAAATTAACAACGCGTTAGTCAAACTAACCAAATGGGCGACAACTAATAAGGTAACAATAAATGCAAAGAAGACAAAATACATGTTAGTTAGTTATAATGCTCCACTGCTCACAATTAATCTACTTAACGATCAGCTAGAACAGGTAAATGAGTTCAAATACCTTGGTTTTTGGATCGCTAATAAATTCAAATGGGATATGCATACCACTCAGCTAAGCACTAAGCTCTCATCTATCGCCGGAGTTTTTAGAAAAGCAGCACAATATATACCTAACAACATAAAAAAATCAATTTTTCATGCGCTTTTTTAGAGCCATCTAAGCTATGGGATAAAAATATGGGGTACGGCAGCCACGGGAGTAATAGAGAATTTGCAAAAAATTCAAAATAGAGCCATCAAAAACCTATTCGCTTATAACAGATTAGAGGGTACGGAATTCATTCATAAAACGAATAACCTCTTGTTACAACAATGATAAATTCAAATGTACACACCACAACCATATTAAAGTCAAGACAAGAGCAACACAACGTAAATACACGTAATCAACAACAAATTCACCTAGAGCGTAAAAATACAATATTATTTGGTACATCGACAACATTATATAAGGGAATCAAACTATATAACAACCTTCAAAAAGATCAAAAAAAATTCACCAGTCATAAATTAAAAAAAACACTACAACAACAATATATTAATAATTATCATCAAAACATAAGATGATTTAAATTTCTTTTTACTTTTAATTTAATTTAATTTTTTGTTTAATTTTTCTTTTTTTTTTGTTTTTTTTTTCTCTGATATTCTTGTTCTTTTTATCGTCTATTTTTTGTAGAATAATTTCATGTACGCATTTTATTGTTGCAATTAATTTTACTCTTGTTTATTTCTTGTTTTTGTTAAAGCTTGCTATTAGAATAATTTTTTTTATTTGGTCTACGTTTTTAATTTTTTTTAATTTTTACGAATCTTATGAATTTTTAATTTACACATATAAACTTTTTTTTATTACTTTTGTTTTTTTTTTTTTTTTTTTAATTTTTTCTTTTATTTTTAACATAGTGTTTAAGTAAAGAATATTGAATTTTAGAATTAAGTATTGCATATTGAAATTTTTGATTTATTATTATTAGAAATGGAATAAAAAATGTTAATAAATTAATTTTTATATTGTATAGCCTAAAAAAGAGCATTAGCTCAATAGGCATCTTTTAATTTGAAATAAATAAATAAATAAATAAAATAAATAAATATTTAAATTAAGAAGATTGATACCGTTAAAATATGTAGAGATACTCGAATCGTACTTGTCTGAAAGTTTATTTAGAATTAAACAAGATGAAGAGTACTGTACACTAAGAAAAAAAAAAGCAGGTGTGCCTCAAGGCAGTATTCTAGGTCCTATATTGTACTTACTTTATACAAGTGATCTACCAGAAGTAGAAAATGTAACTGTAGCAACATTTGCTGGCGATACTGCAATATTGGCAGTAGGATCGAATATTGACGAAGCTACAAAAAAATTACAAAAAGCAAGTAAAAAAATATGTTACTGGACTACCAAATGGAAAATAAAACTAAATGAATCTAAATCTGTGCATGTTAATTTTTCATATAGAAATATAAAGAATCCACCTAAAATAAATTTAAACGGTGTATTTGTATCAATCGAAAATTCTGCAAAATACTTAGGAATGACACTGGATGTCAAGCTAAGGTGGAATGAACACGTTAAAAAGAAAAAAACTAGAACTTGAAAATAAATATAGAGAAAATTACTGGCTCCTAGGGCGTAAGTCTAAACTACCAATATATAATAAAGTGTTAATTTACAACCAAGTAATTAAACCTATATGGTTATATGGCATTCAACTTTGGGGTTGTGCCAAGAAAATGCATATTGAAAAAATACAATCTTTTCAGAATAAAGTCCTACGTAACATAGTAAGTGCTCCCAAGTATGTACTTAATAGTGACATTCACAGAGATTTACAAATTCCAAAAGTTATAGATGAAATAAGTAGATATGCCATAAAGCATAAAGCTCGTTTAGAAGAGCATATAAATCTTAAAGCTGCTCAACTAATAAATAATCAAATTATTATAGGAAGGCTTAAAAGAAAAAGACCTTTAGATAAAGTACGAAGTACAGATTTCCTTAGGGAAAGTACATAAAACCTTTATTCAAAAAAAGATGGCAAAAAATTAATGGTTGGTCAATTTTACTAGTTTTAATAAGGGAAGGGTGTGGTTTAGTCGGTAAGAATCCGGCATACACTACTGCTACGGGGCGGTCTGTATCTTTCGAAGATTCCACACTAATCCACGTAAAAAAAAAAAAAATCTTATTCTTATAACTATTATCAACTTACCAATTAACATTAGTGTCACCCATTATTATAACATTATTTAATTCACTAAGTTCTTCAATTAAATCACTAAAATATATAAAAAATTCTGACTCGATATTCAATTGTTTTGGTGATCTATATATTCCAGCTAAATTATAAACTATGTTTCCATAGCACACTTTGATAAATAATATCCACATTTTATTATTAATATTTAATTCTTTTATTATTTCAAAATTCCAATACTTTCTTACATAAAGTGAAACACTTTCCGTGTGTCTAGAATCATTATTTACTCTTACAATATTAAAATTACTTATTTCAATTAATGTTTCTTCATCATCATTAACTAAATGGCTTTCTGTTAGGCATGCAAAATCATTGCTTTTATTTTTTAAATTTTAAAACTCATCAAAATTATTTATTAATCCTTCAATATTGATGTACAAACACTGAATAATGTTTAATTGCTAATAATTTATTCTATTTGATTGTTGTTTTAACATTCTTTGGTAAATTTTGTACTCCGAACTTAATGGTAAGTGAGAAGTATCACACTCATTAGTTAAATTTTATTTTTGTTTTATTTTACAACAGTTTACCATCTGTAAGCTCTGATTATCGAATATTTGAATCACTAAGTGTTGATGTAATTACCGTTGCTGTACCATCTCCCGAAAAAAAGAATACGCTAAGATTGGCCGGCAATTCAATTTCTTTAAGTATACTCTCACAGTTTCCTAAAACAAAAACTACTAAAACCTTTACTAAGAAGTCTAAAACTAAGACCTTCACCAACACCGTGGTGGACAACAAATAAATAGTGCAACATTTTATTAGAGAAGTCAAGGTGAGATTGTTTAGTACTGATAATTTAAAACAGTTCCCCGACAACACTTTAGCTCATTCGAAAATAATTACCTATTTCTTTTGATTTGAGAAATGGAAATTGAAAAGTTTGATTTAGAATTACATTTTGGGTGATTGAAAGTTTAATTTTTTGCCAACGCCTATTAAAAACATAACTCCTAATCCATGATTTTCTCGAAACCAGGTTTTAGAAAAAAATTTAAAGAAGTTTTAATATAATATAATCCTAAAAATTATGATGATGTAATATTCAATAAGTATGACAACCCAACCGGAAGAATAATGCGTATATCGAAACAAACATCAAGAAGATTTGCTGAAGATGCTGAAGATAGTTTCTATATAAATGCTAATCATAGTTAATCAAACTCAATAGATAAAAAACAAAAGATTTCAAAACAATATTAACTGAACTATTCAAATTAGCTGTTGTTAATAATAATAAGGAATTGAATGGAATGGTGATGTAGAAATGTAGAAATATGTTTTTAACAGAATAATTTAATTTATTAAAAAACAGAATATGAGTATACCTATATATACAGCAAAACAATAGCTAATATAAAAAAGAAACGATTGATATTTACAAATAAAGTGGTACCGATATTCGGAAATAAATTTGCTCAATTCTGATACGCTCCCTCAAAGTTATTTGAGGTTCTTTAAATTAGTTTAATTCCAAGACTTGAAACGCAATGAACATGTTTTGAACCTGTTAACCCTTTTCTCTGAATGTCTGTTGGCATTTGATTTGTTGGCATACACTTCAATATAATTCTTCTCTATTATATTGAACTCTCACAAGTTCTATTATGAAATGGAAACGGATGTCGATGTGCTTTGTTCTGTTGAGAAAACTAGGTGTACTAGCTTTTGTTCAGCCTGGTTTCCCTTGCAAATAGCGATGGTTTTTATTTTTTGTCCCAATTTCTTCCAAAAGTTTCTTTAGATGAATAGCTTACATTCTGAATAAGTACATTCTGCTATGGCTACATATTAAGCCTCCGTGTTTGAAAGCGCTACTGTTTTTTGCTTTTTTGATTTCTAATTTATACTAGCGCCTGACAGGACAATGGTAAAGCAGTATACGATTTCCTGTTAATTAGTGGTGAGCCATAAATTGCATCAGTAAATCCTTCCAAATCTGTTTATGATTTTGATCAGTTATTCAGTATTCAGTTGTTGCTTTTAAATAGCGTAAAACAAATGATGAATTCGATGCAAACGATGTTCCGGTTGAGCATACTGACTGTAAAACTTATATATGGGCGAGTAAATCGCTAGATGCATAAGTGAGTCTATAAATTGATATGGTTTTGATATTGGGTTTATCATTTCAAGCTCATTTGGTTTTCTAGTTTTGAATTTGCGTTCAAAGATGTAGAAAGGGATATATAATGCTCCATTCCAAAACTTTTAAAAATTCAATTACATAATTTTTCTGACAGTGATATTTTTCTTTTAGCTTTGCTTTATTGTATTTCCACTCATAGAATATAATGGATATTAACAAGATCTTTCATTTTAAATTGACTACGTAGTTCCTTTTTTATAACAATCATCTAACATTTATAATTTGATGCAAATACTAAGTCGTCAACATAGATGGTGATTACGGGAGTTTTAATTTGATGATGACATATCTACACACAGGGATTTGACGTACTGGTTTTATGTTTAATTCATTTAAAACAAAATCCAGTTTGTGACACAATTTACTACTACTTGGTTTTAGGCCGTACAATGTCCCTTTAAGTAATAACAGTTTTGAGGCTTTTCCTTTGATTTTTGATAACCATCTATGCGCTAGTTTTTGTATTTGTTTATTATTCTTTATTATGGTCATTCCATATAAATATGATCTGATAGTTTTCGATTTAGGTAAGCTGCGACGATGTTCATCTGATGAACTTCCCATTCGTTTTTAACAGCTAGTGTAAATAAGGTTCTGATGAAGCTGGCACGTACAACCAGAATAAATTGTTGATGATAGTTGCCACCTTGTATTTGCCTAAACGACGTGTTACTAAAACGTACTTTTAGTGTTGCACAGTACCATCATGCTTATATTTAGTTGTTAATACGAATTTACTGCAGATTATGTTTTTTCCTATAGGTCAATCAATAGTTTTCTAAGTTTTATTCTTTAAGTACGCTAAATCTTCTTCTATCAAATAATGCGCATTTCCATCCATTTTTATTATATCCACTTAATATTTCATATACTGAAGGTGAATCACCCGTGATTAGATTTGCTGATTCATATTGGGAACTTAGAGATGATGCTTGTGGTGATGTTAATATTTATGATAATAATGATAATGATTGTTTTTGCAAAGTATTTGCTTTACTTAAATTTGAGTGTCTTTTTCTTCCTCGAAGAATCCATTTTTGAGAAATGTTTAGATGAATATATTGATTTACACTTTGATATTTGAATTTCCTTGATCTAACTCTTCGTCCAAGTCGAAGTAATTTTAATCTACCGCGTTTATTGAAATTTTGTAAATCCCTTTGATTTTTCCACCTTTTTCTTTGAATCATGTAATATTATTTCTATACTCGATATACTATTTTCTTCTTGATTCTGAATGCTGTTTTGAATAGTTTCGAAACAGTTATCAAAACTTTTTCCAATTTTGTGATCGTTTACGAATTTAACAGCTTTATGATAACTTGCCTTTTTTCAGTTGACCACAGTTTGTATGCTTTAGACTCATTGGAATAATCGAAAAAATAACACTTGATAGATTTTTCTTCAAATTTTGGTTTGTCTTCTTGCTGTAAAACAAAACATTTGTACCAAAAATTTAGAAATGGCTTATCTGGGTTTAGTTCCATGCTAAATTTTAAATGGTGTTTCATGGAGGACTGTAAAATCTTGAGGACTGTAAAAAGGCTTGAATCATCATAAATCTGGATGTTTCGGGAAGTGTACGATTTTTTTCTCAGCAACCCCAATTTGCTGAGGCGTGTAAGGGACAGTGAGTCTTTTTCTAACACCATTTTTTTTTTTTTTATTTATTTTAATTTCTGATCATTTTACAATGTATATAAAATCATTTATAAGAAATTAAATTGAAACTAAAACTACAAACTAATAAACAAAAATTTACAAAATGTAAATTACATTTTTTTGGTTTAACTTACTTTTTACTTATTTCAACCTTTACTTTTTAAAATTTTTTACATGATCTTTAAGTTTTCTATTGAATATTTGCAATTTCTGACATTTTCTAATTTCTATTGGTAATAAATTAAGCATTTTAATAGCACTGCATCTTAAACTTTTTTGTTTCATTGTTGTTCGAGCCTTAGGAATTTCAATATTTTTTTCATTTCTAGTATTGTATTTATGAATATTTTCTCTATTTTTTAAAATTAAGTTTGATTTAGGATTAGTATTTAGAATTTTATAAATATATCTGCATTTTTCAAAATAGATTAATTGGTTTATATCCAATTCTTTCATAGTTTTATATAGATAATTAGTACTAGTTCGGGGATTAAATTTGAAAAGAATTTTAAGCGATATTATTATCATCTGCATATACATTATAGTTTGAAATAATATTACTCTTTCGTATATTCATAACATATAAGAGATATAACAAAGGTCCTCGGAAAGAACCTTTAAGTTCATCACTTAAAACTTTGTTCACTTTAACACACTGATTAACACATTCGATTTGTTAAGTAACTTTTTAATAAAAGATTACAATTACTTCTTATACCCAGCTTGTCTAGGAAATTAACTAGTCTACTATAATTTACTACATCGAAGGCTTTTGTAAGATCGATAAATACTGCACCCACAAAATAGTGTATCATAAATTTGTTCCAAATATTGTTCTAAATTTGTTACAACGTAGCTGTAATTGCGGATTCTGTAACAGTATTTTCTAGGAAACCATATTGATTTGGATCAAAATCAACTGTTTTTCAAATAAACTTTTTTATTTCATTTTTATTTTACCTTATATTAATTGCTTTTTCAAAAATTTTGGAAATTGGTCTATAATTTATTTTTTGAACCATTTTTATGAATCGGAACTATATATGCTTTTTTTAATGAATCTGGGAATGTTCCTTCCATAAAGCATTTATTGATCAATTTTACTATAGGTTGTTTGAAGATGATAGCTAATTCTTGTAAACCCTTTATTGTTATTTTATCTAGTCCTGGAGCTGAATTTCTGTTTAACTTATAATCATTTTATAAATCTCTGTTTCCGTAACTGGGAATAAAACTAACGTTTGGTTATTTCTTTTATGTTGAACAGAATTATTATCTACATTATTTTTTTTTATTCCTTTAATGACGGATTCTCCTACTTCAATAAAATATGCATTTAACTTATTTGCCGTTTCATTTTCATCTTTTGTCTTTTCTCCGTTTATTTTTACCACACTAGTAATATGTTCAGAAATATCGTCGTTAGAATTCCTTATAGTATTATTTAATACTTTCCACAGTTTTCTAGAGTTACTTCCGGCATTCTCAATACTGGTTGCATTCTCAATGATATGGTTTGTTTTTGCCTCCTATATTAATTGTTCAACCTTCTTCTTGAAATTTTTATATTTTACTCTTTTATCAGTGTTCTCTGGATCTTTTTTATGTTTATCATATAGTGTTTTTCTAATTTTTAATTTTTCATATATCAACGGGGTTATCGAAGAATTATTTCTAGTCCTCACTGACACTGAAGTATATAGTACATAAAACTTTTGCTTCCTGTATTATCTTAATTAACGTATCAATTTCAAAAATATTTGTATTTTCTATTTTATTATTTACAATTTGAGGCATCTGGTTATAATCAGTTTTACTTATAGTAAGTTTTTTCATTGGAGTTTTTATAATCATAACTGTTTTTAGTGATACTATTGCCAATTGGTGATCAGATAGATTATTGTTTTCTATTGAAAAAGTAATATTATATTTATCGGTAAAGTTTGTTATAATGTGATCAATTAAGGTATTGAAGTGAACTGTGTTTCTGGTACTTTGTGTTGTGTTTACTATATTATAACCAGATGTGGCTATCATATCTTTATACTTAATTACTACATTAGAGTTATCGAACAGATTTAAATTGGTATCAGCAAAAAATATGTAGTTTCCTTTATTCCTTAGTTTATTTTCCAAATAATTTATAAATATGTTGCTATTTTCCGCTTGGGCCTTGTAAAATGCACCAATTCTTAGGTTAGGTTGAGAATTTAGAATTTCGATTACATTAAAATTATAATTTTCATCTTTTAATACTTCAGTAAAGCTTATATTATCTTTTATAAAGATGACCGTTCGCCCACCTCTTTTTTCATCTCTGCAATTGAAAACTGCCTTATAGTTTGGAATATTATAAGTCATGATTTCATTGCTGTATATCCATACTTCTATAAGGATTACTATATCAATTGTTTTGTATTCATTAATTACTGTTTCTAATTCAAATATCTTATTTCTCAAGCTGCATATATTTAAATACAAAATTTTTAAATTACCGATTTGTTTATTATTTTTAGCATGAACTGTCATTACGGCCTACCAATTAAATAATTTTGCCAGGAATCCCTAATTTTTTGAAGGTGCTTTCTGTATTTATTATAGGTGTCTATATACTACTAGGTCTTTTTGTACCTCTTTATATTTGTTTTCGTTATACCTTCATAACAAATATCTTTTTGGTCATGGGAAAATGATAAATATAATCTTACATTATCATATATTCTATAATCTCGCAATCTTGATGTATATATATACTGTCACCATTTTCAACCGCTCTTTTAGTAAGTTTAACTATTGGAGGCACTATTGGATATAAAAAACTTTTAATTACAACCTGTGAACTGCTATTATATGAAACCACTTCTTCGTTTTGCGGATATAGTGTTTCTCCTTTGTTCGAGTTGTGATATTTCGGCACCTTTGTTACATTCGAATTGTCTCTAGTGCTAACGTTTTGTTTACTATCATTAATTTCAATTATTTTTTACTATCATTAATTTCATCTATTTCATCTATTTCATCTATTTTATTTTTACTAATATTGTTATAACCACTATTTTTAGCATTACTATTATAATTATTATCATTATTATTATTACTATTATTAATTTCATCTCTCTTATTACAAGATCCATTCCTATAGTTAATGTTTTTATTACTATTATTCCTAACATTATTATCCTTATTATAATTTTGATCAATAATGCTTTTATTATACCCGTACGATAGGATCGGGTATAATAAAATTACTCCTCCGTTTGTAACACTTCGAAATAAGCGAGCTAGATATACCTTCAAAGGTATGGATCGGATCAGAAAAAAATTCTAAGACTTTTGAGCCATGTCCGTCCGTCCATCCGTCCGTCAGCACTCTAACTCAAAAACTAAGAAAACTAGAATCTTGAAATTTACACAAAATATTCTGGGAGTAATTTGTAGGTTCCCTATTTTTTTTGGTTGAGTTTGGACCAAGCCTTAGGGTAGCTCTCGAACACCTAACTTTTAGATCCCGAAATTTTTTTTGAAATAGAGATATGAAATTTTAACTGCTGATAGATCTCATAAAAATATTAATTTTATTTTTAATACTTTGTTTTGTAGCCCCACCCGTTACGGAGCTACAGCTCCCCAAAGGCTCAAAAAAGCTCTATATTTAAATTGTTATAGCAAAAGTTGTATAAGGTATATCTTCATTTTGAAAACGCTAAACGATTACTACTTTCATTAGCTTTAAAAGTATATATACAATAAATATATATTTGTGGCATACGGTGTCTTAATTTACCGTTATGCGAAACTCAAATTTTGCAAAATACTTTAACCCTTCTATCTTCTAAACGGTTTAAGTTGGAAACTTGAAATTTTGACAGAAGTTAGATCTTTGAAAATAAGTATGAGTCATTTCAGAATTTTTTTTGTATCACCCCCCGTTTAGGAGCTGTAAGGGGTCAAAAACTGAAAATTTCCAATTTTTAAACACCTGTAACTTGAAAACCTGTTAACATTTTTTTGAAGTAATACACAAAAATTAAAGCTTCAATATTATACTCTTATTTCTGTAAATAACTAATAAATAATAATTGACGAAAGAGTTACTTGATTTTTTCAAATTTTCTAACAAATTTCTTTAACTAATTTTTTGCATTTTGTTTTACTCGATAATTTGAAATTGTTGAGGATATAATGCGTAGTACAAAAAATGTAAATAAATAAACAACATAACGGTTACTTGAAGAATTTTTATTATTATTTATATGATATTGATATTATATATACATACTTATATAATATCATGTTTATTTACATATCGTATATGTCACTAGTGAATAAATGATAAGAGTATATATGTATATTATATAGCGCCCTATTTACATACATATATGTATTTTATTGTACTTATAAGAAATTATTCTGTCAATGGAATATTTAAATATAATATAATATAATAATATAATTCGCACAAAATTATATTTATTATTTTGTACTTAGTAAATTTAATAAACGTTTACCGCTTAGTGTTAAATGGTACTATAGAATATTTGAAAAAGTTTTGGATTGATAATCGTTATGTGGAAGGTTAGAATTTGCTTTAGAAGAATGTATAAACATATAGTTTGAATATATCTACAACCCATAGTTCTAGAAATTATAAAATTCACCCAAATTATTTTAAAATACTAAAATATTAAAAAAATAATATTGTAAGCAGAGTGACAGGCTGTGAACATACTAACGGTTCGTACGGGTATCTAAGAGTTGACAAAGGCAACTGTATTCTTCCTCGTTTTTATTATAATTACTAACTTTTTTATCATTCATTAAAATTCTGTTTGTTTTTAAACAAAATTTAGGAATATAAGAAAGTATGCTAATGTGGCTTTTCTTATACTTTATATTACATATTTTAGAGTTCTTACTTTCATTTATAACACTAGTTGGATCATTATTGATTTCTTCATTAATATCTATCAAACTAACATTGTTATAACTATTATTAATATTATTATTATTATTATTATTATTGTAATTAGACACCTTATTTTTTGTGTCATCTAAATTATTATTATGACTAATTGCAGTGCTATAACTATTTGAATTATTATTTTTATTTTTATCACTAATATCATTACCATTATTAAAATTATCAATATCATGACTTTTATTAACATTTTTTTTTATCAAATTTGAAACACTACATACATATTTATTTGACTTAAGGTCGTCCACTTTTATGTGCTTTAGTTGCTAGTAACCAATATTTTTTTTTTAAACTTATTTTATTTTGATATACAGGACATAGTTTACTCAAAGTTTTGTGGTTAATATCTAAGCCTAAATTAAATTTCTGATTATATTTCATACAATTAATACATTTATTTATTTCTTCCTTCTTACATTCACTCGTTTTATGTTGCTGATGGCACTTAAGACACTTTTCATTATTTGTACACTGAGTCGCTATATGTTTGAAACCCTTGCATTTGAAACACCTCGTGACATTTATGGCATCAAACACTTTACATCTTTCCCATCCTACGCACAATTTTTCCGCTGCCAGTATTTTGGGGAAAGATTCCTTGTCTACCTCAACAATCACATTGTACATTTCTTTATTATATTTGTTTATAGTATTTATTTTAATAATCTTCAGTTCGCTTAATTCCATAAATGAATTTAGTTTCCTAAGTTTCTCTATTATTTCCACTTCGTTCATTTTATTATTCATATGCACTATTTCAAATCTTGGCTTAGTCTCTGTCGGTATTTTAATATCATACCTTTCTTTCAAATTTTTGTCTAGCTCAACTTTAATTTTTTCCCTCTCTTCTTTAGTTTCGGTTTCAATCACAACTACCCCATTCCTTCTATTTTCTACATTTTTTATTTTTAAATTTTTTGGGTCAACCTTAATGTTTAAATCTTTTTTTGTTTGTTCATGTTTTTGTTTATTTTTCGGCTTAACAACTGGTTGTTGTTTTTATTTATATTTCAAACACTTGCAGTATTTTTATGATGTCAGCAAATGATATGTTTTGACCTATATTTAATTTTTTTCCCATAATTAATTTGTTGCATATCTCATCATTTTTTTCCACTGCCTTTAAAAAAGTTTCATTCAATTTATAAATTTGTGATTTAAATACCTCAGTAATTTGTGCCATTTTTTCCAATTCTTTTCTTTGCATTGAACTGATTTCTTCAAGTCGCTTTCTATAACTTGACTCTATTGCCGTAAGTAAACGTTTCACCTTATTTTAATTTTTTTCTATAGCTGCTTAGAAATCTTCTTTATATTCTTTCAAATATTCATTGTTTTTTACCATATCCCTTTCCATATTTTGTACAATTAAGTCCACATTCTGAATATATTGGATACAATTTTCACAGATAAAATGTATTGAAGTATTTGTGTACAGTATATTTATCGTAGAACTATCCACCCCCGAACATTTAAATGCTTCATGATATGTTTTTTTACAAACTCCAGCACATCCTAATCCGGTTTCTCGCTTTATTTTTGTTTTGCACTTATGGCACGCAGCCATTTGTGTTCAATTTATTACAAAAAATTTTTTTATAAAAAAAAAAACGCTGACTTAGTTAATTTTAATTCAATTAATTATTCGTATTTTAAGTATTTTTAACAGTACAATAAAATGCGTTTGATTCATTACACGCTCGAATCGAATTTTCTTTTAACCGTCTTTCAAATTCTTAACTGAAGTATTCAATGCCGTTAACTGTTTGTAAGTATTTAATATGTTTCCCAATATGCTTTGCTTATTATTTTATAACAAACATATCAATTATTACCTACTTGAATTTAATTTCATCGATAATTCATATTATGCTTATTAAATCATTATTTTGGTACAGTGAAACTCTTTTATTACAAACATATCAATTCTTACCTACTTGAATTTAATTTCATCGATAATTCATATTACTTAATTCAAACCATGTTCTAGAATTTATTTAAAGCTTAATGAACAATTCATTTTAAACATAATAAGCAAATACTTTCATTTTCTTTAATTAGTTTTATTAAACATAATACCTTATACATATACAAAATTTCTAATTCATTTCCTTTTTCTTTCCTTTTTTTTTTTAAATATATTATATATAAAATAATATAAAATAATATTTTGTATTTTAATTTTTTTCTTTAATTCTTTCGGACTATCTAATAGGTCCGCTATAATTTCTTTTTCTATATTTTCTTAGTAGTAAAATCTACTTTTTCTTTTTTACAATGTTCTTCTGTACTACTATCAATATTTTCCTCCTTACTTGGATTTGGACTATAAAAAATATCCTCTTCATTATTATTTTCCACCATTTTATCTTTTTCCTTATTACTATATATGAATGTGGCAAAATTACTAAATCTAACCTTATTATAATTTCTTTTTATTTGATTGATATGAGCTACTCTGCTGATTCCATTTACTTTAATCCTATACAAAAAATTTGTTAATTTTTTTTCAACAACAGCCGGTAACCACTTTATACAATTTTTAAAATTATTTTTATAAAAAATGCTTTCATTTTTTCCAAGTTACTTTTCTAAATTTTTCTTTTCTTTTACATTTTTAATAATATTTTGTTTTGATTGACAACTATAAGTTTTAATTTTATTTTTACTATTTATCATAATTTCTAATAAAGTGTTTGGCTTGAATCGAAAAACTAGTTCTGCTGGTGATTTACCAGTTACCGTTGAGGGAGTATTACGATACTTCAACAAAAAGTTATCGATTTTGTAATTGAACTCTTTTCTAATTGAATTTGTCTCAAACATAAATTTCTTGAAAGCGTTTTTGACTGTTTGGACACCCCTTTCGACTTGTCCATTAGATTGTGGATGGTAAGGGGGACTTTTTAATATTTTAATTCCATTATTTTCACAGAATTGTATAAATTCTGTTGATTGAAATGGTGGTCCATTATCCGATACCAGCTGAGTTGGTAACACAAAAGCTGAAACCAAATTTCTCAACTTCTCAATTACTGTAAAAGCCGAAGTCTTTTCATTTCAGCTATTTCAATCCATTTTGAAAAGCTATCAACTAATAATAAAAAATGTATTCCATCAAAATTGAAAAAATCTATATGTACTCTTTCGTATGTATAATTTGCATTTATCCAATGGGATTCTTTAACTATTTTTTTATAATTTTCCGTTTGAGCACAGATGCGACACTTCGTAACAAACTCCTCAATAACAGAGTCTATATTTCGCCACCAAACGCAACTCCTAGCAAGCATTTTCATACGTACCATTCCTATATGGGTATCATGTAGTAAACTAAGAACATTAAACTATAAAATTTCTGGAATTACCAATCTATTACCGTAATATATACACCCATTATTACACGAAAAACTAGATAGCCTATCAAAATAGTATTTTGTTTCTGAATTAATTACATTCTTATGATCAAAATTCATGAGCCCTTTATAAACTTGATTTAATAATTTATCCTTTATTGTTTGTTAACTTACTTCTTTTAACTTACTTTGTTAACTTACTTTGTTTATTGATTTTAAAATTTAATCCATTACTTTTTGAAACTCTGCAGGTGCTACTGAAACTCCAAAAGGTAATAGCGTAAATTTAAAAAGCCCTTTTTGGGTATTAACCGTCAAAAGATCTTGTGAATTTTTACTGCAAATATGCTCCTGATAGATCTAGAACACAAAAAATTTTGCAATTTGCTAATTTAGCAAATAAATCTTCCATCATTGGAAATGGATATACCTGACTTTCAATAGCTTTATTAATAGCTACGTTACAGTTTAAACACAACCTTAAATCACCATTCTTTTTTGGTACAATGACCATTGGTGAAGCCCACATACTATATTTGACTGGAACTAAAATATTTTGCTCAACTAAACTATCAATTTCCGCATTTACTCTATCTCGAATTCCAAATGGGACTGCATACGGTTTTGAAAAATGTGGCACTGTGTTTTCTTTTAATTATACCCGTACGATAGGATCGGGTATAATAAAATTACTCCTCCGTTTGTAACACCTCGAAATAAGCGAGCTAGATATACCTTCAAAGGTATGGATCGGATCAGAAAAAAATTCTAAGACTTTTGAGCCATGTCCGTCTGTCCGTCCGTCCGTCAGCACGCTAACTCAAAAACTAAGAAAGCTAGAATCTTGAAATTTACACAAAATATTCTGGGAGTAATTTGTAGGTTCCCTAATTTTTTTGGTTGAGTTTGGACCAAGCCTTAGGGTAGCTCTCGAACACCTAACTTTTAGATCCCCACATTTTTTTTGCAATAGAGCTATAAAATTTTAACTACTGATAGATCTCACAAAAATATTAATTTTATTTTTAATAACTTTTTTTTGTAGCCCTACCCGTTACGGAGCTACAGCTCCCCAAAAGTTCAAAAAAGCTCTATATTTAAATTGTTATAGCACAAGTTGTATAAGGTATATCTTCATTTTGAAAACGTCAAACGATTACTACTTTTATTAGCTTTAAAGTATATATACAATAAATATATATTTTTGGCATACGGTGTCTTAATTTACCGTTATGTGAAACTCAAATTTTGCTAAATCCTTCAACCCTTCTATCTTCTAAACGGTTTAAGTTGGAAACTTGAAATTTTAACAGAAGTTAGATCTTTTAGATAATCTATTAGATAAAAATAAGTATGAGTCATTTCAGAAATTTTTTTTGTATCACCCCCCGTTTAGGAGTTGTAAGGGGTCAAAAACTGAAAATTTCCTATTTTTAAACACCTGTAACTTGAACATCTGTTAAAATTTTTTGAAGTAATACACAAAAATTAAAGCTCCCACATTATGTTTTTATTTCTGTTAACAACTTTTTTTAATAATATAGGGTTACTTTATAATTGACGAAAGTGTTACTTGATTTTTTCAAATTTTCTAACAAATTTCTTTAACGAATTTTTTCCATTTTGTTTTACTCGATAATTTGAAATTGTTGAGGATATAATGCGTAGTACATAAAAATGTAAATAAATAAACAACATAACAGTTGCTTGAAGAATTTTTATTTATATGATATTAATATATATACATACTTATATAATATCATGTTTATTTACATATCGTATATGTCATTAGTGAATGAATGATAAGAGTATAGATGTATATTATATAGCGCCGTATTTACATACATATATGTATTTTATTGTACTTATAAAAAATTATTCTGCCAATGGAATATTTAAATATAATATAATATAATATTTAAAATTATATTTACTATTTTGTACTAAGTAAATTTAATATACATTTACCGCTTAGTATTAAATGGTACTATAGATTATTTGAAAAAGTTTTGGATTGATAATCGTTATGTGAAAGGTTAGAATCTGCTTTTGAAGAATGTACATATAAACATATAGTTTGAATATATGTACAACCCATAGTTCTAGAAATTATAAAATTCACCCAAATTATTTTAAAATACTAAAATATTAAAAAAATAATATTGTGAGCAGAGTGACAGGCTGTGAACATACTAACAGTTCGTACGGGTATCTAAGAGTTGACAGAGGCAACTGTATTCTTCCTCGTTTTAATTGTACATTATATTCTAAAATAGGATTTGTTAAATCATTTGAAAAAACTTTTGGAAATTTAATTTTGAGAGCCTCAATTTTTTTTTATTAAATTATTACTTATGTTATTTATTGCAAAACTATTTCTCCACAATGGAAACAAGACATCAAGCCAATCACGTCCTAACAATGGCATAAATTTTTTTATTCTCTTTTAAAATCTTTTACTACTACCTTAATTTTTCCTATAATTTCCACTTCATGCCCTGTTACAACGTTTAATTGTTTTTCAATTTAGAAAATCTTTAAAGTATTAAAATTTTCTTTGTAAAAATGATAAACTAATAACTGAAGAACATGCTCCTGAATCAATCTCCATTTCAAAACAAATATCATTTACATTTAATTTTACTTTCTCAGCACAATTGCTAATATTCAATAAACAATTAATATAACCTATGGATAAACTATTATATTTTTCATCTATTTTATAAATATTACTTTCCTTATTAAAATTTTTAAATTTAACTCTACAATTTCTTTTAATATGACCATGCTTACCACACCTAAAGCAAACTACATTTTTGATTTCTGTGTTAGATTGATTTCTTTCCTTTGATTGTGTGTGTGTTCTCAAAAAATTATATCGACCTCTCGATTGACTTCTTCCACGTGTTATGTTGTTTTCACTATTACTACTATTGAAGCGATTTCTCTGCGATATATTGTGGAACGATTCTGGTCTCATTTGCTTTACCTGTGAACTTGTCATTTCCATGTTTTTGCTACTTCGCACGCCTTATCAAATGTGAGTCCCGTTTCATTTAACAACTTTTGTTGAATGCTTTCATTATAAATACCACATATCAGCTTGTCTCTTTTTTGAACGAACGAACGTTGAACGAAAAAACGTTTTGAAGTCGCATGATTGAGATAAAGTTTTAAGTTCCACTACGTAGTCACTAATTGATTCATGGATATTTTGGGTTCTTTTGTAAAACTTAAATCTCTCTGCAATAATATTTACTTTCGGTTGGAAATATTTTTCAACTATAGCTATTAATTCATTATAAGTTTTCGTATTTGGTTTTGCTGCTTCTGTTAACGATTTTAATATATTATATGATTCCGGTCCAATTAATGTAATTAAGTATGACACCTTCATTTTCTCCTCTGTAACTTCATTTATCCTTAATAAATGTTCTAGCTTGTACTCTCCAAAATCTTCACCCGGGGTAAAATACTCTATGGTTCCAATAAACGGCATTTTAGCTTTTTCCACGTTATCTTCTTTTTTTATTTTTATTTTATCTTCAAACCACGTTTTATTTTCTAACCTTGCACTGCCACTCATATATATACATATAACTATACGTATATTAATTCCTGTTCATTTATTTATAAATTATTAATTTTTTTTTTTTCAATTTTAAACATCTTATTTTATCTTTTATTTTAACTAATATTCTATTTTATTTTATCTTCCTCGTCGCCAATTAACACATCACTTTATCATTTAAATACAAGTCTTCTTTTATTTTATTGTATATCATTCAATTCATTTATGAATTGAATGATATACAATATATTAGTGAATGATAGAATTGAATGAATGAATTAATGAATTAGAATGATATAAATATATGAATGAATGAATTAGAATGATATAAATATATTAGTATATAATTTAATAATAGTATAAAAACCTATAATGGCCTTAGTAGCCGATGGTTGAATAATATTGCATTACATTTATATATGTAATATTAATATAAATAAATAAAATAAATTCATTTATTTTTACCATCTGTTTTTTTCTAAAGCTAAAACGGGACTGTTCCTTATTTAATTTATTTACAATATTTCAATTATATTAAATCATTATTTCGGTACAGTGAAACGCTTTTATTACAAACATATCAGAAGGCAATGAAAGTTATTTATAAATTCTCGTTATATATGAAACAAATAACAATTAATCTTAGAATATTGATAGAACATAATACAGTATTGTAAAAGTCTAACGCAAAATATTTTTATACCAGAAGTGAAATCAAAACACTTACAATTCCAGCTATCACTTTCAACATATCTTTGAATAATATATTTATAGCAGAAATACCAAAATACCAGCAAGTTTTCTCCCATAGTCAAGTGGATGAGGTCAGATTGTTTTTTTTTTTTTGAAACGGTCTTTGAGGATCCGAAGATCTGATGGAGGATTTGAGAAAAATTTTTCATTCTGTATAATCTTTAAGTATCCCCCCACAAGATGGTTGCTGAAATCAAAAGTATAAATAAAATGCTAATGCTGCTGCTACTATTGTTGCTATAACACTATTGGTTTATTTTAATATATACGAGTAGTAAAGAATAAAATTAACAGCGACAGCAACAACAACAGCGGCAGCAGCAGCAGGAGGGCTATAGTTGATTTACAATTTGTTATTAGAAATAATAGAGAATATTTTTTAAAAGAATTTTCTATGATATCTGATGGTTCTCTTGTACCAATGCTATTTATGTCTAAAGCACCATATTCATTTGAAGAATTAAATTTTGATGCTAAACAATAAAATTAATATAACAAAAAGAAAATTAATATGTTGGACTGGAATGATGGTTTTATAGAATGTCTAGAATTAAAAAATATCTTAGAGAAACATTTAACATCGTTTGATATTATTTATGTAAAAGGTCTTAAAAAAAAAACAATTTTTAGATAGGTTTTTTTCAAATTCAATAGTAGAAGTTATCAATTTAGACAATAAAATTCCACCTCTACAAAAACTAAGAAAATTTGCAAAGATGTGCTGTAAAAAATTGTATGAATTTATATATGTTTTTAATAAAAATTGGTTTTAAAAAATATTTGTTTTATTTATTGTTGACCAATATATTTTTTCAGACATAAATAATGGTATTTCATAAAAGAGCCGGGAATAGTTGCATTGAGCTATATACAAATTCATAGCAATATAGAAATCTTCTTGTTACAGTTTAAGCTTATTCTTTGCAATATATCTCTCAAAATATTTTAATACATATTCTCGTACATTCAATTCTGCTCCATTGTTATATGACATCACTGCTTGAATAAAGTCTAACATAAGACAAAATCGGGTATACTCATCTAGTTCCAATGTAAGTTTTTTAATTGTTCCTCCAGCATAATTAAATTTTAGTGGAAATTTATTTGAATTTAATTTATGGAGTTGGTTGCTTGTAAAATCTTGATAAAATGCATACCACTCCAAATAATTCATTTCGCTAATAACCTTACGATTACGTTGGAAAATTATTGTAGCAGCGAAATTTTCAACATTAAATCCAATTTGTATTTTTGTTGTTTGTTTTTTATCCAAATAATAAATGTAACTTAATAAGAGATTTTGTTGTGATTCGTTGCTGTTGCTGCTGCTGCTGTTGCCTTTGCTTTGTTTTTCAAATGTTTCGATATTTGATGTTGACTCCATTTTATTTTTTTTTTAAAGTGATGGAATATATATTTAAAAAATTTATATTTATATTAGTTCGAAATAGTTTTCTTAGTTTCATTTTCTTTTTTTAAAAATTCTTCGAAACATTCTTTGTATTTTTTTATCGTTTTTAAGTGGGTATTGAATAAATTAATAAAATGTTTCATGCTCTTGCAGTTACATCGCATCCATAAATATACACAACAATATTGGTCACAGACTGATGTAAAGTTACTTTGTAAACGTTTAGTGTTGAAAATAAAACATTTTGATTGATTTTGTAGAAATTTCACAATCTCACTGTGGAATGGTGGATTTCCAAATGAATCAAAATATTCTACACAGCCTTGAACTGATACAAAAATTGCTAGCCAATGTGTTCCTTTTTTAGCAGAAGTGTCGGTATTTATTACTAAAATATCAGGTTTTGAAATAGTGTTCGGTATTTGATCAACAGCAAAAACACCTTTAAATAGTTTTCTGGTCGCACTATTACATTTCAACACTTTCTCTATCTGAAGTGTATTCATTATTGTTTTGTAAATGAGAAATATCAATTGGTTGAGTATTTCCATTTATGTATGCTGTTAAAAATTCAACTTTAAGTTTTCCATTTGTCAACACTATATCGAATTTTTCCAATAAATTTATTAAATTATTAGTTGTTTTGTTGTTGTCCATATGCCCAAAAGAAAAATTCTTGATTTCTGTTCTTTTTAAATCTCTGTTTGGGAATTTATACTTTAATTCTTTTGAAATAGTTTTATATTTTTCTTTTATTCCAACCACAACAAGATTTTTTACAAATATTGTATTGTTATCGTCCGTACAGAACGATAAATCTACTATAGCACATGCCATTTTTAAGTGAGGTGAAAGGGTCGCCTGAACTTCCTTTTTATATGTTTATGTAAGCGTTACGATTTTTATCAATTTCTATATTAGCATCAAATTCTGCAAACACAATACATGTTAATGTTGAAGTTAATGGAGAATTCAGTCTTGCTTCAATCTTTACTACTCCCTGGTTTAATAAACTTTGACATGTATCTGTTCCTGAGCCGTCTGCTGATAAATCAAAAGCCAGTATTGTATAACCTTTTGAAAATAGTTCTTTTGAAATTTGATGTCCTCTATCAGAATGATGTGTACCTGTTCCGCTAAATAATGTTAAATATACACAAGAATTGCAAAGATTAATCAATGTAAAATTTGTTTCAATTGCAAAGTTTTGTGTAGGCACTCCATTCATATATAATTGAAATTGTGTGAGATTTTGATGATCGAAATGGTATGGATTTTTTGATCTTTTACCATTAAAATTTTCATAATTAACCATACAAAATACTAGAGCTTTTAGTATTTGCCCTATAAATATATTATCCAATGATATGTTGGAAGTGTTAGCTGGAATTGTAAATGTTTTGATTTCACTTCTTGTATAAAAATATTTCGCGTTAGCCTTTTCCAATACAGTATTATGTGCTACAGTATTATGGTGCCATATTCTTATTCACTACTTTTAAGTAATTTGAAATAATGAATTTTATATTTATGAATTATGAATTAATTTTAAATAATGTATTTCTTTTTTGTTTTTTCTTTTAATCTTTAAAATGAATGTATAATGAATACAATTTAAGTAATGAATGAAATAATTATAATTTAATATAACTAGAATGAATAAAGCTTATTTTTAAATCTAATCTAATCTATCAATATGCTAGGATTAATTGTTAAATGTTTCATGTATAACGTAGCTTCGAGAATTTTTAAATAGCTTTCATCGGCATCGTTAAAGAAAATAAAAAATCTTGTTTCTCTAATGCTAAAGCAATTCGAATGTCAACATTATTTAAAAGTAATTTAGAAGTATTGTAATGTAATTTTGTAATTTTCCCATTAATTATTGCAGAATTATTGTATGATTTTTGTCTTGATTTAGAACCAGAATTGTTAATATCATTTACATTTGGTTTATCCAATTCCCAACCAGATGCTTCCAGATGTGTTTGACTGGAATCTGTACCATAATTTAGTAAAGTAGTTCAGTATGCTTTATAATATAAGGAGTCTGAAGAAGTGATGTTTTTTCCATTTAGAGTTACATTACACTGTTTAATTAAAGAGTGTAATAAATTATTTACAACACTCGGCTGCGGAGCTGTCCTTGCTTCATTTCCGGGTCCTATTTTATCGTTTGCCCTCCAAACTGATCCATCTTTTTTTAATATTTGAACTATAAATTTGATGTAGGTTGAAGATAAATCCCGATATGTATCTCCATTTCCAAGTGAAACAAATTCAATAGTTGACGGTGATGCCTCTAAAGAAGCTAAAGGATTGTATGCTACCTCTTCAGAACGCAAGATACTTGTTTGTACGGGTAATGACGCAAAAAGGTCAAGTTCAGATTTAATACATTCTATTTTTTAATTGAATATATCAGAGGTTTTAATATGCTTTTTTCGTCGTTTTTTCGACTTCAAATGTGTCGTTTTAGAAATTGCTCGTCTTTTTGTAGTTCTTCGTCTTTTTATAGCTCTTCGTTTTCCACCATACATCGAATGCAGTTGGTTAACTACTGATTTTCGTAAATTTTTTATGCTGCCTTTGCTTTGATCAATTACAGCCTCTTTTATGTTTGCACCAGATGATATATCATTAAAAATATTTTTAGTTGTGTTGACAGCCTCTTTTTTATGATAAAAAATCATCTGTCCAATCATCACCCAACCTGATGTAAAAACGGGCTTTAAGTAACGAATTAAACTTCCGAATATATTTCCAAAACCACGACCTTTTTGTATAGCTGGATAAAATTGTAATAAAAGCCCAATAGCGTTGATTCCTCCACTTACTTAAGAGGAATAATATCTCACGTAAGCTCTTTCCATGTTTGAGAGGATATCATATTTGAGTAGCAGTATTTATATTGTTTCAATTGGGGAGCAATCAATACTTTTTAAAATGTAATACAATTTTTGTTGGATAGTAACTGGAAACCAAATTTATTCCATCACCGTATTGATTGCAAATTTTAATCGCTATCGTTTCAAAACAATTGTTTGCTATAGGTATGTAATGGACATTTTCAAATTCAATATTTGTAGGTATTCTATAATTTTCTATGTTGATAGCTCCCAATGCACGCACTTTGCTACTTCTTAAAACAGATGGTTCAACTATATCTGAATAAATCATCACCATTCCATTCAATTTATCTTTATTATTAGCAACAGCTAATTTGAATAGTTCAGGTAATTTTATTTTGAAATTTTTTATATTTTTTTTTGTTGAAATAATTCAGTTAATAATGTTTTGATATTATAACTGTGATTAACTTTTATATAGAAACTATCTTCATCAAATTTCTGCGATATACGTATTAAATCGCGTGGGTTAGATTCTGAAACTTTTTTAAATGTTACATCATCATAATTTTTAGGAGTAGAGATATATGTCAAAACTTAATTTAAAAATTCTTTGAAAACTTGGTTGCGAGTAAATCCCGGATTAGGAGTTATATTTTTAATAAGCGTTGGTAAAAAATTAAATTTCCAATCATCCAAATGTAATTCCGAATCGTTATATGAATAATATGTGTAACCTATAGATTTGGTCACTTTGATTTTTCCAAGAGGTTTTTCAATGTTTCTTATGTAAACATTATATTGCCGAATATTGATAAAAGCACATTGCTCTTTGTTAAATTCTTCTGTTTGTATAGGTATGTTGTGTGAATAGGTAATTGTATAGGTAGGTATGTTGTGATAGGTATGTAGGTATGGGCTGGTAAAAAACCAAAAAATTTACAATCTGATCAAGGTACGGAATTTTTCAACAAAAAATTTCAAAATTTAATGAGGAAAAATAAAATTAACCCTTATCATACATATTCAGAACTAAAAGCATCAATTGTAGAACGTTTTAATCGTACGCTAAAAAACACGATGTGAAAACAATTTAGTTTACAAGGCACATATAAATGGTTAACTATTCTACCATCGCTAATAGAAAAATATAACTCAACATATCATCATACAATTAAACTTCCACCTAAACAGGTTACAAAGAAAAATTATAAATTGCTATTAAAAACTGTCTACAATAAATTAAAAGTATTCCGAAAAGCAAAATACAAAGTTGGAGATTTTGTTCGTATTAGTAAATTTAAAGGTATATTTGCAAAAGGTTATCAACCTAATTGGTTATTAGGAAGATTATTAGCCTTGTCTGGTAATCTTTTTGCTTGTCTTTTGTTAATTCCATATTTGAGGAGGTTTTGACGATATAAGTACCATTTTTGCAAAGGTTTTAATTTTTTATCATGTACAACTTTTTTCATTTTTTGATCTAATATATCCAAATTTTTATCATCTTGAAATAATTTGCTGAATTTTGAAAATATTTCTGGTGACATAACAATCATTCACTGCATTATGTCTTACTGAGCAATTTTCCTATTACATCAGATAATATAGTTCCGATTAAAGTTGGTAAAAATCCACCATGTTGAACTAAAATTTTTTGTTTGGCTTATACTCTTCTTTGCACAGGCTAGGAATCTTAATTATTTTTCATGTTTTTTTAATTTTGCTTTTTGTGCTAGTGTTATTTTATTATTTCTATTTAATATATTGATTGCAATTTCAGCAATAGTTTTTATAATATCATCATCACAATATTTAAGAATATTTTCACGCAATTTTTGTTCTTGTTGCACTTTTCTAGTACATGTAATATATGTTGGTTATTCTTCAATCGTTTCATATTTTTGACAGCTGTTGTTCAAATCACCCGTACCACAGAAGCATATACAATATTCTTTTGAAAAAATATTAGTTCTAATACGAAATAGTTTTAATGTCTTGTGTTAAATCCAACACAATATAACCATGTGGTTTTGATGTTAACTCATTATATACTTTCAAGAAATCCTTTATATTTTCTGGATATAGTTGTCTAGCAAGAGGAAAAATCTGCGATTTGTCTCGAGGGTTTATGAAAAGCACTAAATTTTTACAATTTAATGAAATCTCTCTTGAAAATTTCCCCTGATGAAAAACGTTTTGCGTTAACAGTACAATAGATAAATTACGATGGTGCGAACCTTTAGTAAATAGTTCGCATACTTGTTTATTTGCAGAATCTAACATTAAGTCATCTAAAACAATTGAAGTAGGTCTATTTTCATTCCCACTAAACTCTTTCGGAATTCTTATATTCGGAATAAATATAAAGGTATATTTGCAAAAGGTTATCAACCTAATTGGTCAACAGAAATTTATACAATAGCGAAAATAAAAAGAACTGATAAAATAACATACAATTTACTTGATTACAGACAAAAACCAATAAAAGGCAGTTTTAATGAACCTGAACTTACATCTGTTAAACTTCCTAATGTTTACCTTGTAGAAAAAATAATAAGAAAAAAAGGAAATCAAGTTTTGGTTAGGTGGCTTGGCTTTGATAAAAAACATGATTCATGGATAAATAAACAAGATATTATTTAATGAAAAAATAATTTATAAACTTTAAACTAAAAAATAATTTATAAACAATGCTGTTATTTAATATTAAAAAACAACTTTTTAAACCTAGGTTTTATTAATTTTTTTTACTTTTAACTTGAACTTGATCAAGTTTTTAATTTGTATTTCATGACCACAGCTTATATTATTAACAATATAATTTTTGCCGTTTTATTTAAACTTCTTTTATTAAATGTACATATACAAAATAATTTTTAAATGGAATATTTTGTTATAATATTTTACTTAATTACAACTCTTAAATGTATTCACATCAAGTTTTAAAACTTTTTTTAATTTTGTATTTAAAGCAAACTTTAAAAACTTTTCATATTTTTACCAATATTTAGCACTATAGCTTAAGCTTTTTAAATTTTAAATTAAAACATAATTGATATACTAACCACTAAGTTTAATTTAAAATATTCAATAACTTTTAATTAAATTTTAAATTATTTTATAAATTTAAAATATCAGCAAGAATCAACCCTATTTACTCATAACGTTTTTTTGCATACTTTCCGACGAGTGTAGACAAATAAAGTTTTTTGTATAAGGTTAGAAGGACTCAAATTGTTATAATAGAATGTAAATTTGACTTTTGGTAAATATGGTGAAACTTTAATAATAATAATTTTGTATTTAAACCAAACTTTAAAAACTTTTCATATCTTCTTCACAACATCTCACCCTATTAACTGACCCTACTAATTTTTTGCATAAGGTTAGGAGAACTCAAATTGTTATAATAGAATGTAAATTTGACGTTTGGTAAATATGTTTAAACTTTAATAATAATTTTGTATTTAAACCAAACATTGAAATTTTTAAACCCAAACTTTAAAAACTTTTCATATTTTTATTCTAATTTAAAATATTCAGCACTATAGCTTTTTAAATTTAAAATATCAAAGACACAATCCTTTTTAGCCATTTTGCATACTTTTTGGACGAGTGTATGCAAATAATTTTTTTGTATACTTTTAGGAGGACTAAAAGCTTTAAAAAAGCTCCTCCTGCACCAGAACCGGCATATCCATACAACTTGTACTTCACATTAAATAAAAAATATTTGCATTAAGTGTGTTTTTTTTTAAAGAAATCATATCACTCTAATTGGAAAACCCTGTAGATCCAGCTTTGCTGCCTACCAGGTGATCGAAGCATTTCAGGAAATCAAAGTTATTGAAATTATTGTCAGCTGATGATTCAGCTATCAACATCATCATCATCATGTTCTAAACAAATATTAATGTCATCTGAACGTTAATACAATGTTTTCTATAATTTTATTGTATGAAATGAATGTTAATTTTATTGTATGAAATGAATAATACAATTTCATACAACAAAATTGTAAAAAAATATTTAAAAGTGTTTGAAGGGTTAGGTCTTTTGAAAAATAAGTACAGTCTAAACCAGGTTTTCAACCAGTCTTTGATCTGCCGCGTAAAATAAATTTCACTATACAAAACGAACATATATAATAAACATGTATAATATTCAAGTCAATGCTCACTACGTCATTCTGTTGTAAAAAATAAATACGTGGGAGAAAAATTAAAGCAGAATAAACCTACAAAATATATTCTATACACTGATGCAAATAATTTGCATGGCTGAACTATGTCTCAATGTTTACCATACAAAGACTTTAAATCGGATATTGATGATATTGATCTTTTGCAAATACCTGATGATGTTGAGGCGGGTTATTTTTTGGAAGTAGATTTTAAATATCATAAAAAGCTTCAAGATTTATATACATAATGATTTACCTTTTTTGTGATTATAATATTCCACCGATTTGAAAAATAAAAAACTCCTAACACATTTGAACAATAAGAGAAATTATGTAATTCATTATAGTAAAACAAGCTTTAAAAAACGGACTCATAAAAAAAAAGACATAGAATTTTAGAATTTAAACAAAGTGACTGATTCAAAAACTTTATTCGGTCTAAATATATATCATAGGACAAAAGCAAACATCGCTTTTCAGAAAAACTATTTTAAATTAAACAAGCAAGAATACTGTTGCCTTTGCCAACTCTTATATACCCGTATGGAGCCGTTAGTATGCTCATAGTCTGTCACTCTTCTTATAATAATTTTTCAGTATTTGAAAATAATTTTGGTGAATTTATATTTTCTAGAACTATGGTTTGTACATATATTCAAACAATATGTTTATACATTCTTCAAAAGCAGATTTCAACCTTCCACCTAACAATTATCAATCCAAAACTTCCAAATATGATATACCTAGTAAGTACTATTTAATACTAAGGGGCAAACGTATATTAATTAATACAATATATATTAATATCCATATTATATACTCATATATATTTTATTATATATCGCCATACATTGCAATACTTTTTAAAATAATTAAAGATTCATTATCATTCATTCATCAGTGACAAATATAAAATATATAAATAAAGGGAGCGGTACGAAATCTGTTTTTTTTAATGTTGTTCTTTAAAAGTTTTTGTTTTGTCTTGTTTTTTAAAATCTTGTTTTTTTATTATGGAAAAAAACATTAACATTTGTTTAATATTTTTTTCCATAATATTTACTTTCCATTCCATTTATTTATTTAGGGTATAGTTATAAACTTACACAAATGCATTCAAAATAGTGCATAATAATAATATTATGCAATGTTAAATAAATAAACAAATAAACTATTATATTATGTTATTAATGATTAAAATCTGTTAAATTTTTAAAATCTTGTTTTTATTTATTTCTTATTTCTTTTTTTTAATTTATTTAGGCGCTCAAATAAATTTAAAAAATTAAATAATATAAAACAAAAACAAAATTTTGTAAGTACTACACCGTTCTGTAAACGATGTAGAACTGTCGAAAAATTTTAATGAAAAATGTGGAGATCAAAAAGTTAGTTGTTCGAGAACTGCCCGAAAATTTGGTCGGATTCCTACCAAAAAAATAGGGAACCTACAAATTGACCAAAAAATATTTTGCGTTAATTTCAATACTCTAACTTTCTTAGCTTTTGAGTTATCGTGCCGATAGACGGACGGACAAAGCTTATTCGACTCAGAATTTGAATCTGATCCGACCCATATCTTTGAAGGTATATCTAGCTTGCTTATTTCGAGGTGTTACAAACGGAGGATCAATTTTATTATACCCGATACTTATGGTCCGAGTATAAAAAGAACGCTGAATTTGGAAAAACTATGAATATTGTAAACAATAGAAAAGTTACTTTTGTTAAAAGTTAAACAATTGAAATAGTTACTTATAGCAAAATCAACTTTTCATAGTATATTATCTTTTACCTCTGATTTAGCTACAGTGGAACTACAGAAAAGCACTGACAAATATAATAATCCAATTTATTTTGAATTTTAGTTTTGGACTTCTCCGAAATGCTAATGTACGATTTTCATTATAATTACATGAAACCAAAGTTACACAATAACATTGCTTTAAACTACATCGATACATATGTATACATAGCTTTAAATATATTCTATAAATACAGACGACTTTTAACTGATATAAAACCTGACCATTCAAAATTCTGTGATACATCAGATTGTTAAGTATAGTTAATTTTTGTTATTATAGTTAGTTTAATATTATTCTTCCAAATAACACCAGTGAGCACTCTTGTACAACTATTTATACATATGTACATGTTATCTGACTCATGGCGCAGTGGTTAAGTCGCCAACCTTTCAATCGAAGGGTCTTGGGTTCAAACCCCGGTCAGGTCATAAATAAAAAATATGTAGTACTTTTATATCGTAATAATGTTAATCGTATAATTAATAGTAGTAATAATAACAATAATAATATTAATAATAATAATAATATAGTAATAGTAATAATAAGAATAATTATAATAATAATAATAATAATAATAATAGTAATAATAATAATAGTAATAATAATAATAGTAATAATAATAATAGCTGCCACAGTGGGGCTATCTTTGGTTATATCATGCAAGTAAGGTGTTATGTACTGTTGCATGTTGTAATCCACGGACGGCGCTGATTCTGTAGTAAAATAATAACAATTATAATAATAATAATAGAAATAATAATAATAATAACAAAAATTATAATAATAATAATAATAATAATAATAATAATAATAATAATAATAATAATAATAATAATAATAATAATAATAATAATAATATTAATAATAATAATAATAATAATAAAAATAATAATAATAATAATAAAAATAATGATAATAATAATAATAATAATAGTAATAATAATAATAATCGCTGCTACAATGGAGCTGCCTTTGGCTATATCATGCAGTAAGGTGTTATATACTGCTGCACGTTGTAACCGACTGATGGCCCTGACTCTGTAGTAAAATAATCATAATATTAATAAGAATAGTAATACCAATAATAACGGCCGCTACAGTGACAGTGGGGGTTGCCTTCAATAATTACCTCATGTAGTAAGGTGTTATATACTGCTACATGTTGTAATTGTTGTAACGGCTATAATCACTGTTAGCAAAATAGTAATAAAAATAGGCGGATTCATTGTTTCCTTACAGTCAAACTCCCAATTCAATGTTTCCGTATCCATTTCCTACCCTTTCCTATCGTTACTCCCTAGCCAATATACTGCGTTCGCAGGTAACGGTTGCGTCCCATTATATTGGGACAAGAGGGAGGTGAGTTTAGTCAGTAAGAATCTTATACTACTAAGGGGGAAATTCTTGGTGTCTTTGGAAGATTCCATGAAACAAAAATTTTTTTCTAAAATCTATCTTTCTGAAAGACTAGTAGTCATAAAATTTGAAAATATAGTAAGTGAAAAGAATTAACTCAAATGCGGGGTCCCGCAGAGATCAAATCTAGAACCTACATTATATCTACTTTATATCAACAATATTAAATACGCCGGTATTGAAGCTCCTTATAACATCTTTGCGGATGATACCAGGTTGTTGCATAAAGCATGAAATAAAAAAGAGTCAGCTATAAAATTAATAGGGATTTAAATGTGTTTGTTAAATGGGCAAATGGAAATAAACTCACCATTAACGAGAATAAAACAAAATTACTAATATTTAAAAACAAAAATAAAGACTTCTTCAAACCAGACATTAAGATCAACAACATCACTGTGGACAAGTAGGGGCTGCGAACCACTTGAGTATCACAATTGACAAGGATTTTAAATGGACTCAGCATGTCGAAAATATTATAGCTAAAGTCATACCGCTAATAGGCATTATACGTAGAACCAATTTGAGGATGGAGCCAAAGGTAGCAAAAATGATAATCAACGCACATGTTATAGCACATATAAAATATGATATAATAAACTGGTTTTCATGTGCTGAAACGCTTCACATAAAATGCCAACAACTATTGACTACAGCTGTTAAATATACATTTAACTATGTCAGGGAATATAATGCCTCCAAAGTATTCGAAGAAACACGTATAAGTAAGATAAATGAGATCCTCGTATTGGACAAAGCTGTATTCATACACAAGGTACTAAAATAAAATAAAAAATAATTTCAAATTACCAAGTAGAGGAAACATTACGAATCGTGCTACTAGAAACTGCAAACTTTTGGATATCCCGATGAGTAACACGCAAAAACAAAAAAAGAGTCTAGTCCCTTTGGCTGCACGTATTTATAATTTACTTCCGCAAAATATAAAATATTTCTCAAGTATATATACATCGGCCAGCCAAAATCATATTCCTAAAAGACAAGTTTGGCACTACAACAGGGCCGACTGGGGGGGTCTGAACAGTTTTTTGGCTGATTTTGATTGGTCGATGTGTTTTCGTCACAGAAACGTTGACTTTGCTACAAATGCCATTAGTAAAATAATTATGCTGGGTATGAAACTCTTCATACCTAGCTCTTTTAAACCGTTTAAATCAAGTTCCAAGCCATGGTTTAATGACATCTGTAGGAAAGCAATTGAATCTAAAGAGGAGCACTTTAAAAAGTATAAAGCCATTGTATCCCACTTGCGGGCTATAAAGCGGCTAGGAACAAATGCAAGAGAATTATCAATCAGCAAAAGTTTCTTTATAACCAAAGGTTGAGACAGAAAATAATTACTCTCCCTCACTGCAATCGCTTCTTTTGGACTTTTGCAAAAAGTGTAAGGAACAACTTTTGTGGATCATCGTTTCCTCCCTTGATTGCTACCGGCAACTCTATCATTTTCGATTCTATTGGTAAAGCTAATTTGTTCGCAAAAATTTTTGCAGCAAATTCTACACTCCCTCCTACAACTCAATTACCTCCAGTATACCCTTCTGTTGATCCTACTAAGTTTAAAATCCTTCAAATGGTATACTTCAGGTCTCGTGCTGTAGTGAAAGTGCTAACGAATCTGAATGTTAGAAAGTGCACTGCTCCCGATGGAATTCCAGCTATGGTTCTCAAACATATAGCCTCTCCCATTTCGAAATCTCTGCGCAATCATTTTTCACTCTCATTTTCGACTGGTAAATATCCCAGTCAATGGAAAGTTGCGCACGTTTCTCCAATTCCCAAAAAAGGTGACAAAAGCGACCCTTCAAACTACCGACCAATCGCCATCACTTCGGTCCTCTCCAAAATTATGGAAATTTTGGTAAACAAAAGGCTTTTGAGATACCTGAATATCTCGCATATTTTAAACGATCGCCAATACGGCTTTCGCCGCCATCGATCTACAGGTGATCTTTTAACTTGTCTTTGCGAGAAGCTCAACACCAGCATACATTGTTCTGGTGAATCTGAGGTTGTAGCTCTCGATATCTCAAAGGCCTTTGATCGAGTATGGCATTCTGCTCTTCTGACCAAATGTCAGACAATTGGGTTGGGAAGCACCTTCTGTGCATGGATTGAGGATTTTCTTTCGAATCGTCGTATTCGTATCCTTGTCGACAGTTTTATGTCTGACACTCATAAAATAAATGCTGGCGTTCCACAAGGCTCTGCCTTATCTCCCACTCTCTTCTCAATTTTTATTAATGACCTACTCAGTTCTACCGTCAATCCAATTCATAGTTTTGCCGATGACAGCACTCTGGTGGCATCTTATGATTTTTTAAAAAAATCGAATGCTACTTCAACCGCAATCAGTTTAAAAAGGGAAATTATGGCTAGTTCAGTTAACCACGACCAAGCGAAAATAGCTGATTGGGGTGTTAAAAACAGAGTTGAGTTTAACACCTCCAAAACTCAAAGCTGTCAGATCTCTTGCAAAAGGGATCAATCCATACCAATTATACTGTTCCAAGGGGAAAATATACAGCGGTCTGCAAATTTAAATATTTTAGGCATGCAGCTTAATCAAAAAATGTTGTGGAATGAACATATTTTTGATATAGCCAAAAAAGCTTCCGAATGTTTAGGTTTTCTTTTTCGCTGTAAAGCTTATTTTTCCCCTAGTGATCTGGCCAATATCTATAAAGCATATATTCGACCGAAGATGGAGTATAATTCTCACTTATGGGCTGGCGCTGCTCAAACATCATTAGGTTACCTGGACAAAATTCGGCCTGGCCTGATTGGCGACCCTACTGTTCAGGGTACCATTACTCCTCTTAACTCACGTCGAACAATTGGAGCTTTATCTCTCTTTTATCTTGTAGGTAACAACATTTGTTCTATTGAATTGAAATCAATAATGCCTACTCGTAAACAATTCCAACGCAACACTAGGGGAGCCTCAAGTGCTCATTTCTACACCGTGGAAATTTCTAGGTGGTTTAAAACTGGTTATGGAAACTCTTTTATTGTGAGAACCGCTAAAATGTGGAATATGCTTCCATCCAACGTGTTCCCCTCTGATTCAAATGGTCCATTATACATTTTGCAACTTTTCAAAACGAACCTATTCAGGTTTGTCTCCAATTTACCCGCCAATTCTCCTCTAAATTCATATTTCCCCTGAACTCGTCTGCTTCTTGGTCAAACCTACAATGATTTTGTAAAAAGGAAAATTTTTCTAGAGTTTGGGTAGCGTGTAAAAAAAAAAAAAAAATAATAACTTTTAAAAACACGCAATGAAATACATTCAAAGGAATGAGGAACTACTCAGATTGTGTAACGCCTAATAAATTATTATCTTATCTAAACGGCAATACTAGCGAATACAATATTCAACATTGAAAATATTAAAATCAGTAAAGAACAATACTAGGCTTAACTACAAAAATTTGGAAGATCGTCATCTCAACACCAGTTTTACTCTAACTAAGGAAGTGATTCCAATATTATTAGCAAACTAAATCAAACGAATGTAAACATATATTAATTATTAAGAAAATATTAGTCATAAAATAAATAAATAAATGTATCAAAAATATTAAAATTTCCCACAATTGCAGAACTTTTCCCTTTTACCCTGGTCATGAAATTTCCCACGATCTGGCAACATTCTGTAAGAATTCTAAGTTAGGCAGACTTGTTCTCACTAAGGAAAGTACACTACTAAAAATAGTATGTGAGGATACATTCAGCTGAATGCGCAAGCAATATGAAATTTAAAAAATATTTTGTTTAAATTCAAAGTTTGAATTGCAAAGAATAGTAGTAGTTTTTTTTAAATATCATTAAGAAATATAAGTATGATATTAAAAATTTATAAGAACTATTTTTATAAATATTTGTAAACAAAAATATTTTTGAAATATCGCTCTATAAAACTACTTATTATGCATTGTATTATCATTTTGATGTGGTTATTAAAGGTAGTGGTGGTGTTATAAAAATGTTTTATGTATCAGTTTGTTTCCCTATGTATTTGTAAAAATAGCGAGAAAGCGTGCAAACTGTCTCAAATCCGGAGTACCCGTATGAAAGTAATCACTCTTCCTCGTTTTTTCTGAAATTAAAATATAGTTAAATTTAATTATTAAAATGTATATAAAATTATTTTAATCAATTTAATTGAAATAAATTAGTTTACATTTTCTGGTGACCCCGATGTGATTTTTAATTTTTTTTTACTATCCGTCGTGCAGTAAAAAGAAAAGTGGTAAACGTAGTAAACGAGCATTTGTGAAAAAAGGAAAATCATTTTTTTTTTAACTTGTGTAAGGATGCATTACGTATATTTTGAAAAATTATTTTACTACAATACAACAACGTAATTTGGAGTTATAAAAAAAGGAATAATTAAGTAATTATTACATTACAAGTAATACTATATAGTGAAAGTTGCGTAAATGATTAGCGGTAGGTACACTTTAATAAACTGTAAACGTAGAAGCCGCATAAAATATAAACGCTCGTATTTACCATAATTTATTATAAACTAATTAATTAAGTTTATTATAAACTAATAACGTAAGTTAAAATAAAATAAATAATAAATTAATGAATATAATTAAAAAATAGTAACCTTTTTTTAGTAACCGTACAAGATAATTTACTAATTCTATGCCTTACTTGCTGTTAAAAAAAAAAAACCCATTTAATCAAAAGTCATATTAGCGGAAGGTGCTGTACACATATGTACATTTGCTAACCGGTTTGGGTAAACTGTATTCAATATTTAATAAAATTAATTTTTATTATTAAATATCATATATTATTTATCATGAAATGTTTTGGTGCATTTTACTTCATATAATAAGCAAATATAATCTAATAAATAAAATTTTATTTAATATTTTAGAGATTTTATTCAAAAACAAAATAAAATTTCATCAAATTTATTAGAAACATTTAATTGTATCGATTGTACTTCACATTAAATTAAAAACATTTGAATTTCCTTAATAATTAGTGTGCTTTTTTTGAAAAGAAATCTTATCACACTAATTGGAAAACCCTGTAGATCCAGCTTTGCTGGCTACCAGGTGATCGTAGCATTTCAAGAAATCAAAGTTATTGAAATTATTGTCAGCTGATAATTCAGCTAAGTCATCAACATCATGATCATCATCATCATGTTCTAAACAAATATTAACTAAAACTAAAAATAGCTTGAACTAAATAAATGTCATCTGAACGTTAATACAATGTTTTCTATAATTTTATTGTATGAAATGAATGTTAATTTTATTGTATGAAATGAATGTTAATAAAAAAATATTTAAAAGTGTTTGAAGGGTTAGGTCTTTTGAAAAATAAGTACAGTCTAAGCCAAGTTTTCAACAAGTCGTTGATCTGCGCGCGTAAAATAAATTTCACTATACAAAACGAACATCTATTATAATAAACATGTATAATATTCAAGTCAATGCTCACTACGTCATCTTGTTGTAAATAATAAATACGTGGGACAAAAATTAAAGCAGAATAAGCCTACAAAATATATTGTATACACTGATGCAAACAATTTGTATGGCTTTATTGATCTTTTGCAAATACCTGATGATGTTGAGGCGGATTATTTTTTGGAAGTAGATCTTAAATATCATAAAAAGCTTCAAGATTTACATGAATAATGGTTTACCTTTTTTTGTGATTATAATATTCCACTGGTTGGAAAAATAAAAGCTTCTAACACATTTGAACAATAAGAGAAATTATGTAATTCATTATAGTAAAACAAGCTCTAAAAAACGGACTCATACTAAAAAGCACATAGAATTTTAGAATTTAAACAAACTGACTGATTAAAAAAATTTATTCGATCTAAATATATATCATAGAACAAAAGCAAACATCGAAAAACAGAAGAAAAACTATTTTAAATTAAATGAGGAAGAATACAGTTGCCTTTGCCAACTCTTATATACCCTATGGAGCCGTTAGTATGCTCGTAGTCTGTCACCCTGCTTATAATTATTTTTCAGTATTTGAAAATAACTTTGGTGAATTTATATTTTCCAGAACTATGGTTTGTACATATATTCAAACAAAATGTTTATACATTCTTCAAAAGCCGATTTTAAACTTCCACCTAACAATTATCAATCCAAAACTTCCAAATATGATATACCTACTAAGTACCATTTAATACTAAGGGGCAAACGTATATTAATTAATACATATATTAATATCCATATATATACATATGTACTCATATATATTTTATTATATATCGCCATACATTGCAATATTTTTTAAAATAATTAAAGATTCATTATCATTCATTCATCAGTGACATATACTATATTTAAATAAAGGGAGCGTTACGAAATCTGTTTTTTTTAATGTTGTTCTTTAAAAGTTTTTTTTTGTCTTGTTTTTTAAAATCTTGTTTTTTTTATTATGGAAAAAAACATTAATATTTGTTTAATATTTTTTGCCATAATATTTGCTTTATATTCCATTTATTTATTTAGGGTATAGTTATAAACTTACACTAATGCATTAAAAATGGTGCATAATAATAATATTATGCAATGTTAAATAAATAAACAAATAAACTATTATATTATGTTATTAATGATTAAAATCTGTTAAATTTTTAAAATCTTGTTTTTGTTTTATTTATTTCTTTTTTTTAATTTATTTGGAGGATCAAATAAATTTAAAAAATTAAATAATATAAAACAAAAACAAAATTTTGTAAGTACTACACTGTTTTGTAAACGATGTAGAACTGTTGAAAAATTTGTATGAAAAATGTGGAGATCAAAAAGTTAGTTGTTCGAAAACTGCCTGAAAATTTGGTCGGATTCCTACCAAAAAAATAGGGAACCTACAAATTGACCAAAAAATATTTTGCGTTAATTTCAATACTCTAACTTTCTTAGCTTTTGAGTTATTGTGCCGATAGACGGACGGACAAAGCTTATTCGACTCAGAATTTGAATCTGATCCGACCCATATCTTTGAAGGTATACCTAGCTTGCTTATTTCGAGGTGTTACAAACGGAGAATCAATTTTATTATACCCGATACTTATGGTCCGAGTATAAAAAGAACGCTGTATTTGGAAAAACTGTGAATATTGTAAACAATAGAAAAGTTCCTTTTGTTAAAAGTTAAACAATTGAAATAGTTACTAGCAAAATCAACTTTTCATAGTATATTATCTTTTAGCTATGATTTACCTGCAGTGGAACTACAGAAAAGCACTGATAAATATAATAATCCAATTTATTTTGGGTTTTTAGTTTTGGACTTCTCTAAAATGCTGATGTACGATTTTCATTATAATTAGATGAAACCAAAGTTTCACAATAACATTGCTTTAAACTACATCGATACATATGTATACATAGCTTTAAATATATTCTATAAATACAGACGACTTTTACACTGATATAAAACCTGATCTTTCTAAATTCTTTGATAAATCAGATTGTTAAGTATAGTTAATTTTTGTTATTATAGTTAGTTTAATATTATTCTTCAAAATAACACCAGTGAGCAGTCTTGTACAATTATTTATACTTACATGTAAACAAAATGTTAGCTTTTATACTAAAATTTGTAATAGGTAATTTGACATTTTTAAATAAATATATGTATATATGTATAACTGAAATTTTTTAAAGAATTATATATTGGATGGATTCAGCTGGATATTCTCACTGGATTATTAGTGAGAACTGTAAATATGTGCGATGAATGAACCCCTCACTGAGAATTCTAACTTAGAATTTTTACTGAGGACTGAGAATAAAAATTTCATCCTCACTTTCTAAGTTAAAATAATTTTGTTTGAAACCATGTAATTGCTGTAATTTGTTTTGGAAAAAGTAAATAAATAGTAAGTTCTTTGCTTTACAACCTTTCAATTGAAGGGTCTTGGGTTCAAACCCCGGTCAGGTCATATAAATAAAAAATATGTAGTAATCTTATATCGTAATAATGTATATCGTATAATTAATAGTAGTAATAATAATAATAATAATAGTAATAGTAATAATAATAGTAATGATAACAATAATAATAATAATAATAGTAAGAGTATATTTAATATAATAATAATATTAGTAATATTTATAATAATAATAAGAATAATTAATAATAATAATAATAATAATAATAATAATAATAATAATAGTTAATAATAATAATAATAATGATTAATAATAATAATAATAATAAGAATAATAATAATAATAATAATAATAACTATAATTACAATAATAACAATAATAATAATAATTGTAATAATGGGTACAGTTAATCACCTATACTCCTCCAAGCGGTGTACTCGGGCAACGTTACCTGCCATCCTCAAGCTAGATGTGGTTTTTGGAGACAGCTAATCGGCTGAAGTAAACCGTGCCGAGGGCTGAATGGTACCAAGTGTATAAAGATGGTATTGCTAACGGTCTCCTTGGGGCACCAGGCGCAACCCCATTGTAAGTATCGTTGCATATGTACGGGAGCTCTGCATATGTCGACCGTCCTTTCTCGCCAAACTCGTGGGAACAAAAATGAAAAAAATAATTAAAAAACAAACAAACATCTTCTGAAGATGAGTTACTTGTCACCAGTCAGGAGACTATTATCGGTACCAGCCGGAGTACCCCTTCAGCAGCGAAGTCAGGACTCAGCCAAGGTCCTGCAAAAGTTTTAGTGCCTGTTGGTGGCGGAAGCACCTGTTATAGTGCTCCAAAGCCATCAGGTTCAAATAGTAGTGAAAATAGCAGTCATAGTATTTCCACCACTAAAAAGAAGTCTAGTAGAAAGCTAAGTTCATATTGGGCAAGACAGCCCAGAACGCCCAAAGGTATTTTTAACGAAAGGGATCCAGAAGACAAGAAGAAATATAGCGAGATTGTGCGACTGTATGAATCGCACAATTCCGAAAAAGATTCATCTAAAAGGAATAGGTATCAGGATGGGACCAGTCCTGGTGCAGAAAGAACTAAGGTGCCTAGGATGAATCTACATAGCAGTTTGAAAACTGTAGCACAGAAAAATTACAATGAAATTATAAAAGACAGTTTATGTGTTGCAGTTGTCAACGAGAGAGCCAGTGACAGGAAAGTTTCCAATGATCTGTGGATCAAGCTTGAAGCGAACCTTTCCGAGATCGTCAATGAGTTCATTGTAGAAGGTGCAGGAGGACAACTCCCTTGTTTTAATTCATCCGACGTAGTCAGGGGCTACAGGGTAATCAGCTGCGAGGATCAGTTCTACTTGGATTTCTTTAGTAAGAACATTACTAAGATTGGAAATGCTTGAGAGGAAGCCAAAATTGGAATAATCCCAGCTAGCGAAACCCCTAGGAGACCTAGAGCCCGTATCTGGTTGCCTAGGATGGAGATAAGCGGGGAAAAGCTACTCAACTGTCTCCGCTTGCATAACCCGACTGTTCTAATGGGGAACTGGTCGGTGATAACGAAGGAGAAATCGTCAGATGACCTGCTGAAAAACCGTATATCGTTTCTCCTTCTTATCAGTGAGGAAAGTCTGGGTCCTCTGGAGAAGCTGGAAAATAAGCTGAGGTGTGATATACGGCAAACCAAACTAAAAATATTCAGGCCAGGGAGTCCAGAAATAGACGACCTGGATGAAGCAAGTGGGCTGCTGGGAGACTTGGAAATAGACAAGGAGTCTACAGCAGCTCGTTGTGAAGTGCGCCTCGGATAATCTGCTAGTTCTCCTAGGTGAGGAGGACTTAGATATAGCCCTTATTCAAGAACCTTTAGTTAAAGCTTCTAAGATTAGAGGGTTAAACACCTGTGATTATAATCTATACTACAAGAATGTAGATTTAGAAATAGGTAAGCCAAGAACTTGTATTCTAGTTAAAAAACATATAAGTGCACATCTCTGTTCTAATTTTAGTTATGAAGATTTGACAGTTG
This sequence comes from Poecilobothrus nobilitatus, assembly GCA_947095535.1. NCBI lineage: Eukaryota > Metazoa > Arthropoda > Insecta > Diptera > Dolichopodidae > Poecilobothrus > Poecilobothrus nobilitatus. Next base: position 171,931,282 of record OX352772.1, read on the forward strand.
TCAAACTGGCGATGCGGAACAATGTGAGCGTGTATATAAGTTCCGTGTACATGCCACATGACGAACCTGCTCCACCGTCTCGGTTCCAGCAGCTGGTAGTTGCCACAGGTGGTAAATTGATCGCAGGCTGTGTTGCTAATGCACGGCATACCCTATGGGGTAGCTCGGAAACGAATAAACGAGGTGAGTCATTATTTGATTTTATTTTAAATATCAACCTAAATTTATGCAATAGCGGCAGTAACTCCATTTTCATATTTCCAAACTCGGATAGTTTTCCAGGTTGGGCAGATGTGTTAGATATTACATGTATTAGCAATGACGAAACCCTAAATATAGAGAAATGGAGAGTATCTGCGAAAAGGTCTTTTTCGGACCACAATTGGATTCTCTTCAATATCAATATAGAAACTCCAGGGCCACCGACTGGAGGAAATTCAGAAAAGTACCTAGAAAAAAACTTTTGGTAATAGCTAAGATATCGCAAATGAAAACGAGTTAGAAAAGAGAACTGACATGTACTGACATATGCAAGGGCCATGGAGGTCTCATTCAAAGTGGCATGTCCTATTAAGCGTAGCAAAAACACATACTCGGTCTGGTAGAATGAGAATTTAAGTAACCTAAGAAAGAAGACTAGGGACGCCTACAATATCTGCTACAGGCAGAATAAATGGCAACTCTATAACGACCAACTTAGGGAATATAAGAGAGCAATCCGACTGGCTAAAAGCCAATCATGGAAGGATTATTGTGAATCAATTGAAAGTACTAGAGACTCAGCCAGACTTAGCAAAGTTTTATCTAGAGAACACCCCAATCCGTCCTTCCTGAGAACTACGGAAGGGAATTGGACTGATTCAGCCAAGGAACCCCTAGATCTTTTAGTGTCTACCCATGTTCCAGGGTGCATTGAGGACGCTCATGTGATTAACCAAGCGGTTGACACTAGAGTCCGAAGTGGCCCTGACGAATGGGTTAACTCAGTTATAACGGAGGAAAAGGTTGCCTGGGCAATTGAACACTTCGCTCCATACAAAGCCGCAGGTTTAGACGGTATTTTTCCAAAAATGGTGCAAGAAATGAAGAGGCTTGTAGTTTCATTAATTACTAAGCTGTTCAGAAGCAGCCTCACTTTTGGTCATATTCCCCTGCAATGGAGGCGGCTGAATGCGATTTTTATACCAAAAGCTGGTAAAAGGGGGCACGAAACCGCTAAAGATTTTGGACCGATCAGTCTATCATCCTTTTTATTAAAAAAAGCTCGAAAGAACTAGCAGTATTAGTGTCTGGAATCGATGATCTAACAGTATTAGTGTCTGGAAAGTTTCTTGACATAATTAAGAGCTTTAAGGAGGGTTAGTAGATGGGCCAATGCTATTCACAAACAGAACAAAGATACCGGAATTCACCAAGGCTAGACTGGATGGTGTATATATCAATTTAACCCCCAATGTCAAATACTTGGGATTGGTACTTGATATGAAACTGAAGTGGAGACTTAATAGTGAAGAAAGAGCCAAAAAGGCCTCTGTAGCCCTGTATTCTTATAGGAAAGTGTTAGGTAAAAAATGGGAATTAAAACCAAAAATAGCTTTATGGATGTACACAGCTATAGTACGCCCCATTCTTACCTACGCATCATTAATCTGGTGGCCAGCGCTGGAGAAGGAGTATATCCTAACCAGACTTGGTAAGGTACAGAGAGGTGCATGTCTAGGCATTACGGGTGCGTTGAGATCGACACCAAGTAATGCACTAGATACACTTCTTTATCTCTTCCCCGTTGACCTCCATATAAAATTTCTAGCCTGTTGTAGTGCGGTCAGACTCAGAGAAAATGGACACTGGCGCACTAAACCTTATGGACATAGCAGTATTCTAAGCTCGACAGCTTGGGATCTGCCAGATTCCATAGACTACACTATTCCAATTTCAAAGTTAAGATTCCATCAAGAAGAGAATGGAGACAAGGAAACCCTTTGGGTGAAGTAGAAATCACACTCTTCACTGATGGGTCAAAAATGGACTGCTGTGTCACAAAAACTCAAAGTAGAACATGCTTTCAGACTTCCCAATAAATCCAGTATATTTCAAGCTGAAATGCTAGGAATCTGGAAAGCATGCCAAATACTTAGGAACAATACTTCTCTGGGGGGAAGTATTGTCATTGTCACTGATAGCCAAGCAGCAATCGCGGCTCTTAACTCTGCGATGACAACATCCAAGCTTGTCATAAAATTCTCTGACGAGCTTAAGAATATAAGCTATCAATACAATGTTACATTACTGTGGGTTCCGGGACATAGGAACATCACAGGAAATGAACATGCTGTTGAATTAGCAAGGAGAGATTCCAGTCTGAATGCTTCACTGGAACAACAGGTGGATCCACCACTAACCAGCGTTAAAAGAATATCTTTCTACACTTTTTATCCCTAGCGAAAAGAAGGTGAAAAGATTTAACCTCATGCCGTACGACCAAGACAATACAATGGCCGACGTACGACAACAAAAGAACGGACAACCTGTTGAAGCTATCTCGGCGGGACTACCCAGAGCAATAGGTGTGTTCACGAGACACTGGCCAATTGGCGAACATGCGGCCAAATTATGTATTCCATTCAACACATCATGCCGCAGTTGTGGTGAACAGAATGAGAAAGAAACCATTATACACTTCACGTGTAAATGCCCAGCGCTGGCCAGGGCCAACAGAGCAGCTCTGGGTTGCCATAAATTTAACGATCTTAGCGATCTAGCGTCTAAGCAACCTGCAGAAATTGTAAGTTTCCTGAATGCCGCAAAATGGATCTGAAAATAAGTCCGTTATAGCCTAAACATAAGCCTTGTAGTCACGGAAATGGTAGAAAAACGGTGCAAACGCGCTAATTGTGGTCTTGTCATGGTTGACAGGATCAGCCACGTAAACCAACCAACCAACCAAAAATAATAATAATAATAATAATAATAATAATAATAATAATAATAATAGTAATAGTAAGGTGTTATATACTACTAAATGTTGAAACTGTTGTAACGGCTATAGTCACTGTTAGCTAAATAGTAATAATAATAGCGGTTTCATTGTTTTCTTACAGTCCCACTCCCAATTCAATGTTTCCGTATCCGTTTCCTATCCTTCCCTATCTTTACTCCCTAGCCAATATACTGTATTCGCAAGTAAGGGTTGCATCCCATTATATTGGGTAAAGGGGGAGGTGGGTTTAATCAGTAAGAATCTGACACTACCAAGGGGGAAATTCTTGGTGTCTTTGGAAAATTCCCACCACCCTTAGGAAAAAAAAAATAATCTTAAACAAAAATATTTTTTTAAAATCATCTAAGCAATATTTTTGGATGGTTTCTTCATAATTTTTCTAAATTATTTTCAAAATATTGGCGAAAATAATTTTTTTATTTTATTTATTCATCGTTAAAACTTAAATTTCTAAAATTTTGCTTGTCAAAACGTTAGGTTTGAAATTTATAAAATTTAAGTGAGAACGTCATTCATCGGAAACTAATTGCTCTAACTAAATAATAACGTCTGTCAAAATGTGTTCATGCCCATACATTTTATATGAACCCTACCGAAATACGCGACGTATAAACGATGAATGTTCGAATTTCCATTTTTGACACGAAGTTTTGTTTTTTTGTTATGCTTTTAGTTTTTTTAACATAACTTTCATATCTTAGATTGACATACTCCGACGTTTTATTTCGGGAGACGTCAACGTTTCAACGTCCGGCGTTTATACGTCGAACGTCGTACGTTCTCGTTTAGGTTTGGCTCAAGAGTTGCCAGATTTATTTTTTGGGAATTCCCTTTTTGGTTGTTGAATTTCTCGTTTTTTCCTTACGATACGAGAATTCCCACCAAATTTGCCGCGTGCAAATTGTTCTGCTACGTTATTATTAATACTATGTGTATTAATAAAAAATTAATTGAATTTAGAAAAATATTTATTAATAAATAACATAAATTAAAATATCCATATAACAAAAATAAATCGCAGATAATCTATTTTGAATTACAGATAATAATGAACACTGAAGGTGACGCGTCAAATTTGTAGTACTTAAATTCGTTTCGAGATAATAAAAAACACTTTATTATTGTAATGCAAATATAAAAATAATCATTAAAAATTTATGGTTTTAAATATTTTATTTATACTCAATATATTATTTTATACTCAATATATTAGATTATTTTAGAATAGTAATTAAAATTGGTAAACGAGGTTATTGTAAATTACTATTATCTTTATGGTACAGAGTGAAAGAGCTATTAATGTGGCGTATATCAACTTTAGAAGTATAAGGAAGAAGATGATTGAAATTGAGATATTCCTTAACTCTAAAAGTGAAGTTGAGATAGTGATAGGTAATGAAACATGGCTTTATGACAATGAAGAAAAATTTTATAATATTGAAGGCTGGATAGCGGTTTTTAATAGTCGTAATGAAAATGTAGGTGGTGGTACCGGTATTTATGTAGAAGAATCGTTAAAGATAGAAATAGTTGAGAAAACGCAAATGTTCAATTTGAGCGTTATTCGCATTACAAATGTGACACATAAACTTACATTGGCCACAGAACGGTCAATGATGATGACACGCTATTCGTAAATTAGCTAGAACAAATGTCAGATAATTACAAAAATCTCTTTTTGTAGTGGACACCAACATTGGCCTCCTAAAAAATAATCATTTAGCGACTATTTATACTAATAGTATTGATAGCTCAGCTGCATGATTGGTAAACACTATCGATGAGAAATATTCGACCAGAGTTACTGAAAGTGCAGCAACAATAATAGATCATGTAATTACTAACTTGAGTATTAATAATCATGTAGTCAAAATGAACCTAATTGATATAGCGCTTTTTGACCATAAACTCACAAAATTACTAAAACCATGAAGTGTATAATGGTTTCTTTCTTATTCTGTTCACCACAACTCATGCCGCAGTTGTGGTGAACAGAATGAGAAAGAAACCATTATACACTTCACGTGTAAATGCCCAGCGCTGGCCAGGACCAAAAGAGCAGCTCTGGGTTGCCATAAATTTAACGATCTTAGCGATCTAGCGTCTAAGCAACCTGCAGAAATTGTAAGTTTCCTGAATGCCGCAAAATGGATCTGAAAATAAGTCCGTTATAGCCTAAACATAAGCCTTGTAGTCACGGAAATGGTAGAAAAACGGTGCAAACGCGCTAATTGTGGTCTTGTCATGGTTGACAGGATCAGCCACGTAAACCAACCAACCAACCAAAAATAATAATAATAATAATAATAATAATAATAATAATAATAATAGTAATAGTAAGGTGTTATATACTACTAAATGTTGAAACTGTTGTAACGGCTATAGTCACTGTTAGCTAAATAGTAATAATAATAGCGGTTTCATTGTTTTCTTACAGTCCCACTCCCAATTCAATGTTTCCGTATCCGTTTCCTATCCTTCCCTATCTTTACTCCCTAGCCAATATACTGTATTCGCAAGTAAGGGTTGCATCCCATTATATTGGGTAAAGGGGGAGGTGGGTTTAATCAGTAAGAATCTGACACTACCAAGGGGGAAATTCTTGGTGTCTTTGGAAAATTCCCACCACCCTTAGGAAAAAAAAAAATAATCTTAAACAAAAATATTTTTTTAAAATCATCTAAGCAATATTTTTGGATGGTTTCTTCATAATTTTTCTAAATTATTTTCAAAATATTGGCGAAAATAATTTTTTTATTTTATTTATTCATCGTTAAAACTTAAATTTCTAAAATTTTGCTTGTCAAAACGTTAGGTTTGAAATTTATAAAATTTAAGTGAGAACGTCATTCATCGGAAACTAATTGCTCTAACTAAATAATAACGTCTGTCAAAATGTGTTCATGCCCATACATTTTATATGAACCCTACCGAAATACGCGACGTATAAACGATGAATGTTCGAATTTCCATTTTTGACACGAAGTTTTGTTTTTTTGTTATGCTTTTAGTTTTTTTAACATAACTTTCATATCTTAGATTGACATACTCCGACGTTTTATTTCGGGAGACGTCAACGTTTCAACGTCCGGCGTTTATACGTCGAACGTCGTACGTTCTCGTTTAGGTTTGGCTCAAGAGTTGCCAGATTTATTTTTTGGGAATTCCCTTTTTGGTTGTTGAATTTCTCGTTTTTTCCTTACGATACGAGAATTCCCACCAAATTTGCCGCGTGCAAATTGTTCTGCTACGTTATTATTAATACTATGTGTATTAATAAAAAATTAATTGAATTTAGAAAAATATTTATTAATAAATAACATAAATTAAAATATCCATATAACAAAAATAAATCGCAGATAATCTATTTTGAATTACAGATAATAATGAACACTGAAGGTGACGCGTCAAATTTGTAGTACTTAAATTCGTTTCGAGATAATAAAAAACACTTTATTATTGTAATGCAAATATAAAAATAATCATTAAAAATTTATGGTTTTAAATATTTTATTTATACTCAATATATTATTTTATACTCAATATATTAGATTATTTTAGAATAGTAATTAAAATTGGTAAACGAGGTTATTGTAAATTACTATTATCTTTATGGTACAGAGTGAAAGAGCTATTAATGTGGCGTATATCAACTTTAGAAGTATAAGGAAGAAGATGATTGAAATTGAGATATTCCTTAACTCTAAAAGTGAAGTTGAGATAGTGATAGGTAATGAAACATGGCTTTATGACAATGAAGAAAAATTTTATAATATTGAAGGCTGGATAGCGGTTTTTAATAGTCGTAATGAAAATGTAGGTTGGACTCGGAAAATCAAAAATAGGGGAAATAAATGGATCAATGGGGACATAATAAATGCTATATGAAAAAAAAGTAAATGGTATGAAAAGTCAAGACAAAATCCGCACGAGATAACCGTATGGTATTACTAATTACAAATTAGCTAGGAACAAAGAAACATATTTGGTAAAAAAGTCAAAACATAATTATTTTAACTCGCGCATGATCCAAGTATGAAGTAACACTAAGAAAATTTGGGAAGTACTACACATGCAAGTGCTAAGTAAACACATAAAAAACAGGCAGTCTATTGATAAGATTGAGGAGGAAGGAAGTGAAATAAAGAATGGACAAAGTATTGAAAATAAATTTGATAATTATTTAATCTTGTGGGACGTAAATTAGCCAGCAACTTTATAAATACTGAACCACCGGTAAGTAATAGATAAAATAATAAGACTATGTTTCTTTTCCCAGCGGATAAGCAAGAAGTGGGGGACATTATAAAGCAGTTGAAAAATTTTTCTGCTCCTGGAGGGGACGGAATAACCGCCAAGGTTTCAAAAAACTTAAAGAATTCTATTTTAGCTACACTGACTAAGTCGCTGAATAGCATGCTCATGACAGGTATCTTTCCAAACATATTAAAGAAAACTATTATCATCACTGTTTATAAAAATGAATCTAAAAAGATGTGTTGAACTATCGTGCAATAGATATAGATATAGCGTCGAACTATCGTCCAACAGAAGTAAGTAGTCTTAAGTGGCCTCAGCATGTCGAAAATATTATAGCTAAAGTCATACCGCTAATAGGCATTATACGTAGAACTAATTTGAAGATGGAGCCAAAGGTAGCAAAAATGATAATCAACGCACATGTTATAGCACATACAAAATATGATATAATAAACTGGTCTTCATGTGCTGAAACGCTTCACATAAAATGCCAACAACTATTGACTAAAGCTGTTAAATATACATTTAACTATGTCAAGGAATATAGTGCCTCCAAAGTATTCGAAGAAACACGTATAAGTAAGATAAATGAGATCCTCGTATTGGACAAAGCTGTATTCATACATAAGGTACTAAAATAAAATAAAAAATAATTTCAAATTACCAAGTAGAGGAAGCATTACGAATCGTGCTACTAGAAATTGCAAACTTTTGAATATCACGATGAGCAACAAGCAAAAACATAAAAAGAGTCTAGTCCCTTTGGCTGCACGTATTTATAATTTACTTCCGCAAAATATAAAATATTTCTCAAGTATATTAACTTTTAAAAAACACGCAATGAAATACATTCAAAGGAATGAGGAACTATTCAGATTGTGTAACGCCTAATAAATTATTATCTTATCTAAACGGCAATACTAGCGAATACAATATTCAGCACTGAAAATATTAAAATCAGTAAAGAAGAATACTAGGCTCAACTACAAAAATTTGGAAGATCATTGGAAGATCAATTTGGATTGATTTATCTCAACACCAGTTTTACTCTAACTAAGGAGGTGATTCCAATATTATTAGCAAAATAAATCAAACGAATGTAAACATATATTAATTATTAAGAAAATATTAGTCATAAAATAAATAAATATATCAAAAATATTAAAATTTCCCACGATTGCAAAACTTTTCCCTTTTTCCCTGGTCATGAAATTTCCCACGATCTGGCAACATTCTGTAAGAATTCCAAGTTAGGCAGACTTGTTTTCACTAAGGAAAGTACACTACTAGTATGTGAGAACACATTCTGCTGAATGCACACGCAATATAAAATTTAAAAAAAATTTTATTTAAATTCAAAGTTTGAATTGCAAAGAATAATAGCAGTTTTTTTTAAATATCATTAAGAAATATAAGTATGATATTAAAAATTTATAAGAACTATTTTTATAAATATTTATAAACAAAAATATTTTTGAAATACCGCTCTATAATACAATGCATAATAAACTACTTATTATGCATTGTACTATCATTTTTCATTTTTGTTTTTCTATTATATGTTAATCATCATATAATATTTTTATGAATGAAATTAAGACAAACGAGATAGATTTTCTCAGTGATGTGGTAATCACTCTTCCTCGTTTTTTCTGAAATTAAAATATAGTTAAATTTAATTATAATGCTGGTGACAATTCATTGGTGACAATTTCTAGAAATGTTATATGGATTTGGTTTGCTTTCCAGATATTTAAACATTGTTGCTAAATTATTGCTGTAATTATAAGTTTTACAAACCTTTTGCAACCTATTTTTTATTTTGGACACAACATATTACATAAGTTAAAATAAAATAAATAATAAATTAATGAATATAATTAAAAAGTAAATAATAAAGGCAAAGTTTATATGGTGGAGCAGCAATTTATGTCAATAATATGATAAGTAGTGATTTAATCTTTAAAGAAGAGTTTTATGAGTCCAGTTTTTTGGCAGTTAAGTTAATTATTACATTACTAGCAATATATAGTGAAAGTTGCGTAAATGATTAGCGGTAGGTACACTTTAATAAACTGTAAACGTAGAAGACGCATAAAATATAAACGGTTGTCTTTACCCTAATTTATTATAAACTAATTAATTAAGTTTTACACACCTTTTGCAATCTAATTCTTATGTTTGACATTCTATACATGCTGCATTCATTGGTGACAATTTTTAGAAATTTTATATGGATTTGGTTTGCTTTCCAGATATTTAAACATTGTTGCTAAATTTTTGCTGTAATTATAAGTTTTACAAATCTTTTGCAACCTAATTCTTATTTTGGACACAACATATTACATAAGTTAAAATAAAATAAATAATAAATTAATGAATATAATTAAAAAGTAAATAATAAAGGCAAAGTTTATATGGTGGAGCAGCAATTTATGTCAATAATATGATAAGTAGTGATTTAATCTTTAAAGAAGAGTTTTATGAGTCCAGTTTTTTGGTAGTTAAGTTACTTTACAGTTAAGCTACAGTTAAGTTAAGCAAGAAATTAATATAGTAGCTATATATAGATCTCATAAAACAAACATCAATCAATTTATAAGTAAAGTAGATGAAATAAGTTCTAATTATAATAAATCCTTAATACTTGGAGACATTAATTTAAACCTTTTAGATTTACAAAATCGAGATGTTATGTATTATCAAGAGGTCTTACAGAGTAACAGTTATCTTATATACAATAAGCTGGCTACTAATTTTGCTACAAGAATCGGAAAAACGTGTTCCTCTATAATAGAACACTTCATCACTGACTTGGTTAGAAATAAATATTTATTTTATGTGTTTGATACGGCACTGTCTGATCATAGAATGTTTTTTATTAATATGAATTCGAAACCACTGAAGGAAAATGAAAATTGAATATGGTCTAACCTTCATTTATATTCTAACACAGATGACTTAAATAATGATTTGAGTAAAACAATATCACGAAATACTCAAATTCTCCCAATTAAGACAGAAAGAAAAAAACAAGAATGGATTACTGATGAGATAATTGAGAAAATGAAAAGTAGAGACTCGTATTATAAGTACTCCAAAAGATATAAAAATAATTTAAGAATCTTAGATTTGTATTGTAAATATAGAGAAGAGGTAGGGATTTTAATACGTACGGCAAGAAAAGAATACTATTCGAGAGAAATCTTGAAAGACCCAAGTAATGGGAGGAAACTCTGGAGTATTTACAAAAAAATTATGTTTCATAAGGACCGAAATGAAAATAAAAGTATTACTAAAGTTTTGAAAAATGGCGATATTACTTTCCAAGACCAAAATGATATGGCTGAATGTATGAACACTTATTTTATAAATGTTACAGAGAAATTAAAAATCTCTGTCAATCAAACATGCACTAACAATGTTAATTTATTAGCTAGAACAATTCATAACAGGTTTGATTTAAGTCTTACTAATACTCAAGAAGTTATTGAAGTAATTAATCCACTAAAATCTGCTGCTAGTACAGGTTATGATAATATCTCGACAAAATTTATCAAAAAGTACTGTAATAAATTAGCTCCAATTATCGCGAAATTAATAAATTCCTCTTTTCGCTTAAAATGGCTATAGTGAATCCAATCTTTAAGAGCGGTTGTTTGACTGATCAAACGAACTATCGTCTAATTTTAGTTCTAAAATCTGTGTCGAAAATCTTTGAAACTTGATAATTAAGAGCAGGTTAGGATATTTTATTAGAACCAATAATATATTGCATCATGAGCAATATGGTTTCGACAAATTCTCCAGTACTACAGCAGCTTGTCTAAGTTTAGTTAATTTTATAACTAAGGGGTTGGATGAAGGAAAATATGTGGCATGTGTGTTTTTGGACTTGCAGAAGGGATTTGATTGTGTGGACCATGGTGTGTTATTGAGAAAACTACATGAGATGAATTTCAACAACAATCAAATATCCATTTTTGAGTCTTATTTAACAAATCGGTCGCAAAAAGTTAAAATTGGAAATGTACTGAGCACTGAGAAAATTATTAAAAAAGGCGTTCCCCAGTGTTCGATTTTGGGACCAGAACTTTTTAAACTCTATCTAAAAGAAATATCATTTGTTAATTTAAAAGGGCATATACAACTGTACGCAGATGATGCAGTTTTAAAATATTCTGAAAAAACTGAGAAAGACATGAGAATTGCTGTTCAAAATGATCTAAAAACGAGGAACAATACAGTTGCCTTTGTCAACTCTTAGATACCCGTACGAACCGTTAGTATGTTCACAGCCTGTCACTCTGCTTACAATATTATTTTTTAACATTTTAGTATTTTAAAATAATTTTGGTGAATTTTATAATTTCTAGAACTATGGGTTGTAGATATATTCAAACTATATGTCTACACATTCTTCAAAAGCAAATTTTTCTTCCACATAACGATTATCAATCCAAAACTTTTTCAAATATTCTATAGTATCATTTAATACTAAGCGGTAAATGTATATTAAATTTACTTAGTACAAAATAATAAATATAATTTTAAATATTATATTATATTATATCTAAATATTCCATTGACAGAATAATTTCTTATAAGTACAATAAAATACATATATGTATGTAAATACGGCGCTATATAATATACATCTATACTCTTATCATTCATTCACTAGTGACATATACGATATATTGTAAATAAACATGATATTATATAAGTATGTATATATATCAATATCATATAAATAAAAATTCTTCAAGCAACCGTTATGTTGTTTATTTATTTACATTTTTTTGTACTACGCATTATATCCTCAACAATTTCAAATTATCGAGTAAACCAAATGCAAAAAAATCGTTAAAGAAATTTGTTAGAAAATTTGAAAAAATCAAGTAACTCTTTCGTCAATTATAAAGTAACCATATATTATTAAATAAAGTTGTTAACAGAAATAAGAGTATAATAAGCTTTAAGTTTTGTGTATTACTTCAAAAAAGTTTTAACAGGTGTTCAAGTTACAGATGTTTAAAAATTGAAAATTTTCAGTTTTTGAACCTTTACAGCTCTTAAACCAGGGGTGATACAAAAAAAAATTTCTGAAATGACTCATACTTATTTTCAAAGATCTAACTTCTGTCAAAATTTCAAGTTTCCAAGTTAAACCGTTTAGAAGATAGAAGGATTAAAGGATTTTGCAAAATTTGAGTTTTGCATAACGGTAAATTAAGACACCGTATGCCACAAGTATATATTCATTGTATATATACTTTTAAAGCTAATAAAAGTAGTAATCGTTTGGCGTTTTCAAAATGAAGATATACCTTATACAACTTGTGCTATAACATTTTAAATATAGAGCTTTTTTGAACTTTTGAGGAGCTGTAGCTCCATAACGGGTGGGGCTAGAAAAAAAAGTTATTAAAAATAAAATTAATATTTTTGTGAGATCTATCAGTAGTTAAAATTTCATAGCTCTATTGCAAAAAAAATGTGGGGATCTAAAAGTTAGGTGTTCGAGAGCTACCCTAAGGCTTGGTCCAAACTCAACCAATAAAATAGGGAACCTACAAATTACTCCCAGAATATTTTGTTTAAATTTCAAAATTCTAGCTTTCTTAGTTTTTGAGTTAGCGTGCTGACGGACGGGCATGGCTCAAAAGTCTTAGAATTTTTTTCTGATCCGATCCATACCTTTGAAGGTATATCTAGCTCGCTTATTTCGAGGTGTTACAAACGGAGGAGTAATTTTATTATACCCGATCCTATCGTACGGGTATAATGATAGAAGAATGGCTAAAGAATAAAGTAAAGTAAAGTAAAGATTTTATAAGTCATTCTTTTATTTTACTATATACTTTTGATAATACTTCATTAAAGATAGTAAAAAAATTCAACTATCTGGGATTGTGGATTGACAATAAATTGAAATGGGTTGATCATATTTATTATTTCCGGCGACTTCGAAATTACTTACCTAGAAAAGCATTAAATATTATTTTCAATTCATACATAATAACGAATAACACTTATCTCAATCCAATTTGGAATAGGGCCGGCCGATCGGTGATCAATAAATTAAATATAATACACAAAAAAGCTATTAAGTTAATTCATTTCTATCCACCCACTTATCCTACTGCGTCACTATATTCAGAACAATACTTAAGCTTAGAAAATATTTCTAGAAAAGCAATGTATATGACAGCTTTCAAAATAACAAATAACTTAATAAAACATAATTTTATTCTAAATAGAATGTTGGATATCCACATTATAACACACGCAATAAAACAAATTTCTATCTAACATTACTTAGAACAAATAACCAGAAAAATAATTGCCTACATACATGTTTAAAATTGTGTAATGAGTTACCTTATAATATAAAAGAATTATCAAGTACATCGCAATTTAAGAGAGATATACACCAGTTTATCTTAACAAATTAATGCAAGTTAGAAAAATATTTAATGGTATGGTTAACTTTAACAAAAAAAAAATAGTAATCATTTTTTGGAACATATTCTTCATTTGCTAGCGGTACATGATAATTTACTAATTCTATGCCTTACTTGCTGTTAAAAAAAACATCGCATTTAATCAATAGTCATATTAGCGGAAGGTGCTGTACACATATGTACATTTGCTAACCGGTTTGGGTAAACTGTATTCAATATTTAATAAAATTAATTTTTATTATTAAATATCATATATTATTTATCATGAAACATTTTGGTGCATTTTACTTCATAAAATAAGCAAATATAATCTAATAAATAAAATTTTATTCAATATTTTAGAGATTTTATTCAAAAACAAAATAAAATTTCATAAATAGATAAGCTATGTGCATTCTGCGACAGGAAATGGAAAAGAAAAAACTGTTGCATACGCTTGGTATGGAGTAAAATGTTGGTAAGGAAAAAAATTACATACTTTTAGGATGAAAATACGAGTGTTGGGAAAATCTTGCATACATTTAGGATGAAAAAGACTAGCTTGAAAATAAAAGGTAGTAAAAAAACAAAAAAAAAAAGTACATTCTGAATTTATAAAACTGCGAAAAAGAAATTGAATTTTATGACGTCAGGGATTCCTTAGTGTTAAGAAAAAAAAGAAAAAAAAAACAAATAATATTGATATATTTAAATAATGATATTAACAGTAATAGAAATATAATACTATCGCTATTTAGGTGTGTATTTAATGTAGGTATATTTAAGTAATTTTTGTTAGTTGTTCTGTTGTACGGGAGTCGGGAACGTGAATATTGTTAAGTATAAAAGTATGTATAAAAGTTAATATGTATGTATAAAAGTTAAGACAAAATGGATCAAGTTAAAAATATTCATGAAAATGCTAAAAAATTAAGTAGTATTAAAGAAAATAATCCAATAAAAAATTACAAAACTATTAAAATATTAAATAAATATATTAGTGAACTTTATAAATTATTAAAAACGAGCAAAAAAACAGGTGCAAAATTTAAAATTATAAATGTTATAAGTCTAATAAAAGGTTATCGTTCGAAACATGAAATAATAAGGAAACCATTTGGTAATAAATTTAAAAGAATTAGATATAAAATTAAATGCGAAAAAATAAATTGTGCATTCAATAATCGTATACAAACTTTTTTAATTAATAGTGTAATTTTTAAAGATGCAATTAAATTTCTGATCGCTTGCAGAAAAATATTTTGTGTTAGAATAAATAAGATTTTAAAAAATGAACCTTTTATTAAAGTTAATGCAAGATTCTGTGGAAATTTTGTAAAAGCTCTTTCTGATACTACAGTAGAAGAGTATAAATACATGAATACAAAAAATCAAGTTATATCCAGGGATACAAATTTTAACGAATGGTATGACAATTATTTAAAGAATATAGTTCTTAAGGACCTGGAAGAATTTCAAGAACGTGATTCAGGTTAGGCACTAAAAAGTGTTATAAATCTGGTAATAAATGTAAATTCTTATACACCTTTAATTGGATCTTCATATATTGAGCTGCCAAAAGAAATTCAGAACAAGAAGGCGTGTGTTAATATTAAAAATTCAGACAATGCATGCTTTGCATGGGCTGTAGTTTATGCTCTTTATCCAATAACTGATAATAGAAAAAATTGCTCCCGCGTAAGTAGTTATCCACACTACACCACAGTTTTAAAATTAGATGGAATATCATTTCCAGTAAGCAGACCAAATATAAAAAGATTTGAAAAAATCAATGAAATATGTGTAAATGTATATGAGCTAGAAAAAAAAAAAAGAAAAATGAAAGAAATTTTAAAGTACTTCCAACAAGGTTAACTGAAAACAAGCATAAAAAGCATATAAATTTATTACTATTGCAAAAGGAATACGTAGCAAACTGCAGAAAACCAAAATTCAAATATTTCTCATTATATTTGGATTAAAAACTTGTCCAGACTCTTAGCAGGAAGTATTACAGAGCACCATGCAACAAAATTTATTTGTGATCGTTGTCTTCACTTTTTTTATAATAATAATAAATTTCAACAACATATTAAAGATTGCGAAAAATTTAATGAATATAAGATTACATTTCCGATCGAAAAATTTATTAAATTTAAAAATTTTAAAAATCAACAACGAAATCCATTTATTATATACGCAGATTTCGAAAGTATTCTCAAACCAATTTCTTCTAAAATAAGCTCCAAAACACACCTTATCATCAGCATGTAGCTCATAGTGTAGGCTATTACTTTAAGGTGTCTTACAATGAATCTTTATCCTTTTATGAAAGTTATAGGGGTATAAAATATGCTGAATGGTTTGCTAAACAATTAGAATCTATTGCTCATGATGTTGAAACAATTTTTCGTAATTCAAAACCAATGAAAGAATTTAGTCAACTACAATACAATGAATTTAATTTGAGCAAAACATGTCATATATGTGAAAAAGAATTTAATGAAGCTGATGTTAAAGTAAGAGATCATTGTCACATAACCGGTCAATACAGAGGACCAGCTCATAAAGATTGTAATTTAAACTATCAGTGCGTCAAAATGATTCCAGTTGTATTTCATAATTTAAGTAAATATGATGTACATTTACTTATCACTGATATATCTAATAGTATTTCTGGTCTCGTTAGAATAATACCAAATACTACAGAAAATTATATATCAGTAATTAAATACTTAAACGGATGTGAAATTGTATTTCGATTCATAGATTCATTTCGTTTTATGCCATTATCATTAGATAAATTAGCATCATATTTAACAGAAAAAAAATTGTACCCTCACAATTCCTTAACCTGAATGATGAAAAAATTACTCTTCTAACAAGAAAAGGAGTCTTTCCGTATGAATATGTTAAAAACTGGTCGAATTTGAATGACAAACAACTACCACGAAAAGATGATTTTTTTAATTCATTAAACAAAACTCATGTAAGTGATAATGATTACGAGCATGCAAAAAGAATTTGGACAGAATTTAACATAAAAAATATTGGAGAATATAGTGATTTATATTTAAAAACAGATGTACTTTTGCTAGCAGATGTTTTCGAAAATTTTCGAGAAGATTGTATAAAAAATTTCGGTTTAGATGCAGCATATTATTTTACAGTACCGGTTTTTCATGGGATGCAACGCTAAAACATACTGAAATAGAAATTGAATTACTAGATGATGTGGATATGCAAATGTTTATAGAAAAAGGTATTAGAGGATTAACGCAATGCACTAAACGTTATGCAAAAGCTAATAACAAATACATATCCGATTATAATGAAAAAGAAGAATCTACTTATCTGATGTATTACGATATAAATGCAATGTATTCGTGGACTATGACGCAAAATTTACCTTATAAAAATCTTAAGTGGGTTGAAGATGCAGCTAATTTAGATTTCAATGTTGCGGATGATAATGAAATGAGATTTATTCTGGAAGTAGATCTCGAATATCCATTAGAAATTCATGATAAGCAAATGAATTTACCAATGGCACCTGAAAAATTTTAAAGAACCAAAAATGTTAGCTACATTGAATAATAAAAAGAATTATGTTCTTCATTATAGAAATTTAAAGGAATATTTAAATCAAGGGTTGAAATTAACAAAAATTCATCGTGCTTTACAATTTTCGCAAAGTAGTTGGATGAAAACATTTATTAAATTATGTGCTGACTTAAGAAAAAATGCGTCAAACGAATTTGAAAAAGTTTTATTCAAATTAATTTGTAACGCAATCTTTGGAAAAACGATGGAGAATGTACGTCTTCGCAGAATTATTAAATTACTCACACATTGGGAAGGTCGATACGGTGCTGAATCTTTTATATCTAAACCTAATTTTTATTCTCATACAATTTTTAATGAAAATTTAATTGCAATAGAATTATTAAAATCCGAAGTAATATTCAATAAGCCCATATATATAGGAATGACAATATGGATATATCTAAAACGAAACTCTATGAATTTCACTACAATTATATGCAAGAAAAATATAAAAACAATTGTCAACTATATTATACTGATACTGATTCGTTAATTTACGAAATACATGTATACAAAGATATTAAAGAAGATCTTAATCGTTTTGATACATCTGATTACCCTCAAAACAATTCGTATGGAATACCTCAAACAAATAAAAAAATTCCTGGATTGATGAAGGACAAAAATTGTGGTAAATTAATGCAAAAGTTTGTTGGACTTCGTGCTAAGATGTATGCTGTTCAAGTGCTTGCGGAAAATTTTCAAGCTAAAACAACTAAAAAAGCAAAAGCTGTGTTTTAAATAAGGAAATCACATTTGAAGACTATAAAAATTGTGTTGACAACAATCTGGAATATATTCATGAACAAAGTACTATAACCTCTCGCAAACATTTACTTTTCACTACATCTCAGAAAAAAATTACTCTAAGTCCATTTGATAATAAAAGGTATTTACTTCAAAATAGTTACAATACTTTACCTTGGGGTCACCATGAAATTCCCGTTGAATTTAGAGTAGAAGCTGCAGAAAATTTAGAAAAAAAAAAATAAAACAAAACAAAATTCTTAAAATTGAATATACTTTTTTTTATTTTAAGTTTCCTTCAAGTTTTTACTTTAACAAAATTATAACTGTACAATTTATTTCCATTTGATTGCATATTTCCAGTATTTACTATATCCAGAAAATAAATAATTTATCCGATCATATTGAGTGATGGTAACATCATTTGATCTTTTTTTTATCAATCTAAATTTAAGACCATAGCAAAGTTTCATTAAAAAATATTCCCAATCAACAAAATAATCAATTTCATAAATCTCATTCAACCTTGATTGGAAATAATGCACCTCTGAATGTAGTGGTGAGTTTATAAAACTGCATGCAGATAGCAATCTTAAAGATGGTACTTGATTATTATTTTTCATTAACTTTAAAAACAAAACCTTTTGTATATTAATTATCAATCCAACGTTTTAACTTAAACTTGTGTAACTTTCCTTCTAATAATTTGCTAGGGTAGTATAATTAAGATAAAATAAAAAGCATGACACAATTTTTTAAAATGTTTTAAAAAAAAAAAAAATTTTTTTATAAATTTAGAATAACTGTTTGCAATGGAAAGATAAAGCTTAAATAATTGTTTTTTCAAGATTTTATTAGTACACATATAGGTGAATAAACTAAATGTTTAAAATAAATGTTGGTACTATAAAACCACATAGATCCTAATTAAATTAGAAAAAAAAAAATAATTCTTATAAATTTAGAATAACTGTTTGCAATAGAAAGACAAAGCCTAAATAATTTTTTTTTTAGTAGTACACATATAGGAGAAATATTATAAACCACAAAACTTTTTTTTTCTTTTTAAACTTAACATAAACCGCAAACACTATTAGTTTCTAGTAATTCTTTCATTTAGAACCAACCATATTGTAATTTCAATCTTTGAACTAAATGTTGGTACTATAAAACCACATACATCCAAGTTAAATAAGAAAAAAAAAATTTTTTTTTTTGTTTTTTTTTTGGATATTCCTCATAATAAATTTATCTACCCTTAGCATTGTAATCTTTTTATTAAGCATTATTAGCATTGTAATCTTTTTATTTTAATATTTTATATTAAGTTTCCGTTAAAATCGTAGAAGCTTAAATATATTTTACAAGTTGTTTAAAATAAAAAATTAAACAATAAACATCTCAAAACAACTTTAAGTTTTTCTTAAATAAATAATTATAAATATTAAAATAAAATGAGGAGATCATCTGGTACCACCATCTCATCAGAAGACGAAAGGAAAAAACGAGCAAAAAGGAATTTGGAGATGGAACTCAACAACATAATTGTAGATGATGAAAGCGATGTAGAAGACGATGAATCCAATGAGGATTTATTTAATTTTATTGAGTAGGTCAACAACATTCCCGTTTATCGCAAGTATTTTGCGATAACGAACTTACCAATGAACAAAGAGTTCATTATTACAAATATTGAAGAAAAGGACTCCTTTTGTGAAGGAAATTTGTGAAGCCTGATGGAGAAATTTTAAAGAGTATATGTATAACGATGAAATATTCTTATACATTTAAATTTACTAATTACCTTTAAATTATGCTGAAAAATTTACAGCAAATATAATAAAAATAATTAATAAAAAAATTAAAAATAATGAAATTTTGTATAAATTCATTATCTTATCAAAAGAAAACAATTCAGTAAAACTGAAATTTGTAATGGAAGAAATTTAATAAATTTTTGTTAAGTTTAAAAACCTATTTTAATGTTTTTTTCTTTCACTTATTTTTTTTTTATTAATTTCAGAAAATTATTTTACAGATTTGATAATTAAAACTATGACAATGGACAACAATTGTCTTTTCGATACTTTTATTTTTTCCCTATATTGTACATACTTGCTGATGCTGCTGATTTCACGTACGATAAGGTGCATGATAGTGATGTTGTTGATTTTGATGGACTTTTATATTCTTGAAAATTATTTTTTTTTTTCTGCTCTTTGTTTTCCATTGTTTTTTATTTGAAATATGTAGGTGTATTGATATTTACTTTTTGATTTTAAGTTTTTGATTTATACTAACTTCAATATTTGAAAGAGTTTATATATGATTAAATTGCTTATATCAGCTTTTTTATTAAATAAACATTTTTAAGAGCACAATATCCCATATGATTGAATTGACATTTTTTGTATTGATTTTCATAAAGTTTTTTTAATGTTTTCAAACTTGTTGATTCTTGTTCATCTAAGTGTATAACGTTATTTCGCTTGAAAAAACTTTGAATAATTTTTTGTTTTTCAAACCCTTTAACGTAAACTATACTTTGATAATCTATATATCTTTTTAAAAAATTAATTACATTACAAAAATGAGATAATCCATCATTCCAAGCAAATCCATGATGATTTTTTGTTAACCATTTATTTGTTATTTTTGTATTATTATTTATAATATGATATCCATAAGGAGCCTTTATAATAAAATGTTGAATTTCACAGTTTGATGATAAGCACGCAATTTCTTTTATAATAAACTTATTTTGTTTATCTCGAAAACCTTGAATATCAATAATTACATATTCCATTTTTATGTTTCAAAAGATTAAATTTAATATATTTATAAAGTTGTAAATTAAAAAACTTATACAGCGTACTGCAATCATAAAAAATATCCCAACAATAAATGAGGAGTTTCAAAAATACAGCAAGATTCCAGGTTTTTTAATGTTTCGTTTGTTTTTTGTTTTTTTTTTTTTAGAAATTTAAATAATTTTATTTACTTCACCTGTTAACGGTTTAAACTCCTTTAAGTGATCATGAATAATGAGACAGAAAGCGGTAGTTTTTTCTGGAATTCTTTTCATAGTATTCAGTTCAATTTTTATATCAACTGCACCCATTTTAGGATCTTCATTTTGGTAACGGGTGTCAATTATAAAAATTCGAGATGAATTTTTAAAATTCTCCCATGAAATTGAAGGTTCTGATGTTTGATGATTGTAGTAAGCACTTCGAAAATTCGAGTATGCTTCATATGCTAAATCATAACGATTTTTTGAAAACTCTAAATTCATATCGTCATATGGATATACTTGAGAATTTAAATATACTTTTAAATTAGAAACATCACAATGATTAAATTTTGAAGGGTCTTTTGAAAGATTTTCTTCAATATTTTGTTGATCAGTTTGTAGAGCGAAAATAATAAATCGAGGTTTTTCTAATTGTGGAGATGATTTAACATTCCAAATGAAGTAATTTGCTGGCGGTAATGAAGGATTCTCATTTTAGTCCCAAATTCTAAAACCCATTTTCATAACAGAACCTTTACCAATACTTTTATATAATACGTCTTTTGGTGTATCCATCAAATTAACATGTTGAACTCTCCAGCCTAGTTTTGTAATAGTAATATCCGGCTTCTCAGTAGCATTTGAACATATTAATGAATTGTTGTTGTTTCCAGCGCGTGTTAATATTAATTCATGTTGTGCATTAGGAATATAGTTTTTATAATCTTCTGCAAATCCTAATAATCTCTTTAAAGGAACGTAAAAACTGAAATAATGCTCTTCCAACTGAATTGATGTTTTTGGGGACCAACTCGCATTGAATAAAGCACTGCTTTCGTTTTCATTAAGTGAAATATAATTTTTTAGCGTTGAAGTTATACCAACCTTATTATTATGATCAATTTCCTTACCATTAAGTGTATAAGCAATTCTCTCAAATAGAAATGGTGCTGCATTATTAACTAGTTTAGTATTTTTAAGAGTCGTTCTATCAAGATTTGATAGATATCCTTCTATATAAATAAGACTTGTTGAAGGTAATATATTTAAATTCTGATTTTGTATTACTATTCTTATTACTATTACTATTGGTGTTCGTATTGGTTATGTTGAATGGATAATATGTATGCCAGTGAGTACTAATTATAGTTTCATCAACAACAGGTTCACCAAAAAGATTCATTAGGTCCATTTTAATTGGTATCCAAGTAATTTTAGATATTGCTGATTTTCAACAGTAATTTTTATTTTTGATTTGTAGTGTTGCTTTCCTTCACCTTCTGCTGACTTTAATACATTGAAATGTGAAGATCCACACTGAGAATATATATAAGAATCTTGATTTTGATTAAGCACTAGCATTTTAAACTTTTAAATGCAATCTAATTGTTATTGTTTCTCCTCGAAAATTAATTAAATTTCCGTTCTGATCAAGTAATTTAATAGTGAGAGATCTTATCTGATCAACAGTTACTGGTAGATAAATTACACTTTTAGGAACTTCAATTATTTTATAGCCAGGACTGACACTGATGGAATATTCATGTAAAATGCATGCTTCCTCTTCATTTGTATACGTCCCGGAGATAATATTACATTCTATTCTTACTATATTTACTTTGGTAATATCAACAAAAAGATCTGAAGTATGCCATTTATTAGCTGATAATTTCTTTTTGCTGAAGCCTAATAATCCTCCAATAGTATCTTCTCTTGCAAAATCAATTTCTTTATCAGCAAAAATTTCACACTTTAATGTATTATTATTTGCTCTTAAAATTAATTTGTCCTTATCTGTTTTAGTTATATTTAACGTTCTTCTGAGAAATGTTCAATGTCTTCAATTTCATAAGAACCTGTTGGAATTATAATGGGTCATCAATAATAAATCTATTATTCTCCTCGTCTATATTCGGTATTGAATTATATGTTTGAAAATCTGCTAAACCGCATGTATATTCTTTCCCCTTTAGGTCTATAGGAGGAAAATAATTAGTTGTCAATATAGAAGAGTTTCCGTTTAAAGTTAATTTATTGACATATCTTTAATTGAAATAATAAGGTATTTCAGAAATGCATTCTGCTTTTATAGATTTCCAAGGTTCATTAATCACAATAAAAATATGTATATGCATATATATATGTTTCAATTCAATTCAATTTTTCTTTAAATTTCTTTTGGAAAAAATTCGAATTATTCTTTATCACTACTTTTTGTTTTTGTTTTTTTTTTTTTGCAAAGAAATAACCTTGAACTTGAACAAAATTATTAATGTAGGTTAGTTTTTTAATTAATTCAGACTAATAATAAAGTCATTTTTTTTGTTTTTTTTTAATTCTAAACATATATGACCGCAATTATATTAATTAAAGTTTTGATATTTTCTGTAATTATACACAAGATTATCTCCTAAATATTGAATTACTTCTAATGGAGGTTTTAAATTTCCAAAACTGTCAACATATTGTACAATTTGCGGTTTCTTGTAATAAGCTACCCAATGTATTCCATTTCCAATACAATTATCCAAATTTATTATACCAGTTTCATATTTTTGAGATTTATGTGCCGGTAATTTATCTCTCATAAAAACTCAGCGAAAATATTTTAAATATTTTCTTCCAAATTCTTCTATCTCATAATTGTTGAGTGCTCTTTTGGGTAGCTCGTTTAATGGTTTTTTGGATTCAAAAACCGACCTAAACCTTTTTTGTGCGGTTTTAAATGTAATCCTTTTCCTCCTTTTTATGCTATTGCTTCCATCATTTTATTATGACGCTCACTCTCATACAATTGTTTACGAGCACTTTTTGCATCATTTACAGCTTTTGTTATACCTGCAGCACCGCCAGAAAGTGCTCCAACAGCTGATAAACCAGCAAATACAGGAATTAAAGGTAAAACTCCTCCAATTTTTGGTACCGGAATTATTCGAGGGATATAAATTTTTTTTTTTTCTGGCTCTTAGAAAACTTTCGAGCTGCATGTAAAGCTATTTTTATAATATTTTTATCTTTCATTGGTTTCTTTGTAGTTTTAATATCTAATTTAACTTCTTTTATAACATTTTTCAAAGGTTTTTTTCTTTAAATTTTTTTGTTTTCTTTTTTAAACCCATACTGAGTTTAACTTTAGCTTTCATTGCGTTTGTATTTAGATACGAATTTAATCTTTCACTAAAATTTGAGCCTTTAGCTTTAACTCTTTGCCGAGCGTTTTCTGACGCTGACGCTGATTTTGATCAGAACTTTTGGAATATCCTATATCATGCTCTCGACAAGCTTTATCTAAACCATGAACCCCTTTATCACCACGACCTAATCTTTTTGCTAATTTTGTTCCTGGTCCGCAATAATTATAGGCAGGTGTGCTTCAAATGTGCTTCAATTGGTAATTTATTAATTAATGAATTAATAACTCCTCTTTCTTTAACAGTTTTTTATTACTGTTTAAATATTTATTGCGAAAAAGCATAATATGCAGTTTAGTTTAAGAAAGTCAATCAAACACTAATCACCTTTTAAAACTCATCATAATCATTTAAAAGAAAACACCTTTCACTAAGTTAAATAAATGAAATTTGTAAAAGTAGATAACTCAGTTAAAGTTAAAAATTTTGATCAAAATTTAGAGAAAAAAAATAAAAAACATGGTGAATGCTTTCCAAATAGTATAAGAGGATTAATAGTCGGGCCGTCAAATTGTGGTAAAACGAATGTATGATAAGTATGCTTCTAGATCCTAAAGAGCTTAAATTTCAAAACATATATATTTACTGGAAATCATTACATCAACCTAAATATGAATATTTAAAAAAATTAATAAAACCAATCAAAGGAATGGGATATAACGAATTTTCAAATAACATCCACGTTAATGGAACCTTCAGCCTCACAACCGAACTGAATATTTATTTTCGATGATGTAGCTTGCGATAAGCAAGATAGCATACGAAATTATTTTTGCATGGGGCGACATCAAGAAGTTGATAGCTTTTATTTGTGTCAGTTCCAATTCCAAAGCATTTAATTAGAAATAATGCCAACTTTTTGATTATATTCAAAAAAGATGATTTAAATTTAAAACATATATATAATGATCATGTAAATTCTGATATGTCTTATAATGATTTAAAAAAGTTGAGTGCATGCTGCTGGAATGATAAATATGGTTTTCTATTAATTGATAAAGGCAGCAATTTAAATTATGGTCGTTATAGAAAACATGTTGATGCATTTGCTAAATTTTAGTTAAGAAGAAATTGGTTAGCAGTTCATTACTAACTGAACGGGTCATTTAGCAGATATAATTGTTAACTGCTGTCTGCTAGCTGCTAGCTGTTACCAGTTAGCAGTAAGCACGTAGCGGTTACTAGTTAGCAGTTAGCAATAGAACAGTTCGCTCGTTAATTTGTAGTTAATAACTGAACAGATTAGTTTCCATTTAAAAAAAATGGATGAACCACTTATCAAAGATTTAACTAAAACTCGTACAAGTTTAAAAACAAAATTCCAATTGAAAGATTTAATTAAAACTCGTAAAAATTTAAAAAGAAAATTTCAATCTTTAAAAATTAAGAAGCTTTCAGAAAATCATAATCGGGAAGAAAAATTTACTCCAATTACAAAGCCATTAAAAGAATTAACAAATATTGTTAAACAACAACGAATTTCAGATATCAAACCGGAAATTGAATGGGGTGATGATAATGATAAAAATTCTAATTTAATGAGCTCATTTAGGCCGGAAGTTAAAACACCTAGCAACAGAAGTAATACTTACAATGAATTTAAAATTTCAACACCAAATACTATAAAATTTGATAATGATGAATCACCATCAATTTCACAATTTTTGTTTCTAAACAAGTCAGAACTCGATAAGACATATGGACCGTATTTTGATGAATCATTAAATGTGCGAAAACTAGGCAATGCGAATTTTCAAATAGATGAAATTAATAAAAATATTTTGAATGATAAGGAAGTTTTTGAAGGTACTGATGGTCTATATGAATTAATATTAAAAAAAAACCTCTAAAATATACTGAAAGTGATTTAAGTACGTATCATAAAATTCTTAACAAAACGAATGCACATAGAAGAAATTATAATCCTTTAGAACAAACAAAAGGAAACAAAGGTTTTAAATTCAAGAATATATTAAGAAAATTATATGAACATGATTATAACACTAGGCATAAAAAAACTGGATCAGGTTATACGAAAAAAAAATGTACTCAGTTTTTTCATAAACCTTTAACACCAGAACCCCAATTAAATTATACAAATCAATCAAATCAATATGTTTATTGGGATGATCCTAATGCGTTAGTTGATAGATTAAGACTTCTAATTGCATCACAATCAGCTGGTAACAATAATCATCATAATGAAATTATATCTATAATTCAAGAATTGAGAGAAGCAAATATAATTCAATAGTATTTTACATTAGCAATCAGTAAAAATCAAAATGCCACTTGATAAGTTTGGACGTAGTACAGATTCTTCTAGAAAACTGCATACTCAAGGCCCTCCAGGTATACGTTTCAAACTAACTTCTGAAAGAAATTATGATTTAGATAACAAAATTTTATCAAATGTTCAAGATCCAGTTAACGGAAACGATGCAGCAACACAAACATTTGTGAATAACCAAATTTTCTTTCACAAAGAACTAATAAAAAACTACACAGCAGAAATGTTTATTAATTTGACTAGCGAACTTAAATTATCAGAAGAAAATTTAAAAATATTAGAAGAACAAGTACAAGATAGTTTAGATATAGTTCATCACCAATTTTCTACATTGTTAAATGAAAAATTTTCAGAAATTAATGATTTTATTGAGTTTCAAATTAAAAAACCAATTAGATTTATTAATGAAAGATTAGAAAAATCTGAAGCCAAAGCTCAGTCGGCATTAGATATAATTAATAATTTAATACTTAAAAAGTAATTGGGATTAGTTTTCATTGAGTTTTCAAAATGGATATACATCAAATACGATATTCTTTAAATATTTTTTTAAATAAATATGAAGATATTTTATTGGAGGAACATTATGAACAGTTAAAAGATCATTTCAAATTCTTAAAATTATTTAAAAATTCTCTACAAATTGAAATGAAGGAGTATGGATATCATTGGGATATATGCCCCTATACATCAGATAATATTGAAAGTTTTCCAGATACTTGCCCATGCCATTCAGCAGAACAATGCATGTTACACTGCACCAAACTAATGGAATTATATAAAAGAATAGAAAATAGGTTATAATAAAAGTAAAAATACTTGTAAACTATATAAAATAAATAATACAAATTTTACAATTTGAACATTTATTGTTTGTTTTATTTATTCTATTTATTAATGAGTGAATTTTAATTAGTTATTTTCAAGATGAGTAAGGATGAAGTTGTAGATTTATTTGATTGGCTTGATGCTTCAGATACACCTGATGAGACTGATGAAAAGGAAAATGATATTTCATCTGAGGATACCCATGAGGAAGATGATTATGATGATGAAATAAAAGTAAAAAAGAGGGTCAAATTTATGTTAAAGCCTCAAATACATATATTATATAAATGGAATACAGCATATAAGTTAGCTCGGCAAAAATATTGGGAAGTTATAGCACTGGATCGCTATAGATTTAATCAAAGAATTCAAAATAGTGATATTATTATACATAGTAAGATTCTACATAGTAATCATCGGGAAATCATTTTCAATCAAAGATTTTCTAATTAGTTATATAATAATTAATTACATACATTTTATTTTATTTTACTTTATTTAAAAATTAATAAAAGAGAGGTTGTTGAAGAGCTTCATAAGCCTGCACGGAGAAATTTTAAACGACGTAGAGTTATAATAAAAGGATTTGATGATCTTTGGCAAGCTGATTTAGTAGAAATGGGTTTATATGCTAAAGAGAACAAAGGTTTTAAATTTTTATTAACTGTCATTGATACCTTTTCTAAGTATGCATGGGTAATCCCTATAAAAACAAAAACTTCAGAGAACGTTACAGAAGCAATGCAAAATATTTTTGTAAATTCTAAAAGACAACCTCAAAATTTACAAACCGACGATGGAAAAGAATTTTTTAATAAAATATTTCAAAAATTAATGCATAAATATCATATAAATCATTATTCAACATATAGCACATTAAAAGCATCTATTGTAGAACGTTTTAATAGAACTGTAAAAGAAAAGATGTGGAAAGAATTTAGTTTTAACGGAAATTACAAATGGATTAATATAATTGATGAACTAGTCAGACAATACAACAATACTAAACATCGAACAATTAAGAAAAATCTCTCAGCTGTTAATAAACATAATGCTAATGATTTATTCAAAACTGTATACAATCATATAAAAACATCTCCGTTTGCTAAATTTAAAGTTGATGATCCAGTTCGAATAAGCAAATATAAACATATTTTTGAAAAAGGTTATACACCCAATTGGACAACTGAAATATTTAAAATCAAGAAAGTTCAGATTACCAACCCTGTAACATATTTATTAGAAGATTATCAAGGTCAACCAATACAAGGAGGCTTCTATGAATATTAACTATTAAAAGCTAATCAAAAACATGTATACTTGATTGAAAAAATTCTTAAAACTAAAGATGATAAAATTTTTGTTAAGTGGTTAGGATGGGTAAATAAAAATGATGTATTATAAAAAAAAAAAAAAATTTTTTTATTATTATTAATTTCCAATTACATAATATATTATTTTATTTTATTTGTAAAAATTATGAAATTTCCATTTGATATGTTGACTTTTGTTTAATTGATAGCAAATCTAAAACTGTGTATTCAGATTTATAAGCTGTATCCATAAGTGTAACTGATTCTACCTCTCCAGTACCTGATATTCTATCTGCTAAAATTTCGCGGTATTCGAAGCATTGAATTTTGAGAAATTTTTGTTTGAAATTATTATCATATGCACATCGGACATGAATTTCTTTATCAGCAGCATTTTCTAATTTAAAATGTCTGTAGAACACATAATCACTATTTATTATTCCACCTATATTACGTTCTTTTAATATCAGTTCTTGTCTAAAAGCTTCAATGGCTTCATCTATAGATACATATTGAGGATCAAAATCAGCTTTATCTCCAAGTAAATAACCATCTGCTTTGAAAGTAGTTATTGGTGTGGATATAGTTGTACTAATTGATGACACTTTGCTTAGTTCATGAGAAATTGAATGTTTTAAAAGCTGAACTGATAAATTTATTTTAACGGTTTCATTATTTGGAA
Source organism: Poecilobothrus nobilitatus (assembly GCA_947095535.1). Lineage (NCBI taxonomy): Eukaryota > Metazoa > Arthropoda > Insecta > Diptera > Dolichopodidae > Poecilobothrus > Poecilobothrus nobilitatus. Next base: position 171,960,659 of record OX352772.1, read on the forward strand.
GTAATATATTAAAATAAGTGCTTCCAAAAGCTGATTCATCTAACTTGACATCAGGAATTGGGATTGAATTGGTTTGTATAGTTAACAAACCGAAAATAAATATGATATATGATATCATCTTTTTCTGAAAAATATGATCTGTCTTCATCAAAGGTATACGAAATAATGATTGTTGGAAACTAAAAATATATTAAGTATACTTTTTATTTTCTCAAAATTTCCTTTTTATGTACAAACTTTACTTGACTTATAATAGAACAAATATACATAAAAAGTGCTAAATAACGATCTCTCCCATCTGAAAAAGCTTCCATATAATCTAAATACTCCTCTTTTAAATTTTCAAGTAATTTTCTTAAATTAGTTAACATATCGCCAATTTTTGATTTATTATTTTTTTCATTATATGTATTCTCTATTGATGATATATATATAATTCCATCATCCATTCGTTTCCTTATCATAGATTTTTTCATTTCATTTTGATTTTCTTCATATTCATTTGTTTTCATGGAAAATGATTGAATATGTTCTGAAATTCTTTTATTCTTATCTTTTGATAATACATTTGAAATATTTTGCTCAATCAACTCCCAATCATCTTCTTCAGCAAAAGGACAATCGCCTCCAAAACTGTTGGTTACTTGATTTTTGATTGATGATTGTACCAATAATGGAAATATCACCGCCATATACTTCTATTTTAATATGTTGCCAATCCAATGGAGATAAAAATAATTTATTATTTATTGACTCACCATTTCTAATTTTTAAAACACATGTCTTTTCTCCCCCTTCTGGAGTTAGATATATCTCCAAAAAACCGTGGAATATTTTCCAATTAATTATCTTGATTGAAGTCCATTACCGGCCACAAATACAATATTTATAACCATGTAAAATGTTATCAGCCCAAAACATTTTGATCTTTTCTGTTGCTAAACTTACCGTCTTTTAACACTTTTTAATCTTAAAATTAACCTTTTATACAATTTTGAATAAAAATATGATTATCAGAAAAAAAAAAACAAAACGGCTTCTCTGGATAAGATCATAGAATTGCGATCGAACCTAAACGTAATACATTCATAAACTTACCTAATACCTAATAGATTTGAACGCCCCTTAGCACTCCTACCCACAGAAGATTTAGTTAATTCTTAGTATTTTCATATTTTATTTCTGAATTACTGGCTTAATTAGTTTTCTTTAGTTTTACACATACAATGGAGTTTGCAAGAACAATTGTCGTATTTAATAAATTTTTTCCTAAATATGTCATTTTGACATGAATATGTCAAAATGTCAGGCGGTAAAGTTGTAGAATGTTTACAATGTAAGAAAAAATTTAATTTAAAAAAAAATAATAAAGCGATCCAATGCAATGGTGATTATAAAAAGTGGGTCCATGATACATGCACCGGATTGGAAAATGAGGAGCTTCAAGATTACTTAGAGGGTGCTGATAAAAAATGGATGTGTACAACCTGTAAGAACAAGAAAAAAATAAGACTTACAATTGATAAGAGTGGTGTTGGCACGTCAAATCTAAACTTGAGCAATCTCAACAAAAGTACAATAATCAGTAGCAAAAGTGATTATAATGAAAAAATAATGAGAAAACTAGATGAAATAATAGAAAAGTTAACTACTCATGACAAAGAATTTGAAGAACTCCAAAATGAGGCTAACTCTATCAAAAACCTAATGGATAATCTAATCGAAGAAAATATGCAACTTAAGAATGAAAATAAACAGTTGAAAGATAAAGTGGAGTATAATTTTATAGAAATTGAAAAGATGAAACAGAAACGCTTATCTAACATAGTGGAATTCACAGGAATAGAGGAGATAGCTGACACCTCAATATCTGAATTAATTATAAATGTAGCTAAAAGTATTGGTACTGATTTAAAAACCGAGCATATAAATCATTCGTATAGAAGCAAAAAGAGGTCCAAGAACTCAGGTGAGCCCGAAAAAATTGTTGTAGAATTTAGTAATTCAGAAATTATACAAAAAAAAATAATGGAGAAAAAGAAAAATTTTAAAAATTTAAATGTGTCTATTTTTGAATCTTACAAAGATAAAGGTAATTGCAAACCAATATTTATAAACGAAAAACTAACCTCATATTTCAGCTTGTTATATAAAAAAGCTAGGGATATGAAGAAAAAAAACACTTATAAAATATGCATGGATTAAAGAGGGTAAAATATTAATTAGAAAAACAGAAAATAGCAAAATTATCCGAGTTTTATCAACATCCAATTTAAATGTTGAATAAACACTATGAAGATTTTATTTTACCACTCAAAATCCACGTAAAAGAAGTTTGTGATTATGTATCTCAAGTTAATTTTCAAAAAAATGATTCACTCAAAATATTATATTTAAATGTTAGAAGCCTAAAGAATAAAATAGAAGACATATCACTTATATTAGAAAGTTTAAAAACAATTGTTCACTTAATTGTATTCACTGAAACTTGGTTGTTTGATTATGAAACTAGTCAGGTTAATTTAATGAATTATAGTAATGTATTTTCATGTAGAAAAAACGTAAAGGAGGTGGCACTGCAATATATATACACAAAACACTTAATTATAAACTTCAATATATTTATTCTGATGAATATCATAACATTATAAATATCAGTTTTAACTTCAATAAAAACCATAATTTTGTCTCAGCTATATACACACCACCTGAAAGAAATTGTGAAAATATAAATAAATTTAATGAAATATTAGAGTATAATTTAGCAAATCTTTCTAAGTATGAAACTTACATATTTGGTGATTTTAATTTTAACATAAACAATACTACCACTAGACTAATAAGTAAAACCTGTTTAGATCATTTTATTTCTAATAATGTAAAAACAAATACTAATATTACTCTCCTAAATACTGAAATTTCTGATCATCAAATTATAATAGCTGAAATAAATAATTATACTTTAAAAAAAAAAATTGTTGATGTTCCAATTAATGTCAAAACAACAGATGTTAGAAAAGTAAAACAAAAATTGAAAGAGTGTCCAATAATATTTATGTCAGATAATGTAAATGACAAATATGAACAATTAAAACAAAATTTAATATTACATACCAGAGATGCCACATGCAATAAAATTATAAAGATAAAGCAAAAAGAAGAACCACCCTGGTTTGATCTTGAATGCAGAAGAATAAATAATATAAAAAATTATTGGCATAGAAAACATATAAAAAATTATGAAAATGAACATGTAAAGAATGAATATAAGTTTTGGCGTAATAAATATACTTCAATCAAACGAAAAAAACAAATTAGTTATGATAATAATATATTTCAGAAAACTAAAGGACATCCAAGCAAAACGTGGAAACATATTAAAAATATTATAAATCCTTGTCCAAAGAATCAAAATGGATTATTTCATGATCAAAATGCAGATAATAAAAAAAGAGTAATGAAACTAAATGAATTTAATCGATACTATGCCAACGTTGGAATGACTTTACCAACAAAATTGAATAAGGTATATGTACCAAAAATAAGGACAACATCAAGATTTAAATTTAAGTTACCATCTCTAAATGAAACAAAAAATTTAATAAATAACTTAAACAATACTACGGCAACGGGTTATGATGAAATTCAAACGAAAACAATAAAGTATTGCCAGGATGAATTGTTATTAAATATAAGAAATCTGATTATCACATCCTTAATTTGCGGTGAAGTACCAGAGAGTCTAAAAATAAGTAAAGTAATCCCAATATAAAGGTGATGGAGGTAAAAATGAAGTATGTAATTATAGGCCAATATCAATATCATCTATTTTCAGCAAGTTACTTGAAACCTACATAAATAATCAGCTGAGTACTTATTTATGCAAGAATAACTTAATGGATAAAAAACAACATGGCTTTAGGAATTGTTCAAATACAAATGCTGCTCTATTTGAGTTAATAACTGAAGTTCAAGCAGGAGTAAGTAAAAAGCAGAGAGTGGCTGTAGTATTTCTCGATTTAGCCAAAGCATTTGACTCAGTTGACAGGAAGATTCTTCTACGTATACTATTTGAATGTGGAGTTTTTGAAAAGGAACTTAAGTGGTTTAAGAACTACTTATTTGGAAGAAAACAGTATCAGAATGTGAGCAGTATAAAAGCAAAATAGAAGATGTTGAATTTGGAGTTATTCAAGGCAGTTCGCTCGGCCCTACACTATTTGCGTGCTATATAAGTGGTTTTTCTAAATTAAAATTAAAAGCTAAGGCTTTTTTATATGCAGATGATATAACGATTGTTTTTAGAGAAAATAATTATACTGAATTCGAAAAACAAATAAATCTAGATTTAAAAGTAGTCAGTGAATGGATGAAGATTCATAAGCTGACGGAAAATATAAAAAAAACAAAATACATGTTAATAAAAAACAGCCGACAGCAAAAGTAAAAATTATGTATAGTGGTACTGAAAAAGAGGAAGTGGATATATGCAAATATTTAGGAATATATATTGACGCCAAATTAAAATGGAGCCAACAGTCAAATGAAATTGCCAAAAAAAATGGACGTATCGCAGGTGTTTTCAAATTAGCAGGAAAAAGAGTACCATATGAACAAAAAAGTTCGATATTCTATTGCTTATTTCATTCCACCATATCATATGGCATAATTGTGTAAGGCAATACTTACCTAAAGAATATCGCTAAGCTACAAAGAATACAAAATAAATCGATTAAAAATCTTTATGGGCTGAATCATCGTTCTTCAACCACAGAAATACATCAGCACTTTGGAATACTAACATTAGAATTACATAAAAAAATGATGCAAGCTATTCAAATACATAATATGAAAACAAAAAAAATAAAAACTAATGTAGACATAATCCAGAACAATGAAATACATAGCTATAGTACCAGGACAGCGAATAATATACACTCACACAACTCGGAAACTTTCAATATAGCAACTAAGATCTACAATGAATTACCATTAGAAATTAAAATTACGGAAGATAAGAAAATTAAAACTAAAATGAAACAATACTTTTTAAACTTTTTATTATAGCTGTTAAATGTAAATAATACAGGCTTAATAATATGATAAATTTTTCCTAATGTTTTTGTGAATTAAAAATTAATGAATTGCTATATCTCTTTATTTTGACTAGTTTTTGTATTTTTGTATTCTTAATGTTTCTATTATTATTATTATTTTGTTTTTTCTTTTTGTAGTTAAATCTTAAATTTTTTACCGCTTTGATCAAATTTTTGTTTTTAATATACATATTATATTAATGTGTTATAAAAAACTGTATATACTCTGTATGAGCTGTAAGCTCTTTTAGAGAGATAAATAAATAATATAAAAAAAATTTTAATAGGAAATATAGACGTGAAATTCAATATCATATAAAATTTTTGAGAAATTATGCTGAATCAACACTGATCCAATTCAATTCATTGAGAAAAGATAAAGATGATAAATGGACGGATTTACTTACTGAGAGCTATTAGCTAAAATTGTAAAGAAATTTCAAGAAAAAAAATGTAAATATCGAAAAACATTAAATAAATAAAAAAAATTTTGTAGTATACTTTTCGTTGCTTTTTCCTTAAATTAGTTTAATCAAAGGAATTCCCTGATCTACTTTTTGGTTTATACATATACATATACATATATTTTTGGTTTATATGTGAGTGTGCTAAAATTTGTGAGGGCCTATACAACAAATTTTCAAGCTAGTCTTTTACACCCTAAATGTATGCAAGATTTTTCCAATACTCTTATTTTCATCCTAAAAGTATGCAATTTTTTTCCTTACCAAACTTTTACTCATACTAAGCGTATGCAGGAGTTTGGCTCTAGCGGTGAAACGAGACGCACGTGTGTATACTGAAAATAATTGGATTAAAAAAAAAAATTATAAACTAAACATAATAGTGGAAAAAAAAATATATATATATTATATATAAGTTCATTTTCACAGTGTTGTACTATTGCAACCTCCTGTGTTAAAATGTCTTCGGATAATGAAGGCAACAAACTGAAAAAAACTATTAAAGAAAAGGTTAAAAAAATGTTGGACAAAGATAATAATAATAGTGAAAAAAACCAACAAAAAAAAAAGAAAAATGTCATCCGACACTGACAGTGAACCTTTAAAAGAAAAAAATAAAAATTCAAAAAAAATGCAAATGATAATTAAAGAAAATGAGGAATTAAAAAGTGAAATAAAAAAAATTAAAAAAATTTTAGCTGATTTAGGCATTAAAACAAATAACAATAATAATAATAATAAAAACTATAAAAGTAATAACAATAGTAATGATGATAATAATATCAATAATAGTAATAATATTAAAAACAATATTGCTATTAATAATAATAATTATGACATTCCAAGCACCTCTAACAACTATGAAACAAAAAAAAATATTAATATTAAAAATAACTATAATGGACTTACCGTCACCGAACATATGGACGATGACGTCGAAGATACATCTCTCATCATAAACGAAGTTGAAGACGATGAAAGAGAAAAAAACAAAGACGATGAAATTGAGTTTAACAAATATATACAAATATTGACACAAAAAAACTTAGAAAAAAAACAAAAAAATATTAATGCACCTGCTATTGATAATCAAAATTTTGTCAAATCAAAAAATCACAAAATTGAAAATAAAAAACATGAACAAAAAAAAAAAATGCCACCAATATATGTCTTCACTGAAGACATTGATTATTTAAAAAAAATAATTAAAATAAAAACAAATGAATTCTTAATTAAAAAATTAAACAAATCACAATCATTAATTTACACAAATGAATTAAAAAACTATAATATAATAAATGAAATATTAAAAAACACAAACACAAATTATTTCACATATACGCCAAAATGTGAAAAAAAAATCACGTTGATTTTGAAAGGCTTAGACATAGGTTATACAGATTCCGAAGTCTTTGAAGTACTAAAGAATTATAATAATGATAAAATTACATTTATCTCTGCATGTAGATTTAAAACCAAAAAATCAGCTGCAAACAACATAACTCTCCCGCATTTTATAATTCAAGCTACAGCAGGGAGCTCAATAAAAGAGATAAAAAAAATTAATGCAATTGACAACACAATAATTCATTGGGAAGATTTAAAAAAACAGAAAATACTACAATGTACAAGATGTCAACGCTTTTCCCACGCAGCATCTAACTGCAACATGGAGTATAGATGTGTGAAATGCGGAGAAAGCCACACACCAGGTGAATGCAAAATTAAAACAACAGACGGAAAAGATGTTTTAACATGTATATTATGTAAACAAACTGGTCATCCAGCTTCATACCGTAGCTGCCCAGTGTACAAAGAAAAAGTAAAAAAAAGGTCAGAAGAACAAAAAAATTAAAGGAAAAAATTCAAAATAGGTATAATATGTTTAATAATGTCGTTAACCCTAATGTTTCCTATGCAAAAGTTGTAGGCACTACTAACAATAGAAGTATTATTACCAATAATCAAGTAAATACTAATACAAATATTTTAGAAGAACTAAATAAAAATATGAATTTAATTTTAAATAAAATTAACACAATAGAAACTAAACTAAATAAAAATTGTAATGATATTAGTTATTTATATGATATGTTTAACGTACCCTCCAATTGTTAATTATGGCATATTTTACAACAAATAACATTAAATTAAAATTAATTTCAATTAATGTTAATTCACTCGTCTCATATAATAAAAGATTTTCTCTTATGCATTTCACAGAAGATACAAATCCCGATATTCTCTGCCTTGGCGAAACTAAATTGCAAAGCAAACATTTTTAATCTTTAGAAAATTATGATATTATTAGAAATGATAGGAACAATCAAGGTGGAGGTGGTACCGCCCTCTGTATCAAAAAGTCAATAAAATATGATACAATAAAAAATGTAAAATTCGATAAATTTGAATGTATAGAACTAAGCATTATTAATATTAATTTAAAGAACTTTGAAAAATTATTCATAATATCAATTTATGCTTCGAACAGAAATCAATCTAAATTTATAGAGGAATTTAATAATATATTTCAGATATTAAACCTATCCGATAGCAAAAATTATTATATTATTGCAGAGGACTTAAATGCAAAACATGTCTCTTGGAATAATAGCACTAATAACAGTCGAGGTTTGACTCTATATAATTGGCTAAACACCAATAAAATTCAATATAAAACCAAGCTGTTAATACCGGATGCACCAAAGTTTCCTAGGTGTAATTCGTACTTAGATCTCATGTTAATAGATGTAAGAATAGAATCAGCTAACAATACATTGACCACACTAGGATATAATAGTGATCATAATGCTATCTGTGGTATTTTTACTCTGAATAAAGAAAATATGTTAACATACAGTAAACTACTAACCAGCGATAAATATCTATTCCACAAAACAAATTGGAATAAGTTTAAAAGAAAGCTGGATAACAACTTAGAAAAAGAATTCCTAACCTATAATGACCAAATTTTAGACACCGAAAATATCACAATTGACAAAATTGACGCTCACTTGTACAAATTAAATAAAATTATTAAGGATACAATGAACGAAACAATCCCTAAGCATATAAACAAAAATTATTTGAACAAATTTTATTCAACTAAACTTAAAAATTTACTGAAACATAAAAGTAAGTTACTAAAAGATATACATATAATATATAAAAGACTTTTCTTCACAAGCAATAGCTACACTTAAAAGACTCTTAAACAATATTAAAATATTAATAAAACAGCAACTTAAAGTATAAATAAATAACTATTGGACAAATAGACTAAAAAAGATTTCCGCTAAAGACAGCCGAAATATGTTCCCAGAAATAAACAAACTATTCAGAAAAAAGCAAATAGAAGATATAAAACAGTTACACATAGACCAACAAGACCTAAACTTACTAATTAATAATGATATCGACGTCAATAATCTATGCACAACTAGTTCAAATCAATTTATAATAAAAGAAAAAGAACAAATAACTAAAATATTAGGAATATACTTAGAAAACAGTCACAAAATAACACTATCTAATAATAACCAATTTCATCAAAAAGTCCATAATAGAATACAAACATTTAAACATATTAGCTCACAAAAGCAACAAAATAACGAAACTTTGGTCATATTTGACACCATCAATACATCCTCTAATACGTTAAATAGAAACAACTTCTTTACAAACTATGACGACCTTTTTACAAGACTTAAGAATTTAAACAACAAAACATCAGCAGGAATTGACGGTATTCCTAATATTGTATTAAAAAATCTAAGTACTAAAATTATAGAAAAGTTAGTTATTCTTTTTAACAACGCATTAAACTACTGCTATTTTCCAAAAGCTTGGAAAATAGCAAGAGTTATTATGCTAAAAAAACCAGGTAAGGATCCCACAAATCCCGGCAATTACAGACCCATAAGCTTGTTACCAAACATTAGCAAAGTTTATGAGACTATAATCAATGACAAGATAATAGATTTTGTTAACAAAAAAAAAATACTACCTGAAAACCAATTCGGTTTCAGGTACAAACACAGTACAAATCATGCTATTAATAAACTCGCATCTGATATTTGCTGGTATATTAATAAAAAAGAATGCGTTGGCGCTTGCCTTATAGACCTCGAAAAAGCTTTTAATAGCGTATGGATAGAAGGTTTAATATATAAATTAATAAAACGAATGTTCCCAAACAATCTAATTAGATTAATATTAGATATGATTACTGGAAATAGTTTCGTAATAGCAAACAAATCGAATACAGAGAATTCCAAATTAAGAGTGGTTTACAACAAGGCACTGTAAATTCACCAATATTATTTTCTTTGTACACAACAGATCTGCTAAATATGCTCAATGATATCAAGGGTGATAATTACTCCATCGCCTTTGCTGACGATCTGATTATATACTCTTCAGCTAATAATATAAAAGAGGTTCAAACTAATGTTCAAAAACAATTTAACCGTACCGTAGACTATTGTAAAGTATGGTTACTGAAAATGAACATAGACAAATGTGAAGCGATATTATTCCGTAACACAGTGGACAAAGTTAATAGTAATATTAAAAAACACTGGAAAGAATTTGAAATTAAAGCTCCAAATAATAGGAAAATCAATAAAAAAAAAATAGTTAAATATTTAGGTGTACACCTCCACCAAAATCTGAATTTTATTTTCCACGTAAATAAAGCAGTGGAAAAAGGCACAAAAGCTTTTATGGCATGTCAGAAATTGTTTTATAACAAAAATATAAGTAGTAGAGTAAAAATTTTAGCTTATCAGGGCCTTATTAGGCCAATTATTTCATATGCTGGACCAATTTGGTTCAATATTAGTGCAAGCCAAATGGAAAAAATCAGGAAATTTGAAAGGAAATGCATAAGAGCCTGCGTAAATCTACATAGAAAACCAGAAACGGACTACAAGCATTTTTATTCCAATAAATGCTTGTACCGAAAAGCAAATATTATAAGATTCGATAACTTTTTAATAAAAATTATTCGCAATCATTTCGAAAGATCTCTTAACACGTTAGAAAATGGTCTAATATCTAATATATATTACCATAACGAGGAGTACATTAAAAATACTTTAAAAACGGGTTTCATTGCGCCCGAACACTTTATTTACCTTGACTCTAAAGGGTATATTCAAAATCACGAGCATGTCCCTCTATTATATCACTATAATAGACGGGCTACATGCAAGTGTATAGAATATAACCCTCAGAATATTGAGACTAATCCATTAAAATTGACATGAAATTATTATTATTCCTGAAAAGGATAAACAATTATCAACAAACTATTGGTGGTTGCATAGTTCATAAAAGTAAGAATAAAATAGTAACAATATATCAATAGAATAGGTTTAGGTTAAGTTAGTTAGGGTTAGATTAAGTATAGTTCTAAATTAAATTTAAGCTAGTATAAGTTTTATTTTAATAAAAAAAAAAATTTAGAAAAATTTTGGTTTTTATGGAAATTTTCCAAAATAATAAAAAAAAATCATAATAAAATTTTTACTATAAAAATAACAAATAAGAATACTAATAATATGTAAATAATAATGTATAGAAAAAACTAAACAAATTAAATAACTGTTAAGTGTTAAGGCTTTAAAAAATGAAACAAGAAAATAAAATAAAAGTTAACAAAAAAAAAAAAAAAAACTAAGCGAATACAACAGTTTTTTTTTTTTTTTTTTTTTTTTTTTTGGAAAACAAAAAGGACGAAATCGGTCGTTGTAAAATTTCTTAGAAATAAAAAATAAAGAAAAGATACATATATTCATATTTGTAATTATATAAAAACTATAACAACAGGTGTTAATTAAAAAAAAAAAAAAAAAACATTGATTGCATCCTTTTTTAAAAGGATTGCAATCATGCCATCTGATATAAAAATTGTGAGTGACACAGAATGTGATAAAATAATAAAAAACAACACTAAATTGTTACTACAAAAAAATCAGAAAATGTCAACGAGCAAAATAGTAAAAAATTCTATTGTAAAAAATATTAATAGAAAGTCAGTGACAAATGATCAGATTAAAGATGAACTAATTGCAATGAAAAAAAATGTTAACAGATTAATAAGTGAAAATACAAAATCACCAAATGTTAATAGATTTGATGTTAATAGATTTTCATTATTTAGTGATCTTGACGATTCTGATATGTCAGATATTGAGATCTCTAATGAAAAAAATCAAAAAAATAAATCAACTCAACAAGATAATTTCTTCGAAATATTAAAAAATAAAAACACAAAAAAATCTTTAAACAAAAGCAATACATCTTTATTTGAACCCGGTCCTTCATCTAAAAATTTAAATATTACAACTAATAATAATAATATTAATAATACATCAAATAATAAGCATGTTAACAACAACAACAATAATATTAATAAAGTGCACATTAAAATTAAAAATAAAAATATTCCACCTATCTTCATAACTTCTGAAGATACAATTACAATAAAAAAATTAATAATATATTAATTAAAAATTAAAAACTTTTTTTTAAAATCCAATAGTAAATCACATCATATAATCTATACATCCAGTGATAGTGACTTTAAAAAAATTTTTCAAACACTAAAAGAAGCGAAAGTGGATTGCTTTTCTTACACATTAAAAAAAGAAAAACCTATTAATTTGGTATTAAAAGGGCTACACTTCGAGTACGAAACTCAAGAAATACTGGATCTACTAAATGAAACAAATACTGAAAATGTCAAATTTATAAAAGTCATAAGAATGACTACAAAAAAATCAATTATGGACAATAAAAAGCTACCATTTTTTATTGTGCAAGCGGAACCACAAAGTGTGGTAAACAATATTTTTGCAATAAAGCACATTGACAATCAGATAATTAAGTGGGAAAAGCTAAAAAAACCCAGCATTGTACAATGCACAAAATGTCAACGATTCAACCATTCCGCTTTCAATTGTAATATGCCACATAGGTGTGTAAAATGCAGTCAAAATCACGCACCAAATGATTGCAGTATGGTGAAAAACAGTCCAGCTGATCAACTTTTTTGTATATTATGCAAGTCAAATGGTCACCCTGCATCATACAAGCAATGCCCGGTATTTAAAAAAAAATTGCTATATTAGAAAATAATAAAAATAAAAAAAAAATAATTTTGTAAACAAAGTAAACATGATAAATAATTATGTAAACCCAAATATGACTTTTGCTAATGCTTTAGCAGGTAACAATTTAAATAATACTAACATCCATAACAACAACAATATTAACTTAAATAATAATACTAACAATTCAAATTCTGTACCTTCTCAAAATTTCATGCAAATATTATTAGATTTAAGTAAAAATATTAGCATTTTATGTGACAATTTTAAAAATTTGCAGGTAGAATTGCAAGCTCAATCATCAAGAATAGATTTCTTATTCGAAAACTTCCATGGTTGAGCATGCAATATACAAAAATTAAAAAATTAAAAATATACAGACAAAAAAATATTATTAGCATAAAAAATAGCACCAATACTTTCTGGTGTAAAAATTCCGTTTTGCAAATCAATACAAAAAAAAAATTTATCTTGAATATTATAAACTTAATAAACGTTAACAACGTTACTAAAGAGGTATTCTACTTGTATCTAAATGTTAATAATTATATAAATATTGATCACAATGAGCAGTAATAATAGGAGTATAAATAAAATAAAATTAATCTCTATAAATGTAAACTCGTGCAGATCAATCTTTAAACAAACTTCTTTGATTGATTTCTTAAAAATTAATCAGCCGGATATAGCAGCTCTGTGTGAAACTAAACTAAATGAAAAGATCAATTTTAAAATACAAAACTATAATATTATTAGACATGATAGGCCAGAAAGCATGCTAGGAGGGGGTACAGCAGTACTAATAAAAAAAAATATTAAATTCGAAAAAAATATATCTAAGTGTTTGCGAAAATTTTAAATGTTTAGAAGTCTGCCCAATAAAAACAGCTATTCAAAATAATAGTAATTTAATTATAGTTGCTTTATATGCGTCATCAAGAAACGCGCATTTATTTAATAAAGAATTTCAAGAACTTTTTGAAACACTTTATCTGGATAAATTGCATAATTTCTACGCCTTATGTGGAGACCTAAACGCCAAACATCAGGCATGGGGTAACGGTTATAATAATTCTCGATGTTTATTAGTAGAAAAGTTCTTAAGTACGCAAGGTCTCACATATAGAACTGAGATGTATTCCTCTAATATACCATCCTTCACACGAGGAAACTCTTATTTAGATATGATAATAGCGGACTCTAGATTACATCTTAAATCTACAAGTCCTAACAAACTCGAAACATTGATATATGACAGCGATCATCTGGCATTATGTACAGAAATAGGTTATGCAAGGCATGGGAATTTCTTATTTGACACAGTTAACCCGGATAACCAATATTTATATAAAAAGGCGAAATGGGGAAAATTCCAAAAATATATTAGCGACAATATAAAACTAGATAACTCTATTCAAGAACTGCCTAGCTCCAGAAATCTATCAAAAACAGAAATAGATAGTACATTAGACAAAATAGAAAAAATTATTCGAAAAACAATTAAAACTTCAATACCTATAGCCAACCCAAAAAACAGTATCGATAGTTTTTCGAACGAACTAATCTCTAAATTGCGCGCCCACAAAAGCAAGCTATTAACAGCGAAATTTAATTTTCTTAAGTCTAGAACACCTGACAATGACCACATTCTACATTATGAAAACGATTTTTATGTAGAAAAAACTTTGCTTTCAGGCTTCATTCCTCCAGAAGCATTTGTTTTCTTAGATAAATATAATTATATTGAAAACACAAACAAAATTCCTCTTATATATCACTATAAAAGAAATGCCTCCAATAAAAAAATTCCCTTAAATTTAAATAACACCATAGATATTAACGATTCCAGCAATTTTAAGTATGATCAATTCATTCCTAATAAAGATAAACTTAAGCCAAAAATGATATACTTTTGCTAATAAATTATTAAGAAGGGCAACAAAGCCACAATTTTAGTGCTTAGTTCTTTAGGGTAGTTAAGGGTAGGATAGGGTAGTTAGTTAAGTTAGTTCTTTAGGGTAGTTAGTTTTAAGTAGTTATAAGTTTTATTATTTTAAAACAAAAATTACTATAGTTGTTTTTTCTCCTTTTCGACGAAGCCGATAAATTGTTTATTACAACACAAAATTATACTATAAAAATACAAAAAATGTAAAAATTTATTATAATAGTTATATAATAATTTTAAATCAAATATAAATAAGAGTTTATTTTATTTATAATATAGTTATCACAATTTTAAATGAGAGAGTTACTATTGTAGCCATGCACATTAAAATGTTATAATATTTCAGTATTCTTTAGTTTTATTTAGGATAAGTAATAAATGTATCAAAACAGGTAACAAATAAAACATTGAAAAAAAAAAAAAAAAAAAAAAAATAAAAAAAAACAGTTTTTTTGTTCCATTTCCTGTCGCAGAATGCATATAGCTTATCTACTTATTAGAAACACCATTATTTGAATTATTTTTGTTGCTCGTAAGCTGAGCTTCTGAAACATTGATGCTTTCATTGGATAAGCTTCCGAAACATTGAAGATACCTACACTTTGTTGATAATTCATCATATGTTTGTTGGTCATTAACGATACATTGTTGCTGTATTCATTGTTGCCAATTTCTAGAAATATTTGGTTTGCTTTCCAAATATTTAAACATTGTTCCTAAATTATTACTGTAATTATTATAAAAATACTTAATTGATACACTGTACAACAGTACGAAACATTTAATTAGGATCACCTAATTTACTACATTTTGAAATTTTTATTGGTAAAAAATAAGAAAAAATAAAACAAAAATTTACCTGATACAAAAAAAAATAAAAGAAAAAAAAATTTTTTATTGCTTTTGTTTTGAACTTTATGAACAAAACAACATATTTGGTAAAAAAGTTAAAACATAATTATTTCAACTCGCGAATGCGGCAGTAACACTGAGAAATTTTGGGAAGTACTACACATGCAAGTGCAAAGGAAACACATAAAAAACAGGCAGTCTATTGATACGATTGAGGAGGAAGCAAGTGAAATAAAGGATGGGAATTGCAAATAAATTTAATGATTATTTTAATCTTGTGGGACGTAAATTAGCCAGCAACTTTATAAATACTGAACCACCGGTAAGTAATAGATACAATAATAAGACTATGTTTCTTTTCCCAGCGGATAAGCAAGAAGTGGGGGACATTATAAAGCAGTTGAAAAATTTTTCTGCTCCTGGAGGGGACGGAATAACCGCCAAGGTTTCAAAAAACTTAAAGAATTCTATTTTAGCTATACTGACTAAGTCGCTGAATAGCATGCTCATGACAGGTATCTTTCCAAACATATTAAAGAAAACTATTATCATTCCTGTTCATAAAAATGAATCTAAAAAGAAGTGGTGAACTATCGTCCAATAGATATATATATAGTGTCGAACTATAGTCCAATAGAAGTACTTTTACAAAAATCTATGAAAAAATAATAAATAAAAGAATTGAAAACTTATGGATTTGATAGTTGTCAATTTGGATTTCAAAATTTTTCTAACACTGAAGCGGCATTATAAAAAATTATTGGGTTTATTAATGACAATTTGGACAAAAATAATTATGTAGATGTAATATTGGTGGATATGAAAAAAGATTTTGATACTGTAAAGCACAATATTTTGCTGCGGAAACTGGATAAATTTGGTATAAGGGAACTGCCAATAATCTTATAAGAAGCTATCTTTTGAAAGACTAGTAGTCAGAAAATTTAAAAACATAGTAAGTGAAAAGAATCAACTCAAATGCGGGGTCCCGCAGAGATCGAATCTAGAACCTACATTATATCTACTTTATATCAAGAATATGAAATACGCTGATATTGAAGCTACTTATAACATATTTGCGGATGACACCTGTTTGTTGTATAAAGCGAGAAATAAAAAGAACTCAGCTATAAAAATGGAAATAAACTCACCATTAACGAGAGGAAAACAAAATTACTAATATTTAAAAACAAAAATAAAGACCTCGTCTAACCAGACATTAAGATCAACAACATCACTGTGGAGCAAGTAGGGGCTGCGCAGCACTTGGGTATCACAATGGACAAGAATCTTAAATGGACTCAGCATGTCGAAAATATTATAGCTAAAGTCATACCGCTAATAGGCGTTATAGGTAGAACCAATTTGAGGATGGAGCCAAAGCTAGCAAAAATGATAATCAACGCACATGTTATAGCACATATAAAATATGATATAATAAACTGGTCTTCATGTGCTGAAACGCTTCACATAAAATGCCAACAACTATTGACTAAAGCCGTTAAATATACATTTAACTATGTCAGGGAATATAGTGCCTCCAAAGTATTCGAAGAAACATGTATAAGTAAGATAAATTAGATCCTGGACAAAGCTGTATTCATAAACAAGGAACTAAAATAAAATAAAAAATAGTTTCAATTTACCAAGCAGAGGATTACGAATCGTGCTACTAGAAATTGCAAACTTTTGGATATCCCGATGAGTAACACGCAAAAACATAAAAAGAGTCTAGTCCCTTCGGCTGCACGTATTTATAATTTACTTCGGCAAAATATAAAATATTTCTCAAATATATTAACTTTTAAAAAACACGCAATTGAATACATTAAAAGGAATGAAGAACTATTCAGATTGTGTAACGCCTAATAAATTATTATCTTATCTAAGCGGCAGCACTAGCGAACACAATATGCAGCATTGAAAATATTAAAATCAGTAAAGAAGAATACTAGACTCAACTACAAAAATTTTAAAGATTGTCATCTCAACACCAGTTTTACTCTAACTAAGGAGGTGATTCCAATATTATTAGCAAACTAAATCAAACGAATGTAAACATATGTTAATTATTAAGAAAATATTAGAGTAGGTAATGGAGCACCTTAGCGTGGGAATTTTGTGCGAGAAAGAGATAGCAATATCAGTGTCAATGAACTCACGACAAAGGTATTTGAACTCTTAAGGAATGTTGTTGGTGCAAGCGCATAGGAATGTTATTAAGCTTTATGGTCATGACAAAGGTGTTTGAACGTTTAAGGAATCTTGTTAGCGCGTGCGCATAGGAATGTTATCAAGCTTATAGTCACGACAAAGGTGTTTGAACTTTTAAGGAATGTTGTTGGCGCGTGTGCATATAGAAAATTTGTTTATTCTGAATAATTGCATAATAGATTGAAATGTTTTTTTTTTTTTTTTGCATTATGTTAGTTTGAAAGCTTTTTTAACATAAAAATGCAGATGTTATTTATGAAATAAATAAAATGCAGTTATTGACCTTGATATTGTTTATGAGATAAATAAAATGCAGGTATTGACCTTATATGTATGTATAAAATCATGAGAAAAAAAAGTTGTATTTTGTGATTAATTTTTTAAAGCAAAAAATGCAGGTGTTTGATATGTAATGATTTATTATATTACCTAATTATTTTGGATTTTGTAATCAAATTCAGCTATTGGTAAATTTTGGTTTGTATAATGTGAACTAAGTTATTGTATAATGTGAACTAAATTTTTAGTTATTGTACATAAGAGAAAAAAAAAAGTTGTATTTATTGATTTATAAGTACTTGTTAATGTAGAACGAAAATTTAAGAACAAGTGTAGAAAAATGAGGTATAGTTTGTAAGATAAATAAAATGCAGGTATTGACCTTGATATTGTTTATGAGATAAATAAAATGCAGGTATTGACCTTATATGTATGTATAAAATCATAAGAAAAAAAGTTGTATTTAGTGATTAATTTTTTAAACAGAAAATGCAGGTGTTTGATATAAAATGATTTATTATATTAATTAATTTATATTTTGTAAATTCACCTATTGGTTACTTTCTATAATGTGCACTAAATTTTTAGTTATTGCACATAAGAGAAAAAAAGTTGTATTTATTGATTTATAAGTACTTGTTAATGTAGAACGAAAATTTAAGAACAAGTGTAGAAAAATGAGGTATAGTTTGTTTTTTTTTTTTTTGTATTATTAAAATGTTAGATTGAGATACAAAAAAAAAATTTAATACAAAAATGCAGTTGTTATTCATGAGATAAATAACATGCAAAAAAAAAGTTGTATTTAATGATTAATTTTTTAAACAAAAAATGTAGGTGTTTGATATGAAATTATTTATTCTGTTAATTACTTTGTATTTTGTAATCGGGAAAAAATTCAGCTATTGGTAAATTTTCTGCTAGTTACTTTGTATAATGTGAACTAAATTTTTAGTAATTGTACATACAAGTTAGAACATTATAAAATGAAAGTATTGAATATATTATGTTAACTACTTTGTATTGAAATCGTGATTTTAAAAATGAAATGGAATGTGTTGACATTTAAAATTAATAAATCATTCGCCACAACCTACATTCTATTGTCAATTAGCTACTTTTTATTGAAATTAAATAGTATAAAAATCGCATAAAAAATAGTATAAAAAATTTTTAAAAAGTGGAATGTGCATACAAATAAAATTAATTAATAGGAATCGTGACTTTTAAACATAAAATGGAATGTTTTTATTTGAAATTAATTAAACATTTAAAATTCTTTATTTATTTTTTAAATTACATTGTTGCAAAAATACTTTGGTATTTGAACTCAAAATTTTGTGCTTTACCTGTGAAGATATATTCAGAATAAACCCATTTTCAATAACAATTTGTTGACTAACTATCAAACTAAAAAGAAGTAAAGAATGTCTAAGAAAATATTACTACAAAAATATAAAAGTATAGCCGGCGCTTCGACTTCCTCGGGCGAATTGAACAACCACTACAATATTGTTAAGGATCAAATGACCAACATTAAAAGATATAATGTAAGAGCAAGGAAAATGGAGTTTCAACTAAAACAGGTGCCAGAGAATGCAGAGCCAATAGCTTGGATAAAGGAGGCTATAATAACATATGGCACCAAACACATTTTACCCACAGATAAAGTGGGTTAACCTTTTGTGGAAAAAATTTTAAAGAGCGAGGTCCTGGTTGGATAAATTTCAGAGACGCTGCTGAAATTAAATTTGAGAATATTTGGGAAATGATAAGAAAAATGTTCCAAACTAATTCCAAAGGTAAGTGTATTAAACATAAATATATATTTTTAGTAACTATATTTAGGTGTATTATAATTTACAGGATTGAGTACTGATACTTTTTGCCTGGGGATAACTACTGTGCGATACCTTAAGGTCGTGGGAAACGTGGTAGGAATTATAATTCCTTTACGGAGGAATCCGCAAAACGTAAAGGCATCATCACAATTAGAAACAATGATAACCTGTGCCTTCCACGGGCACTTATAGTGGCTAAAGCCCATATAGAAAAAGATTCAGAATATACTATGATCAAGAAAAACACCGGTAAATTACAATCAAAAATGACCACAGATCTCATCAACAATGCTGGAGTAGATATACCAGAAAACGGGTGTGGGATACCAGAGCTTCAACAGTTTCAGCGATATTTAAAAAATTATAAAATTGTCGTTTACCAATATGGAACTAAAGGTGGAGATGTTTTATTTGAAGGAAGTGATGATGGCAAAAGACTGAACCTCCTATATCATGAAGGTCATTACAACGTTGTGACATCATTAACAGCTGCATTCTGTTCTTTATATTATTGTGGAATATGTCACATACCGTACAACAGCAAAAACAATAACAGGTGCTTTGGTACATGCCCACAGTGTCAACAATCTCCGGCATGTCCAAAAGATCAAAAAAATATTTTATGTAAGGGTTGTAATCGTTATTTTAGAGGGCAACAATGCCTCACAAATCACAAAGCTTCGGGATCTTCAAGAAAAAGTGTTTGCGATACAGTGATAAGATGTACCGAGTGTTTAAAAACATATTTACGAAATAGAAGACATTTTTGTGGAGAATATTTTTGTAAAATTTGTAAAACACACGTGGACCAAGAGCATCTATGTTATATAAGTTAACACACGCAATGCAATTTTCTAAAAAAATAATTATAAGGATCATATTTCATTTTAATATTTCACAATTTTTTACCAAAAAAATTATGATCAGCAATCAGCAATTTTATATTTGGAGGTCTCACGTGACAACAGCAGGTAGAGCTAATTAATAAAAACACTATAATTGTAACTTTTAGACTTACTTTAAGTTGAAGACTCAATACAGATAGACGTAAAAATTTTTAAAGTTTTTTAAAAATAATTTTTAATAAAAATTTTTACAGTTATTTTGAAATTAAATAAATTCTTAATGTAATTAAAATTTTTTTTTATATAATAAATCCATTTTTGAGAGAGTGAAAATTTAACTGGCGCTCGAGCAGGGACCATAGTGCCAAACAGTGTATGTGTGCTCTTCTAGCTAAATTTTGTTAAAAAAAAAAATAAATAAAAATAAAAAAAAAATAAAAAATTTTTCTATTGAAAAAACAAAAAGTAAACTTTAAGAACTAAAAACTTATTTGAAAGAAAAAAAACTTAGTGTTAAAAATTAACTAAACAAAATTAAAACTTCAATATAATAAAATTTTATTTAATATTTAATTTTAAAAATATTTTTAAAGAAATTTAACAAAAATAGTGTGAAAAGAAAGAAAAGAAAAACTTTAAAAGACAAAAATTAAAAACAAAAGAAATATAAAAGTAGAAAATAGTGAGACATAATTAAGATTAGAGAGCAAAAGCTGACAACATCACTTTTGGTGCGCGTAGCAAGTACGACAAGGGTCAAACCTGTAGGAAGTTGGTTCAGCAACACGAGATAGGAAACGAGGCCCCCGAGTAGCTTTTAAACAAAGCAAAAAGTAGTTGTCGCACGGTGGACTAACCAGAACCAGTACAAAGTGTAAACTGCAGCCGCCTATTTCGCTGGAACAAAAAGGGGGGAAACAATTATTGAAAATATTTTAAATAAAAAAGAATAATAAAAAAAAAAATAAATAAAATTAAAATTAAAAATCAAATAAACGCAAACTGGGCCCAATAATAACAAAAAAAATGAAAAACTAATAATAAAAACTAACCAAATTAATTAACTAACTAACTAAAATACTAACCATATCAAATTTACTTTATAATTTGTAACAATATTTTATTAAATTCAATTTTTTATTTTTTTTTTTTAATCTAGAAATCAAATAAAAAAAAATAAAAAATATTCTAAGTTTAGTTTAAATTTTTATTCATTTTATTACCTAACTATCTTAAATTCTAAATTAAAAAAGTTTCTTTTTAAATTGTGGAAATATAGAAAAATATTTAAATAAGTAAAAAAAATCTGTAATAAGAAAAAAAATTTTTTTTAAGAAAAAAGTAAAAACTAAATATTGCTGTGATTTAAGCCTACTCGACGATTACTCAAGGTGAGGCTGCCTGAGCACGGTAATAGAAAAAATAAAAATCATAGTATTAACTAACAATATTAATTTAAATAAAATAGTAAGAAATAAATAAATTTATTTTGTATAAATATTAATTTAGGAATATTAGCGTAGAATATTATCTGAAAAACATTAATAAACAGTAATACATTAATAATAATATTAATAAATAAAATCTTTTTAATTTTTGAATATCTCAAAATATAATACCTTCTTTCATCTGAAATTTGTTTAAAATATTTTAAGACAAACATAAAAAAAAAAAAAAAAAAAATAATAAGAAATTTGTGAATGTTAAACAAAAATGATTGAAAACCTATTAAATTTTTATAAATTGAATTTTAAAATAAATAAATAAAATTTGTTTAATAAATATAAAATAAAAAATTAAAATATTATTAATAAATAAAATTTGTTCAATAAAGATAAAATACAAAATTAAGATATTGTTTTAAATAGAACTTTTAAGTAAAATATTAAAAAAAAAAAAAAACAAAACAAAAAAAACATTATTTCTAAAAAATTTCGATATAAAACTTCAGTAAACTATTTTAAATAAAATTGGTTGAAGTAAATATCAATTTAAACAAATTAATTAAGTAAATAAATTAAATATCATCATTTTCTCAGAATAAGGTTTATTCTTAAGAATTTTATTAAAATAATTGTAATTAAATAAAAAAGAAAGATCAGAAGATTTTTTTTTTAATGTTAAATTATAATATACCTTTATAATTTTAAAATTTATATTTTAATTTTTAAGCAGCATTTTTTATCTCCTTTTTGTTTTGAATATTTTTTCTGTATTTCTTATTTCCAGCACTACCGAAGGATAGAACAAGCAAACGAAAAAAAAAAATGGAAAAAAAAATATTCTAATTTTTATATCGTTTTTGATTTCGAAAAGTTATTACCTTAATTCAAAGCATAAAATTGAATAAATCTAGATTAGATTAAAGATTTTTCTTTCATTTTAGTCGATAAAAATAAATATTTAATAAATTCTTGTTTATTTTTATAAAAAAAAAAAAAAAATTAATTATTATTCTAGCTTTTATTCCTATTTCCTTCTTCTCTAATTAATATTTTTCTTGATTTACTCGTACAACATGATGATGTTTCTGGTCCACTGATAGGGAATACTTATTATTTTGGATTAATTGATTTCTCTTTTCCATTCATTTATAAACTTTGTAATCGCTATGGCCGAACCACGTATAAGCTTTGAGAGGTATCCGCTTGTAATGTCAACACCTGAAGTACCAGAGATAGAAGAGCCGGGTGTCAGCCCAATCGCATCATCTCACCGTGACCATGAGAATACAGAATCTATTAGGGAAACCCTTAGAGAAATGGTGCAGTACGAAACTAGACGTATGTTTAGGGAAAGAAACGATGAGTCCTACTTTTCTGATGACGATATGGATCAAGAAATAGACATAGAAAATTACATTAATTTGGAAGGTATGGATAAAGTACCTGAAGTAGTGAAAGAGATTGAAAAATTTTCAGGAGAGGAAGGAGCATACGGTTCTTGGAGAAAGGATGTAGACCGAATCATGAAAAAGTACCAGCATTTACGGGGTACGTCAAAATATTATGGGATTTTGAGCACAATTAGAAGAAAAATAGTAGGAGAAGCTGACACGGCGCCACGGCGCTAGAGTCCTACAACACACCTTTAAACTGGCAAAAAATTCTAAAATGTCTTGATAGGCACTACGCTGACAAAAGAAACATTCGTACGCTGGTGCATCAAATGTCAAACAAGAGGCAAGGAAACTCCTCGGTGGAAAACTTCTACAAAGAAATATTTCATTATCTTACATTAATATTAGAAAGAATTTCATCCATGGATCTGGCCCCGGAAACCCATCATGCTATGACTAAAATGTATAGGGAAACAGCGTTGGACACCTTCATCCAAGGGGTGAATGGACAACATTCCTAACAAATAAGTCAATTCAATTTAAAAGACTTGCCGCAAGCTTTAGATTTGTGTTTGAGAGCAAACAATTCGCAAAAATGCTCCAATCATAGTCCAGTTCGCAATTCAAATACGCAAAGCGGATTTAACCCTAGAAACAGACCTTCAATCGCATACAGAGATGGAAGACCACAAAATACATATCAAAGACCTAACTTCCACACCCACCGACGAAGCTGATGGCAACCCAATAACAACAATTTTTATAGTTACAACTCGTCTCAGCAACAGCCTAGGAGCAAAGAAGTCAACAACTAAAAGCCGAGCCTGCAGATTCAAACCAAACACATTTACCTTGATACAATAGAAACTTCAACAATAGACCATATCACAACAACTACCATTACAATTCCGGAAGAAGATATAACAGCAACTACAAGAGAATCACGCATGATTAGTCACATCAGCCTAATAAAACACAAAGGCTTAATTACACGAGACCTACTCCATTAGATGAAAAGGAAAAGGAGAAGGACACTTGCAAAGAATGCTCATCTTGCAAGCAAAAACTACCTAATCCTTTTTTAGATTAAGCTCATCTTCGATTCCATACATCGAACATCAAGCGGGGAACGGGGAAATACTAAAGTTTCGTATAGACACGGGGTCTAACAAAAATTATATTCAACCAAGATGTGTAAAAAATCCAATTCACAATGAGAACGAGTTCCAGATCACTTCAGTTGCAGGTAACATAACAGTTACTCATCATGCGTTAATAAAATAGAATTCAGAACGTCTCATCGAAATCCTTTTCAAAAAGAAAAACTAAGTTCACTCATAACTAATTATCCAAATTTGTTCGCGGATTCTAATGAAAGGCTGACCTATACCACCGTAGTGAGAGCTGAGATAAGAACAACAACAAATGAAACAGTTTTTTCTAAAAGTTATCCATACCCTATGGCCTTAAAACCTGAAATCGACAAGCAAATCCAACATCTTTTGGAAGATGAGATCATCAGGTCTTCCAGATCGCCATACAATTCGCCGGTATGGATTGTGCCGAAAAAGGAGGATGCTTCTGGGGAGAAGAAATACAGGATGGTTATTGACTATAGAAAAATCAACAAAATAACAATTGCTGATAAGTACACAATACCGCAAACAGATGAGGTCCTTAGGAATTTGGGCAGCAATAAACTTTTTACAGTTATCGGCCTCAAAAGTGGTTTCCACCAAATTCCGTTAAGAGAAGAAGATATTGAGAAGACCGCCTTCTTCGTCAATAACGGTAAATACAAGTTCATACGGTTGCCATTCGGGCTAAAAAACGGCCCATCCGTATTTCAAAGGACACTGGAGGATATCCTTCGTAAATACATAGGAAATAGCTGTTACGTCTACATAGATGACATCATCATTTTCGGAAAGGACGAAAACGAACACTTCAGGAACCTTGAAAAAATTTTTAAAATTCTGGAGGCCGCTAATATGAAGATACAGCTCGACAAATCCGAATTTCTGAAAAATGAGGTTGAGTTTTTAGGATTCATCATATCAGCAGATGGGGTCAAGATAAACCCGAAAAAAGTAGAAGCCATATATGACTTGTCACCACCCAAATCTCTAAAGGAATTAAGATCATTCCTAGGAATGTCAGGGTACTACAGGCGATTTATACTGGATTATGCAAAAATCGCTAAACCACTGACATCTCTTTTAAGAGGGGAAGGAGGACGTGTGTCCAAATTTCAATCAAAAAATACTGCAATAACATTGGATGCGGAGGCTGAGAAGTCATTTACAATGCTGCAAAACGCACTCATCTCTAAAGAAGTAATATTAGCTTATCCAGATTTTAAACTAAATTTCGAGCTAACA
Organism: Poecilobothrus nobilitatus; assembly: GCA_947095535.1. Lineage (NCBI taxonomy): Eukaryota > Metazoa > Arthropoda > Insecta > Diptera > Dolichopodidae > Poecilobothrus > Poecilobothrus nobilitatus. Next base: position 171,986,533 of record OX352772.1, read on the forward strand.
ACTGATGCGTCCAACTACGCTATAGGAGCAGTATTAGCTCAGGAGAAAAAGCCAATTTCGTTCTTATCCAGAACGCTAACTAAGACGGAGGAATCGTACGCAACTAACGAAAAGGAAATGCTGGCAATCGTGTGGGCGTTAACATCATTAAGAAATTTCCTTTATGGAACGAAAAAGGTCATCATCTATACAGATCACCAACTACTTACTTACGCACTCAGCACGAAAAATTCCAACAGTAAGCTAAAAAGATGGAAAGCTATACTGGAGGAATATAATTACGAATTGCATTACAAGCCAGGACATACAAACGTAGTTGCAGATTCCTTCTCTCGACTTCTGCCGAAATCTCAGAATAATGCTCTAACAATTACTCAACATAGTTGTTCCGACAGTTCATCGCATCGGTTACATCCAGTTCGTCCAAGCTCCTATAAATGTTTTTCGCGACCAAATAGTACTAGAAGAAGATAAAGATGAAAATTATGAGATAGTCAATCCATTTTCAAAATATTTTAGACACGTAATATCACCAAAAAAATTTTACCGAAAAAATCTTATAAAAATCCTAAAAGGATATCTTAACCCGAATTGTATAAATGCTATCATGTGTAGCGAAAATGTAATGGGCAAGATCCAAACAATTTATTCTACCCACTTCGTAAGCTTCAAAATCAGATTTGCAAGAATTCTTGTCAAAAATGTAATTAACGAAAGCACTCAAACCGAAATCATAGCAGATACTCATAGGCGAGCGCACAGAAATTCAAAGGAGAACAGAACACAAATATTAGAAAAGTATTATTTTCCACAACTGAGTAGAAAACTAAATAACTTTGTAAAATTATGTTCGATTTGCAAAGAAAATAAGTATGACCGGCACTCCATTAATCCGGAAATCAAAAGCACGCCCATCCGCAGATTTGCAGGACATACTGTCCATATTGATATCTTTTCCATAGAATCCAAAGTAGTCCTTACGGCCTTAGATAAGCTTACAAAGTTTGGACAAGCCAGAATAATAGAAGGCAGATCAGTCGAACACATCAGACTAGCTCTAAGAGATGTACTGTTCTATTTTGGAATTCCAGAATTTGTAGTCATGGACAACGAAAAGTCGCTAAACTCCGCCTCCATCAAAGCAATGTGGGAGGACGAAATGAAGATCAAGACCTATACAACATTACCTTATAAAAGAGAGGTCAACGGGCAAATAGAGAGGTTCCACTCTACTCTATCAGAAATCATGAGATGTCTTAGAGCGGAAAAACCTGATTACAAATTTGACGAATTACTACAAAGAGCATTGAATAAATAGAACCATACGATACATTCCGTAACTGCAAAAAAACCAATAGAGCTGTTCCTAGGAAGAATTCCCAATATTTCACCTGAGGAGTTCGAAAAGACTAGATTATCAAACATAGAAAAGATTAGGGAAAAACAAAAAAGGGACCATAGTAGATAGGTAGGCACTTGGACCAGACAGGTCAGTAGTTCAAGGTCACCCGGAAGTAGGTCAAGGTCATCCGTAAGTAGGTCAAGGTCACCCGGAAATAGGTCAAACTGTAATTAGGTCAGACAGGAGTAGGTTAACGACATAAAAGTAGGTCAGGCAGGCGGAGGCGACCGTCAGACAACTCTTGTTGTTTATAAGGATTGTATACTTGTTTTAAGTAATAGGTAAACATGGAAATAGTAAGAAAAAATATTTTTTTTCTGCTTGCAAATTTTAAGATGTTGTTGTTGGTTGTTTTTTTCTTTCGTTTTTTTTATGAAGTATTTAAAGAAGAGGAAAGAAAAACCATTAATTAATTGTTATGTAGAATGTTGAAAAAAAAACAAGAAATAAAAAATATCTAACGTTGTACAGGTCTATTTCTTATTGATGTATACTTGGCTTAAGTAATAGGCGCATATGAAAAGTAGAAACAAAAAAATGGTTAATGAATGTAAAAGAAAAAAACAAAAAAGTTTAAACGTACAAGATAGAACAATTTTAAAAGGTACAACGCATCTTTAAAATTCATAAAGAAAAAGTGCAAACCTGTTTTTCTGTCTACATAATGATCAAACCATTGAAAAAAAATTATGCGTTTTTAGATGTACCTAACTATTTGTGTTGTTTTTTTTTTTTTTTTTTTCTACTTTAACTATTTAAAGAAGATAAAAGAAAAACACTAATGATTATTGTCGGTGTGTCGTGTAAGATATTTTTTGTTTGTAAGAATGTTCAAAAGAAATATGAATGAAAAGAAGACAACTAGCAAATTAAAGCTGTCGAAGTACTTAACGACTAACATGTTGCTTAAGTGCATTGTATTTTGCATAATCTGTGAAGAATAAAAAAAAGAAAAAATTCTAGTCAGGTTAATTGCATTTGTCACCTATTTTGAAAACAAAAATATAAAAATAAAACAGATTTATTCTGTGTTCAAGAAAAAAATATGAATAAAAAGAAAACAACAAGAAATCAAAAATATCTAACGTGGTACAGGTATACTTCTTGTTGATGTATACTTAGCTTAAGTAATAGGCGTATATGAAAACAATAAGAAAAAATGCTTTATAAAATTTAAAGAGAAAAATTAAAACAGAACAAAAAGATGTGTAACTACGTTTCTTTAAAATTTTAAAACTAATTTTAAAAAAATTAAAAGAAAAAGTGCAAACTGGTTTTTAAATGTTACATAAAGATTCAACCTTGACAAAATTGATGCAATTTTGAGATGCTTTTATTTCTTCTTGTTATCTTTTTTCTATGAAGTATTTAAAGAAGAGGAAAGAAAAAAATTCTTAGTATCACCGTATAAGATTTTATTGTTATGTAAGAATGTTAAAAAAAAAAAAAAAAAACAAAGGAATAAAAGCGATTCAAAATAAGTTACGAGTAATTGCTTTTTTTTTAAAGTAACAAGCAAGACATTATGTATAAATTGTGTAAAAAGTTAAAAAATTGTTAATAGAGTGAAAATTCTAGGATTAGAAACGTTCGCGATCGGTTGTCTTAATAAAATAAAAATCGGAAATTAAAAAAAAGAAATTAAAATGAATACAGAAAAATTCACAATAAAATCAATAAAATCAGTGAATGTAAAACGATTCAGCATTTTTGGAAAAAAATTGGAGTTTATAATAAATGCAGAGATCCAATAAATGCAGAAATCCAACAAAGATCCAATAGATTGGATTAAAACCGGTATTGAAGAATTATTCAGCAATTTACTTGAAAATGTTGATCCTACTGACAAAATTGGTCTCACTTTTGGATGCTAAAGTTTTCATGAACGTGGTCCAGCCTGGATCAATTTTAAAGAAGCAAAAGATCTTGACATTTCGGAAATTTGGGAAGTTATTTTAGATGTTATTAACTCCGAAGGATTATCTTCAGATACGTTCTGTATAATTGTTACATATATACGACTTCCAGCAGGAAGTGGAAGAGGAAAAAGATACAACAATTTTGAAGAAGAATGTAATAAAAGAAGAGGCATAATTTCAATCAAAAACAAAGATAATTTATGCTTACCACGTGCGTTAGTTGTTGCTATCTCATTCATAGAAAATCAGTTGACTACTGTAAAATGCGAAAAGACACAGGTCAACTTCAGTTGAAAGCAGCATTACAACTAATAAGAAATTAAAATGTAAGCATTCCAGCAAAATGAGCTAGTTTGAGTGAGCTCAAAAAATTTCAACTGTACCTCTCCAAATATCAAATTGTAGTTTTTAATTTCAAAGGAAAAGGAAAATCAATTATTTTTGAAGGTGAAGAAGATAAGGAAAAAAGATTGAATTTGATATACGATGAAGGTCACTTCAATGTAATTACATCATTAACAGCAGCATTTAGTTGTGATTACTTTTGCCAAACATGTAATGTTCCGTATAACAATAGATTGTCTCACAGATGTAAACAGTCGTGTTTCTTTTGTAAATCATCTCCAGCATGTGACGTAAATTTTCCAAATATTAAATGTGATGTATGCAATCGAAGTTTTAAAGGTCAAACTTGTTTTGATAATCATAAAGCAACATCATCTACAAATAAAAAATCTATTTGTACTCTTATAAATTCCTGTACAAAATGCTTTAAAGTATACAGAACCGATGTAAATCATATATGCTATGGACATTTGTGTAAAAACTGTAATATAAATGTAGCTTCAGACCACCAATGCTTTATTACACCGTGTAAAGAATTAGCTGAACTTAAAAATATATTATATATTTTCTACGATCAAGATGATATCATCGGAGAGAAACTTCATGAAGGTGTTGCAATAGGGGATATAATTGAACATCAGCCTGATTTATGTATTTTTGAACAACGTTGCACGCATTGTATATTGTCTAACGTTGAAAGATGCAATTTTTGTGGACTTCGAGAACATGTGTTGAAACAAAATCCAATACAAATGTTCTTAGAATATATACTCAACCAAAGAAAGATATTTCATAAAGTTGTAGTTATTGCACATAACGGACAAGCACTTGATAATCAGTTTTTATTAAACTATATCTTAGAGAAAACCATCATCAAACCAAAACTAATTATGAGGGGAACAAAGATAATTTTAATGCTGTTAGATAACGTAAAATTTATTGATTCACTAAACTATTTTCCAATGCCGTTATCTAGTTTACCGAAAGCATTTGATTTAGATATAAATTTAAAAAAAGGATATTTTCCTCATATGTTTAATCTTAAAAATAATATAAAATATAATGGAAAGTTACCCGATCGGAAATATTACTGTTATAATTCAATGAGTGCATCAGAAAGAAAATAATTTCTTGAATAGTATGAAGAAAATAAAAACAAGTCTTTTAACCTCCAAAAGAAACTTGTAGAATATTGTATGAATGACGTAAAAATTTTGACAGCAGCCTGTATTAAATTCAGACAGCTATTTTTGGAAGAATGTAAGGTTGAGCCATTTTTAGAGGCCACTACAATTGCTTTAGCGTGTAATTTGGTTTTTAGAAGGAATTTTTTAAAACGATATACAATTGGACTTATACCTAAACAAGGATATCGCTTATCAGAAAACCAGTCAATCATTGCCATAAAATGGTTAATGTGGGAAGAAAAACAAAGAAAAATAAAAATTCAGCATAGTGGTAACGGAAAAGAAAAAGTAATTTTTGGTCTTCGTGTTGGCGGATATTGCAACGACACAAAACATATATTTGAGTTTTATGGCTGTTATTACCATGGCCATCCAAAATGTTTCAAAAATAATAATGATAAAAAATATGAAACACGTTATGAGGCTACATTATCCAAAACCAATAAATTACGCTCTATAGGTTATCAAGTAATTGAAAAGTGGGAGTGTGAATTTCGAAACGAAATGAGATCAAAAGAATACATAGAATTTTTCGCAAAATTGGAGAACAAAAGTACCACTAAAACCACGTGATGCGTTTTATGCCGGCAGAACAGGAAACACAAGAACATATTATAAATGTGCGCCTGGTGAAAAAATAATGTATATAGATATATGCTCACTATATCCTTGGGTGTGTAAATATGTAAAATTTCCAGTGGGTCATCCAAAAGTTCATGTTGGAAAAATTGAATGCAATAAATTAAATTTAAATGATACTGAGGGATTAATAAAAGCATTGATACTTCCCCCAGAAAAACTCTATCACCCGGTTTTGCCTATAAATCAAAATAATAAGCTAATGTTTTCCTGCTTTCAAACATGTAGTTTGGAAATGAATAATGATGACTGCTCGTATGACAGTCGTAGTAGGTCAATTTTTCAATTTTAGGAATGTGGGTTATAGATGAAGTAAGAGAAGCTGTTAAACAGGAATACAAAATTGTGGAAATATACGAAGTATGGGAGTGTACTGTTAAACAATTTAATCCCCTAACATCACAACAAGGAATTTTTACAGAAATGATGAACAAGTTCCTTAAAATTAAACAAGCTTCTGGCTGGACTAGCTTTTGCAGAACAAAGGAAAAGTGCAAATATTTAGAAAATTTTCCAAAGTAGAAGGCATAGATTTACAGTTTAACGATATAGAAAAAAATCGTGGACTTAGATCATTAGATAAGTTAATGTTAAACTCTTTCTGGGATAAATTTGGACAGAGAGAAAATCAATCAAAAACTGAAATAATAAATGAGCCTTATGAATTATTTACCCTTCTTACTTATCCTTCGAAGAATGTAAATCAAATAACTCCAATAAACCAAAAAACAGTTTTCGTAAATTGGGAATACAAAGAAGAAATAGCTGAATCATTATCAACAGTTAACGTTTGCATAGCTGCTTACACTACCACACAAGCTCGTTTAAAATTGTATTCTTACTTAGACAATTTAAAAGAACGAGTTTTGTATTACGATACAGATTCAATAATATATGTAGCACGTGAAGGAGAATATAACCCTCCAACTGGAGTTTTCATAGGAGATATGACAAATGAGCTTGAAGAATATGGAATTGGAAGCTATATTACAGAATTTGTTAGTGGTGGTGCAAAGAACTATGCATACAAAATATATAGTACCAACTCCAAATGCGAAAAAACTGTTTGCAAAGTGAAAGGTATTCGTTTAAATTACAACGCTTCACAAGAAATAAATTTTGGCTCTATGAAACAATTAGTTAAAAAATTAAACAACTTTCAACAAATAAATATAAGATTTCCTAGTATTCGCCGAACATACGATCACAGAGTCATCACTGTTCCTGAAATAAAGTCATATCGAATAAATTCCAGAAAACGAGTTTTTGCAGATGATTATACTTCAGTTCCCTATGGCTTCAAAAAGAAAAAAATTAAAAAAATTATTGTTAATATGTATATTGTAAAAATTTTGTATTAAACTATTAAATTACAGCATTAAAAAAAATCTTTTAATTTTACCGTTTTTAATTTTCAGAATATAGCCAAAAAATTATTTACATATATATATCAGTATATATATACAATAGTATAGAACAGTATATATATATATATATATATATACTGATTTTATTCAAATTCACATTTGCAGTTTAACTCTTCAATAATAATGTCAAAAGCGCAAAGAGTATCTGAAATTCATTTAGACGTAGATTTCGGAGACGAAAAATATCTCAAAGAGGGTTAAATGATACATGGGAAATTGATCTTGTAGATATGTCGGCCTATCAAAAAGTAAATAATGGATACAAGTTTCTCTTAACTGTTATCGATATATTTTCAAAATATGCATATGCCGGAAAAGTTAAATCAAAGGCAGCAGATGACGTAGTTAAAAGTATGGAAAAGATTTTTAAAAGGGAGGGGAAGTCTCCAAAAAATAATCATTCTGACCAGAAAAAAAAATTTTTCAACAAAAAATTCCAAAATTTAATGGAAAGCTATAAAATAAATCACTATCATACTTATTCAGAAATAAAGGCTAGTGTTTGTGCAAGGTTTAACAGAACATTAAAATCAATTATGTGGAAACAGTTTAGTTTACAAGGAAATTTTAAATGGATAGAATTTTTACCAAAACTAATTGAAAAATATAATAACACAAAACATAGTAGAATTAAGTTAAAACCAAACCAAGTTACATCACAAAATGAGAAACAAATTCTTCGTTCAATTTATAATTACCCTAAAATATTTAATAAGGGAAAATTTAATGTTGGTGATTTTGTTAGAATTGCATGGTCTAAAGGTACTTTTCAAAAAGGGTATGAACCTAACTATTCAACTGAAGTTTTTAAAATAGCTTTCAAAAACAAGACAGACCCGATTACATATAGTTTAAAAGATTATAAAAATAAATTAGTTCGTGGTGGCTTCTATGAACAGGAACTGACTAGTGTCAGAGACCCCAATGCTTATTTAATTGAAAAAATTTTAAAACGAAAAGGCAATAAAATATATGTGAAATATTTAGGCTTTGATAATAGTCATAATCAATGGATAAGTAAATATGATATTCTTTCATAAAAAAGTGTAATAAGAATTTATGTAGAAAATTTTTTCTTAACTTTAGAGCACTGTTAAATGCAAGAATGTTGTAAAAATGGTAATAGAAAAAATAAAAATAGAAAAATATTTACTAATAAAAATAAATAATTTAGGAATAGGTAAATAAAAAATAATATTCTTTCATAAAAAAGTATAATTAGAATTTATGTAAAATATTTTTTCTTAACTTTAGAACACTGTAAAATGCAACAATGTTGCAAAAATGTTAATAGAAAAAATAAAAATAGAAAAATATTTACTAATAAAAATAAATAGTTTAGGAATAGGTAAATAAAAAATTATATTCTTTCATAAAAAAGTATAATTGGAATTTATGTAGAAGATTTTTCTTAAATTTAGAACACTGTTAAATGCAACAATGTTGCGAAAAATGTTATATAAAAAAATTATAGTTTTATTATTATAAATTAGAATTTATTACATTAATAAACAACTCACTTTACAACTTTTTGTTTTTAATTAGTTTTCTTAAAGATTTTGATTTCTAAACATTGATAATACAATTTTTTAGAAGAAAAATTTAGTATAAATAAAGTGGAATCTTTCAAGATATATCAATTCAAAAACAGAGCTCAACATAATAATACATAAAAAACGAAAGCAAAATGGAAAAAACCGCAGAAATTTTCACCTACGCTCAACAAATAGAGCCAACACAGGAGTTAGCCCCAATTGAACGGAAAAGAATAAGAACTCAACAGGAATCGCAGACACTTCATCAACAACAACATCATCATCATCATCAACAACAACAACAACAATTTCAACAACAACAACAAGAAGAAATTATACTTCTTCAAGAAGAAGAACCACCAACAAAAAAAAGCTTCAAAGAAGCTTTTAATAACAAAAATGTGGAAACTAGAAAAAGTTTCCTCAAAACTAAAGATATGGAGCAAGATGCTCTATATCATATAATAAATGCTAAGCAAATAAAGACCATTTATTGTATTAAGTGGGTCTTTGAGACCCGCAATTTAATTATATTTGTACCTCAAAAATATTCTGATTTTTTTGAGAATTCTGATTTTGTAAAAGAAATAAAAGAAAAAGAACATTTTGTATATAGAGATAAAATTTTAAATTTATAATATTATAGATATATCTGAGTCGTTTGGTAAAATATATGCAAATTACCAATAAAAGATGTAAATTGGTTTATAGTTATATAAGTTTTTATTATTCATAAATAAATATAAATTTCAAAAAAGGTATAAATTTCTTTTATTTAGTTGCTTTATTTTTCAGATTCATGTTTAAATGTACTTAATGTTAATATGTATGTGGGATGTTAATAATTAACAATGAACTCCGATACTATAACTATCATACGACAACATTATTAACATACGACAACATGAACCGTACGATAATGATGAGAGAGAATGATAGGAATCATGGAAAAAAGACAAGATGTTCATTCTGCATTAAGACGTGGTACAGCATAGTCAAGATTAAAAAAGGAAGTTAACCAGTTGTTAAATAAATAATTTTATTTAAATAAAATTAAACAATTTTTGAATTATAATAAAACATTTATCTAATTAAAATTGACCGAACTGTTTTTTTCAATTGTAATCCCACAAAATTTGGGGGCACAACCGGGATCATTCTGGAAAAAAATCTAAGAAGAAAGGCAGAATCCGAAAGTGGGAAGGTGACACAGAAAAAACGAGGATTTCACATGGTGATCAAAATGGTGATACCACATGGTTTGTGAGTTTAACAGAAAAAATTTAATTTTAATTTTTTTTACAATAATTGAAAAAAAAAAGAGAATAAATTTTAATTTTTTTTTATAATAATTGAAAGACTAGTTTTTAACAAAATTTTTAATATACAACTAAAAAAAAAAAAATTTTGTTTTAAAAGAAAAACGTGAACTAATTCGACTGAATAGTATAGTATATTTAAGAAAATTCCAAAAAAAAAAAAAAGAAAAATATATAATTAACCACTTGCTAGAAATTTAGATTTTATTTGTGAGAATATTAATTCTGTGTCTGTGATAATAATAATTTAAAAAAAAAAAAAAAAATCTTCATAGAATTTAGTATATAAGAAACTTTTTAAATAGAAAAATTAAAATAGAAATGGATGAGATATAAAAAAAAAAAAAAAAAAACTGTGTTGCATTATTTTCTTTTAATCGGGTTTAAACGTTTAAGAAATTAACAAATATAAACTAAGAACAATTAAGAAAAATAAAATCGTTGGCATTGGGTATATACTGTATTTTTGTAATATAACAATTAAGTTCTTATAGTACCTATTTATAACTAAATGATAAAAAAAAAAATTCTATTAAAAATTCTATTATTAATATGAAATAATGAACAATTAATAACTATAAAAACATATTGTCAATAATAATATTAATTTTTTTAATATTTATTTAAAATATTTTTTAATATTTTTAATTTTTCAAAACAAAAAAAAAAAAAGAGATTGCAATTATTAGAATATTATAAAAAAAAAAAAAAAAACCAAACCTGTTTCTTACATTATTCGTACAAAACAAATTCAATTGTTGTGAATTTAAAACTAGAATACAAAGATAAAAAAAAAAAAAAAAAAACGAAATAATTTTTAATGGAGTAATAAAATTAAAGACTGGAAATTAATAGGATAATTTTAATGAATTTAAGAACTATTATAAATTATGGTTACACAAAAAATAAAAAAAAAATTAATTAAATTGGTCAATTTTAATTATTAATAAATTATTCTAAATTAAATTATATCAATAGTAGAAAGAACAATTTATTTTATGTTTTGTTTTGAAGAAGAAGGAAGGTAAATATGAACAGATCATCATCAACTAGTGTTATCATCATCAGTGTCAAAGAAAAAAAAAAACAGAAGACCAGGGGTGGCAAACCTTTTTAGTTAAACACCAAATAGTTGTTTGAGTAAAAATTGTATCAGAGGCAGTAAACCTTTTTATAAAAAAAAAATTTATAAAAAATAAAAAGTATTCTAAAAAAAAAAAAAAAATATATATTTATCAAATAAAAAATAACTAACATATTAAAAATAATTTTAATTTAAAAAGAAGAAATTATAAAATAGAAAAAAAAAAAAAAAAATTTTTTTAATTTGAATTTTTCTTGGTTGTTAATTAAATACCTAATTAAAATTTTTAGTAAAATTAAAAAGCTTTATACAGAAAACAATTTTTAAAAATGGGTCGAAAAAATATTGAAATAAAGTATTGAGTAGTACTGGTAATGTGGAGAGAATAGCTGCTGACGTCTCAAGAATTTTTGAGGAATTGGAGTGGTTTAGGGAGGAGTTAAGAAGGCAGTCTTCAGTGGAAGTTAGTTTGGCAGAAGCAAGGCGGCCAGACAACCGATATCGAAATAGGCCGAGTACGAGTCAACAGTCTGTTAATTTTCATCATAACAACGTATCATCCCACCAACACTCATATGATAATAACAATCTTTCGCAGCCGATAACTAGTTTCGATAGCAATAGATCCAGATTTCCTGTTTCCATAAAAGATATAGTGGAAATTTTGCCAATATTTTCAGGAGAAAATGAATACGATGTCAATAACTGGATTTCAGACAAAGAAGACACGACATCTGACTTAGGTTGTTCTGAGTTAGAAACATTTCTATTAGGCAAAAGATTGTTGACGGGTCTAGCTGAAAAGACATTAAGAGCGAAACCAAATATTACCTCCTGGAACCAGTTAAAAAAATTTTTGAAGGACGAATTCTCTGAAATAATTAGTTCAGCAGACGTTCACAGGAAGCTGGCAAGTACGAAACAAAAAAAAGGCGAAACCGTTTATAAATACCTAATCAACATGAGGGCCATAGGCGTCAAGGGGAATGTAGAAGACGATGCAATCTTAAGATATGTAGCTGACGGAATTTATGATTCTCCAGAAAATAAGCAAAGGTTATTTGGTTGCAAAACAATTCAGCAGTTTAAAGAGGAATTACGAGGATACTCCCAATGCAAAGAAGCACGAGAACGTTTTAAGACAAATGCAAACTTCAGACGAAACGATATGAGCAATAAAACTCAATTAGGCTGTTATAACTGTTGCAGAAAGGGACACAAGAGTGCGAACTGTAGCGAAAAGAAACCGAAGTGTTTTAGATGAAACCAGTTTGGCCACATATCGAGAAATTGCACTCAGAATACCTCAGTTCCAGCAAAGACGAATTGTAACAGCGCCACCTTAGAGGGAAACTTGAAAATTCCAGACGAAAAACCGCTTAAGATCAATGGCCATAAGATAGCAGGCCTGATAGACACTGGGAGCGACTTAACGCTAATCAGATCCGATGAGTATATCAGGATTGGCGCGCCCGAAGCAAATTCACGAAAGATAAGTGTACCGGGTTTAGCGAACGAGTCTGTAAGTGACCATAAGTGACCAGGAGTGCGTGGACCGATTACAGCAAGTCCTGGCGATAGCAGAAAGGAATGGTTTAAAAATTATGTGGAGCAAATGTCAATTCCTTTGTAGAGAGATCGATTACCTGGGGTATAAAATTGCAAACGGTGCTTATTCACCGTCACCGGAAAAAATCAAAGCCGTAGAAGAGTTTCCAACACCCAATAACATTAAAAAAGTGCAGTAATTTCTAGGACTCACTGGGTACTTTCGGAAATTTATCCCGGGATATGGGATAATTGCAAGACCACTAAGTAATTTAACAAGGACCAATGTGGCGTTCAAATTTGGACCAGAAGAAAAACTAGCATTTTCAAAATTAAAGAATTATTTAGGCGCCGAACCAATTCTAAATTTATATTGCCAGAATCGTGAAACGGAATTACATACAGACGCGTCAAAGGTGGGCTATGGGGCTGTACTACTGCAAAAAAGCGATGATGCAAAATTTCACCCAGTATACTACTTTAGCAAAAAGACAAACTATCGCAAGAGCTATATCACAGCTACCAGCTGGAAGTCCTGGCAATTACAGAAGCAGTGAAAAAGTTGAGGGTATTCCTACTGGGTATTAAGTTCAAAATAATAACCGATTGTGCGGCGTTCAAGATGACGATGGAGAAAAAGACCTTATCAAACATGGTAGCAGGATGGGCACTAGCTCTACAGGAATTTGATTATCAACTAGAACATCGAAGTAGCAAACAAATGAATCATGTGGACGCCTTAAGCAGAAACCCCTTGGTTATGTCCATTAAAATGTCGAACGATTTCGTGGAGCAGATAAAAACAGCACAAAGGAAAAACGAAAATTTAAAGTTGATAGCAATGCTGTTGGATCACGGACCCTACAACGATTTCACAACGAAGAATGGCAAAAACCACTCAAATGGCACCGAATTGTTATGTATTCCACAAAGAATGCAAGAGGAAATAATAAGGAAAGTACATGAAAATGGACATTTTGCCGCCAAAAAGATGGAGGAAATTATTTCAAAGGAATATTACATTCCGAATTTAAAGGAAAAAATCTACTCTTACGGGAGGAGTTGCATCCCCTGCATATTGGGAGCAAGAAAAGAAGGGAGGCAAGAAGGATACCTCAATCCCTTGGAAAAGGATGTTGTCCCGTTAGAGACCGATCACATGGATCATTTGGGACCATTGTCCAGAACTAAAAAGAGCTACTGCTATATTTTATGTATCATTGATGCTTTTTCAAAGTTTACATGGATCTATCCTGTCAAAACAACAAAAACTGAAATAGTGCTACAAAAACTAGAACAACAAAAAACTAATTTTGGAAACCCACAACGTATAATAACAGACAAGGGCACGGCCTTTACTTCCAACGCGTTTGAAGAATATTGCAAATCAGAAAATATTCAACATGTACTTATAACCACGGGCGTGCCTCGAGCGAATGGACAAGTGGAAAGGTTAAATAGAATTATAATCTCGGTATTAACGAAATTGGCAATTGAAGATCCATCCAAGTGGTATAAGTTCACCAATCAGCTGCAACGATGCATAAACTCGACGTATCAAGGAAGCATCGGGAGGTCGCCGTTCGAATTGTTAACGGGAGCGAGAATGAAGCAGTGTACGGATATCAAGCTAGCGCAAGTTGTAAACGAAGAAATAATAAACGCATTCGTAGAAAATCGCGAAACGTCGCGCGTGGAAGCTCGAAAAGCAATTCTTAAAATGCAACAAGAAAATTGCGAATCGTTCAATAAAAAACGTAAAGCGGCAATCAAATATGATATCGGAGACCTCGTCGCGATTAAACGGGTACAATTTGGTACTAATCTTAAAATTTTTCCCAAATTTTTAGGTCCGTACCAAGTAGTGAAAAGCTCAGGGAAAGACAGACATAAGTCTTTGACATAATACAGTTCATAAGGTTGGCAACCAAGAAGGTCCAAAAATCACAACCACGTGCGCTGAGTTTATGAAAGGCTGGCAGAGCTGGGATAACCAAAACGAAGAAGTAAGCGAAGAAGACGATGATGAAGTAAAAACAAGCACCGAAAGCGAAAATTTAAACTAACGTCGCAGACGAAAATTATCAACTGCAATAAAAATAAAACTTACGAAGCATAAAAATGTTAACAAAGACGAAAAATGACAAATAAAGACGAAGGAAGCGATAAAGATGAAGGATGCAGAAAAGGCGAAGTTGATTAAACTACTGAAGACGTTAATTACCAATTAAGACGAAAATCATCAGCTAGGATAAAAGAAAACCAACGACGAAAACAAAAATTATCAGCTACAATAAAATAAAACTAATGATGAAGATGTAAGCACCAGCCAAGATCGAACAAAATAAGACGAAATTTAATCCAAAATTAAGACTAAACTCACCAGCTACGACGAAAATTCAGAATTCATTATAACTAACGAAAAAAAGAATATACTCCAATCGATGGTTTCCGAGGTCGTTGAAACCTGTCAGGATGACCGAGTTTGTAGGATGTTAATAATTAACAATGAACTCCGATACTATAACTATCATACGACAACATTATTAACATACGACAACATGAACCGTACCGAGCCGAGAAAGATTACATCATACATTAAATTTTTGAACTGGAATAAAAATCTCTACTTTTAACCTTGTAACATTCTTTTCTTTACAGATCTATATGAATTTCTTTTACTATTTTAGATCTTGACATGATTTTTAAACAAATTATATCTAATTTATAAATAATGAAATAAATAACAAATTATATAGTTACAAAAAAGTTTTATTTAATATCTTTTTTTGTAAAAATACAGGTATTTCATAAAAGAGTCGAGAATGATGTATATTAAATTTTTGAACCGGAATATAAATCTCTTCTTTCAACTTTGCAACATTCTTTTCTTCACAGGTCTTTATGTATTTTTTAACATATTCCTTTACATTTGGCTCTGCAGTTTTATTACATCCAATTACTGCATGTAGGAAATCAATCAAACTGTAAAACTCGTCAGCTTCCTCTTTGTTAATGCTAAGATTCTGTCCTACTGTAGATTTTAATCCACTTTGTAAACATAATTTTGAATTTTTAATTGACTGCTTGGAAAATTTTTTATGAAATAGGTCATAAAATTTACACCATTCATGATATTTTAAAATAATTGGTTTCATTCCAATCCAATGAAAAACACTTGCAACTTCAAAAAAATCTGTGTCAAATCCGACAACTATTTTTAATGTGCGACTTCTGTTGAGAAAATATGTATAACTCAGCAACAAATTAATGCTAGGACCTTGCTCTTCCATTATTTTAATTACACTGAAGTTTAATATTAAATGTTATATCTCTTAGGAAGACATGATTGAGAAATATTATAATTTTCAAATATATGGTGAGAAGTATTTATTATATTTTTGTCATTTTCTATATGATTTTCTTTATTAAATTGTTTTAAAAAAGCGTTCATACTGTAACCGCAACATCTATACCACGTATAAACACAACAATATTGCCCACAAACATCTGAATAGAATGAATGAATTATTTGTATCATCAAATTTTCTAGTATTTGACAGAGCTCTTTATTTATTTTATCGTTGTACACAGTTCCAAAAGAGTAATTATCAAAATTATCATATATAAAATCCCTAGTTGGAAATTTATACTTGAGCTCTTTTACAAACTTTTTACAAGGTTCTTTAAAACCAACTATACAAATATCTTCCGCAAACAAGGTATTGTTATCATCACTACAAAATGTTACATCCAGAAGTGCACAAGACAGTGACATTTTGTCAAATATTCAAATTTACTTTTATGTATGCTATTTATAGGTTTGAGAATATATTTCGGTTTTTATCAATTTGTAAACTTGCATCAAATTCTCCATAAACAATAGCAGTCAGTGTAGGTGTAAGTGGTTTTGATAGCCTTGCCTCAATTCTAACTGTACCTTGATTTAGTAGACCTTGACACACTTCATTTCCTGATGCATCTGGAGTTAAATCAAAAGCTAGAATGAAAAACCCATTACTAAACATGGTTTTTGTTATCTGATGACCTATATCATTATGGTAAATTCCACTTCCTGAAAAAAGTGTACTGTATGCTCTTGTAAAAACATTATCAAGTGATATTGATGAACTATTCTGTGAAATGGTAAAAGTTTTTACCTCTACCCGTTTGTAATTGTATTTGGCATTAGTTTTTTCCAATACAGCATTATGTGCTAATAGCACACTAGGATTAATTGTTACATGTCTCATAAATAAAGTGGCTTCTAAAATTTTCAGTTGAGATTCATCAGTATCATCTGCAAAGAAGTAAAAATCTGGTTTTTGTAATGTTAGGACAACTCGAACATCGACATTGTTTATCAGAAGTGTAGGTTGGTTAAACATATCTAAATGTAGTTTCCCCATAAGTTCCACTACATTGCTATTTTGGTATAATTTTTGACGTTCTTTTGAACCACTATTATCTCTTTTTGCTATATTTGGCTTATCTAGCATCCATCCACCACACTCCAAATGCGTTGTAGCGGCATCCGTACCATAATTTAACAATGATTCAATATAAGCTCTGTAATGATAATTGCCATCTGATGGAGATATATTCTTTCCATTTAGTTGAACATTGCATTTAATTGTTTCATTTAATTGCAACATTGTTTTATTAATGAATGTAACATATTATTAACTACACTTGGTTGTTGTATAGGTGTTCCATCAGTTTTTTTATCTTGTACTTTTTATTTTGTACTTTTAATTTTAGATATATCGATGACAAGTCTCTATATGTATCACCGTGCCCTAGTGAAACAAATTCTATGACAGATGGATTATCTAAAGAAGCAATAGGGTTATAGGAAACTTCTTCAGATCGTAAAATACTTGACTGAATATTATATATATATATAATACTTGACAGATTTAAAAACCAGCTTTGCACTTTTTTCTTTTAATTTTAAAAATTCGCATAGGTACACTTAATTTGTTTAAATTTTTCTCTTTACATTTTATAAAAACGCATTTTTTCTTACTATTTCCATTCACGCCTATTACTTAAACCACATGTTAGATATTTTTGATTTCCTGTTTGTTTTCTTTTTATTCATATTTTTGTCAACATTCTTACATAACAATAAAATCTTATACGGTGATACTCGCAATTAATTAATGGTTTTTATTTCCTCTTCTTTAAATACTTCATAAAAAAAAGAAAATAAATGCATCTCAAAATTGCATTAATTTTGTTGATTCTTTATCTAAGAAGTAAAAAACCAGTTTGCAATATTTTTTAATTTTAAAGAAACGTATAGGTACATTATTTTTCACTTTACATTGTAGCATTTTTTTACATTGTAACACTAACATTGAAAAAGCATTTTTTTTTTCCTATTATTTTCCTGCATACCTATTACTTAAACCAAGTATACAATCTTTATAAACAACTGACGATCGCCGCCAGTCTGACTTACTTTTAAAATGACCTTGACATACTTCCTGTCTGGCCTTCCGGGTGGCCTTGACCTACTTCTGGGTGACCTTGACCTACTTTCGGTTGACCATGAACTACTGACCTGTCTGGCCCAAGTGCCTACCTATCTATTGACCTTATGACACACAACAAAAAACGAAAACCTATCAGACAATTACGAACAAGGACAAATAATTTACGTTAAGCATAATAAGCGTTTAGGATCCAAGTTATCAATAAGACACAAAAAATAAATAGTGAAAGAAAATCGAAAAACCACTGTCGTTACCCAAGCAGGTCGAATTGTCCACAAATCGAATATTAAATCATACAGCATCCGATTAATTTACTTAGTTACCAAATCTTTTCCTTTCTTTTAAATCTATTCTATTTATTTAACTAAATTCTTTTAAATAACATTTAAATTTCAACTTTTATTCCAACTTTTATTAACAAAATTCTTCTTTTTACTTTACAAAACAAAACTTCTACCATACTATTCATTTCTTTTAAATTTTTATTGCATGAAGTATTGGGAGAGGTGCAGATTTTGGACTATACTGGATCACATATAGTAGCTATAAATATAGGAAGGGCAAAAATCCAGGAGGGAAATTTCCGACTCATCCATATCAGTGATCTGGGTACTCTACAAAATGCTTTAGAGGAAATCAGCAACGTTCTGGAAGAAAATATAACTAGGGAGCACCCGCTGTATCATTATCTTCATCACGAAACAATGCAAGTTCAAAATCTTCTAGATGAATTCAAGACTCCCAGGAAGAAAAGAGCAATCAATTATCTTGGTTCAACATGGAAATGGGTAGCGGGTACAACAGACCAGGAGGATTTTTTAATGATAAAAAGAAAAATAAATAATTTACTAAATAATAGCAATAGACATGTTGTATAAATAATGTTTATAATGATAGAATTAACAATATTACTCAGATAGCTAATGACATACTAAAAAATATTAGATTAGATCAGAAATTTAATAATCAGTCTGCTTTCAAATTACAGTATAAATTAAAACTTCTCAAAGAAGAAGTCATAAATATCAATTATGCGGCTCATTGGGCCAAAGTAGGTGTAGTTAACTCAGTACTACTTTCCAAATCAGAAATAGAAACTCTTACCGAAATTTTAGATAAGGAAAATTTTCCATATTCCCACGCTGAAGATGCTTTAGATTTTGCTAACGTGAAAATAATCTCTAATGGTACTTGTTTGTTCTATCTTCTCGATATACCTCTCACTGATAATTATATTTACGAAAATTTGCTGCTTAAACCAACCAAAAAAGAAAATATTGTAATAAATTTCGAATTTAATAATATATTGTTAAATGATGATATTCCTAATAATAAAAAATTGTATGGTATTAATAAAATTTGTAAAAAACTGAATAATGTGTTTATATGTAAAAAAGAAAATATTATAAATTTTAAAACCTCTACTTGCATCTTTAATCTACTGAAAGGAAAGAATTCTACCTGCAATGTAACAAATAATCATCACATCCAGACAGTTGAGGAAATAGCCGAAGGAATATTGTTACTTAACCAGTTTGACAATGTTATCGTAGTCGATAATGAACTACGTAATCTTTCTGGAACGTATGTCATAAAATTTCATAACGCAAGTATTAATATTTTGGGTAAAACTTACGTCTCAAAAGAAGTTTCATCAGTTAACGTATTACCAGCAATTCTCCAGCCTCAATTTACAAAAAACGAGCTACAAGAACACCTATCTCTAGAATTCCTGAAGGACATACATCTGAATAATACAAATGAAATACACTTATTAAAAGAAGAGAAAGAAACCAATAGAATTTTCAATATCATCACCTTAGTACCCACAACTTTCATCATGTCATCCTTAGCAATAACAGTAATTATATTAACGTGCAAAAGAACAAATAAAATAGTAATCAATCATCGCAGTCAACCCAAATCAGGAGAACAACAACAAGAATGTAAAAAACAAATTGTACCAGTAACAGAAAAAGCATCAGATGAAATCTCAACGCAACCCAAGAATTCATCAAGAGTACCAATGAAAGGAAATCCACAACAATTACCATCTTCTAAGCTTGATCAAGTGAGGACACTCGATTTTAGAGGGTGGAGGAGTTAACACACGCAATGCAATTTTCTAAAAAAAATAATTATAAGGATCATATTTCATTTTAATATTTCACAATTTTTTACCAAAAAAATTATGATCAGCAATAATCAGCAGTTTTATATTGGGAAATAAAGTTTATTTGCGTTCCCACGAAATGAGGTGTCACGTGGCAACAGCAGGTAGAGCTAATTAATAAAAACATTATAATTGTAACTTTTATACTTACTTTAAGTTGAAGACTCAATAAAGATAGACGTAAAAATATTTAAAGTTTTTTATTAAAAATAAATTTTTACAGTTATTTTGAAATTAAATAAATTCTTAATTTAATTAAAATTTTTTTTTATTTAATAAATCCACTATTGAGAGAGTTAAAATTTAACTTTAACTGTAAAATTTAACACTTATAATACAGTGAGATGTACGAGGTTTACCACAACATGATGGTCCCGCTACCATCGTTGTAAATGAATGAAATAGCATAGTTGTATTAGTTAAACATAGCACTGTTAACCTATATTTATATGAAAAGCTCTTTTGTCGAAGTGAATATAAATGTAAATTTATTTATTCTAATGAGTATTCTTGCACAAACCGTCGACATGGTTAAACGAGTTGACCTACAATTTTTACAAGGAAATGAAAAGCAATATTTCCTAAAAGAATTAGCCATACTTGAAAAAGGAAGTTTAATTCCAACTGTCTATCACTTCAAAGCACCGTACCCCTCAGAGGAACTTAGTCCGGATATGAAATATAATAACCAGTATTGCGAAAATAAAATAAATGGACTTAAATGGAATAACGGTCTAGTTGAATATTTAGATGTAAAATGTATATTAAAACACTATTTAGAGTCAGCTGAAAAAATTTATGTTAAAGGAGAACAAAAAAAAACTATTCCTTCAAAAGTACATTGACAGTGATAAAATAGAAGATTTAAGCAGAAACTTGCCGTCATTACAAAAGATTGATAATTTTAAATCAAATTGTCCTATACACTTATTAAACAACAATTTCAGATGTGCTGTTAAAAATTGTTATAATGTATATATGTATCTTTTAAAAGAAAAAATGTTAGATTAAGACAGCACAGATTTCTATAAAATTGTAAAATATTTTTAAATAAAAAATTATTTCAAACATATAAATAAATTTGTTTTATTTTTTTTAACACAACATAAGAATTCATCTTTTTTTGGTCTACATTCTTACATATCAATAAAATCTAAAAATACTAATAATTTTTTCTTTCCTCTTCTTTAAATATTTCATCAGAACAAAAAAGACAAGAAAAAAATTCATCTCAAAATATGAATTTGGTCAAGGTTGATTCAGATTTAAAAACCAGCTTTGCACTTTTTTCTTTTAATTTTAAAAATTCGCATAGGTACACTTAATTTGTTTAAATTTTTCTCTTTACATTTTATAAAAACGCATTTTTTCTTACTATATCCATTTACGCCTATTACTTAAACCACATGTTAGATATTTTTGATTTTCTGTTTGTTTTCTTTTTATTCATATTTTTGTCAACATTCTTACATAACAATAAAATCTTATACGGTGATACTCGCAATTAATTAATGGTTTTTATTTCCTCTTCTTTAAATATTTCATAAAAAATAGAAAAAACAAGAAAAAAGAAAAAAAATGCATCTCAAAATTGCATTAATTTTGTTGATTCTTTATCTAAGATGTAAAAAACCAGTTTGCACTTTTTTTTAATTTTAAAGAAACGTACATTTTTTTTCTCTTTACGTTGTATGAAAAAGCATTTTTTTTCCTATTATTTTCCTGCATACCTATTACTTAAACCAAGTATACAATCTTTATAAACAACTGACGATCGCCGCCAGTCTGGCTTACTTTAAAAATGATCTTGACATACTTCCTGTCTGGCCTTCCGGGTGGCCTTGACCTACTTCTGAGTGACCTTGACCTACTTCCGGGTGACCTTGACCTACTGACCTGTCTGGCCCAAGTGCCTACCTATCTACTGACCTTATGACACACAACAAAAAACGAAAACCTATCAGACAATACGAACAAGGACAAATAATTTACGTTAAGCATAATAAGCGTTTAGGATCCAAGTTATCAATAAGATACATAAAAGAAATAGTGAAAGAAAATCGAAAAACCACTGTCGTTACCCAAGCAGGTCGAATTGTCCACAAATCGAATATTAAATCATAAAGTATCCGATTAATTTACTTAGTTACCAAATCTTTTCCTTTCTTTTAAATCTATTCTATTTATTTAACTAAATTCTTTTAAATAACATTTAAATTTCAACTTTTATTCCAACTTTTATTAACAAAATTCTTCTTTTTACTTTACAAAACAAAACTTCTACCATACTATTCATTTCTTTTAGATTTTTATTGCATGAAGTATTGGGAGAGGTGCAGATTTTGGAATATACTGGATATACATATAGTAGCTATAAATATAGGAAGGGCAAAAATCCAGGAGAGAAATTTCCGACTCATCCATATCAGTGATCTGGGTATTCTACAAAATGCTTTAGAGGAAATCAACAACGTTCTGGAAGAAAATATAACTAGGGAGCACCCGCTGTATCATTATCTTCATCACGAAACAATGCAAGTTCAAAATCTTCTAGATGAATTCAAGACTCCCAGGAAGAAAAGAGCAATCAATTATCTTGGTTCAACATGGAAATGGGTAGCGGGTACACCAGACCACGAGGATTTTTTAATGATAAAAAGAAAAATAAATAACTTACTTAATAATAACAATAGACACGTTGTAATAAATAATGTTTATAATGATAGGATTAACAATATTACTCAGATAGCTAATGACATACTAAAAAATATTAGATTAGATCAGAAATTTAATAATCAGTCTGCTTTCAAATTACAGTATAAATTAAAACTTCTCAAAGAAGAAGTCATAAATATCAATTATGCGGCTCATTGGGCCAAAGTAGGTGTAGTTAACTCAGTACTACTTTCCAAATCAGAAATAGAAACTCTTACCGAAATTTTAGATAAGGAAAATTTTCCATATTCCCACGCTGAAGATGCTTTAGATTTTGCTAACGTGAAAATAATCTCTAATGGTACTTGTTTGTTCTATCTTCTCGATATACCTCTCACTGATAATTATATTTACGAAAATTTGCTGCTTAAACCAACCAAAAAAGAAAATATTGTAATAAATTTCGAATTTAATAATATATTGTTAAATGATGATATTCCTAATAATAAAAAATTGTATGGTATTAATAAAATTTGTAAAAAACTGAATAATGTGTTTATATGTAAAAAAGAAAATATTATAAATTTTAAAACCTCTACTTGCATCTTTAATCTACTGAAAGGAAAGAATTCTACCTGCAATGTAACAAATAATCATCACATCCAGACAGTTGAGGAAATAGCCGAAGGAATATTGTTACTTAACCAGTTTGACAATGTTATCGTAGTCGATAATGAACTACGTAATCTTTCTGGAACGTATGTCATAAAATTTCATAACGCAAGTATTAATATTTTGGGTAAAACTTACGTCTCAAAAGAAGTTTCATCAGTTAACGTATTACCAGCAATTCTCCAGCCTCAATTTACAAAAAACGAGCTACAAGAACACCTATCTCTAGAATTCCTGAAGGACATACATCTGAATAATACAAATGAAATACACTTATTAAAAGAAGAGAAAGAAACCAATAGAATTTTCAATATCATCACCTTAGTACCCACAACTTTCATCATGTCATCCTTAGCAATAACAGTAATTATATTAACGTGCAAAAGAACAAATAAAATAGTAATCAATCATCGCAGTCAACCCAAATCAGGAGAACAACAACAAGAATGTAAAAAACAAATTGTACCAGTAACAGAAAAAGCATCAGATGAAATCTCAACGCAACCCAAGAATTCATCAAGAGTACCAATGAAAGGAAATCCACAACAATTACCATCTTCTAAGCTTGATCAAGTGAGGACACTCGATTTTAGAGGGTGGAGGAGTTAACACACGCAATGCAATTTTCTAAAAAAAATAATTATAAGGATCATATTTCATTTTAATATTTCACAATTTTTTACCAAAAAAATTATGATCAGCAATAATCAGCAGTTTTATATTGGGAAATAAAGTTTATTTGCGTTCCCACGAAATGAGGTGTCACGTGGCAACAGCAGGTAGAGCTAATTAATAAAAACATTATAATTGTAACTTTTATACTTACTTTAAGTTGAAGACTCAATAAAGATAGACGTAAAAATATTTAAAGTTTTTTATTAAAAATAAATTTTTACAGTTATTTTGAAATTAAATAAATTCTTAATTTAATTAAAATTTTTTTTTATTTAATAAATCCACTATTGAGAGAGTTAAAATTTAACTTTAACTGTAAAATTTAACACTTATAATACAGTGAGATGTACGAGGTTTACCACAACATGATGGTCCCGCTACCATCGTTGTAAATGAATGAAATAGCATAGTTGTATTAGTTAAACATAGCACTGTTAACCTATATTTATATGAAAAGCTCTTTTGTCGAAGTGAATATAAATGTAAATTTATTTATTCTAATGAGTATTCTTGCACAAACCGTCGACATGGTTAAACGAGTTGACCTACAATTTTTACAAGGAAATGAAAAGCAATATTTCCTAAAAGAATTAGCCATACTTGAAAAAGGAAGTTTAATTCCAACTGTCTATCACTTCAAAGCACCGTACCCCTCAGAGGAACTTAGTCCGGATATGAAATATAATAACCAGTATTGCGAAAATAAAATAAATGGACTTAAATGGAATAACGGTCTAGTTGAATATTTAGATGTAAAATGTATATTAAAACACTATTTAGAGTCAGCTGAAAAAATTTATGTTAAAGGAGAACAAAAAAAAACTATTCCTTCAAAAGTACATTGACAGTGATAAAATAGAAGATTTAAGCAGAAACTTGCCGTCATTACAAAAGATTGATAATTTTAAATCAAATTGTCCTATACACTTATTAAACAACAATTTCAGATGTGCTGTTAAAAATTGTTATAATGTATATATGTATCTTTTAAAAGAAAAAATGTTAGATTAAGACAGCACAGATTTCTATAAAATTGTAAAATATTTTTAAATAAAAAATTATTTCAAACATATAAATAAATTTGTTTTATTTTTTTTAACACAACATAAGAATTCATCTTTTTTTGGTCTACATTCTTACATATCAATAAAATCTAAAAATACTAATAATTTTTTCTTTCCTCTTCTTTAAATATTTCATCAGAACAAAAAAGACAAGAAAAAAATTCATCTCAAAATATGAATTTGGTCAAGGTTGATTCAGATTTAAAAACCAGCTTTGCACTTTTTTCTTTTAATTTTAAAAATTCGCATAGGTACACTTAATTTGTTTAAATTTTTCTCTTTACATTTTATAAAAACGCATTTTTTCTTACTATATCCATTTACGCCTATTACTTAAACCACATGTTAGATATTTTTGATTTTCTGTTTGTTTTCTTTTTATTCATATTTTTGTCAACATTCTTACATAACAATAAAATCTTATACGGTGATACTCGCAATTAATTAATGGTTTTTATTTCCTCTTCTTTAAATATTTCATAAAAAATAGAAAAAACAAGAAAAAAGAAAAAAAATGCATCTCAAAATTGCATTAATTTTGTTGATTCTTTATCTAAGATGTAAAAAACCAGTTTGCACTTTTTTTTAATTTTAAAGAAACGTACATTTTTTTTCTCTTTACGTTGTATGAAAAAGCATTTTTTTTCCTATTATTTTCCTGCATACCTATTACTTAAACCAAGTATACAATCTTTATAAACAACTGACGATCGCCGCCAGTCTGGCTTACTTTAAAAATGATCTTGACATACTTCCTGTCTGGCCTTCCGGGTGGCCTTGACCTACTTCTGAGTGACCTTGACCTACTTCCGGGTGACCTTGACCTACTGACCTGTCTGGCCCAAGTGCCTACCTATCTACTGACCTTATGACACACAACAAAAAACGAAAACCTATCAGACAATACGAACAAGGACAAATAATTTACGTTAAGCATAATAAGCGTTTAGGATCCAAGTTATCAATAAGATACATAAAAGAAATAGTGAAAGAAAATCGAAAAACCACTGTCGTTACCCAAGCAGGTCGAATTGTCCACAAATCGAATATTAAATCATAAAGTATCCGATTAATTTACTTAGTTACCAAATCTTTTCCTTTCTTTTAAATCTATTCTATTTATTTAACTAAATTCTTTTAAATAACATTTAAATTTCAACTTTTATTCCAACTTTTATTAACAAAATTCTTCTTTTTACTTTACAAAACAAAACTTCTACCATACTATTCATTTCTTTTAGATTTTTATTGCATGAAGTATTGGGAGAGGTGCAGATTTTGGAATATACTGGATATACATATAGTAGCTATAAATATAGGAAGGGCAAAAATCCAGGAGAGAAATTTCCGACTCATCCATATCAGTGATCTGGGTATTCTACAAAATGCTTTAGAGGAAATCAACAACGTTCTGGAAGAAAATATAACTAGGGAGCACCCGCTGTATCATTATCTTCATCACGAAACAATGCAAGTTCAAAATCTTCTAGATGAATTCAAGACTCCCAGGAAGAAAAGAGCAATCAATTATCTTGGTTCAACATGGAAATGGGTAGCGGGTACACCAGACCACGAGGATTTTTTAATGATAAAAAGAAAAATAAATAACTTACTTAATAATAACAATAGACACGTTGTAATAAATAATGTTTATAATGATAGGATTAACAATATTACTCAGATAGCTAATGACATACTAAAAAATATTAGATTAGATCAGAAATTTAATAATCAGTCTGCTTTCAAATTACAGTATAAATTAAAACTTCTCAAAGAAGAAGTCATAAATATCAATTATGCGGCTCATTGGGCCAAAGTAGGTGTAGTTAACTCAGTACTACTTTCCAAATCAGAAATAGAAACTCTTACCGAAATTTTAGATAAGGAAAATTTTCCATATTCCCACGCTGAAGATGCTTTAGATTTTGCTAACGTGAAAATAATCTCTAATGGTACTTGTTTGTTCTATCTTCTCGATATACCTCTCACTGATAATTATATTTACGAAAATTTGCTGCTTAAACCAACCAAAAAAGAAAATATTGTAATAAATTTCGAATTTAATAATATATTGTTAAATGATGATATTCCTAATAATAAAAAATTGTATGGTATTAATAAAATTTGTAAAAAACTGAATAATGTGTTTATATGTAAAAAAGAAAATATTATAAATTTTAAAACCTCTACTTGCATCTTTAATCTACTGAAAGGAAAGAATTCTACCTGCAATGTAACAAATAATCATCACATCCAGACAGTTGAGGAAATAGCCGAAGGAATATTGTTACTTAACCAGTTTGACAATGTTATCGTAGTCGATAATGAACTACGTAATCTTTCTGGAACGTATGTCATAAAATTTCATAACGCAAGTATTAATATTTTGGGTAAAACTTACGTCTCAAAAGAAGTTTCATCAGTTAACGTATTACCAGCAATTCTCCAGCCTCAATTTACAAAAAACGAGCTACAAGAACACCTATCTCTAGAATTCCTGAAGGACATACATCTGAATAATACAAATGAAATACACTTATTAAAAGAAGAGAAAGAAACCAATAGAATTTTCAATATCATCACCTTAGTACCCACAACTTTCATCATGTCATCCTTAGCAATAACAGTAATTATATTAACGTGCAAAAGAACAAATAAAATAGTAATCAATCATCGCAGTCAACCCAAATCAGGCGAACAAGAACAAGAATGTAAAAAACAAATTGTACCAGTAACAGAAAAAGCATCAGATGAAATCTCAACGCAACCCAAGAATTCACCAAGAGTACCAATGAAAAGAAATCCACAACAATTACCATCTTCTAAGCTTGATCAAGTGAGGACACTCGATTTTAGAGGGTGGAGGAGCTAACACACGCAATACAATTTTCTAAAAAAATATTTATAAGAATCATATTTCATTTTAATATTTCACAATTTTTTACCAAAAAAATTATGATCAGCAATAATCAGCAATTTTATATTGGGAAATAAAGTTTATTTGCGTTCCCACGAAATGAGGTGTCACGTGGCAACAGCAGGTAGAGCTAATTAATAAAAACATTATAATTGTAACTTTTATACTTACTTTAAGTTGAAGACTCAATAAAGATAGACGTAAAATTATTTAAAGTTTTTTATTAAAAATAAATTTTTACAGTTATTTTGAAATTAAATAAATTCTTAATTTAATTAAAATTTTTTTTTATTTAATAAATCCATTATTGAGAGAGTGAAAATTTAACTTATACAGTCAGATGTACGGCAAGCAAAAACAGGAGATATATTATATATATATTACATTTGGAAAGTCGACAAGAACAAATTGTACAGGAAAAAAAGTTAAATGAAGAATCTCTAGGAGAAATTAAACAACATGAAGCTAACCTATGTATATTTCAATAACGATGCGATTTATGTTTATATGAGGAAAATCTTTTCTTTTGTCAAAAATGTAAATTTCGCACTACAATTAAAAACAAAAATGTAATGAGCGATTTCTTAGCTTATATTTTAACACAAAGAAAAATATTAAAAACTATAATCGTAGTAGCACATAACGGTCAAACGTACGATCACCAATTCATATTGAACCATATTTTGGAAAATACGTCGTTGAAGCCAGAACTCATAATGCGGGGTACAAAAATAATTTTGATGATATTAGAAAATATTTAGTTTTTAGGTTCATTAAATTATTTTCCAATGGCGTTATCATAATTGCCAAAAGCCTTTGATTTACCACCAGTATTAAAAAAGGGATATTTTCCGCATTATTTTAATACAACTGAAAATGAAAATTATATTGGACCCCTCCCGCCTTTTGAATAACCAAATACAAAAGGATGTCACTATTCACGAATTAAGGAAAAACTATAGATGGCTAGGAAAAAAGAAAGGTCCAGATAGAAAAAATTAATTTACTGTAACCTATATGTATGAAAAAATAATTGCAAAATAAAAAACAATACAAGTTTTGCTTCGATTTCTGTAAATACTAATTAAAGGATGCTAAAAAAAAATAAATAAATAAAAAAAAATTGGTTTTTCTTTTTATATAAAATATTTAATTACAGCTCTATACATTTAATTACAGAAATATACATATTTAATTACAGAAATATACATGGGTTAGCTTCATGTTGTTTAATTTCTCCTATATATTCTTCATTTAACTTTTTTTCCTGTACAATTTGTTCATGTTGACTTTCCAAATCGTAAAATATATATAACATATCTCCTGTTTTTGCTTGCCGTACATCTGACTGTATATAACATAGATACTCTAGGTCACGTGTGTTTTACAAATTTTACAAAAATATTCTCCACAAAAATGTCTTCTACTTCGTAAATGTGTTTTTAAACAGTCGGTACACCTTATCACCGTATCGCAAACAGTTTTTTTTGAAGATCCCGAAGCTTTGTGATTAGTGAGGCATTGTTGCCCACTAAAATAACGATTACAACCCTCACATAATGTATTTTTTTGATCTTTTGGACATGCCGGAGATTGTTGACACTGTGGGCATGTACCAAAGCATCTGTGATTGTTTTTGGTGTTGTACGATATGTGACATATTTCACAATAATATGAAGAACAGAATGCAGCTGTTAATGATGTCACAACGTTGTAATGACCTTCATGATATAGGAGGTTCAGTCTTTTGCCATCATCACTTCCTTCAAATAACACATCTCTAACTGTAGTTCCATATTGGTAAACGACAATTTTATAATTTTTTAAACATCGCTGAAACTGTTGAAACTCTGGTATCCCACACCCGTTTTCTGGTATATCTACTCCAGCGTTGTTGATGAGATCTGTGGTCATTTTTGATTGTAATTTACCGGTGTTTTTCTTGATCTTAGTGTATTCTGGTCACTAAGCACAGGTCATCATTGTTTCTAATTGTGATGACGCCTTTACGTTTTGCCCATTCCTCCGTAAAGGAATTATAATTCCTACTACGTTTCGCACGACCTTTATGTTATCGCACAGTAGTTATCTCCACGCAAAAAGTATCAGTACTCAATACTGTAAATTATAATATACCTAAATTACTAAAAATATATATTTATGTTTAATATACTTACCTTCGGAATAACTTTGGAAAATTTTACTTATCATATCCCAAATATCCTCAAATTTAATTTCAACAGCGTCTCTGAAATTTATCCAACCAGGAATCCGCTCTTCAAAACTGTTTTCACAAAATGTTATACCCACTTCATCTGTGGGTAAAATGTGTTTGGTGCCATATGTTATTACTTCATTTATAGCCTCCTTTATCCAGGCTATTGGCTCTGCATTCTCTGGCACCTGTTTTAGTTGAAACTACATTTTGCTTCCTCTTACATTAAATCTTTTAATGTTGGTGCTTAATAATATTGTAGTGGTTGTTCAATTCCCCCGAGGAAATCGAAGCGCCGGCTATACTTTTATATTTTTGAAGTAATATTTTCTTAGACATTCTTTACTTCTTTTAGTTTAATAGTTAGTCAACATATTGTTATTGGAAATGGGTTTATTCTGAATATATATTCACAGGTAAAGCACAAAATTTGGAGTTGGAATACCATAGTAGTTTTGCAACAATGTAATTTAAAAAATTAATAATGAATTTTAAATGTTTAATTAATTTATAATTAATTTCAAATAAAAACATTCCATTTTATTTTTAAAAGTCACGATTCCCATTAATTAATTTTAATTGTATGCACATTCCACTTTCTAAAAAATTGCGATTTTTATACTATTTAATTTCAATATTAATTTCAATTAAAGGTAGCTAATTGACAATAGAATGTAGGTTGTGACGAATGATTTATTAATTTTAAATGTCAACACATTCCATTTTTAAAACCACGATTTCAATAGAAAGTAGTTAACATAATATATTCAATACTTTCATTTTATAATGTTCTAACTTGTATGTACAATAACTAAAAATTTATTTCACATTATACAAAGTAACTAGCAGAAAATTTAGCAATAGCTGAATTTTGTCCCGATAACAATATACAAGTAAATTGAAAAGTATTGAAAAGTAATGTATAATTTTGATATAAAGTATTGTTACTGACATTGATAGTAATTTATTTTAAAGTGTTGTCAAGTTCGGGTTATTTAAATCGTGCCCTTTTACTTTTGATTTTAATTTTGAATAAATTTTAGTTTTTGTTAATTTTAATTTTTGCTTTAAATTCTATTATGCATACTTAATTACTTAATTTACATACTTTAATTTATCTTAAGTCAGATTTTGATCTTGGTTAATTTCGAAATTGATTTTTAGTCTAATTTTTATTTTAATTACAATTTTAACTCTGATTTCATCTTAATTTTGTTTTGATTTCAATTTTAAACTAGATTTCAATTTTAATTTTAATATTACTATTTATTATTTTAACTTTTCTTTTATAACTATTACTTTTTTTCCATCAAAATTACCAGTTTTAATGTTAATTTCTGTAACATACGCGGGTTGCAAACGAATTTTCATGCCGTCGATTGCCATCTTAGTTCAATTAAACCAGCAGTCTTAGCCTTTTGTGAAACACAAGTCAGTAACCACAATGATAACTTTAATGTTACGGGCTACTCACTTATTTCACACTTCGTACCGAAAAGAGGTATCGCCGTCTATATAAAAAATGACATCGCTTTCAACACACTTCCAAAATATAAATGTTCTAATCCAACATTTCATTATATTTGGGTCAAAATTCTCGTTGAAAAGCATGTCATACATTCCTGTTTCCTATACAGATCACCCAACTCAAATGAATAAGAAAATGCTATGGAAATTGAAAATCTATCGAACCAGATCAATGAAATTTTGGACGCATCTCCAGAAACTGAAATTGTTCTGGCGGGGGATTTCAACATTCATAACAGGGACTGGCTTCATTTTTCTAGCAACATTTCCCCGAATCAAAACTCAATTGGGAAACAAGTTGAACTATTCTCCACACTCTTCCACCTTTCTCAACTTGTCCAAAATCCCACTAGGATCCCGGACCGTGCTGATCTTGAAGGTCTCTTGAAGGGCTGATATACACCTCTTGGATCTGTTTCTCACCACACACCCTGAAAAATATGTGGTTTCAGTTGGTTGCCCCATGGGTAATTTCGACCATTTTTTGGTTAACACTAGTTTCCGGGTAAGCCCAATCTCCAACCAAAGGTCCCCTCCCAAAAAATTAGTTTGGCGTTACAGCCATGCTGACTGGGAGGGCCTTAACAACTTTTTTAGAGCCTTTGATTGGTCATTGTGCTTCCGCAACAGAAATGTTAACTTTGCTGCAAATGCGATTAGTGAAACTATTTTGCTTGGAATGAGGTTATTCATCCCTCATTTCATGAAATCTGTTAAGAGGAGTCCCAAATCTTGGTTTAATCGTATTTGCAAAGAAGCCATTTTTAAAAAACATGAGGCTTTTAAATTGTACCAAAACAATAGGTCGGGGGCTCACAGGGCCAGCTATATAGCGGTGAGAAACAGATGCACGAGAGTTATCAACAAGCAAAAATTCTTGTTCAAGCAAAAGTTGAAACGGAAAATAATCCACATGCCTAAGAATAGCAAACCTTTTTGGTCATTTCCCAAAATTCTAAAGGAAGACGTTAGAGGGTCTTCCTTTCCACTACTTATTGATAAAAATAACAGAACTGTATCAGATTCTAAAGAGAAGGCAAACTTATTTTGCAAGCAGTTCGCCTACAATTCGAGCCTGTCACAGTCAGCTCAGATGCCACCTTCTGTTCCAGGAACTGGCTGCTCCTTCGGTAAAATTTACTTTAGGACGCGGGCAGTGATGAAAATCTTAAAGAATCTTGATACAAATAAGTCAGCCGGTGCAGATGGTATAACCACCATGGTGCTTAAAAATACCTACTCCAGTATTTCAAAACCTCTCCGCAACCTTTTCTACCTCTCCTTCACTTCGGGTATTCATCCTACCCAATGGAAGGTTGCACAAGTTTTCCCAATTCCCAAAAAAGGTAATACAAGCGATCCCTCCAACTACCGCCCTATTGCTATAACTTCGGTCCTCTCCAAGGTAATGGAGAAAATAGTGAACCAAAAGCTTCTGAAATACCTGAATCACAAAGGTTTGCTTAATGATCGTCAATACGGGTTCAGAGCCCGTCGTTTAAGCGGTGATCTCATGACTTACCTTTGTGATAAGGTAAACATCAACCTTCACCATTCTGTTGAGTCTGATGTTGTGGCTCTTGATATTTCTAAGGCTTTCGAGCGAGTTTGGTACGATGCTCTATTGTTAAAGTGCAAAGCATTAGGTCTAGGTAGGGTCCTATTCGATTGGAGATTTCCTTTCGAATCGCACGATTCGTGTGTTGGTCGATGGATATTCATCTGACAAATTCAAAATAAATGCTGGTGTCCCCCAGGGATCAGTTTTATCCCCAACTCTGTTCTTAATATTTGTCAATGACCTACTCTCATTAACCTCCAATCCGATCCATAGTTTCGCAGATAACAGCACTCTTGTAGCTTCCCATGAATATCATAGACGCTGTAACATTAATCACCAGATTAATACAACAGCAAAAAATTTCACTATCAGTGAGCTAAATAACGATTTAGTCAAAAAAGTCAATAGAATTGAGTTCAACACCAAAAAAACACAATGCTGTCTGATCTCGCGGAAAATAGCCACTACCGTTCCTAACCTACTATTTCAGGGAGAAGTCTGCAGCATTCAACGGATTTAAACATGCTGGGCGTCGGGTTAAACCAGAAATTGACTTGGTCAAATCACATTTTTGGTATAGCTTAGGATGCAGCTAAATGTTTGGGTTTTTTGTATCGCTGGAAAATTTACTTTTCCGCATCTGATCTTCTCAATATCTATAAAACGTACATTAGGTCAAAAATGGAGTATAATGCACACATTTGGACTGCAGGGCCTCAAACAGCCCTATTTAGATAATTAGATAATGATATATAGATAATGAGATATTTAGATAATGTGCAAAACAGAGCTATTCGTTTGATTAACGACCTCAGTGTAACTTCTATGCTCACTTCACTCAGCCATCGTCGCACAGTTGGGTCACTGACCTTGTTTTATAGGTATCTCGTAGGGATTAACACTTGTTCTAAAGAAATTAAACAATTAATGCCTCCACTCAAAGTTTTCCAACGGGAAGCAAGGAGGGCAACATCCCTACCATGTTGAGTTATCAAGATGGCGAAATACAGCTTATGGAAATTCGTTTGTCATGCGCACGTCCCGTTTGTGGAACCATACACCATCACATGTGTTCCCTAAGGTTGGTAATTTATATGTGTACGATTTACTTAAGTTTAAGAAGAACATTAACATCTTTCTTCAAAATGCCCCTCCAAATTTTCCTACCTATCCATCATAATCCAGATTTCCCAGTGCCAATTTCCCCAATTATCCTTCCCACATCCCTATCCCCAAAACCAAACTGTACATTCGTATTAAAGGTTCCATCCTAAAGTTTGGTTTTAAAAGGGGGGTGGTTTTGGTTGGTTAAAGTCCAACACTACCTTGAGGAAGCACGTGCAGTTCCTCTTGGTGACTTTCGAGTTTTCCACCAACCCTCGTAAAAAAAAAAAAAAAAAACTATTTTTAATTGTTTTTTTTTTTTTTTTTTGTGTATATTATGATTATTTAAAAAAAAAAAAGCAATTAAAAATTGTTTTTTTTTGTAAATAATCAAATATAAACAAAAAAAAAAAGGAAAAAAGAAATAAATAAATAAATTATTATAATAATAAAATTCATAACTTAATTGCACTTGTTTTTTGTTTTTTTTGGTTCAAACAAAAACTTGCAAAATAAAAAATATATACATTTTAATAAAAAATATATTAATTTTACATATATATTTATATTGAACACAACAACAAAAAGTTTAAGAAGTTTAAGAATCTAAAAATTAAAGAAAAAATTTTACTTAAACTTAAATTTTATAAAATAAAACTATCCTAAAAGTTTAATATTGATTTTATTTTCATTTTATTTCACTTTAAAGTAATTCACTAACTTTAGTAAAGAGAAAAAAAGTAAAAAAAAAAAATACGCTAATAATTAAAAACAACATACATACTGAATATCAAAGAGTGGCAGCCATTTTCCGGTGATTTTGATTTCGACAACGTTGGACCATCAACATACACTAATATTTTGAAATTAACTTAATTTAATTATAACATTTATCTTATTTATTTTATCTTATTTATTTTATAACTTAAATCAAATAGATACCTAACTTAAGATTATTATTATTATTTTTTTTTAACTAATAATTAGAAAAAAGGAAAAACACTGTTTATATAATATTGATCTCTAATTTTGTTTACATTATATTTTTATTTCAATTAATTTTTGACTAATTTTTTTTTTTTTTTATGTAATTTAAATTTAATTAATTAAACTTTGGGCTATTCTTTTTAACCTAATGAAACTTAAAATTTTGATGGTATAATTTATATTTTGAAACTTTGAAATTTTTATTTTTGTTTAAATTTTGTAAATTAATTTTAATTTTGTTTACTTAATTAATTGTCAAAACTAGTATTAAACAATGCACGCTAACTAATCATACTTTTCTATCCCATACCTTTCTTTAGCAGCATATTTTTTATTTTCTTTTTCATTCTACTCTTATTCATATTAATTAATGCTGTTAATTTTTTTTTCTGTAATTTTTATTTATATATACTTCCAATATTAGATGTAGGATAAAGAAAACATAATGTTTTGAAAAGGTTTGTGTCTGTGCTAATTTAGTGGTGAATTTTGCAGGCAATCTCTGGGTACAATAAGGTACTAAAAACTGTTGTATTCGAATTTTCGTCTGTAATGTTTGCCGCTTGCACTATTTTGGTGCTTGCACTATTATCTCTTATCCCTATTATTTTTTTTTTTTTCTTCACTATTTTCGTTATGTCTTATAATTACTGTATGTTCAATGTGTGATTTATGTTTTATGTTTTCTAATATTTTTTTTAAATAATCAAATTTGAAATTAAATCTTTTCAAATTTAAATTTTTCAAATCTCTTTCCCGCAAGTTGTAATTAATGGGAACAAATTTTTTATTACAATTTTGTAATATGAGAGGCTTAGCATGCCATTTCCAATCAGTTGAAGCCCATCTTCACTCCGAAAGATCAGCTATACTTGCCTTAAGTGAGACTCAAGTTGTAGGTGATGATACTAATTATAATATCAACGGCTATACACTTATTTCGCATTTTATACCTCACCGAGGAGTCGCTTTATATATACGTTCTAATGTAACTTTTAACACCCTTCATGATCTTAAAAGCTCCAATCCGATTTTTCATTATCTCTGGGTTAAACTTCGTGTTGAAAATGCTACAATATTTTTCTATTTTTTATATAGATCCCCTCAAGCCAGTGAGCTGGAAATTGCTGCGGCCATCGAAGAATTATCCGACAATATCAATAAAATTCTGGAAAAGAATCCTGAATGTGAGATAGCTGTCGCTGGTGATTTCAATGTGCACAACAAAAACTGGCTCCATTTTTCAAGTCACAATAGCCCGGAAGGCAAACAAGTTGAACTATTTTCAAACTTATTTCAACTTTCTCACTTGTAAAGAGCCCAATTCGAATTCCGGACCGAGAAAATCAAAATGAACATCTTTTGGACTTGTTCTTGACATCAAATCCTGAAAACTGTAATATTTCTGTTAGCGCCCCAATTGGAGGCTCCGACCATTGCCTTGTTAAATCCAGCTTTCCAATGCGTACATCGCTCAATCGAAATCCTATTAGTCTGGCACGATTAGTCTGGCACTATAACCGGGCTGACTGTGTAGGTCTGATTAGCTTTTTGGGAGGTTTTGATTGGTCAATGTGTTTACGTTATAGGGATGTTGACTTTGCCGGATGCCATTAGTAAAACAATCATGCTGGGAATGAAACTTTTCATTCGATTTTAAAATGTACAAGGAAAATGTGTCTGGGTCCTCATTTGGGTACTATAAAGTTGCCAGGAACAATTGCAAGAGAATTATCAATCAGCAAAAGTTTCTTTACAACCAAAGATTAAAACGTAAAATAATTAATCTACCGAACTGCAATCGTCCTTTACAGTTCAAACTCCTGCAATCGTTCTTTACTACCTCCTACAGTTCGAGCTCCACCAGTACTACCCTTTGTTGATCCTACTAGGGTTAAAATTCTTCATAGGGTGTACTTTAGAACACGTACTGTAGTGAAAGTGCTTAACAATCTGAATGTTAGAAAATCCACTGGTCCTGATGAAATTGCTGCGATGGTTCTTAAACATATTGCCTCTTCCATTTCGAAACCTCTGCGCAATCTTTTTTTATTATCATTTTCGACTGGCAGATATACCAGTCAATGCAAAGTGGCTCATGTCCCTCCGATTCCCAAAAAAGGTGACAAAAGCGACCCCTCGAACTACCGGCCAATAGCAATTATTTCGGTCATTTCCAAAGTTATGGAAAACAAAAGGCTGATGAGATACCTTGATTGCAGAGGTATTTTGCATGATAAGCAATAAGGCTTTAGAAGTCAAAGATCTACAGGTGATCTTCTAACATACCTCAGCGAAAAGCCCAACACCAGTATTCACTGTTCAGGTGAATCTGAGCTTGTTGCTCTTGATATCTCAAAGGCTTTTGATAAAGTAAGGCACTCTGCTCGTTTGAACAAATGCCGAGCTATTGGTCTTGGTAATCCGTTTTGCCAATGGATTGAGGATTTTCTTGCGAATCGTCGTATTCCTGTCTTTGTCGACAGGTTTATGTCTGACACTTTAGAAATAAACGCTGGCGTTCCACAAGGCTCCGCCTTAGCACCAACTCTTTTTTTGATTTTTATCAACGACTTACTCTCCTCTACCCTCAATCCAATTCATAGCTTCGTCAACGACAGCACTCTAGTGGCATCCTACGATTTCCTTAAGAAGTCTAATGTCACACCTACCGCAATCAGTTCGAAAAGAAATATTATGGTTAGTTTAGTAAACCATTATTTAGCTAAAATAGCTGATTGGGGTTAAACTAATAGAGTTGAGTTCAATACCTCAAAAACTCAAAGCTGCCTGATTTCCTGCAAAAGAAATCACTTTAACCCAATTCTGCGATTCCAAGGAGAAAATATAGAGCGATCAGAAAGTCTAAGCATTTTAGGTTTGCAGCTAAATCAAAAAATGCTGTGGAATGAGCATATTTTTGATATAACTAAACGTGCTGCCAAATGTTTGGGTTTTCTGTCCCGCTGCAAAACATATTTCTCTTCAAAGGATCTGTCTAATATCTATGAAGCCTACATTCGACCTAAGATGGAGTACTACTCTCACATTTGGGCTGGCGCATCCCAAACTTCTCTGAGTTACCTAGACAAAATCCAAAACCGCGTCTTACGTCTAAAGGCGACCATGTCGAACAAGTAACACTTACTCCACTTAACACGCGTCGTAATATTGGAGCTATTTCTCTGTTTTATAGATATCTTGTAGGTAACGACACTTGCTCTATTGAACTTAAATCAATTATGCCTCCTCTTAAACAATTCCAACGTAACACCAGAGGAGCTACAAGTGCTCATTTCTACACTGGTGAAATTCGAAGATGGTTTAAAACTGGCTATGGAAACTCATTTGCTGTGAGAACTGCTAAGATGTGGAACATGCTTCCATCTAATGTGTTCCCCTCTGTTAATAACGTTCCGTACTACAATTTGCAAAAATTCAAAACGAATCTTTATAGGTTCGTTTCCAATCTTCCCATTAATTCCCCTTTAACATCCTATTTTCTTAATAACAAAATCTACATATCTATAAAGGAATCCGTTCCTAGCGTTTAGTTAGCGTGTATAAAAAAAAAAAAAAAAAAAACAGAATAAATAATTTCATATCAAACACCTGCATTTTTTGTTTAAAAAATTAATCATTAAATACAACTTTTTTTTCTCACGATTTTATACATACATATCCAAGTCAATACCTGCATGATATTTATCTCATAAAGAAAAACTGCATTTTGTATTAAAAAAAGCTCTCAAACTAACATTTTATAATGCAAAAAAAAAAAAACAAACTATTCCTCATTTTTTTGAACTTTGTTCTACATTAACAAGTACTTATAAATCAATAAATACAACTTTTTTTTTCTCTTATGTACAATAACTAAAAATTTAGTTCACATTATACAAAGTAACAAGTAGAAAATTTACCAATAGCTGAATTTGATTACAAAATCCAAAATTATTAGGTAAGATAATAAATCATTACATAACAAACACGTGCATTTTTTGTTTAAAAAATTAATCACTAAATACAACTTTTTTTCTCATGATTTTATACATACATATAAGGTCAATACCTGCATTTTATTTATCTTATAAACAATATCAAGGTCAATAACTGCATTTTATTTATCTCATAAATAACAACTGAATTTTTATGCTAAAAAAGCTTTCAAACTAACATAATGCAAAAAAAAAAAAACATTACAATCTATAATGCAATTATTCACAATAAACAACTTTTCTATATGCACACGGGCCAACAACATTCCTTAAAAATTCAAGTACCTTTGTCGTGAACATAAAGCTTAATAACATTCTTTTGCGCAGGCGCCAACAACGTTCCTTAAAAGTTCAAACACCTTTGTCGTGAACATAAAGCTTAATAACATTCCTATGCGCACGCGCCAACAACATTTCTTAAAAGTACAAACACCTTTGTCGTGAGTTCATTGACACTGATATTGCTATCTCTTTTTCGCACAAAATTCCAACGCCAAGGTGCCCCATTACCTACTTATTAGTCATAAAATAAATATATCAAAAATATTAAAATTTCCCACGATTGCAGAAATTTTCCCTTTTTCCCTGGTCATGTTGAAATTTCCCACAATATGGGAAATTTCCCACGATCTGGCAACATTCTGTAAGAATTCTAAGTTAGGCAGACTTGATCTCACTAAGCAAAGTACACTACTAGTAATAGTATATGAGCATACATTCAGCTGAATGCGCACGCTATATGAAATTTAAAAAAAATTTTGTTTAAATTCAAAGTTTAAATTGCAAAGAATAATAGGAGTTTTTTTTAAATATCATTAAGTTTATATGATATTAAAAGTTTATAAGAACTATTTTTATAAATATTTGTAAACAAAAATATTTTTGAAATACCGCTCTATAAAACTACTTATTATGCATTGTACTATCATTTAGATGTGGTTATTAAAGGTAGTGGTGTTATAAAAAGGTTTTATGTATCAGTTTGTTTCCCTATGTATTTGTAAAAAAAAGCGAGAAAGCGTGCAAACTGTCTCAAATTCGGAGTACCCGTATGAAAGAAATCACTCGTCCTCGTTTTTTCTGAAATTAAAATATAGTTAAATTAAACTATTAAAATTTATTTAATAATTATTTTAATCAATCTAATTAAAATAAATTAGTTTACATTTTCTGGTGACCCCGACGTGATTTTTAATTATTTTTTATTATTCGTCGTGCAGTAAAAAGAAATGTGGTAAACGTAGTAAACGAACATTTGTAAAAAAAGGAAAACCATTTTTTTTTTAACTTGTGTAAGGATACGTTACGTATATTTTGAAAATATATTTTACTGAAATACAAGAACATAATTTGACGTTATAAGAAAAAGAATAATTAAGTAATTATTACATTATTAGCAATACTATATAGTGAAAGTTGCGTAAATAATTAGAGTTAGGTACACTTTAATAAACTGTAAACGTAGAAGACGAATAAAATATAAACGGTTGTCTTTACCCTAATTTATTATAAACCAATTAATTAAGTTTTACAAACTTTTGCAACATAACTCTTATTTTGGACACAACATATTAATTAAATTAAAACAAGTAAATGTAACAGTAAGTCGATGCAACAGACTTATTAATACCCTGCACCTGAATAATTCGAATTAAATTAAAAATGCATACGTTTTTTTGGCAGCTGCTTGAACTTCTTCCCTTTTCTGTCTTATTCAACTCGAATTTCAGGAACGTAAAAGAAGCATCCTCTTGGGATATGCTTGAAACCTTTGTAAAAAATTTTAAGTTTCTATCTTTATTAATTTGGAAGATTGTTAGTCCTTGGGAGGTGTGTGTGAGATACCCGAATTGCCACTCCAATTCATCGAATCGATCTTAGGAACATAAAGAAAACATGCCAGAACACCATTATACTAAATTTAAAGGTTCTACTTTTGTTGGTTTTGGAGATATGCTCGTTGCTCTTGTGCTCGTCCGGAAGTTTCCAAAATACGTAATATTCCCTGGATCAAATTCTTTCAAATGTCAGTTTCTCATTTTACAGAAAAGGAAACATAACAGAACACCTTTGTACTAAAAATAAAAGTTCTATCTTTGTTGGTTGTGGAGATATACTCGTTTGCTCTGGGGCTCGTCCGGAAGCTTCCAAGATTTGAACCCATGGACCAAATTCTCACAAATTTCAGAGATTTAAATCAAACATGGAGGAACACCATTCTGCCTAATTTAAAGGTTATATCTTTGTTGCTTTTGGAGATAATATCATTTGCTCTGCGGCTCGTTCGGAAGCTTCCAAAATCCGAACCCAAGGACCAAATCCACTCAAATTTCAGAGACCTAAATCAAACATGAAACAACACCATTCTGCCGAATTTAAAGGTTATATCTTTGTTGTTTTTGGAGATAATCTTATTTGCTCTGGGGCTCGTTCGGAAGCTTCCAAAATCCAAACCCATGAACCATATCCTCTTAAATTTCAGAGACATAAATCAAACGGGAAGGAACATCATTGTAAAAAATTTAAAGGTTCTATCTCTGTTGGTTTTGGAGATAATCTCGTTTGCTCTGGGGCTCGTTCGGAAGCTTCCATTATACGAATACATGGTTCAAATTCTTTCAAATGTTAGTTTCCAATTTTATAGAAAAGGGAACATAACACACACGCTTGTACTAAAAATAAAGGTTCTATCTTTGTTGGTGTTGGAGATATACTCGTTTGCACTAGGGCTCGTTCGGAGGCTTCCATTATACGAATACATGGTTCAAATTCTTTCAAATGTTAGTTTCCAATTTTATAGAAAAGGGAACATAACACACACGCTTGTACTAAAAATAAAGGTTCTATCTTTGTTGGTGTTGGAGATATACTCGTTTGCACTAGGGCTCGTTCGGAGGCTTCCAAGATCCGAACCCATGAACCAAATCCTCTCAAATTTCAGAGATTTAAATAAAACATGAAAGAACACCACTCTGCCAAATTTAAAGGTTATATCTTAGTTGGTTTTGGAGATAATCTGATTTGCTCTGGTGCTCGTTCGGAAGCTTCGAAAATCCCATGGGCCAAATGCTCTTAAATTTCAGAGACATAAATTGAACGGGAGGGAACATCATTGTACAAAATTTAATGGTTCTATCTTTGTTGGTTTTGGAGATAATCTCGTTTGCTCCGGAATCATTCGGAAGCTTCCAGAATCCGAACCCATGGACCGTTTTTGTCCACATTCGAGCTTAGCCTTCCTTTCGTAATTAGTAACCTATTATATAAATTTCATCAAGATAGCTTTATTAGTTTTTGAGTTATCGTGCGAACGGACAGACGGACGGACATCGTTAAATCGACTCAGGAGGTGATCCTGATTCAGAATATATATACATGTCCATATCTAACTCGCTTCCTTTTGGTGGTTACAAACACCATACCAAAGTTAATATACCCTATACTTTAGCTGTAGGGTATAATAAATAATAAATTAATGAATATAATTAAAAAATAGTAACCTTTTTTGGAACATATTCTTCATTTGTTAGCGGTACATGATAATTTACTAATTCTATACCTTACTTGCTTACTTATAATCAATAGTCATATTAGCGGAAGGTGCTGTAGACAAAACGTACATATGCTAACCGGTTTGGGTAAACTATATTCAATATTTAATAAAATTAATTTTTATTATTAAATATCATATATTATTTATAATGAAACATTTTGGTGCATTTTACTTCGTACAATAAGCAAATATAATCTAATAAATAAAATTTTATTCAACATTTTAGAGATTTTATTCAAAAACAAAATAAAACTTCATCAAATTTATTAGAAACACCATTATTTGAATTATTTTTGTTGCTCGTAAGCAGAGCTTCTGGAACATTGTTGCTTTTGTTGGATAAGATTCCGAAACATTGAAGATACCTACACTTTGTTAATAATTCTTCATATGTTTGTTGGTCATTAACGATACATTGTTGCTGTATTCATTGTTGCCAATTTCTAGAAATATTGTTGTTATATGGATTTGGTTTGCTTTCCAAATATTTAAACATTGTTGCTAAATTATTACTGTAATTATTATAAAAATACTTAATTGATACACTGTACAACTGTACGAACCATTTAATTAGGATCACCCAATTTACTAAATTTTGAATTTTTTATTGATAAAAAATAAACAAAAAATAAAATAAAAATTTACCTGACAAAATAAAATAAAAGAAAAAAATTTTTATACTGGTTTTGCTTGTATGTTATTTTGAACAAATTAATTGCATAAATGATTAAAACATATACTTATAGTTGCCTAATTACATATTTGAAATTCTCTTAATAAAAATATTAACTAATTAAAATACTTTAGTTGGAGAAACATTTTAATTATTTTTCACTTACATATAACTTAGATATAATGTAAAAGTTATTGGAACAACAAAACAATTCTATTGCCAAGCTACATAAGGCCATAAGAAAATTCAACAAGACTGTACCAACTAGGGGAACAAAATCTTATTTAGAAAATCGGATAGCTGAAGCCGAGTTGCTGTGGGCAATTTTAAACAAAAGAGGTGATGAGCTTCAATCTCTGGCAAAAGATACGCACACATTTTACTGATGATCAATTTTCTTCAACCGAAGAATCCTATTTTAATTTAATTTTGGACATTTGTCATTTGCTGAAAAAAATGAAAGTCGCAAAGCATCCGGAACAAAAGACCAGCGTTACAGGATTAGGGGAAGATAATTATCCAAGTAAATCGATTGGTTTACCTAAAATAAATATTCCTAAATTCGATGGTAAATTTGAAAACTGCCTATTGCTCAACGACTTATTTAATTAATTAATACATAATCGAGCAGACGTTACTGCAGTGAACAAATTTCATTACTTAAAGAGTAATATGACTGGTGAACCCGATAACTTTTAAGCCATCTTTGAATTTTTGAATCCAATTATACGGTAGCTTGGGAATTACTAAACAACAGATTTAATAACAAATGAGTTTTAGTTAGTTATCACTTAACTAGATTTTTAAAACATCCCAAACTGTTCGTTGAAAATTCAACTACATTAAAGACACTATTAAGCGTTACCCGTAAGACAATGCATGCGTTAAAAATGTTACGAGTTGCAATT
The DNA here is from genome assembly GCA_947095535.1 of Poecilobothrus nobilitatus. Classification (NCBI taxonomy): domain Eukaryota; kingdom Metazoa; phylum Arthropoda; class Insecta; order Diptera; family Dolichopodidae; genus Poecilobothrus; species Poecilobothrus nobilitatus. The sequence continues at coordinate 172,031,121 of OX352772.1, forward strand.
AATAAATGGGATATGATCATTATCCATATAATCACCCAGAAGTTTCCAAGAGCCACTATACAACCATGGGAGCAATTTTTCTACAATTTCCTCTTCTAAGCTACCAACATATGACAAGAATAGAATCTCGACTTCGAATTTTAAAATTAATCGATAATACGTGTCCACTGGTCCACACTGTCCACCTAAAAAACATTTAGCACCAGGTTCAGCCAATAGTTTTACTAATAATAACAAAAACAAATTCTCGTCCAACAATATTACTACTTTATCTGCAACAAAGGTCATTTATAACTCACGCCATTTTTGTCCTGATTTGCAACATAATATTTACAAGTGCTCTAAATTTATAGCACTAACAGTACTTAATAGACGCAATCAAATAAAAGGCTTATCATTTTGTATTAATTGTCTTACCAAAGCACATTCATCAACAAATATTTAAGAACTCTAAGGTACGGCCATTTTAAGTTCACACATTTTTGCATCAATATTCTACTAAAATTTCTTCAGAAAATGAACAGTCGGGCGCTTCAAATTATTTTGTTTCATCTTTATCTTCATCAAGTAGTTCCTCATTTTCTCGTCCTTCCAGCTCATCAGTCAAAGTTATAAGTTCATCTTCTATAAATAAATAATTTTCCATAGGTGAAAATTATATTATATTAGGCACCGCGGTTGTATATATTTGTGACATTTCAGGAATTGTGAAACCAGTGTCTCTTGGATTCTGGGTCGCAACTCAATTTCATATCTGAATACATGATTCAATCACTTTGCTTGAAAAATCTAAATCTGTTGCTCAAATAAGTGGAATAGGGAGGTTTTACACTACAGCGCGATTTATCACGAATGCTGTTATAAAATCTCGCACAACTAATCTTCGATTACATCTTAAGCTGTTAGTCTTATCAAGTTAGTCTTTTCTGTGCTCTACCTGCTTTTAATTTATCAATTGAAGATTGGAAAATTCCAAAGAATTTGGAACTTGCTGATCCACTTTTGTTTAAAGGACAGAGGGTTGACCTACTCATTGGGGACTGAAACATTTTTTGAAATAACGTCCGTCCAACAAATAAAATTAGGAACTAAATTTACAAAAACAATGCCATTTTACAAGAAACAATGCTGGATAGATTGTTTCTGGAAAATTCAATTCATCTGGGTTATCAGACAAAATAATTTCTCACAATGTTACATTAGAAAGTCCTAATTTAAATTTAGATGAATCTCTTAACGATATTGTGCAAAAATTTTGGAAAATTGAAAATTTCTACTTTAACCCGTCTTCACTCACGGTTGAGCTACAATTTTGCGACGAATTTTTTAACCTCAATACTTCTCGTTAACCCAATGTGCAGATTTTTGTTAAGTTACCGTTTAAGAATATTGCACATAAACTCGGTGAATCTTACAATATAGCAGTAAGACGATTTTACAACCTTGAAAGAAAATTAGATAAGAAACCTAAATTGCAAATGCAATATTCCGATTTTTTAAAAGAATATGAAGATCTGGATAATATGGAAATTGTGCAAGTAATAATGAGAACTTAGTGAAATATTACTTACCTCATCATTGCGTGCTCAAACGGGACTCTTCATCTACAAAAATTAATGTTGTCTTTGACGGAAGTCTCAAAACTATTACCGATAAATCTTTAAACGACACACTCATGGTGGCGCCTACAGTGCAAGATGATTTGTATTCGACAATAATTCGTTTTCGATTTTATGAATATGCTTTAATCTGCAAAATGTACCAAAAAGTACATAGATGAATGTGATTCTTGTTATCCATGCATATTGTAGAGACATAGTCAACATTGAAAACTAAGAACTTATCGCCTTAAAACCGTGATGGTACATCATTAGCGTTGACGACTTGCTTACGGGATGTAAATCTGTAAAAGAAATCAACTTAATCCCCTCAGAAGTGAATTCAATTTTTCAATCATCTGGTATGGAGTTGAAGAAGTGGTGTTCAAATAACGAAGTGTCTATGTCTAGTATAGATGAATGTACTCGTGAGAATCTGATTTTAATTGACAGTAAATGAATTACCAAAACTCTTGGCATAGTCTGGCCGCCACAAAAAGATGAAATTATATATAAAGATATATATAAAGTAAAACAAAAATTCGAAACGAATGGTTCTGTCAGATTTATCTCGTTTATTTGACCCAATGGGTTTAATAAATTCAGTTGTCGTAAAGGAAAAAATCTTTATGCAGATACTATGGCTACTCAAATTAAATGGGGATGAATTGCTCCCGCTAGAGTTACATACCCAACGGCATAACTTTCTAAACAGTTTACTCGTGTTAAAAGAAATTTGAATACCTCGTTTTGTGGTTAATAATAAAAATATACTAGAATTGAGGTACCAGATTTTTTACATAAGTATTCGAATTCATGGTCTCCTACAAAATTAAAATATTTTAGAATTGAGGTACCAGATCTTTGTGTTGAAGAAACCCTTTTGCTCTTAGCATCACAGTGTGATCAAAACGATCTACTAAAAATAATTAATGAATTCAGCGATTATGACAAAATAATTAACATTGTCGCATATCTAATAAGGTTCATAAATAGTTGTCGTCACACCAATTCAAAACACCGTGTCTCCATTATCTTGACAGCTGAAGAACATGATGATAACGATAAGATAATATAAAGAAAATAAGATAAATTAAACATAATATCATTGATTTAACAAAATGAATTTGTTACTGAAATTAACTGTTTGAAACAAAACGCGCAGGTATCACTCAAAAGTAATATTAGAAACCTAACCCTTTCCTAGATTCAGAGCATTACTAAAGCTTGGCGGAAGATTGAGAAATGCTGATATTTCGTACCCATCAAAATATCCTATTTTATTGCCAAAAAATAATAAATTTGTATTCTTATTAACACAAAAATTTCATTTTAGAAGTATGCATACAGGTCTTCAAGCGCTTCTTGTTTTCGTCCGCCAAAGGTTCTGGATAGTTAATGGAAGAACTGAAGTCACAAGGGTTGTAAAGAAATGTATGTAAGATATTTTGGTTTTCGTCCAAAGTTATTAAAACAAATTATGGGCGATCTACTGGATGATTGACTAATCCCGAACAGAACCCTTAAAATTTCCGGAGTAGATTTTGATGGGCCCATATTGATATCTCCGAGGTAAACATTTATACAAAGCAAACATTGCAATATTCGTTTGTTTCGTCACCCATGTAGTACATATTAAAGTGGTATCATCGTTGTCTTCCATTGCTGCTAAAGAATAAAATTTGTAACCAATAAAATAAGGATATTATTGCTAATTGGGGTTCTCATGAATTCGCAATGGTGTTCGCATTGATTTTCAGCATATACCAGCCCGTTCGCCTCATTTTGGCGGTATATGGGAAGCTGCTGTAAAATACGCAAAAGGTCTGCTTGATGAAACTCTTCTCGGCATTAATTTACTATATGAAGAACTAACAACGTTCACAACTCAAGCTGAGGCCATATTAAACTCCAGACCAATGGCTCGCCTTTCGTCAGATCCAAGCGACGAGCAGGCTCTCACACCTCGTCACTTAATTGGAGGTCCTTTGAATGCTGCTCCAGAAACAGTAATTAACTCAGATCAGATTTCATCGATTAAAGGTTTTCATCGACTGTCCGCTCTACAACAACACTTCTAGCAGAGATGATCTAGCGAGCATTTAAAAAATTTACAAAAAAGATCTAAGTGGTTAGTAGATTCATCAAATTCTTGATATCTTGGTTTTAATGGCTGAAGACAACTTACCACCACAATATTGGTCTTTAGGTCGAATAACAAAATTATATCTTGGTAAAGATGGGAGAGTAAGAGTTGTTACACTCCATTGCACCACTACCAGCAAGTTATATTGAAGCTGGTCCCTTCAAGGGCGCGGGATGGATAATTTTACTTCAACTTAACAATAAAATTCTTTTCTTTTTTTATTAAACTCTTATATTGTAATTGTAACGGAACTAATTTTGATTTTCTCTATTTGACTCTTATATTGTAATTGTAATAAAAAAAAAAATTTATAATTAGTCAGTCACTAATAGAAGCTTAATTTGAATAAATGTAATTTCTAGTAGAAAAAAAATAAAAATTATAATTAAAACGAAAAAATACGGTTGTTGTGTTTAAATTTTTAAAGCAAGAATAAAAAAAAATTGAATAATTAATTTTGTTAATATAATTAAAATAAATTAGTTTACAATGCTGCTTCCATAAAATCTAATAATTGCAGATGTTTAGTACTGACGTTAAGAACCGAAATATATTTATGTAAATTTTCGAGTTGTATGACAGCTAACCGAACCTGTTGCACCAGAACAACCAAATTTTACAGAAGTTATTGCCTTAAAATTTCAAATGCCTAGCTTCATTAACTTTAAAGATGTTGAATGCATGCTACTTGAATCTGCAGCTCTAGCACAACCAAATTTTGCAAAAGTTGTTAATATGCAACTCGACATCTCTTCACGAAATTTTGGATATCTACCCTCAATAAACATTGACTTTTTTTCATTTAAAAAGAGAAGTTGTAGGGCAGCTACCCGAACCTATTGCACCAGCACAACTAAATTTTACAGAAGTTATTGTCATAAATCTTGATCATCTTTTGTAAGACTTCAGATGCCTAGCTTCATTAACTTCCAAAAGGTGCAAGAAGCCTGAACTGGCTGCTATCCGAACCGCTATCCGAACCTGTTGCACCAGCACAACGAAATTTTACTGAAGCTATTGCCATAACACTAGATCATCATTTGTAAGATTTCAGACTAAACGAAACTAACAATCATGCCCTTCTCTTAGCATCATATCCTTCTAGCTCCTTTATTTTTTGAGATATCGTGCGGACGGACAAATGAACGGACGAACGTACATGACTTAATCGACTCAGAATTCGATTCTGAGCCGATTCATATCTTTGAGCCTATAGCTAGTTTGACTCTTTAAGGTGTTTCAAGTGTAATGGCCAATTACTATACCCTTGAACATACGTTCATAAGGGTATAAAAAGATGTGTTTAGTTTAGTCGTCTTTTATTTTTTTTTATAGCAAAAATCTGTAAAATAAAATTTATATTTTAGTAAGATAATTGCACGTTTGTACTTGTTCAACTAATTGATCTTATTGCTGTCCTTTTTTTCGTGCAATCTGCTTTATAGTCACTGTGTAAATTATCTAACTTTTTTTTGAATTATACTTAAATATTTTGTTTTACTTATATATTTGTCGATTTCCAATCTTTTAATCTCATTTTAGCTAGCACGTAAATCAGTCTTTAATTAATTTTATTTAAAAAAGTAGCCTCTTGCGTTTAACATATTTTAGAGAATTATCGAAATCAGAAATATTTACTATTTTTATTTATAAATTTATTTAACAAGGTTATTTACACTTATAAATAAGTAATTTTTATATCATTTAGTTCTCGATTTCGCGTGAATATTCAAGTAAAAGTATAAATAAATTTATAGTTTCTTTTACTTACTCGTTTTGTTAATTGTGTATCCATCATAAAATTATGTACATGTTTCTCAGCTCGTGTTAGCTCAAGTTTACGGGATACAACGGCAACAAGAAGTGCAGTACACCCTGCTCCCTGAAAAACAAAAAGCTTTTTTTTTATTTAAATAATATGTATGTATATAGTTATTTATTTATTTAAATGGATAACAAATCTATCTTAACGCATCCATTCTACTTTTCCTTTATATTTCTCTGTCCCGAAAACTTTTTTTTAAAAAAGGAATAAAAACGAGAAAGAATACAGTTGCCTTTGTCAACTCTTAGATACCCGTACGAACCGTTAGTATGTTCACAGCCTGTCACTCTGCTTAGAATATTATTTTTGTAATATTTTAGTATTTTAAAATAATTTGGGTGAATTTCATAATTTCTAGAACTATGGGTTGTACATATATTCAAACTATATGTTTATATGTACATTCTTCAAAAGCAGATTCTAACCTTCCACATAACGATTATCAATCCAAAACTTTTTCTAATATTCTATAGTACCATTTCATACTAAGCGGTAAATGTATATTAAATTTACTTAGTACAAAATAGTAAATATAATTTTAAATATTATAATATATTATATTTAAATATTCCATTGACAGAATAATTTCTTATAAGTACAATAAAATACATATATGTATGTAAATACGGCGCTATATAATATACATCTATACTTTTAGCATTCATTCACTAGTGACATATGCGATATGTAAACAAACATGATATTATATAAGTACGTATGTATATCAATATCATATAAATAAAAATTCTTCAAGCAACTGTTATGTTGTTCATTTATTTACATGTTTTTGTACTACGCATTATATCTTCAAAAATTTCAAATTATCGAGTAAAACAAAATGCAAAAAATTCGTTTTAGAAATTTGTTAGAAAATATGAAAAAATCAAGTAACACTTTCGTCAATTATAAAGTAACCCTATATTATTAAAAAAAGTTGTGAACAGAAATAAGATATAATGTTAAATCTTTAATTTTTGTGTATTACTTCAAAAACATTTTAACTGGTGTTCAAGTTACAGGTGTTTAAAAATAGGTAATTTTTAAACACCTTACAGCTCCTAAACGGGGAGTGATACAAAAAAAATTTCTGAAATGACTCATTATTTTCAAAGATCTAACTTCTGTCAAAATTTGAAGTTTCCAACTTAAACCGTTTAGAACATAGAAAGGTTAAAGGATTTTGCAAAATTTGAGTTTCGCATAACGGTATTCACTATTCACTTAAGACACCGTATGCCACAAATATATATTTATTGTACATATACTTTTAAAGCTAATATATACTTTTAAAGTAGTAATCGTTTGGCGTTTTCAAAATGAAGATATACCTTATACAACTTGTGCTATAACAATTTAAATATAATGCTGTAGCTGTAGCTCCGTAACGGGTGGGGCTACAAAAAAAAGTTATTAAAAATAAAATTAATATTTTTGTGATATCTATAAGCAGTTAAAATTTCATAGCTCTATTACAAAAAAAATGTGGGGATCTAAAAGTTAGGTGTTCGAGAGCTACTCAAATTTTCGGTCCAAACTCAACCAAAATAGGGAACCTACAAATTACTCTCAGAATATTTTGTGTAAATTTCAAGTTTCTAGCTTTCTTAGTTTTTGAGTTAGCGTGCTGACGGACGGACGGACGGACATGGCTCAATCGTCTTAGAATTTTTTTCTGATCCGATCCATACCTTTGAAGGTATACCTAGCTCGCTTATTTCGAGGTGTTACAAACGGAGGAGTAATTTTATTATACCCGATCCTATCATCAATTTGATTTTTGCAACAGAAAAAGAGTACAATATCTTATGCATATATAAGATCCGTCATATATTGTATGAAGACCTTTTTGATTTTCAGCTATAGCTACAGTCACAAATTAAACCAAATGTAGATTATAGTGAAGTAAGTAACATGTTAACATTTTCCTAGCTAGTAATTATTTGTGGTGCCAGGTTCAAAGCTTAACCGTGCGACCAGATGAGATAGTACTAGCAAGATAGTTCACACATACGTGAACATTTCCGACATAAAATTACATTCTTTCTACTATCTTTTCTACTAGCTTGATAATCATATTTTCTTAGCTAGTAACTATGCTATATAGTAATTTGACATTTCGTATATTGAAAAATAAGGAAAAATAAAAAGAGTAACATACCGGAGTTTTTTGTAACATAATATGTTATTCAAAATTTTTTTTTTATTTAAAATAAAATCATTTTTTATTTGAAAATTAATATTAAACAAATATTATTAGTAATGCAATATTGCAATATGAGTTTTAATTAGTCTATTATCATAAACTTAGAAAAATTATTAAGTCAACTACAGTCTATTCAGAAATTTGTACGAGTTTAGGAGAATAAGAAAAGTAGTTTTTAAATAAAATAGAATAATATATACATTATATAGAGTAAAATATTAACCAAAAATAGAAAACAAAACATGTACAAACAAAAAGAAGACATTTACATTGAATCACAAATCACTTAATAATACAAATTAACGTGCACAAATAAAAAAGTATTACATTAATTGATAGTTTAAAAAAGAAATACAAAATGAAATAAGTTAGACGAAATTAAAATTGTCGAACTTATTTCATAATAAAATAGCTTCGACAAAATAAAAATGAAATAAATCCGACAAAAATCCAAAATTTTCAGTCGAAGTTATTTCAGTAATTCATGTTTTGCATTTGATATAATATTTTTATAATCTTCAACTAATCCCAAAAGTCTTCTTTGTAGTTAGGAATACCATAGTTAAAAAATAAAGTATTCAGTTCAATTGATGATTTAGGTGACCGACTAGCCTTCGCAAGTACTTTACTCTCATTTTCATTTAATAAAATGTAATTTTTCAGACATGTTGTAACCAACATTTTGAATATGATCAATTTCAATTTCAGTTCCTAGTGGACTTCAACGAACAAAAATGCAATTGCATTGTTGATAAATTTTGTTTTTGTTGTTGATGTTCCATCATTTTTTAAATAGTACCTTCAATATAAAGATAATTGGTAGGTGCTAAAATCTTAATATCTCAATAATATATTGATGCTGCATTTGCATATTAAAAATATCAACTTTATTAAGTGAATTTTGGAAAGATGAATATATATGACATTGTACATTAGTAATGCTATAATCAATTACTGGATGAAGAAATAATTTCTCCATTTTTTTAATGTTTCTTTAATTTTAGAATCAAGGATTTTAAAAATTCTTAATATTCTATTCTTCGAATGTTTCATTTCCTTTCTATCCAAAATTAGTTGTATTAATAAACTGGTGTATGTTATTTATTGAATATTTATCATAATTATAATCATATAGGTAGTATCATTTTTATAGTTCTTGTTATTCAAATGCATTCGCACTGTTATAGTTTCACCAAGAAAATTAATGAAATTACCATTCTGACCAACAATTTTTATAGTTATTGAACTTAACTGATTGACAGCTACTGCTAAATAAATGACATTTCGTAGAAATGCTATTATTTTATAACCACAAGGAACCCCAACAGAACCCTCATGTAGAATATATGCTTCTTGATTATTGATATATGTCCCTTATACAATACTACTCTCAACACGTATAATATTAATTCTATTTATGTCAACAGTACAACTGATGAATGCCACATATTTAATTTTAGTTTTCGTTTACCAATTATAATTAATTCGTTTACCCCACTAATAATATTTTCACTTTTAAAATCAATTTCTTTATCTTAAAATATTTCACATTTAAATGTATTATTATTAGATTTCACATGTAGTATCCGCTCTTCACCTTTAGTATTAAATATTTCCAGCTCTCTTTTAAGAAACTTTTCAATATCTTCGATTTCGTAAGTACCGGTAAGAATAATAATAATGTTATCTTCAATAAGAAATTTATTATTTTTCGCATCAATATATGTTATTAAATTGTACGTTTGAAAATCTACTAAAGCGCAATTATATTCATCTTTTAATTCTATAGGAGGAAATTATGCTGCTGTGAGAACAGATGTATTTCCATTTAAGATAAATGTGAATGACATGTTTTTAAATTAATTTTTTATTCTATTTTTTTTTTCTTATGTTATTGTGTTTAACATGATTATTGTACTTGCTTTTTATCTCCTTATCAACATGGCTTTATTAAGCATAAATCAACTGTTACTAATCTTATTGAATCCACCTCTACTTTTATTAATAACATGGATGATGGTTTTCAAACAGATGTGATATATACCGATTTTAGTAAAGCTTTTGACCTTCTTCCGCACAATATTATTATTTTTAAGTTGGAAAAACTAGGATTCCCCATTTTTTTCATTAATTGGGTTCACTCCTATCTTTTCGAACGTAGGTATAATGTGTCTTTTAGATCCGCGACCTCTTCTGAATTCGATGCTGCCAGAGGTGTTCTCCAAGGTAGTAATTTTGGACCTCTACTGTTAATTATTTCCATTAATGATGCTACTTAGTTAATACTTAATTGCCATATTAAAATTTACGCCGACGATATGAAAATCTTCCTCAAAATTAAAAATTTAGAAGATGCTTTAGCTTTGCAAGCTGATCTTAATTGATTTTATGATTGGTGTTGCAATAATAATCTTCAACTTAACGTTAATAAATGTGCATTAATTACTTTTACACGTCGTTCATGCCCAATCTTGTATTTCTATTCCTTCAATAACCTAACTATTCTTAAAGTTGTCTCTATAAAAGATCTAGGGGTACTCTTTGATAGCAAGCTTTCTTTTCGCCTTCATTATACTGATATACTAAATAAAGCCAACTCTATGATAGGTTTCATTAAACGTTAGGCAAGAGAATTTGATGATCCTTATGTATTAAAATCTCTTTTTATTTGTTTGGTTAGACCTAACTTGGAATATGCTTCCTTGGAATATTCATATAAATAGAATAGAATCAGTTCAAAAACAATTTCTAAGATTTGCTTTACGCTTTCTTCCATGGGAAGATCCCTTAAGACTACCGCCATACGAACATAGATTAAATTTATTACATCTTTATACCCTTCAGAAACGTCGTAAAGTAGCAGATATAGTGTTTTTAACCGAATTAATTAAAGGTAATATTTTTTATTCTCAATTATTTGCAAAACTCAATTTTTCTTCATATTCTAGATTAAGATCTGTAAATATGTTTAACTTGCATTTTCATAGAAGTAATTATTGGAAACAGGAACCTATTAATAGGATGATGTCTCTTTGTAACATATATAAACCTCATATTAACCTCTTACTAATAAAGCAATCACTCAAAAGTAATCTATATTTGTGTGAATGATGTTATTGTGTGAATGGTCTGACCTAATCTGAGGATAATAATTAATATAACTTATTTTGTTGTAATTTATAGTTAGATTTTTATTTTTATTTAATTATAAATTGTAATTTTTTTTTTTTTGTTTTCTCATTTAGTTATTATTAATTAGTTGTTATTTGATATTGTTTAATTTTAGCTTTAAAGTAGATTAAGTATTTTTATTGTAACTTGCTTAATTTCGTATTAAATAACTAAATAAAATAACTAGTACTAGATAAGAAAATTTAACGTGAATATCCACAATTATATGTGTTAAATTTCTGATATGGATTATACTTATATGAAAGCTTATCTCCTAAATATTTTACAAATTGAATTGGTGGTTGTAAATTTCCAAAACTATCAAAATATTTAATATAACTTACATTCTTATAATATAATGGGTCCCGTTTTCCATTAAATTATCCAAATTTATAACTCCACATTCATGTTTCCAAGGTTTACTTTTAAGAAGATTATTTCTCATAAAAAGTCCTCGAAAATGTTTTGAATATTTTACTCCAAAATTATTTATATCGATATCAGTTAGCGCGCTTGGGTAGCATACTTAATGCTTTTTTGGTGTCCAATATAAACCAAGTACTTGTTTATATGGATTTAAATGTAAACCTTTTCCTCGTAGAGTAATAGCTTCCATTGCTTTATTTTTCCGTTGGCTTTTATTCAACTTCTCTTTTGATGAAAATTTAAAGAAAAAATTAAAAACCATGGTGAATCCTTTCCAGATAGTACAATAGGATTAATAGTCGGACCGTCAAATTTTGGTAAAAGTAATGATTTGATAAGTATACTTTTAGATTCTAAAGGGCTTAAATTTTAAAACATATACATTTACTGGAAAGCATTGCATCAACCTAAACATAAATTAAATTCCCTTGGGTTTGATTTTTGCTTGAATTGTAGAGAGCGAATATTCTGAAATTTCTTTTCCTTTTAAGGGTGTGTTTTGTAGTTAAGCCTGAATTCTTATCTATAACGCGGATGTCATCGATTTGTTCGATTTCGACTTTTCTAATTTTAGAATGGTTTTTACCTCCCCGAGTGTCTTTGAGAAATGTTATATCATTCGCCAGTTATCTCGCTATATCTTGTCTGTTTTAGTTTGAGAAGTTTGTGGTTCTTTCTTTTACCTTTACAATTCTGTTATGAATGTTTTCGTGCTCTGTGTCTTTTATTTTGCCGTTTATAAAATCAATCGGTTTAACGTTTTGGTTGTATTCCCACACTATACTACTATTACTATTATAAGCAGTTATAGACTATGTACTATACTCTATGTACTATTATAAGCAGTTATAGTTCTTAATATGGTCTCTTCTACTGTGCCAAGTTCAACTCTTTCGTCATGTTTGAGTAATCTTATATGTTCGTTCATGGTATTGTGAATTCTCTCAATGTCTGAATTCGATATGTGGAAGGAACTTAATGCTATTTTGTTTAAATTTTGTGTGTATATATCATGCAAATTTGATCTAAAAACTCTCATATTCCTGTATAAAATTAAGTTGTTTAACAATGAGTTTCGATAATTTTTTATGGTTAAATCGTTTACTACATATTTTTTCACACCTTTAGCTTTTTTAATATTTTTATTTGTGTAGGTTTGAATAAAATACATCTTAGAACGGAGTTCAATAAACTCGGATATAATTTCACCATTCAATTCATCCTTAAAAAGTCCTAATTGTTTTTTGTTTAACAAAGCGAAACCATACGGATTTGTCTTTTGATAATCAGAAGTATCAAAGTGAGATGATAAGTCTGGTTTATATCAACGTAAAAGCCCTCGGTATGTATTGTGTATATTATGCTGTTAGTATCTGTATAATTTAAATTAATTTTATTTCCAAATTTCGGTTTTATATATTTATAATGGAAATCATACATTAACATTTTTGACTGTTCTAAAACAGTAAACCCAATGTATATCGGTTTGTTGTAAAAAACATGCGTTCTTTTCAACTCAACGGCAATATGTCGATATATGAAGTCGATATAGCCGACGATATGAAAATCTTCCTCAAAATTAAAAATTTAGAAGATGCTTTAGCTTTGCAAGCTCATCTTAATTGATTTTATGATTGGTGTTGCAATAATAATCTTCAACTTAACGTTAATAAATGTGCATTAATTACTTTTACACGTCGTTCATGCCCAATCTTGTATTTCTATTCCTTCAATAACCTAACTATTCTTAAAGTTGTCTCTATAAAAGATCTAGGGGTACTCTTTGATAGCAAGCTTTCTTTTCGCCTTCATTATACTGATATACTAAATAAAGCCAACTCTATGATAGGTTTCATTAAACGTTAGGCAAGAGAATTTGATGATCCTTATGTATTAAAATCTCTTTTTATTTGTTTGGTTAGACCTAACTTGGAATATGCTTCCTTGGAATATTCATATAAATAGAATAGAATCAGTTCAAAAACAATTTCTAATTTAATTTTATCAGTTCAAAAACAATTTTTTTTCTCATTTAATTATTATTAATTAGTTGTTATTTGATTTTATTTAATTTTAACTTTAAAGTAGACTAAGTATTTTTATTGTAACTTGCTTGATTTAAGCTCGTATTAAATAAATAAATAAAATAACTAGTACTAGATAAAAATATTAAACATGAATATCCACAATTATATGTGTTAAATTTCTGATATGGATCATAATTATATGAAAGCTTATCTCCTAAATATTTTACAAATTCAATTGGTATATAACTAACTATCAAAATATTTAATATAATTTACATTCTTATAATATAATGGGTCCCGTTTTCCATTAAATTATCCAAATTTATAACTCCACATTCATGTTTCCAAGGTTTACTTTTAAGAAGATTATTTCTCATAAAAAGTCCTCGAAAATGTTTTGAATATTTTACTCCAAAATTATTTATATCGATATCAGTTAGCGCGCTTGGGTAGCATACTTAATACTTTTTTGGTGTCAAATATAAACCAAGTACTTGTTTATATGGATTTAAATGTAAACCTTTACCTCGTAGAGCAATAATATCCATTGTTTTATTTTTCCGTTGGCTTTCATTCAACTTCTCTTTTGATCAAAATTTAAAGAAAAAATTAAAAACCATGGTGAATCCTTTCCAGATAGTACAATAGGATTAATAGTCGGACCGTCAAATTTTGATAAAAATAATGATTTGATAAGTATACTTTTAGATTGAAAAGGGCTTAAATTTTAAAACATATACATTTACTGGAAAGCATTACATCAACCTAAATATAAATTAAATTCCCTTGGGTTTGATTTTTGCTTGAATTGTAGAGAGCGAATATTCTGAAATTTCTTTTCCTTTTAAGGGTGTGTTTTGTAGTTAAGCCTGAATTTTTATCTATAACGCGGATGTCATCGATTTGTTCGATTTCGACTTTTCTAATTTTAAAGTGGTTTTTACCTCCCCGAGTGTCTTTGAGAAATGATATATCAGTCCCCAGTTCTATTGCTATATCTTGTCTGTTTTAGTTTGAGAAGTTTGTGGTTCTTTCTTTTACTCTTACAATTCTGTTATGAATGTTTTCGTGGTCTGTGTCTTTTATTTTGCCGTTTATAAAATCAAACGGTTTAACGTTTTGGTTGTATTCCCACACTATACTACTATTACTAGTATAAGCAGTTATAGACTATGTACTATACTCTATGTACTATTATAAGCAGTTATAGTTCTTAATATAATCTCTTACACTTAGTATATACACTATGAACTATTATAAGCAGTTATAGTTCTTAATATGATCTCTTCTACTGTGCCAAGTTCAACTCTTTCGTCATGTTTGAGTAATCTTATGTGTTCGTTCATGGTACTGTGAAGTCTCTCAATGTCTGAATTCGATATGTGGATGTAGTTGAATGTATAATGGGTTTTCAGTATAGCAATTAAGCAAGAACTCTCTAAATGAAAGGGCTTTAAGCCCTAATTCATTATTGGCTACTATTTCTTTTATGTATCCGACAGTTGATAGGTACTGTAATATCCCTCTCTCGAATTCGGTCCAAGTTCGCGAGTTTATTTTGATTGCCTGTGCAAAATAGTCGATGAAAGTTACAAATAACGTTTGATCTGGAGACTATAAAAAACGTCGATATGTAATATCTGGCTGTCAACTGCCATTTTAAAGTTGAAGAGCTTAAAAAACCGATGGAAGTTTTTTTGTTTGATTATTAACTTAACTAAAAAACAAATTTTAATAATTTGAATTCAGACTTATTTTTATGAATAAAAAATTTAAATAAAATAAAAAATATATTTGAATAATCTTTTAAATTTTTATATATTAGAATGTAACAATGTATTACTGCATTATTGTAAAGCAAAAATGAAAAACTTGTTTTAAAAAACTAAATTAATTTTATTTACTAAAGCAGCATTTCATCTGAAATTGCACAATGCCCCTTTGCGTAAGTTTTAATTTTATCTGAATGAATATATCTTTTGTCATCTAAGGAACTAATGCTATTTTGTTTAAATTTTGTGTGTATATATCATGCAAATTTGATCTAAAAACTCTCATATTCCTGTATAAAATTAAGTTGTTTAACAATGAGTTTCGATAATTTTCTATGATTAAGTCGTTTACTACATATTTTTTCGCACCTTTAGCTTTTTTAATTTGTTCATTTGTGTAGGTTTGAATAAAATACATCTTAGAACGGAGTCCAATAAACTCGGATATAATTTCACCATTCAATTCATCCTTAAAAAGTCCTAATTGTTTTTTGTTTAACAAAGCGAAACCATACGGATTTGTCTTTTGATAATCAGAAGTATCAAAGTGAGATGATAAGTCTGGTTTATATCAACGTAAAAATCCTCGGTATGTATTGTGTATATTATGCTGTTAGTATCTGTATAATTTAAATTAATTTTATTTCCAAATTTCGGTTTTATATATTTATAATGAAAATCATACATTAACATTTTTGACTGTTCTAAAACAGTAAACCCAATGTATATCAGTTTGTTGTAAAAAACATGCGTTCTTTTCAATTCAACGGCAATAAGATCAGATGTAAAAGAAGTCAAATTGTGGAAGTTTGGTTTGGCTATAAGCGCTCGTGCTCTTTGATGCCTACTTCTACTTTCCCAAAAGGTAGCAATTTTAATTTCTATTCTTTTATCAATATTTTCCATTGTTTTTCCAAATACAGAATTATTCATTAGCTTAAAAAAATGTTTTTCAAAATTGTTTTTGCTTGAGTTATATGTACTGTATTGAAGTTAATATAATTTTTAAGCCAGTCACTCTGCGAAAACTCGAGAGCTCTGTGAACTTTGTTCAAGGCACTGTTTCAGATTTCTGTAATGAATTATATAATTTTTCTTTTAGCAGAGATCTACTATTAGTTTTGGTATTTTTCCATTAGGTGGAATTTTATTAGTAGCACAAAAAGGTAGATCATTGTGTAAATCGTGTAATTCAATTGGATAATCTAAATTAATTTCTAAGATATACACTTTTTCTGAATCATTTGAAATTTTTAATGCATCTACATCAACATTACTCCATTTAAAATTTTTGTGTGGTACAAATTGAGACATTGCCCAACCGTATAAATTGTTTGCATCAAGGTAAGCTATGTAAGTAGACGGTAAATTCTCCATGTATTTTTCACCCTTGTATTTATTATTGGATACAGAATAACGCATGGAGCATTGACTAATTCCTCCACCTATTCCTTTATTTAAAAAATTATACATATTGATGTCGGTTAGTAACTCCAAATTTATTTCTGTATATTTTAGCATTGCTTGCCAGGAAAGACCTGGTGTTGTAAAAAAATTAGCTGGATCTAAGTTGTAAATGTTTTCACAAATACTTCGAAATTTTTCAAAAACGTCACATTAAATAAAAACATCTGTTTTTAGATATAATTTTAGTTAATCAAACATGTTGCTGCAATTAAATGTTCTCCACACTTCAAGCGCATGATTATAATCATCATTTGAACAAAGTTTTCCAATCATTTTGTTATAAAATTATATTTGAGGAGGTAGGGTCTTATCTTTTAGTCTTTCTCAACTATTTAAATAATCACATGGAAAAACACCTTTTTTTGTCATCAAATTTGAGTTAATTTCGAAAACACTTCTTACATGGACCATTTCTGATTGGCTTAAATCATTACAAAGTTAATCTAAATTGGTTGCCATAAATCGCAAACTGTCAAGAAAGCGCAATGTAAAGTAACTGTTTTTTTCAGCAACAAATACTTTTTTGCTTAAGGATATATATTGTTCTTTATTAAGGGGTATAACATATCAGCAGAAACTGAATTCAATGCTTTAAATAACAAATGGCAATCATAGCCAGAGAAATTATGGAAAAATACTGGGAAAAAATGCGGTCGTCTATATAAAATATTGCATTGATTATGTGCAGGATCTCTATATTCCCCAGTAAAATGAAAATGATCTCGAACTCTCTTTGTTACATAATGTTGGGGGTTGAAGACTTATTTGAGTCAGGTAAGCATGTAGAAATAGATTGCAAAATACTTTTACAGTCAACATATATAACAAACGGAGCTTCCATTTGCAGATGATAATTTTTAAATTTTAAAGTATTTGTTTCTGCATTAGGTAAGCTTGTTACAATGCAGTTACATTTATTTTTATGAATTTGATATTGATTATTGTCATAAAAATGTAAAAGACATCGGTTGCAAATATATATTTTTGTGTTGTAATTGAGCTTCTTAATAATCTTGAAAGATTATGAATATAAACAAAATTATAGTTTTGGTTTTTTTCAATTAAAAGTAAATTAATGTGATGTCTTTTTTCCTGTTTTGTTGAGTAATACGGTCCCACTAATTCATTTTTTTCTTTGTTTAATTTCAAACCAAAAACATTTACGCTAATATCAGGATTTCGTTTTTCAAACATCTTTAAATCAGTTATCTTTGCTGGAAATTCAATACCACTAAAGTCATCAGTTAATATTAATCCTCCTTCTAGATCAATAATTTCTAAGTTAATATCAGCTATGTTATAAGAAGTAGTTTCTTCTGGATTACTTTTAGACGATTTTAAAGCCGTTATTTGGGCGATAATTAAAGCAATAATTGTCAAAATTTTTTATGTTAATGCAATCACGTTTGCCCGCTATATCTTTTGGTAGTTTTATGAAACCGAATCCTCTTATGGGTTGGTATTTATTAATATTCAATTCTAAACTTATAATTCTTACTTAGTTACCGCTATCCTTCTCTTGAAATTCTTCTGTTCGTTGTTGTATTTTATATAATATATTTTCAAACTCAATTTCAATATCCTCTTGATTTAATATTGCAGCCATTTGGGTTTGAAATGATTTTATAGAAAAAACCATCTCATCATCATAGTTACTCATCTTTGCATATTCAGCAAAAAGTTCAGCATTCACTTTAAAACAGTCAAATTATAATAAGCTTATCAGCAAAAGTGTACATGCTACTTCTTTAATAGTTTTTAAAAACCTAGTAGGATGAATTATAGATTCATCAGTATTGTCAATTATATAAGTTTGGATTGGGTTTTCAAATGACTCTGTAATCAATCTTATATTGTCACCAAATTTTTCGGCAGTTTTATTTTTATGAATGTTTGAACGAATATGATAGCTCCAATTGTTAACTCGAACATTACACCATTCACAAAACCTATGTTGTTTCATGTAACGTAACATATTCCTACGCCTTGAAAATTCAGCATTACAAATGTTACACTTACTTCTATTTAAATTTTCGTTAATTCTCATGTGCTCTTTTAAATGATTTTTTTAATAAGATTTGATCCGTGTTTAACCTTTTCAATTTTAATTACGGTCTTTTTCTATTAATAAATAATAACAAGTAAATGTAACAGTAAGTCGATGCAACCGACTTATTAATTCCCTACACCTGAATAATTCGAATTAAATTAAAAATCCATAAGTTTTGTTGGCAGCTGCTTTAACTTCTTCTTTTTTCTGTCTTATTCAACTCGAATTTCAGGACCGTAAAAGACATCCTCTTGGGATATGCTTGACACAAAATTTTAAGTTTCTGTCTTTATTAATTTTGAAGATTGTTAGTCCTTGGGAGGTGTGTGTCAGGTACCAGAATTGCCACTGCAATTCATCGAATCCATCTCAGGAACATAAAGAAAATATGCCAGAACACCATTGTACTAAATTTAAAGGTTCTATCTTTCTTGGTTGTGGAGATATACTCGTTTGCTCTGGGGCTCGTCCGGAAGCTTCCAAGATTTGAACCCATGGACCAAATCCTCACAAATTTCAGAAACATAAATCAAACATGCAAGAACACCATTCTGCCGAATTTAAAGGTTATATCTTTGTTGTTTTTTGAGATAATCTCATTTGCTCTGGGGCTCGTTCGGAAGCTTCCAAAATCCAAATCCACGGACCGTATCCTCTTAAATTTCAGAGAACACCATTCTGCCGAATTTAAAGGTTATATCTTTGTTGATTTTGGAGATAATCTCGTTTGCTCTGGGGCTCGTTCGGAATCTTCCAAAATCCGAACCCATGAACCAAATCCTCTCAAATTTTAGAAACTGAAATAAAACATGAAAGAACACCACTCTGTCAAATTTGAAGGTTATATCTTTATTGATTTTGGAGATAATCTCATTTGCCCTGGTGCTCGTTCGGAAGCTTCCAAAATCCAAACCCATGGACCAACTCCTCTTAAATTTCAGAGACATAAATCGAATGGGAAGGAACATCATTGTACAAAATTTAAAGGTTCTATCTTTCTTGGTTTTGGAGATAATCTTGTTTGCTCATTCGGAAGCTTCCAGAATCCGAACCCATGAACCGATTTTGTCCAAATTCGAACATAGCCTTCCTTTCGTGATTAGTAACCTACTATATAAATTTCATCAAGATAGCTTCATTAGTTTTTGAGTTATATTGCGAACGGACGGACGGACGGACATCGTTAAATCGACTCAGGAGGTGATCCTGATTCAGAATATATATACATGTCCATATCTAACACGCTTCCTTTTGGTGGTTGCAAACATCATACCAAAGTTAATATACCCTATACTTTAGGTGAAGGGTATAAAAATCGACCATCGTCGGAAAATGGTAATATGCACATAAATAAAGTGCATAAAGTTTATAAGGTATATCTTTATCCTTTTTAACACAAGTTGTATAACGTATATCTTCAGTTTGAAAACGCTAAACGGTTACTGCTTTTATTAGCTTTAAAAATATGTATACAATAAATATATACTTGTGGAATACGGTGTCTTAATTTATCGTTATGCGAAACTCAAATTATGCAAAATTCTTGACTCCTTCTATCTTTCAAACGGTTTAAGTTAGAAACTTGAAATTGTTAGAATTATAATTGAGAGAAGTTAGGTCTTTGAAAATAAGTATAAGTCATTTCAGAAAATATTTTTGTATCGCCCCCCATTTCGGAGCTATATGGGCTAAAAATTAAAAAAAACCCTTATTTTTAAACACCTGTAACTTGAACACCTGTCCCAATTTTTTTGAAGTAATATACAAAAATTAAAACCCCAACATTATATTTTTATTTATATTAATAACTTTTCTTAATAATATAGGGTTACCATAAAGTTGACGAAAGTGTGACATCATTTTTCTAACAAATTTTTCTAAGAAATTTTTTTATCGATTTTTTTGCACTTTGTTTTCCTCGATAATTTAAAATTGTTGAGGATGATGCGTAGTATAAAAAAAATTAAATACATAAAAAATAAAGCGGTTGCTTGAAGAATTTATATTTATATGATATTAGTATACATACCTACTTATATAACTCATGTTTATTTACATATTACCATTGTTGAACGACAATTGATTTGGGGACTTTTTAATTTTATAAACGATGAAGTTCATTATACACAACCAACAAAAGCTGAGGAGATGCCTAATGATTTAAGTTACACCACAATATGTGTTACTAAGCCTAAAATAGATATAAAAATAAGAGCAAATTACGCTTACACCCTCGAAGGACTTTTGACATGTTTCAATCAAGTATCTTTTAAAGTTACAGATTAAAAAAAATAAATCACGTGTAATAGAAGCTTATTATTAACTTAAAGGAAGAAGAAACTTTAAAACACATTTTAATTTTTTATATTTATTAAACGAACGAACGTCATATACGTTTTATATTTCTTTTTTTTATTCACATTACCATTAACAACCACAGTTGCCAGAAACCGCTACAAAGCATTCACAAATATGTTTCAAATCACTGAAACTTATTTATTACTTAATATTCAATGTTACAACCACCGACCACTACCTTTAATATCCACTCTACACTTTCAGCTCAAAATTATGCTATTTGCTTCAGGTTTATATCAACTTTCGACTTTCAGCCTAAAAGTCTGCTATTTGATCCTTTCTGTAAATGGACTAATTACCATCAAGAATTTCCTCGTTTGTAAACGAATCGTTGAGCCATGTTTCAGTTATAAGTAATACACTGAAATTACACGACTAGGCATCAACAAAAACTTCTTGAGCTTGCCTCTCATACCACTACAATTATGGTAAAACATTTTAATGTTGTTTATGTTGTTGAAAGTTTGAAAGGTTTTTTTAGAGTAAGTAACGTTAGATAAAGAGATGAGATTTGAAGTTTGGTTGAAACTTGAGTAATTACTTAGAGTTTGGACGAAAAAACTTGTAATAACTCTCACATGATTGATTCAAATGATTGTAGTAGTTGCTATTGCAATGACTACGATAAGCCTTAAGATCCTCTTCGACCTCTTTCACAGAGAAGCCTATATTTTTATGATATCTGAGATAAAGATCATATAAATCTTTATAATTAGATGGCAGGCCCTCATTGTGAATGAGAACTGACAGGTGAGTCCTAGTTTTACCTTCTATAACGGTGTTATACGAATCATTATGTAAATAGGCTAGGAAAAGTCTAACGTTGTAGAGAATCCTCTCATCTCTGAATCTTGACAGAGCATATTTGCAATCTTCTGTTAGAGATTGCTTTGTCATTCTAACTATTGGAGAAACAAGCGGATCTTGTAATATTAGTTTATTATTATTATTAATATTATTGTTATTATTTTTAATATTAATATTAGTGTTGTTATTATTTTGATTATTATTATTATTATTATTATTATTATTATTATTATTATTATTGTCGTTACTAATATTATTATTATTATTATTATCGTTATAATTATTATTATTATCATTATTATCGTTATAATTATTATTATCGTCATTACTAACATTTTTATTATTATTATCGTTAAAATTATTATTATTATTAATATTATTTTTATTATTATTATTATTATTATTATTATTATTTTTATTATTATTATTATTTTTTTATTTTTTATTTTGTTTTTTATTATTATTATTTTTATTTTGATTATTTTTAATTCGATTATTATTATTATTGTTACTTTTAAATTTATTATTGTTATTACTATTAACTTTATTATTATTTATATTATAGTTACTGGTAACTGGTCTTAAAGTATCTCCTTGGATGAAGTTAGAGTACTTTTTGCTATTGGTAGATAATGAACTCTGAATTGGAAATTTCTTTTTAGCTTTATTACTAAAAGGAACAGCGAAAGGATTAAGAAGAAGTGTTTTAGAATGCGTGTTATTATTGTTTGTGTTAATGTTTAAACTTGTATTAGTAGGTGAAATAGATTTTGGTGTATTACTACTAGAATTAGACTCTTCTTTAAAAAGCTTTATTATAGTACCTTTTTTCCATCGTTTGTAATTTATTATTTCACAAACTTTGGATTGAGGTACCATAACTTTAAAAGATTTATATTTCGGTTTAAATCTAAGATTCTTAGGAGTAATGTTAACTATAATTACAGTATTTATATTAAACTTATTCTTTAAAAACTTACTGAGATAATTAGAAGTTGTGTAAGCTGCAAATTTAGTAAAATACAGAGACTGGAGATCCGAATCCGGTTTAGATTCTTCCTCAGCTGACGTCTGCCTACGATCTGCAGTAATTTCTTTTTCATTCGGAAGTAAAAATTGAACCTTCTTAGTTGGCAATTTAGAAGCATTTGAAGAACATTTTTTAATTGAAGAAGGATTAGTTACAGATGGTAATTGATCCAAAGTATCAGAGCTCAAAGATGTCGAAGTAGATACGGAAAGTTGTGGAACTTTTATTGTTGATAGAGTCAGTTTAGGTGAAGATAAATTGGTATTGTCAGCACTGCACTGAAGTAATTCATTATATAAAGAATTGTGTACGAAGCTTGATTTTGAAGCAGTTTCAGGAATGTCTTAGTTCGAAAACGTGACAGGTGAATCTTGAATTGAATTTGCAGATGAGATAGTTTCAGAACAAAAGCCAGCATAAATTACATTTTTTGAATTTTTAACTGTATTGTAGTTTATTGGTTTAAAAATAAACGCATTCTGATCTGCACTATAGTTGAAAGGTTCATCAGTCTGAGTCCAAATATCTTTTGAGTTGCGACTTAGATACATTTGGTTGTATCTAAATGTATCAAAAGATGTATCAAGACTAGCATCTAGTTTCATACCCATATTCGAAATTTCCTTTCTTAATGAACCTATTTGCTCATTAAATTTCTTTGCAACGTCAGCAGTAGTGTCGATTAATTTTGAATTAAAAAGTTTTTGCAGTTGTGAGTTAATAGAATATTTTAACTCATTAGTTAATGATTTGATAGATTCATTAGTAGAATTTAATGCAGAAATAAACTCATCTTTATTGAGCACTGCATTCTGCTTCAAATAATCATTCTGCTTAAGTGACGTTCTCCTCAAGGTGGTATTGAGGGCTTCATAATCTTTAGCCATTTCATTAAATGACGCGGAGTTGTATTTTATTGTGTCGTTACATCTTGCTGCTAGTCGTGTGTCCTCATCTTTAATGTTATTGAACGAAGATTTGACTTCATCCAATAACATATTAATGCTGGAATGATAATCCAAGCATTCGTCACATACAAAGTATTGAGCCAGGAATGCAGAATACCACACTCTAGGAGCGTTTAAACAAACTCCGTCGAAGCGCCTCTTACAAAAACTCCTGCATGTAACAGTTTCGGTTTTTACATCATAAACTGTGCAGCTTGAACTATTGCATTCAACCGAATTCATTTTAGATTACATAAATAGTAGTTACTTTAACCATTAAAAAAAAAGCGGCAATTTAAAAAGAGTTCAACGTTTTTAGCAAATTTACTAGCAGAATAAACAATAAATTAAAAAAAGTAAATAAGTAAATTAAAAAAAGCTGATTCCAATATAATTTTTTTTTTTTTATTTTTATTTTTTATTTTTTTTTTTTATTTTAACAAAAAGAGAAAAAAAATTTTTTGTTAAAATTTACACAGTTTTTTCTTCTTTTATTTTATTTTTATTATTTTATTATGAAATAGTAAGAATATTAAAAAGTATTATTAATATTATTATTTTAAAGTTAAATAACAAATTTAAAATAAAATTAAGAATAAATTTGGCACGTCTACTTAGTTAAGCGTCTGATAAACGAATGAAAATAAAAATTTTTGAAATTATAAATGTTTTTGTGCCTAAAATCCGTAAGAAAAACAAAACAACGGAACCATGGTTAGATGAAAACTTAGGACTTTGCGTTAGTATAGGTTATTTAGTTATTAGTATAGGTCTATTAATATAATAATTTAGTCATTAGTATAGGCAACAAATTAATTAGTGATCCCAAAAAAAATTTTCGAATTTGTCAACATAAAACGAAAAATATTCGACTACCCTAATTCAATGTCCAAGGACAATACTTTTTCCTCTTGCCCAAAAACAATTTGTAACTTTTTTTCCGACAGTTTTCAAAAACTTTATCGTCCAAAAGAACAATTTGATATCTCTGCTATTTCTTTATCTAATAGCCCAAATTTGTTAATTACATATCTATATCTTTCCGAAAGGGACATTAATGAAGATATTATGAGCCTTTACACAAAGAAGGGTGCCGGACCGGACCTAATCCCTCCGCTCTTCTTATATAGCTGTGCTCATTATCTAGTTACTCCTCTTCATTTCATTTTAAATAAATCGCTTTCGAATGGTGTTTTCCCACATGTGTGGAAATCCTCTCATTTAAATCCCATCTACAAAAAAGGTGAAAGATCATCAGTAGAAAACTATCGAAGTATAGCCATCCTATTGACTATTCCAAAATTATTCGAAAAAATTGTTGTCGATAAAATTACTCCTGTAATAAATGCACAAACTTAACGAACAACAACACGGTTTCAGAAAAGCTCGTTCCACTACAACGAACCTTATGTTATACACATCTGAATATAATAATCCTGAATATAATGGAGAAAGGATATCAAGTTGATTCAATTTACACTGATTTTAGCACAGCATTCTATCATTACACTTTGCTAAACAAACTTACAACTTTTGGTATATCGGGTTTTTTTCTTGCATGGCTTAACTCTTATTTATGAGAAAGGACACAAAACGTTAAATATTAAGGTATATTGTCCAATATAATCGATGTTACTTCTGGTGTACCTCAAGGTAGCCATTTAGGGCCACTTTTATTCAATATATTTATTTCCGATTCCGATTCAGTATATTTGCGTGCCATACAGCACTTAGCGTTTGCTGACGACCTAAAAATATATCAAGTCGTAAATGACACTTCTGATGCAGCTTTACTTCAATCAAGCTTATCATCATTATATGATTGGTGCACAACCAACAAATTAGAGCTCAATATACAGAAATGCAAGGTTATCAGTTTTACCCGTAAACGTTCTTCTTTACTGTATGACTATAGAATAGATAATCTAATACTTGAAAGAGTTTTTAGTATTACTGATCTTGGATTTCTACTTGATAATAAACTTACCTTTAATCTGCACTATGACCACTTAATTTCAAGAGCAAATAAAATGTTTGGTTTCATTAAGAGAAAAGCTAAAGAATTTAGTGACGTTCTATATTAGAATACGGTAGTATTATATGGGATCCAGCTTTTCAGGTTTATTTTAACAAAATTGAATCAGTTCAAAAACAGTTTCTCCTATTTGCATTAACAAACCAATATAACCATTCAGACTTTGTAAATCTTCCTTAAATTCTTAAACATGCTCCCCTTGTCCTCACGTAGGCAAATATTTTCATCATGTGTTACTTTTGACATTCTAAAAAAATATATTGCTATACAATCACCTAATTACAAATTTAGACTTAATGATAGAGTTAGACAAACAAGATACACGAAATTTTTGGTGGAATATAAACACAGTACAGAATACGGAAGAAATGAACCGATAAACAGATGTTGTATTACATTCAATAAAATCAGTTATCTTTATTCTTCAACAATTTCCAGAAATACCTTCAAAAACACTTTACATCAACACTTTTTCAATTTACTGACCTCAGACAATTAATTCTAACCAATTCATAAATATACTTTTCATAAATTTATTCAAATGTATAATTTTTTTTTTTTTGTATTAATTTTCACAAAAAAGTTTTTGTAATTTAATTTCATAATTATGTTCATACATTCATAATTCCACATTAAGTATTTAAAGCATATTTTGATTATGTCATCAAGTTTTATTTTTATTATTTTTTTTTTAGTAGTACTGTTTATTGTTTACATGCTTACATATCATTAAGAATTATAAAGTTTACTTAAGAATTTACGTTTTTATGTAGGTAATCAAATTTTGTTTTGATTATTTTTTCAAAATTTTTTAAGTCTGAAATATATTTTTAATATTATACATATTAATTAGTCATTAAGAATTGTAATCATATTTTCAATATCAATGTTATAATGTCTGTTATTTTTTGTCTTTTTTCTTTTTTAAACATGTACATACCTTGCTTTTGTAATTAAAATAAAATAAAATAAAATAAAACCACTACCATTGATGATATCTTTAAACTTATTTTTTATACCGTTGTCAGTAAACCAATCTATATTGAAAGCCCCCATTACAACAATTTTATCAGCTTTTTCGCTTAGTTCCTCCATAAGTATATTGAATTGCATAATGAAGCTATTTAAGTTTGAATAGTGAGGTGCAATATATGGCAAGTAGATATATCACATTTGAAGCTTTATATATATTTATAACGAGAATTCAAAATTTAACTCCTTCTATAATTTCCTTAATTTTCATATAATTTCACTGGCCCTTTATATAAAACAAACATCCTCCTGTATGACGTGAGATGGAGTCGAGTTTAATGGTTTTATAACTATGGATGTCCATTAAATTATCTTCATCCAAATTTATTAGATGTGTTTCCGTTGGACATATAAATTCAAACTTATTATCACATATTAGCTTTTCTATTTCACAAAAATGTTAATTACACCTTGAAAGTTTAGATAAACACTTTCGATATTTTTTAACTGCTATTTGAATATTTTTTTTTGTGATTTCTATTTTTCTCATCAATGTGGGACAATTTCTATCAAAAACATTATGCGCAGTATTTAATGCTAGTTTTAATGATTCGTTCGCTCTTACACAATTTATACATACATGCTTGTTTTCTACATACTCCTTTACTGTATGATCTCCTCCACATTTAATACAAAATTTTGTTTTTATAGTACATTTATCACTATTATGTCCATCCGCTAAGCACTTAAAACATCTACGCACATCATAACTTTCATATACTCTACAATTATCCTATCCCTCTCTAATTCTTCCTAGTTCTAAAATATTTTTAAAATCCTTAACGTTCAATTCAATAATTCCATTGTGTAGTTTTTTTTATTTTTATAAGTTCTAATTATTTTTACTTCTTCTCTAAATTTTAATTCATTTTGTTTGATTATTTTCTCATATCATTCTTTTTAGCATATCATTCTTTTCATAAATTTCCGACATACTTACTATAAGTATTTTAGGTTTTATTTTCTTAGGAACAACTACCTCATAATTTTCATTCAATTTAACTTTAGTCTTTTTCAATAGCTTGTACTGTTCAATTATCATCACAGAAAATCGCTACATTCCCACTGTTTTGTGCCATCCCACTTATTTTTAGGTTCACTGGGTTGACTGCATTTTTGACGGTTGCTACTGTCATTCCTGAAGTTTGATCAGTTTTCGGTTTAATAAGAACAACCGGGTTTTTTCTAATCATTTCGTAATACGTTGGTTTCTTATTTTTGTTTAAATTACTATTTGCGCTTTTTATTGATTCGTCTACAATATTTTTAATATCTAGATTCTCCAATACATATTTTTTCGCTTTCCGTTTTGTACGATGTGGCAACAACACATATTTTTTATCTCTTCGTGGCTTTCCTTCCATGAACCATTCATTCATTATATGGAGTGTTTAAATTTTTTCAATATACCTTCTCTCAACCGCTTCAAGCAATGCCTTGATTTCAACTTTTTTTTAAAGACTCCTCAAATTCGTTTTTATATTCTTTCAGGTGAATTTTATTTTCAGCTACAGTGTCTTGCATTTCTTTCAATACTAGATCTACATTGTGAATATATGTTACACAGTCATCACAAATTAACTTAATCATATTTTTGGTATTCAGGATGTTAGTGCTATATGTATCCACTCCGCGACATTTATTTTGGGTATGATAAATCTTTCCGCACACGCACACGCATCTTATTTCTGTCTCCCCGCGTATTTCAACTTTACAGCTACAGCATTCATTCATATTATTAAAAAATGCATTCAGTTTTGGCAAAATAATTAATTTTATCAAATTAAAAATTAAATCCTCATACGTATTAGTGTATTATTATAATTCAAGATGAATTTAGTTTAAATAAAAACCAAATTAATTAATTACTATAAAAATGACGAGATCAAAATTACACGACCGTTCAGTTCGACAAATAATAACTTTTTATACCTGTAATTAAAAAATATCCGTAATTAAAAAATAAGGGTACCCGTAATTAAAAACTAAAGGATTTAAAATTGAAGCCAAAAAATAAAATATTCTTTTGGATACCCGTATTTATACATACAATTTTAATTACAGTTGTCCCAAATTCTAAAAAAAGGATAGTAATAACAATTTATCATGCACGAAAAAGATAGAAAATTAAAAAAATATATATATTTTAAATTTCTAATAAAACATTACTTCGTTACCCTTTAAACAAGATACATCATACTTCTTTTGAGTAACTATGAAAACATTTATATGTTTCATATTGTTCTTGTTAACTATTCAAGCAAATTCGACTTCAATTTCTAATATTAGATTAGATGAATCACCTTTTGGGAACACATACTCTAATTCTAATATATTACTTCCAAGTAATGAGACCGTGAAATTAAATTTAACAGTTCAGATATTAAAACATGTAATTTCACCAGAATTAAACAAAACAACAACAGTGAAAACTACAACAATAGCATCAATAACTATACTTTAGGAGCAGATGAGCAATTACCAACAGATAAAGCTGATTCAGCACCTTAATATGTTTTTATAGAAGAGGCTGTTGAGGCTTTTAGGCAGGATTTAATTTTAAAAGAAGGTAATATGGAACTATAATATAGTGAACATATATTTTGTAGACATTTTAATTGGTATATAATAATAATACTAAAGAAATCCAAATAAGATGTGAATATGATAGCAATTTTAAACAAACGTTTCTCGCACTTAAATGCTTAGGATATCGAGAAATATTAGCAGATAGAATTTTAAGTAATGGGGAAATGGAAGCAGTTCCTATTATAGTGTAATAAAGTTTTATTATTATTTTTTTTATAGTTTTATATTATAACTTCAGTTCTATGTCTTTCTGTAGACACGTGAGCGTAAACGCTGTGCTTTGTATCTACAGAAGTCCTCTTTTTAGCTGCAGCTTAATCTGGAGTTCAGTTTAAGTCAAATTTTAAATAAATACAAGTAAAAGTAACAGTAAGTCGATGCAACCGACTTATTTATACCCTACACCTAAAAAATTCAAATTAAATTAAAAATAAATAAGTTATTTTAGTTAGGTATTTAATATACCTAAGCTAAAAAAAATAAATGCTTTTATTTGCTTCTATTGCTTCGAAAATATGCTTCTCAGGTTTTAGAAAGTGTATGAAGGTACGCGGACCACCACCCCAATTCATCTTAAATTTTCGAGACATCATCAGAACAGGGTAGAACACTCTTATATCAAATTTTAAGTTTTTATATTTATTAATTTCGAAGATATGCTTGTTTGGTCCTGGGAGTTGTGTGGCAGATACCCGAACAACCATTCCAATTCATCTGAAATTTTAGGCAAATCAGGGATTCAGGAAACAATACCCTCGTATCAAATTTGCAGTTTCTATCTTTATTAATTTCGAATATATGCTTGTTCAGTTTTGGAAGTTGTGTGGGAGGTACCCGAACAACCACTCCAATTCATCTCAAATTTCAAGGATATCAGGGATTCAGGAAAACACACCCTCGTACAAAATTTTAAGTTTCTATCTTTATTATTTCGCAAATATGCTAATTCGGTTTTGGGAGTTGTATGGGAGGTACCCGAACCCATGGACCGATTTTGTCCAGATTCGAACTTGGCCGTCCTTTCGAAATTAGTAACCTACTGTATAAATTTCATCAAGATAGCTGCACTAGTTTTTGAGTTATATTGCGAACGGACGGACGGACATCGCTAAATCGACTCAGGAGGTGATCCTAATTCAGAATATATATACATGTGCATATCTAACTCGCTTCCTTTTGGTGGTTACAAACACCATACTAAAGTTAATATACCCTATACTTTAAGTGTAGGTAATAGAAAAGTATTTTTTCCTTTAATATTTCTTCTAGTTACTACAGAAGACGATTGTAATTAATATATCTTTATTTGCAAATGTTCATGGTATTTATACAAAATTTTGGTAAAAAAAATAAGTGTATTGATTGAATAATTACAATTATTGATAAATTACCTAATTTAAAAATTCTTAAATCAGCATTTTTCTTTTAATAATTAATATCTAAATTTCTTTAATAACAGATATATGGTGCATATTTTTTAAAATTCTTTATAAAGTTACAATTATATTCTTAAAAGTTCAGTTACAGTTTTTTTTTGTTACATTGCAATTTTTTGTTAGTTAAATGATTGTACTTTTTATTTAAAACATTTTCAGATATCTTATTGCAAAACAAAATTTGTTTATTTTACAACTTTAAAAGCGTACTCAGTACATTTTGATGAGTTTGTATTTTTGTTCTTACTATGACCATGTTTAGTTTATATTTTTTTTGTTTTAATTTTTATTATTAGATAATACTTTAATATTTTATTAAATAACGTAGGATATCAAATTTAAGGATTTATTTTTTAACGATAAGATGTATTTTTAAAATTATGTTGGGTTAAAAGTGAAATTATAATATGTATGATTGAGTTGGATTGAAATGTATGATTATAATAAAATATGTATGGTATGTAGTGTGTTCACTACAATAGATGGAGATTACAAATGCGATTACACGATACTTGATTTGCGAGCAATAAAACAAAAAACATCATATCAAATGGAGATTTCATAATTTAACAAAATAATAGATTGCAATTATTATATTATATTTGTCCAGAAAAATGATGTGTAACAAACGCATTCATTTTAAAGTGTTGTGTTGGATGTGTTATATTATAAAAAAAATAAAATAAACATAGCTACAGTATAGATATAATTTCTATGATGTAGAAAAATAAAATATACATACATAGCTATAATTTATACAGTATTAATTTCTAATTGGAAATATATTTATTTTTTCAAACTATGATACATTCGGCGGGCGACGGGCGACGGTAAAGAGAAAGAAAAAATCATAAAAACAAAAATTATTTTTCATTCATTAATTTTCTTCGATTTGATTTTTTTTTTAATTAATTTTTTTTTATATACATGATACCTATGTCCATACATGCATTAATACCAAAAAAAATGTTTTTAAATAATTTTAAAATGTCATTTTATAGATTTTAATAAAGAAAGACAAGCAAATATTTTATTATAGCAAGCAGCAAGCAGGAATATTTTATTATAGTTGATGATGAATATTATAAATTGTAAA
Source organism: Poecilobothrus nobilitatus (assembly GCA_947095535.1). NCBI lineage: Eukaryota > Metazoa > Arthropoda > Insecta > Diptera > Dolichopodidae > Poecilobothrus > Poecilobothrus nobilitatus. Next base: position 172,063,136 of record OX352772.1, read on the forward strand.
GGACAATCTATTTGTTTCGATTTTTTTGTTTTCTTAAAAAGTAATTTTTTTCTAAATTTGTTTTCTAAATTTTATTATAATTTTCTATATATTCCATGAACTTCTATATATATCCCATGGGACTTCTGTCTTTTTGAAGTGAGTCAAAAGTTACAATTTTCCTTTCTTAATGATAATAATCTAATAAAATCGTTTAGAGTAAAATTTCTAGACTAAACTTCAATTTATGCCCTCGCCAACTATAAAATCAGATACTGTTATTTTCCAAATTCCGGCCAGCCAGGATATATACATATATATGTAAATATATCTATTGGGAGAAATTTTAAAATCGGTTGCGAAATCTGATTTGCACCTTTTTCCAGAATATATATATTGCATTTTCAAATTAAATGAAACCTTTTGCAAAACTAATGAAACCTTTTGCAATTATAATGAAACTTTTTGTTAATATAATGAAACAATTTGCAAATATAATGAAACGTTTTGCAAATATAGTTAAACTTTTTTTAAATCCAATGAAACTATTTTCAAAATAAAAGAAACTATTTTTTATTGAAATAAAACTTTGTTCAAATTAAATGAAACTTAAAAATTGAATATTATAATAAAATTTTAAAAATTAAAATTAAATTCTAATACTTCATATTTTTACAAAAATTTAATACATTTCAAACAAAAAATAAATTAATTTTTACAAAAATTCTATACTTTATACTAAAATTCTTTAATGTAGTGGTAAACCTTCCAAAGCTTGCGGAATTGTAAATACCATGTCCATTATATAATTAGAGCAGTCGCTTGATGAAAGTTGATTCACACTTTGATTAATTACATGTGAAAGGCTGTGCTCGTTTTCACCATCGCTTAATATTGAACGGGCATAAGTTTTTATTTTGGAGAATGCTTTTTCAATAGGATTGAGCATTGGTGAATACGGCGGTAAAAATTTTAAAATGCATCCATTGTCCATAATTATTTCTTGAATTGCTCTTCCTTTATGGATTTGCGCATTATCCATAAACAAAAAACAATTTAACAAGTTTGCAGTGGTACCAATTTTTTCTAAAAGTTCTAACAAAAATGTCTTGAAACGATCTGCATTTACACTGCCATTATTTATTATTTTATGGTGAACGACACCGCAAGTATTAATTGCCGCAATTAACGATACATTTCGCCCCCGTATAGTTGGCACCACAACATCAGCTCTAGTTCCGACTTTAGAGCGGGCATGCGACCTACGGATATGGAGGTTAAATCCGCATTCGTCTATAAATATAATTTTTTCCCTTTGTTGTGGGGCCCACTGACTAAATTCTGTGGCATACATTTTTCTTAAACTTAGTGTTCTAGCATCATTCATTTTATCCAGTTCAATAGAAGCCATTTTTAAGATTATTTTCATTTCTTTTAAGCAATTAAAAACCGTTGACATCGAAACTACTATATTTTTTTCTTCAATCAGTTTTTTTTTTATGTTTTGAAGAGTAATACTTGGATTTCTTTCTACGATGGTCTCAATGAATTCAAGCATATCAGGTGTAGATTTTTTCATACGATTTCCTCCTCTTTTTTTTTCCGCTAAAACTTCGTTATTTTTTTTAAAGCGTGACAAAATAGTTTTTGCTGTATTCATATTAATTGAAGTTAGTGTAGCAGCTTCAGAAATAGTTTTTCCTTCTTCATATAATTTTATAAAAAGAAGTTTCATATCCTTCGTTACTTTTGAGTACTTTCCTATTTTTCTGCGTTCGCGTCGTAAATTAGGTTCTCTAATAGATTGTTCATCTCTCACACTTCTCTCATCTAAATTTTCTTGACTAGGTTGCCAGTAATCTGAGCTACCAGAACTAAAATCTTCGTTCATTTTATGATAAAAATTTTATTTTAAAATTTAAAGTAATAAAAAAAATTAATTATTAAACTAGTTACAATAAATTTATAATCAAACTAATTCAATACCAATTAAGCTTCCAGAACTAAGATCTTCATTCATTTTATGAAAATAATTTTATTTTGAAAATAAAGAGTAATAAAAAGAATTAATTATATAACTAATTACAATAAATTTATTATCAAACTGATTCAAAAATTAATTGGTCATTGAAATCAGAACATAAGAATGATTGCATTAAATGCATAGATAAGAAAACAGGTGGTTTTTACAAAAAAAAATTGTTATGATTATGTAGAGGTAGGTTTACAAAAGTTAATAAACAACAATAACTTATACAATACATAATAGAAAATATCACATGGTTTTATTTTATCAGAAACAAGTTTTAATTTAATTTTGGCTTTCTCCATAAAATAGGAAAAAAATAAAATAAAGAAATTAAGAAGACAAAATAAGAATTTTTTATTTTTTTTATTTCTTTTTCATATTATAATTTTTTTGTTTATAAATTAAAAACTTCTACACATATTAATTTCTAAATTCTAACAAAATTCAAGTATATATATATTTCAAAATAAAAGCAAAACTCAATATGAAATTGAATATTTGAATTCACAGTATGTACGAAAAACATGAATCATATTACATTAAAATTTCTCTCCGAAGATCTAAATGATATTATTTTTTATATAATACATACTTCATTCGTTAATTTTTGAAATTTTATTTTATTTAATTATTTGGTGCTTGAAATTCAATTTTAAGTTTCATTTAATTTGAACAAAGTTTCATTTCAATAAAAAATAGTTTCTTTTATTTTGAAAATAGTTTCATTTGATTTAAAAAAAGTTTCACTATTTTTGCAAAAGGTTTCATTATATTTGCAAAAGGTTTCATTAGTTTTGCAAAAGGTTTCATTATAATTGCAAAAGGTTTCATTACTTTTGCAAAAGGTTTCATTTAATTTGAAAATGCAATATATATATATATATATATATATGTATATCTGAGAATCTGAATGAGGAAGGGATTTCAAGTGAGTGAAAAGTATCAATGGAATTTCTGACACGTCACCACGTTTTACTTTTCACTAAAATTAATGCATTTTTCATATAACAAAAAAGTCTATTTTCAACAGTAGGTGCAATAAATTTTTCTATTTTTCATATACACTGTGCTTGTGAACAGTGCAATCATACAAAAAAAAAAAAACAATATTTATTTTTAGGTGGTATTTTTACCTCCCAATGGTAACTGGTACCTTCCAATTATGAATTTGTTGGTATGCGAGTACATATAATGTATTAGCACAGGGATAACTGAAATTGGAATTGGGTGTATATACACAATTACTGGGTACGCAAATGAGTATTTTATTCTTTTTGGTTTCAATTTCAAATTGTTTGTTTTATTCAGTCTTTTTCGTGCATGCTAATTTTTTATTGCTATCCACTTTTTACATTAAGTTAGCTAATTTAATTACAAAATATTTGTATTGTGGTTTTTCATTTCTTTTTATTATAATACATATTAAGTGTGTCTGATAATCTTTCAGTAAATATGAGACAGGGTTAGTGATTTGAACTTTTCTTACCTTAAATGCTTCCGTTGTCCAATTTGAGGTGTACATTTTCAAAAAATGTTTATACTGGCTTATACGAACTGAGTCACCAATTTTAAATTTAGCTGGTAGAGAAATCTTAATATGATTATAAATAGTTGCTAAGAATAGTCATTATCAATTTTTCTGTTTTCGTTTGTTGCCTTCTTTTGAATAGTACGATGTTTAGTATTATTGTATTGGTGGACTAGTTTTGAAATAATATTAACCTATTTGTAATTCCTATTGAAACTGAATTCTTTCCACATCTTTTCTTAAGAGTACGATTAAAACGTTCTACTATGGACGACTATGGATATTGCACTTTTAACGAGCAAAATGTTGAATGATAACGTCAAGGTGTTTCCGCAGTTTTAAGATTTTGTTTAGGAGGGTTTTTATCGTTTATATTTCAATATTCTATTCTATGTTTTTCCTAATTACAGATTTCACGATTGTTTATAAACTGCGAAAGTCTGTCGTATAGTTTAGGGTGGTAATAATTTAATTTCATCTCCTTAAAAACTTCTACTATACCTCTATGGTTGTTCCTGAGATGTTCCTCCTCTATCAATTTGGCGAGTTTCTCCTCCTCCATAATGTCCTATAGAATTTTACAGCATTGAATAATTTTCATTTGGGAAAAGTGTTCTTAGTGGACATATTGAGTTGTTTTGGGATATTCTTGGTCTTCTGCATATTTACATTCAATAATTTATGGTTGAAATGGTTATGGAGAAGGGTTACTGCTGTTTATCTATCTAAATTTTTTGTGCTAATTATTTTCCTAGATTTATTAAAAATTTCTAAGTTTTTTATTTTTAAGAATCATGAATAAATTTTTTGAACCATTATTTTAGTTTTAAACTAAGTTAAAGCAGATGTATTTATATGGCAGTTATTTTCATTTGTTTCTTCAGTCAAATTGATTTTGATACGTGATAAAGCGTCAGCGCTTCCGTTTTTTATTACTGTTTAGTACTTTGTCTCATAATCATAGTCTGATAGTTTGAGATGCCATCTCATGAGTTTTGAGGTTAGCTCTTTTATTGGAAGTAGTCATTGTAAAGGCTTGTGGTTGGTTTCTATAATCAATTTACGATCAAATTTGTAAGGGCGAAAGTATTTTGTAGTGCATACCACACCTAACAATTCTTTTTCGATGGTACCATAATTTTGCTTGTGAATATTCATTTTCGAATTTTTCTTAAGATATTTTGTAGTGGGTTTGGCTATTTTCGAAAAGTCTTTTGGAGTGTTATTATATTTGCTTGGCAGTTTTTGGAATTGGAAACTCTTTTACACATTGTATTTTCTTAGGGTTCGGTTTAATCCTTTTTAAGGTGATAACGTATCCTAAGAACTTTGTTTCTCGTTTTAGAAACTCAGACTTAACAAGTTGCACCATTAATTTTACTTCTTCTAGTCTTTCAGAGAACTAAAAGCGGTTTTATGGATATTCTTTTCATTAATCTCTATTCGTTTGAATCCTTTTGCCAAATCTAGAGTTGTAAAATATATATCTTCCCAGTTTCCCTAGTATGTCATCTATATTGTGAATAGGGTATCTATCGACAATTGTGACTTCGTTTGACTTACGATGATCGATGATGTTACGTGATTTACCTTTACCACTTGCATCCTTCTTCTTAGGGAGTATCAACACGGGAGCTGAGTAGGGCGAGCTACTGTGCTTTATGATACCTTTCTCCAACAAATCTGAACTGTACTTCTTTTTTATGGATTTATGGGTAACGGTATGTTCTTACAAAGATTGGGGCGTTATTTATTGTACTAATTTCATGTTTAATAACATCCGTAAAAGATAAATCAAAATCTTTTTGGTAAAAGATCTCTGAGAAATTTTTTATAATTTTATATAGTGGTTGAGTCTCTTAGTTATTGAGATGTTCAGTTCTTATTTGGTTCAATGTACTTTATCTTCATGTTCTTCGATAATATTCAATGTTCAGAATTTAATATTTCTGTATTTTTGGGTTATGTATTAATAAAAATTTCCAAATTGTTCTTGATGTTGAAATTGGCTTAAATAGCTAATTTTCAACATTATAAATGCCCTCACAAAGGGTCACAGTGCCATCTAAGGACTTTTGCTCTTTTAGATAGGATAGACTTTCTTTCTCTCTGGAATTAATAAGTTATAATTTCCTTTTTCTATATTTTGTAATTAAAAGTTTCTCGTTTATAAGTGTTATCTCCATATTGTTTGAACAATAGAATATGGTTACTCTAAAATTGTAAGAATTATGAATTTTGTACTAATACGAATTATGAATTTTAACTATGTACGTATATCATATGAACATATCGTATGATATACAATTAGTCACTTTAGAGTCTAAACCGTTTGAATTAAAAACATCAAACGTTGCAAATAGTGTATATATAGAATAAGTCTAAGAAAACTATATGAATTGAATAACACAGGTTAATTTATTAATTTATAAATAATTTAAGGATTTAAATAAATTGAAAAAATATTGGAAATATTAAATATTTATATGTTTAAATTATAAAATAATTGGCGACGAGAAATTTTAACGGATGGATGAAGAAAAAGTGGATTTAATACAACACGTGGAATAAAAATTTGAATAAAGAATGGCATTTGTCGGTAATATTAATGAATTCGTATCATGAAATAATTTTACAGCATATAAAGATAGAGTGACTCAGTATTTCATCACAAATCAGGTGAAAAAGAACCCCGGTATTTATTACATTGGTTGGATCAGAGGCCTACAAAGTCGCTAAATCTCTGACAGCACCGCAATTACTCAGCAGCAAAAAGTTTAGTGAATTAATTAAGATTTTTGACGATCATTATTCTCCAAAAATCAACAACCGAATGGAAAGATTTAGATTCCAAAAGGACAAGCAAGAGGAAGGAAAGGTGTTAGTGAATTTATAGTTAGATTAAGAAACTTGGCAGAAACCTACAGTTTTGGCGATCTTATTACAGGGGATGACCAAGCCGCAAATAAGCATTAGAAGGTGTGTTAACTGACACATTTATTGTCGGAATTAATAATGAACGAATCCAACAAATATTACTAGTTGGAGAATCAAATTCGTTCGAAATATGTTGTGATATAGATCTCAATTAAGCAATGTCTCTAAAGGAACAAAAATCAATAATTCCCGACTTTAAAGTAAACGCAGTAAAATAAAAATCACACAAAAATGAAAATGGAAATCGTGCAACAAATCAACTGAAAAGTGGAAAGTGTCATCGCTGTGGTGAATTGAATAAAGAAAATTATGTTTGTTCTACAGAGAATTAAATTTGTTTTTCTTGTAATAAAACAGGGCATACAGCTAATGACCAATGCGGAGCATGCGTATCATTAATAGGTTATAAGTATTATAAAGATAAGTTGAATAATATAGTATTACAACAACTAAATAAAACAGTAAGTCGATGCAACCGACTTATTTATACCCTACACCTAAAAAATTCAAATTAAATTAAAAATCCTTAAATAATTTTAGTTAGGTATTTAATATAAGCTATAAACATAAATGCTTTTACAACCTTTGTACAAAATTTCAGGTTTCTATCTTTATTAAATTCGAAGATATGCTTGTTAGGTCTTGGGAAGTGTGTGAAGGCACGCGGACCACCACTCCAATTCATCTCAAATTTTAGAGACATCATAAGAACAGGGTAGAACACTCTTATATCAAATTTCAAGGTTTTATATTTATTAATTACGAAGATATGTTTGTTTGATCTTGGGAGTTGTGTGGCAGATATCCGAACAACCACTCCAATTTATCTCAAATTTTAGGCAAATCAGGGATTCAGGAAAACACACCGTCGTACAAAATTTTAAGTTTCTATCTTTATTAATTTCGAAGATATGCGTATTAGGTTTTGGGAGTTGTATGGGAGGTGCCCAAACCCATGGACCGATTTTGTCCAGATTCGAACTTAGCCTTTCTTTCGTAATTAGTAACCTACTATGTAAATTTCATCAAGATAGCTGCACTAGTTTTTGAGTGCGAACGGACGGACGAACATCGCTAAATCGACTCAGGAAGTGATCGTGATTCAGAATATATATACATGTTCATATCTAGCTCGCTTCCTTTTGGTGGTTACAGACACCATACCAAAGTTAATATACCCTATACCTTAAGTGTAGGGTATCTATAATTATAATTTAGTAGTTTTCAGCCACACACTACGTATTATGACATTCCGCTAAGTTTTGAATACAAGTACATAATATTTGGATAAGATTTTTCTATTAGAAAATTTACATATGTACGTATGTTTAGAATCATGATTTGTTTTGTTTAGTTTTGAAATCACGAAATTTTGTATCCCATACGAATTTTTTGTAATTTAAATGTTACTGTAAAAGTATACTTTACAGTAACATTTAATAATGAAATTTAAATTATAGAAAGTATAGTAAAAAAAGCAAAGCAAAATAATAATAGTAGTAATTGTAAAAGTTATAATAAAAATAGTATTTTGGAAGGAATTCGAGATAAATTTGTTATATCCAACAATTCAAATCAAACTATAGTTGGGTACCAAGCCGCACAATTAAAGGATTGTAGTCCAATTTTTCATAAAGCCTATTTGGTACCATTTAAGACAAAGGAAAAAGTTTCGATAGAAATAAATCGATTAAATGAGGAAAAATATTATTGCCAGTTAAATGTACTGAATGGTCTTCTTTAGGAATTTGTGTACCGAAACCGGACGGTTCAGTTAGGTTATGAATGGACTGTAAAGTCACAATAAATCGTTTTATTAGAACTGAACAATATCCGATTCTTAAAATTCAGAATATTTTTGTCAGTCTCAGTAACTGTAGTTTTCGAATGTGTGTTCTCTATTACAAAAGGGTACAACATTTAATTAGAGAAATAATGTTTAAAAGGAGTTTGAAAAATCAAAAAATTTTGATAACAGATGATAATGTTTAAGAATTGTTTGATCCTAACAAACTAATATTGTAGTTTCAATTGACGTAAGTCCACTCAGAGTGGCAGCAGTTTTTTCTCATGTAGTTAATGAGCAGGTAATGTATGCAAGTAGTACATTAACAAATGCAGCAGCTAGATTGCAACGATGGGCAAGATCATTATCTATGTTCAGTTATAAAATAGTTCATCGATCCGCACAAAAGATGCAACATGTAGATGGGCTTTTGTTACTACCCTCTTCAGCACAAACGGATATAGAATGAAGTTTATAAAAATTTGTTAAGTTCTATAAATATTATAGATTTTGAAAAAATTACCTTGCGTAATAAATAAAATATATTTATTATACTTCATATATTATATATGGAATAAAGAAAACATAATGTTTTAAAAAGATTTGTGTCTGTGCCAATTTAGTGGTGAATTTTGAAGACATTCTCTGGGTACAATAAGGTACGAGTTTGGTGCTAGCTCTATTATCTCTATTATTATTTTTTTTTTTTCTTCTCCCTTCACTATTTTCATTATGTCTTATAATTACTTTGTATGTTCAATGTGTGATTTATATTTTCTATTTTTTTTTTTTTTTGTAAATATTCAAATTTGAAATTCAATCTTTTCAAATCTCTTTCCCTCGTTTTCCGCCCGCAAGTTGTAGTTAATGGGAACAAATTTTTTATTACAATTTTGTAATATTAGAGGCTTAGCATGGCATTTCCAATCAGTTGAAGCCCATTTTCACTCCGAAAGACCAGCTATACTTGTCTTAAGCGAGACTCAAGTTGTAGGTGACGATACTAATTATAATATCAACGGCTATACACTTATTCCGCATTTTATACCTCACCGAGGAGTCGCTTTGTGTATACTTTCTAATGTAGCTTTCAACACCCTTCATGATCTTAAAAGCTCCAACCGGATTTTTCATTATCACTGGGTTAAAGTTCGTATTGAAAATTCTACAATATTTTTCTGTTTTTTATACAGATCCCCCAAGCCAGTAAGCTGGAGACAGCTGTGGCCATCGAAGAATTATGCCACAATATCAATTATATTCTGGAAAAGTACCCTGAATGTGAGATAGCTGTCGCGGGTGATTTCAATGTCCACAACAAAAACTGGCTCCATTTTTCAAGTCACAATAGCCCGGAAGGTAAACAAGTTGAACTATTTTAAAACTTATTTCAATTTTTTTAAATTGTAAAGAGCCCAACTCGAATTCCAGGTCGAGAAAATCAAAATGAACATCTTTTGAACATGACATGACATCAAATCCAGAAAAATACAATATTTCTGTTAGCGCTCCAATTAAAGGTTCCGACCATAACCTTGTTAAATCCAGGTTTCCAATGGGGACATCGCCCAATCAAAATCTTATTCCTAAAAGGCTAATCTGGCACTATAGTCAGGCCGACTGGATAGGTTTGAATAGGTGTTTGGGAGTTTTTGATTGGTCAATGTGTTTCCGTTATAGCGATGTTGACTTTGCTGCTGATTCCGTTGGTAAAACAATCAAGCTAGGAATGAAACTTTTCATTCCTATCTCATATTAACCGCTATCATATCAGATTCAGTTGGTAAAGCAAATTTGTTTGTAAAATCCTTTGCAGAAAATTCTACACTCCCTTCTACTGTACAAACTGCACCAGTACTACCCTTTGTTGATCCTACTAGGGCTAAAATTCTTCATAGGGTGTACTTTAGAACCCGTACTGTAGCGAAAGTGCTTGAAAATCTGAGTGTTAGAAAATCCACTGGTCCTGATAGAATTCCTGCGATGGTTCTTAAACATATTGCCTCTCCCATTTCGAAACCTCTGCGCAATCTTTTCATTATCATTTTCGACTGGCAGATATCCCCAAAAAAGGTGACAAAAGCGACCCCACCAACTACCGGCCAATAGCCATTATTTTAATTCACAAACAAATTGTGTTGTCAAGCTCGCGGTATTCATATCGTACACATATAATTTTTATTGTTTCTTTATCAATTTAAATTTTAATTTAATATTTCACTTTTTTATCTAATTATAAATTTTAATTTGTTGATTTTTACTTATATTATTTTTTAAAATTTTACAAAATTACCAATTTTAATGTAGATTTCTGCAATATACGCGGTTTACAGACGAATTTCAATGCCGTCACTTGCCATTTAAATTCTAGCAAACCAGCAATTCTTGCCCTATGTGAAACTCAAATTAACGGTCAGAATGATAATTTTAACTGGCTACACACTCGTTTCACATTTCATGTCTAAAAGAGGTATCGCCATCTATATTAAAAATGACACAGCTTTCAACACTCTTAATAAATTCAAATGTTCTAGCCCAACTAGTGGAAGTTTGGGTAAAAATCCTTGTTAGAAAGCAAGTCATACATTTCTGTTTCTTATACAGATCACTCAACTCAAGTGAAGAGGAAACTGTTGTGGAAATTGAAAATCTCTCAAACCAGATCAATAAAATTTTGGATTCATATCCAGGAACTGAAATTGAGTCAAAACTCAATTGGGAAACAAGTTGAACTATTCTCATCTCTTTTCCACCTTTCTCAACTTGTCCAAAATTCCACTAGGATCCCGGATCGTGCTGATCAAAATAGCCACCTCTTGGATCTGTTCCTGACCACACACCCTGAAAAATATGTGGTTTCAGTTTTTCCCCCTGGGTGGCTCCGACCATTGTTTAGTTAAAACAAGTTTCCGGGTAGGCCCAATTACCAATCAAAGGACTCCTCCGAGGAAATTAGTATGGCGATACAGCCATGCGAACTGGGAGTGTCTTAATAGTTTTTTCAGATCCTTTGATTGGTCATTTGTGCAATTCAGATTTATGCTGGTTCATTAATAAGAATTTCGGTGTTGGTGCCTGCCTAATCGATACGGAAAAAGCCTTTAATATGGTATGGTTAGATGGCTTAATCTACAAGCTTCTAAAATTGTCGGTTCCCAAATATTTAATTTCAATTATATTGAGTATGGTATATAAAAATAAATTTTATATCCACAATAAAAATAAAATGCTGGAAAAACGTTTTTGTATTAAAAATGGATTACTACAAGGTACAGTTAATGCACCAATTCTGTTTTCAATATATGTAGCAGACTTACTAAATTTATTAGCACAGATTAGTGGTAATAATTATGCGTTAGCATTTGCTGACGATATAATAATCTACTCAGCCGATGATACGGTGGACAGCATTAAACGAATGGTGCAAATATGTTCAATATTGTAATAGATTACTGTAAAATTTGGTTGCTCAAAATTAATTACAGCAAATGCGAAACAATTTTGTTTCGAAATACTGTAACCAAAACAAGTCCACATATTAAAAAACATTGGAAAGAATTCATTATAAAAACACCAGATAATGTTCCTCTTGTCAATAAAAAAGTAGTTAAATACCTCGGCGTTCAATTGCATCGTAATCTTAACTATATCGATCATATAAAATATAGCATTTCAAAAGGTAACAAATCTTTCATGGCGGTGAAAAAACTTTTTTACAACAAAAATATTAGTAGAAGAGTCAAAATAATATGTTACCAAACATTAATAAGACCATCGCTTGTATATGGTGCACCAATATGGTACAACATTAGTGCAAGCTTAATGGAAACATTACGTAAATTCGAAAGAAAGTGCTTAAAAGTGTGTACCAACATAAATCGTAAGCCCGAATCCGACTACAAATATTATTATTCAAATAAATATTTGTATAAGGAAGCCCATATCATACGTATCGATAATTTTTTTATAATAAAATTAATCAGAAATCATTATGATAGAGCACAAAACACTCCAGAGAATGGTTTAATATCGCATATATTTTACCACAATGAGGAGTACATTGAAAAGACATTGCTCACAGGTTTCATAGCTCCTGAGCATTTCATCTTTTTAGATAAAAATCGTTATATCCAAAGCCAAAATCATGTCCCCCTATTATACCACTATAATAGACGGGCTACGTGTAAAGCTATTGAATATACCCCGGGCAATATAAATGGAGAAAATTTAAAATACGATATGTCCATTCCGGACAAAGATAAATTAATTAAAAGAAAATTTTGGTGGTTGGAAAATGCTTATGAATTAGATTAGAGTATTAATAATACAGATTATTTTATCTAGGTTAAGTAGGTTAGGTAGGTTAGGTAGGTTAAGTTTTATTTTATAAAAATTATTTGAAATAATTATCGGTTTTTGTTTGCCCGGCTTTTCCAATAGTCACTTTATTATAGTCTAAACACTCACTTTTTTAGCTTTAAGTTTTATATCATATAGCATAAAATTAGCATATAAAAATTGAAATTGTAATTGAAATGTTAAATACTTTTATAAGTTAAAACCGTTTTTGTAAATTGTTTTAAGGTTAAGTAGTTTAAGATTGTACAATGGGTAAAAATAAAAATTTAATTTAAAAAAAAAAAAAAAAGTCATTGTGCTTCCGCGATAGAAATGTCGACTTTGCTGCAAATGCGATTTGTGAAACAATTTTACTTGGAATGAGGTTATTTATTCCTCACTCCATGAGAACTATTAAACGGAAATCCAAATCTTGGTTCAATCGCATTTGCAGTGAAGCCATTTTTAAAAAGGAGGAGGCTTTTAAACTGTATCAAAGTAAAAGGCTCTCAGGGCAAACTATATAGTGGTTCGAAACTGGTGCAAGAGAGTTATCAACAGGCAAAAATTCTTATTCAACCTAAAGTTGAAACGCAAACTTATCCACATGCCTAAGAATAGCAAATCCTTTTGGTCATTTGCAAAAAGTTTAAAAGAATACGGTAGCAGGTCTTCTTTTCCTCCGCTTGTTGATATTAATAACATGATTGTGTCAGATTCCAAAAAGAAAGCGAACTTGTTTGGCAAGCAGTTCTCTTCCAACTCGACACTGCCTCAGTCAACTTTAAAACCACCAACTGTTCCTGAAGTTGACTACTCCTTCGGTAAAATATACTTTAGGACAAGAATAGTGATGAAAATCTTGAAAAATCTTGATGCAAAAAAATCAGCCGGTCCAGATGGTATCACTACCATGGTTCTTAAAAATACCTATTCAAGTATTTCAAAACCTCCACACAACCTTTTTTATCTTTCCTTTACTTCGGGTATTCACCCTACCCAATAGAAGGTTGCGCATGTTTTCCCAATTCCAAAAAAAGGTAATAAAAGCGATCCCTCTAACTACCGTCCTATTGCTATAACCTCGATTCTTTCCAAGGTAATGGAAAAAATAGTAAACCAGAAGCTTTTGAAATATCTGGATCGTAGAGGTTTGCTTCATGATCGACAAAACGGGTTCAGAGCCCGTCGTACAACCGGTGATCTCATGACTTACCTTTGCGAAAAGTTGAATATCAGCCTTCACCATTCTAGTGAATCTAATGTAGTGGCTCTGGATGTTTCTAAAGCGTTCGACCGAGTCTGGCATGATGCTTTATTAGCAAAATGCAAAGCGTTGGGACTAGGTAGAGTCTTCCTAAAATGGATTGGAGATTTCCTTTCGATTCGCATGATTCGGGTACTTGTCGATGGTTATTCATCTGACAATTTTATAATTAATGCTGGTGTCCCTCAGGGATCGGTTTTGTCCCCCACTCTCTTCTTAATATTTATCAATGACCTACTTTCAATTACCTCCAATCCAATCCATAGTTTCGCAGATGACAACACTCTTGTAGCTTCCAATGAATTTCATTGTCGCTCACCAAATTAATAGAACAGCAAGAAACTTCACAATCAGTGAGCTAAATAATGATTTAGCGAAAATCCAAAAATGGGGTGAAATCGGCAGAGTTGATTTCAACACCAAAAAAACGCAATGCTGTTTAATCTCGCGCAAAGTAGCTACTACTACACCCAACCTGACTTTTCAGGGTGAAGCTTTGCAGCACTCAACAGATTTAAATATTCTGGGCATCGAGTTAAATCAGAAATTGACCTGGTCAAATCATATTTTTGGTATAGCTAAAAATGCTGCAAAATGTCTAGGTTTCTTGTATCGCTGTAAAGCTTACTTTTCTCCGATCTTCTTAACATCTATAAAATGTACATTAGGCCGAAAATGGAGTATAACGCACATATTTGGGCTGGAGCACCCCAAACAGCGCTGGGTTGTCTCGACAAAGTGCAAAACAGAGCTATTCGCCTAATTGGCGACCCCAGTGTCACCTCAACGCTCACTCCACTTTGCCATCGCCGTACTGTTGGGTCATTGACCCTCTTTTATAGATACCTTGTAGGCGTGAACACCTGTTCTAAAGAAATAAAACAATTGATGCCTCCACTCAAAGTTTTCCAACGTGAAACGAGGAGTGCAACAGATGTCCACCCATACACTGTCGAACTGGCAAGATGGTGCAATACAGCATTCGGAAATTCGTTTGTCATGCGCACGTCGCGTTAATGAACCTTCTGCCGGCACATGTGTTCCCAAAAGTTGGTAATTCATTTGTGTACGATGTATCGAAATTCAAGAAGAACACTAACATCCTTCTTCAAAATAACTATCCAAATTTTTCCCTTCATCATCCATAATCCCAATTTTCCTATATTCAAACACCCAAGTAATCCCCCATCCTTTTCCCCAAAACCAAGCTGTACATTATATGATTATGTATTCAAGGTCCAATCCAATAGTTTGGTTTTAAAGGGGGTGGTTTTGGTTGGTTAGAGTCCAACACTACTTAGACGAACCTCGTGCAGTTCGTTTGAGTGACTTTTGATGTTTTCCACCGTCCTTCGTAAAAAAAAAAAAAAAAAATTTTGGTCATATCCAAAGTTGCAGAAATTCTCGTTAACAAAAGGCTGATAGATACCTTGATTGCAGAGGTATTTTGCATGATAGGCAATATGGCTTTAGAAGTTAAAGATATACAGGTGATCTTACAGGTAATATACCTGAGGGGAAAGCTCAAAACCAGTATTCATTGTTTAGGTCAATCAAAGATTGATATCTCAAAGGCTTTTGATCGAGTATGGCATTCTGCTCTTTTGAACAAATGGCGAGCTATTGGTCTATGTAATCCTTTCTGCAAATGGATTGAGGATCATCGTATTTGTGTTCTTGTTGACAGATTTATATCTGACACTTTAGAAATAAACGCTGGCGTTCCACAAGACTTCGCCTTATCACCAACTCTTTTTGATTTTATCAACGACTTACTCTTCTCTACTCTCAATTCAACAATAGCTTTTTTAACTCAGTTTAACCAAATTCTGCGATTTCAAGGAGAAAATGTAGAGCGATCAGAAAGTCTAAGCATTTTTGGTTTGCAGCTAAATCAAAAAATGCTGTGGAATGAGCATATTTTTGATATAGCCAAAAGTGCTGCCAAATGTTTAGGTTTTCTGTCCCGCTGCAAAAATATTTCTCTCCATAGGATCTGTCTAATACTTATAAATCGTACATTCGATCTAAGATGGAGTACAACTCTCACATTCTGGCTGGCGCATACCAAACTTCTTTGAGTTACTTCGAAAAGGTTAACATACACAAAACTGCAACAAATACAAAATCGAAAAATATATTAAGCTACATTCCTAAAATGGGAACTATGAGAAGCTCAACGTCTAAACATCGTAATAATATTAACAATAGTAACAAAACTAACTATAATAATGGAAGAAGTAACAACAACAAAAATAGTAACAACAATAATAATAATTTTATCAATACAATAATCAAGTTATAATCTCTGAAAACCTTAACGATTTTAACATAAAAAATAGCAATAACAATAATGAAAATAATGATAGTAAAAATAATAAATTAAACAGTAAAATAGTAACGGCAATAACAGTCATATTGGTAATAGTAGTCATAATAGTCAAATTCAAAAAATGCAAACTAGAGCAAATTCCAAATACGGAAACTGGATTAAAGGATGACACAATAAACTTGGAAAATAATAACCAGAATTAGGAGAGTAAAAATAAATTCATTGATCCTACGCTTCCTACGATTGTTAGGATGACAAAAAGAGCAGTTGAAAATTTTGATAGTATATATGTACTCTCAAGATTACGTGATCACAGAATATACAACAACGTGAGACTATATCTGTCATTTTTCCATGATCAAGATGATATATGTTATGATGGTATAACAAAAACAAATATTATAGTTCTTATCAATCAGGAAGGACTACCGACTGATTATGAAGAATTACGTAAATTATATGATAAATATCATGAGAATATAAGAATCTCTGTCAAAGATGTTTCAAAAGATGTTAAAACATATTATAGAAGTCATATTCATAATAAGTACAGAGAGCATATGCAGAAAATAAGAGAGTCTATATATATATATTCTTATATATTCTATATATATAAAATGTCTATATAGAATAGGCGGAACTATATGATTGGTAGATGATGGAACTTACAAAAGACTTAAAGAATGATCATTTAAAAACTCTATACGTAAATATATGTAGTTTAAGAAACAAATTCTGTGAATTAGCAGCAACTATTCAGGAAATTAACAATATAGATATCGTCATACTGAATGAAGTCTGGATATACGACAATGAAAAGGAATACTACAACTTACCAAATTATCAAGTTATTTCCAATTGCCGAAACAAAAACAGAGGGGGAGGTACAGCTATATATAAAAAGAATGATATACATTTTAATATAATTATGCAAAATGAATTATACAACTTTACCATTATTGAGTTACTAAATACAACACCAAAAATCAAAATTGGCATGTTCTACAAAGCACGAAACGAATACGTCAACCTTTTTATAGAACACAAGGAAAAACAAGTAGAGCAATTGTCCAGATTAACAATTTTTGCAGACGTTATTATTAACCTGTTTCAAAATAGTAATACAACTATAAAGTACATAGACATGCTATCAATTTCGGGATATAATATTATAAATAAAACTGAAGATACAAGAGAATCGTTAAATACAAATACTTTGATGGATCATATAATTTTCAATTGCAATGATAAGATAAATATTTCATATAAAAACACTGACCTCTCTGATCACAAAACAACTGCTGCATATATTAAATCAGTTATGCTTATCAAAAAAATCAATGATAAAGATAACTAAAGGTAAAACAGATTAAAACAAAATTCTCGAAATTGTAAGCTTTAAAATTCAAGAAGAAAATGTGGATGAAATTGAACACTTGCAAAAAATTTTACAAACAGCTAAAGAAATAAGTACTAAAAGATTTACCATAAAAACTAGAAACAATCAATGTATGAATACAACTATACTATACAACATGAAAATCAGAAGAAAACTTTATGATGCCTATAAAAAAGATAAAAATAATTTATACAATAAAATTAAATACATAAGATCCAAAAAACAAACTGTAGAGTTTATAAGGAAAGCAAAAAAACTACTTAGAGAGAATATACAGAAAGTTGTATATGATTCAAGAAAAATCTGGAGAGTGATTAATGACGCAATACAAAATAATACTAGTGATGAAAGAAATGAAGATATAAAAAATATGCAAAAGGATACAGGAGCAAAAGGATAAACGATACATACTGAAAATGATAAGGAAATAGCAACAATCATAAATAAATTTTTCAACCAAATAGGGGAAAATATAATAAAGTAACACAAAATGAAGAACACCAATACAACTACGGTAAGGAATATAATGAACCATAAGTCAATATTCTTGGACCCTGCAAATGAAAATGAGATGTATAAAATAATAATGGAACTAAATAAACATGCAGCCGCCGGAATGTATATCACGGTTAAAGATTTATAAGCAATGGTGTTTGTAATAACCAAGAGTCTTTTGATGGGTATATTTCCAAACTGCGTAAAAAAAACTATAATAACACCGATTTACAAAAGTGGGTCGAAAACTGATTGTTGAAATTACAGACCAATATCATTACTTAATTCGATGATGGAAAATAATAAATATAAGAATAAGAACCTTTAAAAATAAAACTATTGGATTTGATAACAATCAGTATGGTTTTATAGAAAATAGTGGAACAGAGGCACAACGTTAGATGAAATATATGAAGCACTTGATGAAGGAAAATTTGTAGGGGCTGTATTTGTAGATTTAAGAAAAGCGTTCGACGTGGTAAATCATGAAAAACTTGTAAACGTCATTAAGGATATGGGAATAAGATGAGTAGCCAAAACTCTAGTAAAGGATTATTTAACAAATAGAATACAATGTAAGTAGATAACTTTGGGATGGGAAAAAAATTTTACCCATATCGCACGACATGTTGACCTACATTTTGATTTATGGGTTTAATGTAGGTCATGCTTGGTTAGTAGGTCAAGAACTTCTTTTGATCGTTTTGGTTTTAAGTTAAGTTGTATGTGTGGGTTGTTAAATTATAAGTTCCAAATAGTTTTATAATAGGAAGTGAAGGTTGTTGATATTGTGTAACTTGTCAGACAGGGTTAATGAACTGAATAATTGATTTTATGTATCTTGGTTACTATAAGCCAAACATTTGTTTTGGTTTAGGTTTTAAGTTAGGTTAAATGTGTGGGTTGTTAACTTATAAGTTCCAAATGGTTTTATAGTAGGAAGTCAAGTGTTAAACAATTTAAAGTAGGGTCGGCCCTTAATAAACAAAATTGTATAACTGAAGTTTAAATACTAGGCGCACATATAAAAGTAGTAAGAAAATTTCTTATATGAAAATAAAAAACAGAAAAATTTTTTTTATTTTTAAATCTACAGCGCATCTTTAAAATTGAAAAGAAAAAGTGTAATCCTGTTTTTGTTTTTTTTTTTTTTTGTTAGCATAAAGAAAAAAAATTAAAGTAAGATATAGATTTTTTTTTGCTTACATAAAAATGTGATCTCTTCTGGATAGAAAAATTTATAGAAGAAAAGAGAAAACGAAAGTCATTAATTAGCTGACTGCATGTCGTGTAAGATATTTTTTTTATTTTTTAATTAAGAATGTTCAGAAAATATGAATAAAAAGAAAAGAAACAGCAAATCAAAAATATGGAACTGATTAAACTAAAGATATACTCTTTACTCTTAATATGCATTTATGTTTATGTTTATTTTTATTTATTTTGTTTTTGTTTTTGTATAGAATAAAAAATAATTCAAAGATAGGTTAAATGATAGGTTAAGCCGTATCTATTTTAAAAACATAAGATAAAAATAAAAGACATTTATTTTTTTTATGTTTAAATTCTTTTATTATTATATTTTTATTTAAATCTAAGTTTTAACATTTTTTTAAGATGATCAGATGTTAAAATTGCAGAAATAGTGATACCAACTTTTTCTATACGTCTTTGAAATCTACTTGTATCACGTGCGTATTCTTCCCAATGACTTTTCCTTGCTGATCTGTAGGCATAGTCCCATACATGCATAACGTGAATTTCTAGTTTAATATTGAAGTGAACTTTTTTACTTTTGTTATTTAAAATCATATCGTGCAAGTATGAAAATTGAAAGTCTTAATCTAACATTTTTTCCTTTAAAAGATACATATATACATTATAACAATTTTTAACAGCACATCTGAAATTGTTGTTTGATAAGTGTATAGGACAATTTGAGTTAAAGTTATCAATCTTTTGCAATGACGGCAAGTTTCTGCTTAGAGTTTCTATTTTAATACTGTCAATGTACTTTTGAAGAAAAAGTTTTTTTGTTCTCCTTTAACATAAAATTTTTCAGCTGACTCTAAATAGTGTTTTAATATACATTTTACATCTAAATATTCAACTAGACCGTTATTTATTTAAGTCCATTTATTTTATTTTCGCAATACTGGTTATTATATTTCATATCCTGACTAAGTTCTTCTGCGGGGTACGGTACTTTGAAGTGATACACAGTTGGAATTAAACTTCCTTTTTCAAGTATGGCTAACTCTTTTAGGAAATATTGCTTTTCATTTCCTTGTAAAAATTGTAGGTCAACTATGAGAACTTGTTTAACCATGTCGAAGGTTTATGGAAGAATGTTCCATAGAATAACTAAATTACATTTATATTCACTTCGGGAAAAGAGCTTTTCGTATAAATATAGGTTAACAGAGTTAGTTTTTAACTAATACACTTATGCTGTTTCATCCGTTTACTATGATGGTGGCTGGTCCATCATGCTGTGGTAAAACCAGTTTTATTCATAATTTAATAAAATATAAAAAAGAAAATATACAACCACATATTAATAGAATAATTTGGTGTAATCCAGACAAAAATGCCATTCCAAAATATGTCAAAGATATGGAATATAGTAACACTATTCCAGATTTTAATGATAATCAAAAACCTTTGTTAGTTATTATCGATGATATGATGTTAAATTCTCATGATAAGTATGTATGTGATTTATTTACTAGAGGATCACATCATAGAAATTTATCTGTAATATTTGTAACACAAAATGTTTTTCACCAGGGTAAATTTTCAAGAGATATTTCACTCAACTATAAATATTTAGTACTTTTCAAAAATCCAAGAGATAAATCGCAGATATTACCTCTAGCTCGCCAAATATATCCCAATCAAATTAAAGCATTTGAAAAAGTATATAATGATGTGACGTCAGTCCCATATGGCTATATATTAATAGATCTTACTCAAGACGTTAATGCTATATTTCGATTAAGAAGTGATATATTTGGGAAAGGTTTGTGTTATTGTACAAGAGATCAATTAGAACAATTTGGGGAGGAATATGAAACGTTTGAAGACCAATCGACATATATTGTACCTATTAAAAACGTCTAAACCAAAATTCCCGAAAGTAATTATAAAATACTGTGACCCTGAAGTAATAAAAACATTTTGCGAAATCTCTTTAAATATTTTAAAAGGTAATTGTAATCTGAGTAAAAAACCAACAACCCAATTACGAAAGTATAAAAAAGAATTAAGATCACTTATTTGCCGGAAAAAATCTATAAATAGCAAAAGAAAAATTATTATTCAACGTGGTGGATTTTTACCTACACTTCTTGGTGCAATACTATCAGGGATAATCGGAAATTTTATAAAATGAATAATACAACATTTAATAAAATGATAATTTTAAAACCTGAGATTTATGAGAAAATGAAGCAAAATGCGGACGTTGAACTTAATGAGTTGGAAAAAAATATGAAAAAAATATTGTTAAATAAACATCTCACGGACACTCAAAAATGGTATTTATACAGACAAAATCTATTTAAAATAAGAAACAAAAAACGACAACTTCCTAGAAATAAAGAGTAGAAAATAAAAATTACGGAAACAAAAGGTACACAAACTCGTGCAAAACCAATGTATATAGATGTTGAAACTCAATCGTATTTTCCTGAATATAAGAATGTTGGAATACAAGTTGTTCCTGAAGAAGAAGAAGTATATGAAAAAGAAGCTGATGACGAAGTATTTGATGATGAAATTCAGGAAAATGTTTTAACAAAAGCATTGTCAGCTGTTTCAGTTGGAGAACGTCTTAGAAAAAGAAAATCAATTAGAAATCAAAATGTGCAAATTTTTGAAACGGATACAGGAGATATTATAACTGTTCCTTTAGATAGCCCAAGCCCACCAACAAAAAAGAAAAAACTATAAATAGCAAAGAGTTGAATAATTCGTCAAGACGTGTTTTAAGGTCAGCAGTAGGTAATACTCAAACAGAACTTAATTTTCCAATTCGTAAGAATAAATCCGCAAGCTCATGGACAACATACAAGTAAATGATGAATTTTATGTCACTTTACTCTGTGATTCATCTATGAACTATTGTCCAGAAAATTCACTATCATCTTTTACAAATAAAATGAATAAATACATGTGTGATTCAAGGTGGAAAGTTGGTATTTCAGAAATGTATGTTAATGATTTCGTTCCAAATGTGTATGGTGAAGAATGGGAAAAAAGTACTCAAATATTTATTAAAGGTATGCAGAAAGATATGATAGGAGTTGGAACATCATATATTCCATACATAGGAAAACAAATGATATACAACTGGAAAGTTTTTCTACTACCAACACTAATTCAAAATATACGCCCACTTAACAGGTTTACAAGAAAAGAAGTTGAACGACAAATGATTTGGGGAATTTTTAATTTTATAAACGATGAAGTTCATTATACACAACCAATAAAAGCAAAATCCTATCCTAGGATATATTAGCAAAAATCTAATCCTATTATATCCTAAAAAGATAGATATAAAAATAAGAGCAAATTACGCTTATACCCTCGAAGGACTTTTGACAACATGTTTCAATCAAGTATCTTTTAAAGTTACAGATTTAAAAAAATATAAATCACGTGTAATAGAAGCTTTCAAAACTTTTATAGATAGTGTACAATTGATTCCCATTTGTAAACCAGATATGTTTTTTATATTCACAGACATAATTGAACAGCAAAAAAAAGGTGATAAAGATGTAAGGTGTTTAAGATCTGTTAACATACAAAATTCTTTCACTGATACTGTAAAAGAATTCAGTAATATTCAATATTGCAATGTGGAGAAATCATTTAATAACATTTCATTATTTTTATGTGATAAATATGGATACAAAATAAATTTTTCCAATAGTTCAATTCCAACAAAAATTGTGTTACATTTTAAAAAAGTATAAATAAAAGCGATTTTGCAAAACTATATATTATTTTATTTTATTCATTATGGAGAGAGTATACTATAAGTATTATTTAATTCAATCTGGTAGAGGACTTGATGATATCGGCCCTTTATTACATTCAACAGTACCTTTTCAAAGAGGTCGTGGATTGGGAAGCTTTTTTGGGGGACTTTTTAGATATTTGAAACCATTATTTACTTCAGGCGCTGATATTTTGAAAAAAGAGGTTATTAACTCTGGTATCAATGTTTTATCTGATATTGCATCTGGTGCAAATGTAAAAGAAGTTATGCAAGATCGTAGTAAAGAGATTGTTAAAAATGTACGACGTGATGCCGTACGAAAACTAAATGAAATGTATGGTTCTGGTAAAAGAAAACAAAAAGCTATAAAAAGACCATTCATTAAAAATTTAAACTATTTTACGTCAAAACGACGCAAAGATAATAACAAAAAGAAACAAAAAGATATTTTTAATTAATTATGATTGAGTGTATGAAATCTGAGTTGGATATTTTTAAAACCCAACCCATTCAGTCTAGCATTTTACGATCTGAACAAGTTCCCTACAATCCTATTGCTTCTTTAGACAACCCTTCAACTATTGAATTTGTTTCACTGGGTCATGGCGATACATATAGAGATATGTCTTCTACATATTTGAGATTAAAAGTACAGATCTTAAAGAAAGATGGAACGCAATAAAATAATGATAAAAAATGCTGAAGGAAGAATAATAATACAACCAAGTGTAGTTAATAACATTTTACATTCTTTAATAAAACAATGTAATGTTCAATTAAATGGTAAAAATATAACACCGTCTGATGGAAATTATCACTATAGAGCTTATATTGAATCTTTATTAAATTATGGTACAGATGCTGCTGCAACTCATTTGGAATGTGCAGGATGGATTTTAGATAAAGCAAATATAGCTAAATCTGATAATAATGATTCAAAAGAGCGCCAAAAATTGTATCATAATAGCAATGTAGTGGAACTTATGGGTAAACTACACGTAGATATGTTTAATCAACCTACTCTACTTATAAATAATGTTGACATTCGTATAGTTTTAACACTTGAAAAACCAGATTTTTATCTATTTGCAGATGATTCTGATGAATCACAATTAAAAATTATAGAAGCCACGCTATTTATGAGACATGTTACCGTTAATCCAAGCGTACTGTTAGCACACAATGCTGCTCTTGGGAAATCCAATGCTAAATATAATTATAAACGCGTTAAAGTAAAAAGTTTTACAATTCCAATGAACAGCTCGTCAATATCGCTTGATAATGTTTTTATTGGATTGCAAACACAATAAATTTTTGTATGACAGAAAATGTGGGTTACTCTGGAAAAAGATCAAAAAACCCATACAATTTTAAACATTTTGATATTTTACAATTTGTGTTAAACGTAAATGGTGTTCAAATACCTAATTCAGCAATTGAAACGAGTTTTTCAGATGAAAATAATTCCTGTACAAGAGCATACACTACACTTTTTTCAGGAACTGGAATTTACTACAATGATAAAGGTCATCAGATAACAAACTCTATGTTTAGTAATGGGTTTTTTATACTAGCTTTTGATTTAACTCCAGATGCATCTGGAAATGAAGTATGTCAAGGTTTACTAAACCAGGGTACGGTTAGAATTGAGGCAAGGCTATCAAAACCACTCACATCTACACTCACTGCTATTGTTTATGGAGAATTTGATGCAAGCATACAAATTGATAAAAATCGAAATATATTTACAAATCTATAAATAGAATACTGAAACATGTATTTGAATATTCGACAAGATGTCATCGTCCTGTGCACTTGTGGATGTGAAGTTTTGTTGTGATGATAAAAATATTTTATTTGTAAAAGATATTTGTTTAGTTGGAATTAAAGAACCATGTAAAGAATTTGTAAAAGAGTTTACTTACAAATTTCCAACCAAAGAAATTTTAAATGAAAATTTTGAAAATTACTCTTTCGGAACTGTACATAATGATAAAATTAATAAAGAATTAAGACAGGTACTAGAAAAATTTGATGTTATTATAACAAATGAAAAAATAAAAAAGGAGTTTTTAATGAACTACATTAATGAAATAAGTAGAGTGTATGATTTGAGTCAGTTTGAGTCATGAACACTTTAGAAATAATTAGTGTTTTAAAATGTAACAAATTTACAAACAAATATTTTAAGGGAGTTTTTGCTTTAGACAAAATTCCAAAAATAACAGAAAAACCAACTTTTTTAATTGTAAACACTAACAAGATAAAAGATCCGGGAACACATTGGTTTGCCCTTTATATTCCAAAGCATGGTTGCACAGAATATTTTGATTCGTATGGTGGAGTTCCAGATAAACCGGAAATTTTGGAATACTTGAAAAATCAATGCATAGTTTTTAATAATAAGCAGATACAGGGTATTCTTTCAGATGTATGTGGGCAATACTGTTGCGTTTTTGGCTGGTATAGATGTTTTGGTTTAAGTATGAAAACTTATTTGAATCAATTTTACAAAGATAATCATATAGAAAACCACAATCTGATTATTAATATGTTCTATAATTTATTTGAAAATTCAAATTTTTCACAATCTTGTGTACCTCAGCAATATAATTAATATTAAAAAGCTTTAGTTAAAACGTAGTAATGGTTCGAACACAAATTTCGAACACCAAGGTTCGAACACAAATTTGTTGTTGAGCTATACATATTTTCTCAACAGAAATCAGTCATTAAAAGTTCTTGTTGGTTTTGATACAGAATCTCTTGTAGCAACTTGCATTTTTCACCGTATTGGAAAAAGCCAGCTATTTTAAAACATCATGATTCGTGTAAGTTCCATCAGCAATTTTGTGAAAGGTACTCGAAAAAATCAATAAAGAATACAAAATTATGTTTACAATATGGGTTAAGAATTTTTATTGGTCGATGTCTTAGTATTAACAAGGAGGAAGCTGACACATTTTACAACTTAATTGATTTTCTTCAAGCTGTAATGATACACAATAAAAGTGCTGAATCAAATGTACGGGAATATGTTATTAAATATATAAAAACGTGTCAAGAAAAGCATGTTATGAAATTGCACGAAGAAATACATATTCCAATACAACGTTATAGCGTTCAATGTAATTATTCTAGATTGTTTTTTGAAATACCTGTACTACTAGAAAATAAAATTTGTAATATTTTAGTCAAGAACAACAATAAATGAAAAATTTGTAAAATTTATTTAATTTGTTTTTATTATGAAATACTTATAGATACATATACAATTATACAAATATTCTTATATATTATTTTAGGCTATAAATTATTTCTAAAATAAATAAAATAGTCAGGATCTCCTTCTTGGTTATTTATTACCCAAATTTGTTGCTCATCTGTATCTTCATCTAAAACTTGAAACGGTGGTATGAATTCTTCAGTTTCCATTAATTCCTCGTCATCTACAGTACATGTAATTTCATCAACTTGAACCTCATTTTGTGTACTGACTGTGTACTGATTGCAATTTCCTCAGTAAATGGAAATGTTGTTGAATCAGCTGCCATTTTTGTAAAATATCTTACAAAAATTGAGTTAAAAATGATTTGCCAGTAAACTTGAACCGCATTATATACCGTAGAACACAGTCAAAATTTAAAGTTTTCAGAGTATATAAATAAAGAAATGTAAAATTGGATTTTTAAAACTATTTAGATGGTGTAAAAATCATGTCAAGATCTCAAATAGTAAAAGAAATACATAGACCAGCTAGAAAAAGGTATCTTAGAAGGAAAGTCAAGCAGAAAGGAGTAAATGATACCTGGCAAATTGATCTAGTGGAAATGATTCCTTATGGAAAATTCAACAAAGGTTTTAAATATATGTTAACCGTTATAGATATATTTTCTAAATATGCTTATGCTGAACCAATTAAAACTGAAACCGGTAGTAATGTTTTAAATGCGTTAAAAAAAATTATAAAACGAGCTAAAAACCTACCTAAAAACATTCATTCAAATCAAGGTAAAGAATTTTTCAATTCGATATTTCAAAATTTTGTTGTAAAGAAGGGTATTAACCACTATCATATTTACTCTGAAATGAAACCATCTATTGTAGAACGCTTTAATCGAACTTTAAAAAATTTAATGTGGAAAATATTTAGTTTACAAGGAAACTACAAATGGATTAATATATTGCAATCTTTATTAAACACCTATAATTCCACTAAACATAGAACAACTAAATTACCTCCTGAAAAAATTTCTAAGAAAAACGAAAAATTTATTTTAAAAAATGTTTTCATGCAACCTAAAATTTCTCTAAAAGCTAAATATAAAGTTGGAGACTATGTTAGAATAAGTAAATACAAAAAAACTTTTGAAAAAGGTTATCAACCGAATTGGTCTACTGAAATTTTTAAAATTATCAAAGTAAACAGTACCTCTCCGATCACATATCAGGTGGTTGATTATAAAAATGATTCAATATTTGGTGGATTTTATGAGGAGGAACTCACATCTGTTAAACACCCAAACGTATATCTTGTCAAGAAAATTTTAAAGAAAAAAGGCAATAAAGTTTTTGTTAAATGGCTTGGGTTTGACGAAAAACATAACACATGGATAAATTCAACAAATATTGTTTAATATCTGTAAAATAAAACTTTAATAAGGATCTGAAAAACTTGCTAACATATGAAAAATAAAATAAAATTAAGAACAGTACAAAACTTATTTGAAATGAAATTTTTTATTGAACAAATTCTTTATATAAAAATAAAACTTGATAACATCTGAAAAATAAAATAAAATCTTAAAATCTGAAAAATAAAATAAAATCCTAACATCTGAAAAATTAAAATAAATTTAGAACAGTACAAAATTTATTTGAAATAAGATTTTTTATTGAACAAATTCTTTATATAAAATTCTTAATATAAAAACATAATTCTTAATATATAATAATTCTTATTCTATAAATGATATAACATAAAAGCTTAAACTATAATTGTTTTGTGGCGAATTGAAAATCACCACGTTCTTCTTTTAAAATTAACTCATTTTCCTCGTTTACGAGGAAATAAGTATTTTTTTCGATTTCCTCTCTTAAATCGTTATCTTCAAATACCGCAACTTTTTGTTGCGGTATAAATATAATATTATTAGCGGTCTCGAACACCCATTTTTCACCGTAAAAGGTGTTATTTTTTTTTTTTATGTATTTTATAAAGCCTACTTGGCTCCATATCTTTAACCTTTAAAAATTTTTTTAAAGGTTTTTGTTTGTATTAAATAATTCCACCAGTTTTCTTTTTTTGGTGGAATTTGGTGTTGTTTCATGATTTCATTCATGAATGTTCAATTTGCTCTGGTGGCTGATAAAATGAGTGTTGTTGTTGTTCTTGCTCTTGTTGATGATGATGTTGCTGTTGTTGTTGTTATTGTTGCTCATGATAAAGTGGCATTTTCGCCAACTTTTTCTTTTTTGTAGGAATTTGCGCCTGTATTGTTATATCATCCAGCACGTAAACTTTATCAAATTCCTGTGCCATCCTGCTTGCTTAAAATTAAACTGATATTTTTATAAAATCTCGATGTATTTATATACAAATTTCGAGTAATATTATAAGAAAATAAAAACTTTAGAACTAGTGACACTCTTGCAAATATTTTCTAAGTGGAAAGGGTAAAATCTATCAAAAATGTAAGTTGATTACAATGTTGCTAATATTTTTTATGTAGAAAAAGGGTAATTTATTAAATTGCCGTTTGATTACAATGTTGTAATACTATTTTCTATTTAAAATACGTATAAGATGAGAATCTAATTATTAATGAAATATAATTTATTATACTGTCATTTGATTACAATTTATATCTTTAAGATAAATTTTAAATTAAATTGTAGTTTGAAAGTTACAATGTTGCATAGAATTTTCTATTTACATATTAAGATAGGATTAAGATGGGATTCTAGTTAAAACAACTAAAATTTATTAAAGTGTCATTTTAATTTAAGAGAATGAATCTGTATTGAAAATTTAATATTATTCTGTTATTCAAGCATTCAACATCTGAAATCCGTATAAAGAAAATGTCGAAAAAAATTATTTTACAAAGGTTTCTTACCGAAACTATAACGCCTTACATAATAGAAAGCGAGAATTCGACATTTGTTAAAAGGTTTAATACGAACGGACATAAAATAAAATTTGTAATTAAATCCGTACCTGAAAATAGAGAACCAATTAGCTGGATTAAGGATGCTATACATCAAATAATCAGGATTGCTGGAAAAGATGTGAATTCCACTGATAAGATTGGGTTAACATTTTGTGGAGAGAGCTTTGAACATCAAGGTCCTGCGTACCTCAGTTTTAGATCCGCTCATGAACTTAAATTTAGCGACGTTTGGGATGTAATTTCTAATGTTTTTCAAAGTAATTCTGAAGGTAGTTATTTATAATGCATTTTTTGTTTCATTTAATAATAAACTATTTTTATTTTATGTCTATAGGCTTAAGTACAGACACTTTTTGTTTAACAGTTACCCGTGTTGGATTACCCTCTGGTAGAGGCAGAAATAATAAAGATTCAAATTATAAAGAGGAATGCTTAAAAAGGAAAGGAATAATAACAATAAAAAACAGCGATAATTTATGTCTACCACGTGCACTTGTTGTTTCAATAGCTAAAATTGAAAAATTTATTGAATATGAAAAAATTCGAAAAAATATAGGAAAACTTCAAACTTTAATAGCTTTAAAATTATTAAAAACATCAAAAATAACAATTCCATCTGAAGGTTGCGGAATTCGTGAATTGAATCAATTTCAAAAATTTTTACATAAACACAAAATTGTTGTATATAAATATGGAGCAAGGGGTGCAGAAGTAATATTTGAAGGATTTAATAATGGGAAAAAAATTAACTTGCTATACCATAATAATCATTATAATGTAATACTTCGCTCACACCTGCTTTTTGCACAGCATTTTATTGTGAAGAATGTCATATTCCGTATTCTAAAAAAAATGAACATAGGTGTTCGAAAAGTTGTCCTTGCTGTCAAAACTCACCTGCTTGTTCAATTAATGTTAAAAATATTTTATGTATGCAGTGCAATCGCGCATTTCGTGGTCAATCATGTTTTGAAAATCATAAGGCTTCCAGTTCAAAAAATAGAAGCACCTGTGAAGAAATTAGGAAATGCAAATCTTGTTTTAAAGTTCATAAAAGTTGTAGGACTCATATATGTGGTGAATATTTTTGTAAAATTTGCGATAATCATGTTCCTGAAAACCATAAATGCTTCATTCAGCAAGACAAAACAAAAGTAAATTTTGAAAACTGCATTTACGTATTTTATGATTTAGAAACAAGACAAGAAGAAATTAACTCTACAAAAATAAAAGAACATGTTCCAAGTTTATATGAGGCTCGACTGAGATGCTTTAAATGTATAAACATTGATTCTCTATACTTCTGTCAAAAATGTAAATTAAGAGAAAGAATTTTTAAAACGAAAAATGTGATAGAGGATTTCATGGAATTTATTTTAAAATTAAGAAAGGAATTCGAAAAGATTGTCATAATTGCTCATAATGGGCAGGCGTTTGACCATCAGTTTATTCTGAATTATATACTCAATAAAACTGTATTTGAACCAAAGTTAATTATGCGAGGTACAAAAATTATTGTTATGATAATTGATAATATTAAATTTATTGATTCTATGAACTACTTTCCTATGGCCTTGGCAAAATTACCGAAAGCTTTTAATTTATCGATCAATTTGAAAAATGGTTATTTTCCACATCTATTTAATAAATTGGAAAATGAAAATTACATTGGCACACTTCCAGCAATTAAATACTATAACTCTAATACAATGAAAGCAGATGAGCGTAATGAATTTTTAATGTGGTATGAACAAAATAGAAACTCAGAATGTAATATGGAGAAAGATATTTTAGAATACTGTAAAAATGATGTTGAAATTCTAAGTAAAGCATGTCTGGTTTTCAGAAATTTTTTTTTAGAAGAATGTAATATTGAACCGTTTTTAGAAGCAACAAGAATGGCTTCCGCCTGTGATCTTGTATATAGAAGAAACTTTCTCAAATCGAATACTATAGGAATTATACCAAGAAAAGGATATAGGATGGTAGACAATCAGTCAAAAATTGCCATGCAATGGCTTATTTGGGAAAAAGATTTGAGAAAAATTGATTTGAAATGTGCATTTAATGGAAAAGAAAAACAAATCGGAAATGTTAAAGTCGATGGATTTTGCCAAGAGACTAAAGAAAAATTTGAATTTTACGGTTGCTATTATCATGGACATCCAAAATGTTTAACAAACCAAAGGGATATACCATTACATGATAACTCTGGCGATACTTTGAATCTACGATATGAAAAAACATTAATTTGATTAAAAACAAACAGAGTTTATAAAATCATGTGGATATAAAGTTATTGAGATGTGGGAATGTGAATTCCAGGACCTAATGAGACACAATGAAAATATGATATATTTAGAAAATCATTCATTAACTAATTTAGTTCCTTTAAATCCTCGTGATACATTTTATGGTGGAAGAACTGGAAATACTTACACATATTATAAATGTAAACAAGGAGAAAAAATTAAATACATAGATGTATGTTCCTTATACCCATATGTTTGCAAACGAGGAACATTTCCCATAAACCATCCTAAGATTTATGTTGGAGAAGATACTTGCTCCAAGTTAAACATAATGACTATTGACGGTATTATTAAATGTAAAATCTTACCACCAACAAATATATTACACCCCGTGTTACCTGTCAAACAAAATAATAAATTGATGTTCTCACTATGTAACACTTGTAGTGAACAAAAATATCAAGGAAAATACTGTGAACATACAGACGATGAAAGAGCATTAGTAGGAACTTGGGTAATTGATGAAATTAAAAAAGCAATTGAAAAAGGGTATAAACTTTTAAATATTTATGAAGTTTAGGAATACGAAACAGTAAAATAAGACAATTGCAATGGTATTGATAGTTTATTCACTAAAATGATGAATAAATTTATAAAGATTAAACAAGAAGCTTCTGGGTGGCCAATAAAATGTCAAACTCAAAAAGAAAAGGAATAATATATTGATAGTTTTTTTGAAAAGGAAGAAATTAAATTAGAATACGATAAAGTAGTTAATAAGCCTGGTTTAAGATCTTTTGCTAAGATTATTTTAAACTCATTCTGGGGAAAATTTGGGCAAAGAGAAAATCAACAACAAACCAGCATTATAAATCAACCTTTTAAACTTAATGAGTTAATAACAAACCCTTCTGTAGAAGTATGTCACATATTTCCAGTAAATGAAGAAAACATAGTGATTAGCTGGAAATATAAAGAAGAAGCAGTAACTTCTTTATCTACTGTCAACGTAAGTATCGCTGCTTATACAACAACACATGCTCGTCTTCAACTTTACAGTTATCTAGAGAAGTTGGATAGTAGAGTATTATATTATGACACCGATTCAGTGTTGTATATTAGCCAAGAAGGAGAATATGAACCAGAAATAGGTGAATTTATAGGCGACATGACTGATGAATTAGAATGTTATGGTATAGGAAGTTATATTACAGAATTTGTAAGTGGTGGTCCCAAGAACTACGCTTAACAACTATAATACATGGAATAGATTTAAATTGAATATGCTTATAGCTAGAACGTCCATAAAAGACAAAAGTCTTGAAAATAGTGCAATAAAATTATATAACAAATTAGCTTTACATTAAAGATTGCAAAAACATAGATAAGTTTAAATCTTCATTAAAAAGCACATATGCAATTTCAGAAATTAAAAATTAATGTTTTTTATTTTATATTACTTAATTTGTTTGTTTTTTAGGATACATTTTATATTTTATTTAATATGTAGATTTATTTTAATGTTACATGTGGTTTTATACATAAAAAAAAAAATTTTTTTGCTTTTCTTTTCTTTCAATTAAATTATTGTTAGTTATAAAATAATATATTTAATTTCTTATACACAATGTAATATTGTCTGAAATTAAATTAAAATAAAACAAATAAAAAATAAAAGAAGATGCGCTAACTGACAAATTTATTGTCGAAATGAATAATGAACGAATCCAACAAACATTATTAGTTGGAGAATCAAAATCGTTCGAAATATGTTATGATGTAGCTCTCAATTTACAAATGTTTCTAACGGGGCAAAAATCAACACAAAAATGTAAATAGAAATCATGCAACAAATCAACTGAAAGTGAAAAATGTTATCGCTGTGGTAAATTGAAAGAAAAAGAATTGAGAAAGAAAATTTTAAACCGTTATTTGGTAGAACGTGGATGAAAGCATTATTACCTAAATGGAAAAGTAAAATTATTGAAGCAAGTTTTAATGAAATTGATTCAGTAAATAAAGTAAAGCAAAGTAATAGTAGTAGGAGTAATTGTAAAATTTATAATAGAAATAGTATTTTGGAAGAAATTCTAGATAAATTTGTTATATCTAGCAATCTAAATCAAACTATAGTTGTGTACCAAGCTGAAATACAATTAAAAGATTGTAGTCCAATCTTTGATAAAGCCTATGCGGTACATTTAGGTTAAAGGAAAAAGTTTTGTTACAAATAGATCGATTAGTCGAGGAAAACATTTAGTGACAGTTAAATATAGTGGGCTTCTCCAGAAGCTTGTGTACCGAAATAGGTCGGTTTGGTTAGGTTATGTATGGACTGTAAAGTCACAATATATCGTTTTACTAGAACTGAGCATTATCCGATTCCTAACATCGAAAATATTTTTGCCAGTCTTAGTAACTGTAGTTATTTTTATGTGTTGGATCTGTGTGTAGCATAACAAAGATATTTATTAATTTTTAAATAAAGAAAAAAAAATATACATTTTAAATATTAATTAATTTATTTATTTATTTTTACTTTTCAAGCTTTTATATAAGGAAGCGGATAACTCATAACTAAACTTTTATTTCACCGTTACTATTATTTATATCAAGATTTTGCTGATTAAAAAAGTTAATAAGCGAAAGTTTTTAAAGTTCCCGTTAATAGTTTATTATTTGAATCTAATGTTACTTTAATTAAATTGTTATGTGTAACACATATCTTCAGGTAGAGGGTGCAGAAAATCGAAACAATTTTTAACAGTTAATACTAGTAAATGTCTGTATCTGTACACTAGGTTGCCATTTGGTGTTGCTGGTGCACCATCAATTTTCCAAGCAGACCAGATATTAATATGGTTTTCAAATGTTATGGGATATTTAGACAACATTATTATAGACAGGGGCGTCGAGAGCCAACACGAGGCACAGGGAAATAAAAAAAATGTTTAGGGCTTGAAAAAGTAAATAACAAATAATATTTTTTAGCATTAAATAATTCAACTTTATTATATGCATACATAATATATGTACATTTTATAATAAAGCTTTACGCCTTTTTTATTTGCAAACATTTTAATTATATTTTCAAAATTCAACTCCTTGGCTAAGATGGATTCAATAGCTAAAGTACCTAAGCTATTCAAACGGTTTTGGCAAATGGTTGATCTCAGTACTTTTTTCACTCTCGCCAATACGCTAAAGGACCGTTCCGCTTGAGCCACGGTAACTGGTATGGTGCAAAATATTCTCAATGAAATGCAAATATTTGGAAAAACTGTTCCTATCCGCATTTCTTTAATTTTACTTAATAAATTTATAGGAAGGAACTGATTTTCACCAAATGTGGCTTGGAGAATGGTTTTCAAATGAACGATTTCATCACAAATTTCTTTGGCAATATCAGAATTATATTTATTACATAAATCAATAGCACTTTGCATTAAAGTGTCAACATCAATTTTTAAGTAATTCCATAAAAATCCAAATGAACCACATATTTCATTTAAAGCTCGATATCGCCAATTTAAACTTCCGATAACAAAATCTAAAATTTTGTCTCTTAACATCTGAGTTTTTAAGTAATTTTCACCAGTTATTTCTGTATCATTATTTTCATCACCAATTTCATCTACGAATCTTTTCCTACGTTTTCTACCGACGAATTTATGTTAGAATCGATTTTAAAATTTTCTTCAACAAGTTTACATTCAGTTAAAATGTCACTCCATTTTTCTCTAATATTTTTTATATTAGATATTACTTTCTTCAATATCAATAGTTGCACTTCCATTTTGTAAAATTTTGTTTCTGCAGTCGATGGCCGTCAATATTTTAAACCATATATTAGATAAAATCAAACATTCAAAAGAGTTTAAATACTTCAGAATGCCATTTAAATCAGCTCTAGTTTCTGCTGTTAAATTAAAAATAGAAATTTCTTCAATTGCTTTTCGTAATCCTCCTAAATTATTTGCAAATGGTTTTACAGCATTTATTCCGGCTAACCAACGTGTATCAGATAAACTATTTAAGGAACATCCAATATTTTCTTTTAAAATTTCCCATCTCATCATCTTAGGACTTGAACTAAAAATATTATACAATTTTTATACGGTCCCAAAAAATGTTACTGCTTCAATACAAGCTTCTGCAGCATGAACACCACAAAGATTAAGCGAATGGCAAGGGCAAGGAGAAAATACTGCAAAACGATTTTTTTCGAAAATTAAACTTTGAGCATCTTTATAAGAACCTCTCATATTGGCCCCGTTATCATAACCCTGACCACGGCAATCGGCAATTGGGATTTTATTTTGCTCCAGGGTATTTAAAATTAAATTTGCGATCGCTTCACTTGTTTTTTGGTTACAGTCGACTAATTTTAAAAACCGTTCCTTAATTTCAAATTTTTCTACGTCATTAAGTTTCAAATAACGTAACACGAAAACTGTTTGTTCTATATGAGCCGAATCAGGAGTAGCGTCTACTATTATAGAGTAATATTTTGCTTTTTCTCTTTCCTCAATGATTGTTTTAATTACATTATCTGCACAGCATTGTATAAATTTGTTTAGGCTTTCGGGTGATAAGTAATGCACTTGTAATCGTTGGTGTGATTCTTGAAATTTATTTTACATTATCCAAATGTTTTTTTCAATACCGAGTCATAGTGCCTTATCAATTCTAGAATTCCTAAGAAGTTATCGTTACTCGAATCATTTAACAGATGTGTTTTACCTCTAAATTCGATATTTTCTAAATTTGAAGCTAAATTATATGAGAAGTAGAAGCTTTATTTAAAAATCTACAAGGAAAACAAAATAGCGTTTGCTTACTAGCGCTCCAAACCATCCAATCGCGTGACACTTGTTCACCATTTTGTAGGGTTATTTTAAGTAAATTAATTACTGCTGCTGCCACTACTGTCGTTTGGAAATACTTTAGGATGTTTACCTGGACCTAAGCGTATCGCGTTTTCCACTTGCACTGATGTACAATATTCCGTTTCAATTACACCTACATCATAAGAATCAATTATTATGTGTTGCGAAGTCAACTAAACTTCTGATTCTGCTTCTACGGTGGACTGTAAATCCCCAATTACGACTGCAGATGTATTTTCTTCTTGTTGATGGACAATTTGAACTTGCTGTTCGTTATTTTCTTTGGAATTGTCATACTCATCAGAATTTGTTAAAGTTGAATTGGTATTTCTCGTGCTCCCTATAAATCTTAAATTTTCCAGAGTTCTTTGATTCTTATTTATCTTTCGTTCTTTCAAAGCCTTTTGTTTGCGTTTTTGTGCTCCTGATTTATGCTGGTAATTCATAGTCCACAAATTAATTTTCTAACATAAAAAATTTATCAACGAATATTTACCTATCAATGAAAATCATACGTACCTTTAATATTTAATGATATTTAGTATTATATTTAGTGATAAAACATTCAATTATATTACCTTTTAAATTTTTATTTTTGTTAAAATTCTTAAAATTAACTTATATTTACCTAAATCAACCTACAACTATCCTAAGACTAAGAAATACTACTGCTTTATGGACTGCTAGCTAACCTAATACCTAATGTATTTGTTCCTAATTTATAATTTTTTATAATAATATTTAATTTTGTAATGCCAGTCCTTTTAGCCTGCTAACCACTATATACAATTGTTGTTGGGGGAATATTCTCTGTCTTTTTTGGCAGTAACATTTCGTATCTCTAGATCTTTAGCGGTTCTGTTGTATCCAAATTTGATGGGAAATATATACGTTTATTTTGTTTGACGGTTGATGATTTAGCAAAGTGTTTTCTTGTGAGATAAATGATATGAACATCTTGAAATATCTGCTAGGTCATATATTACTCTGTTGCTTATGTATTCCATATATTCTGTTCCAGGCTTTCTATTTTTACCAAGACAGGCTCTAAGACATCTTCTTTCAAATTTTCTATATAGTTCCAGATCGACCCGCTGATGTTGTACCAGATTTGGCATGCATAGGTTAAAACTGGTCTAATTATGCTTTGGTAGGCCAAAATTTTTACTCTTGGAGAGACATGTTACAGTTGAACAATTTCTGTGATATTCCGTAGGCTTTACGTGCCGCTATTATTTTATTTTTAATATGAGTTGAGTAATTTAAGTCGTGTTGCAAATAGACACGTAGGTATTTTACTACTTTTTTATTTTCAATTTTAGAGTTGTCTTGCTCGAATATGAAACTTTCTCCACAAAATACAATTAATATAATGTTGTGTGAAATATGTTGTCAGTATTATTAATGCCATGTTTAAGCATTATAAATTATGTACTGAATATGTTTCACTTAAATAAAAGAAAACAATAAAAAACGAAAAAAAACTGTTCTGTGTCCAATTTTTAGACAAATTGTAGAAAATTCTACAACAGTATATATGTAAAAATCTAATATATATTTAAAAAAAAATTTAATGTGTATATATGTAAGTAGTTAGGACAAGGGGGTCCTATTCCAAGGAGCGATGAGCAATGGGGATTCTATTTATTTATTTATTTATTTATATAAATATTGTAATGCAATATTATTGAACCATCGGCTACTAAAAGCCATTATAGGTTTTAATACTATTATTAATAAAATGTAAATTGGGGATTCTATTTATTTATTTATTTATATTAATATTACATACATAAATGTAATGCAATATTATTGAACCATCGGCTACCAAGGTCATTATAGGTTTTTATACTATTATTAAATTTATATACTAATATTATTTATTTTGTTTATATTATATACTCTATATTTACATTATATTTGCTCGTAAGAGGGTATGTAAAGAAAAAAACACTTATGACCTGTAAAGGAATCGAACCCACACTCCTTCCGTTAATACGCCACACGCCTACCCTCTAGGCTACCAGAGCTCCTGGAGATTTTTTTTTTTTATTTTTACTTTTTATTTATTCCTTCGGTTTCTGTTTACATTCTTAAAAAGTTTACAAAATTAGATTAACTTAATGTTTAAATTGATTTACATTTAAAAATAATAATTTTTTATTTTGTAAATTTTGGTTTCTTTTCTTAATTTATTCTTCTGTATTTAACAAATAATAATTGCATATGTATTTTTATTTCTTTTATATACTAACTAATGAAAAAGCCCATCACTTGATGGGCGCGCGGCGAATAAAAAAAGTTTTTATTATTTATGTATTATTTATGTAATTTTTAAATACTGTATGGTATTGCTAATCCGTATAATTGAATT
The DNA here is from genome assembly GCA_947095535.1 of Poecilobothrus nobilitatus. Taxonomy (NCBI): domain Eukaryota; kingdom Metazoa; phylum Arthropoda; class Insecta; order Diptera; family Dolichopodidae; genus Poecilobothrus; species Poecilobothrus nobilitatus. The sequence continues at coordinate 172,101,919 of OX352772.1, forward strand.
GCTAATCCGTATAATTAATTCGTATAATTGAAGGAATTCTCTATGTAGGAATTCTTCTATGTAATATTTGGTCTGAATCTGCAGGAATTCTTCTATGTAATATTGAAGGAATTCTCTTTGGTAATAAAAGTAAATGTCAACCAATAGTACCAATATTATGATATTTTCTTCCCTGATTCTTCCCTTTTTTTATTTTTTTAAACAAAAAAAAAATATGTATTAACAATTTTTTTCTCTTTGCTCATTAAAACAAATGCCAACCAATACTCAATGTTATGAAATTTATGCATTATGATCATTCTCTTTTTTTTTTTAAACAAAACAAAATAATAACAATGTTTTTCTCTTTGCTCTTTGCAAAAAAAAATTGGTCACATGTTGGGAATGGCTTATCTTCTTAGATAACTTTGATTGAAATACATATTACAATCAGGGCTACCACTCAGAAAAAAATTTGTTTACCAAATTGGTTTTGAAAAGTTACCAAATTGACAAAAAAAGTTACCAAAATATGTTGGATATGTTGCACAATGGTTTTACCTGATATTAAAATTTTTTTATATATTATAAAAATAAACAAAACAATTATTCATATATGTGCAACATAAAAAAAAAACAAACAAAACAATTCATATATGTATATAAAAACTAAAAAAAAAATTACAAATTCTAAAGGAACAAAAAATGTTAAAACTTAAACTATTTATCAACAAACAGTATTTGAAGGAACATAAAATTATTATTAATTATTTGAATATTTGTCAAGGAACATAAAATTTTTAAAGCTAAATATGTAAAACGTTTTGAACGCATAAAAATATACATATATATATATATATAACTTAAACTAAAATTAATTTTTGGCAGACCAAACTCTATGAGCCGCTTTATTTCCTTTATCCAGTTCCTTAGCCACTTTTGTTCTTCTCTTTTAGCTATGATAATTTCTCTGCCCACTGCATCTGGAATTTCCTGTAGTATTTTTCACGTTCACTACTTGCTGAACTGAACTTAATTCTTCACAATCAAATTCATCTAATTTTCCTTGCAGACACCGTAGTAGATCCATTATCTTGTTCACCTTGCGAGTGGTATTCATTAACAAGATATTTTTAGGAAGTAGTTTATTATGAATTATGTTTATTAAATTATTTTACCAAATTTGTAACTTACTTTTGCATTTTAAGCAAACGTAAAAAATTTAGATTTTTAATAAAATTAAAAAATGTTGACATTTAGTTAAGGTTTTGTAATGACGTAAAAGTTGTGTAATTATGTGGTGGCTACATAATATTTTAACTTATAGTTCAATATTTTCAAAAATGGATATTTTTTTCAAAATTGATCCCTGATTTAAATTTTTGTCATTCTTCACATTATTCCAAAAATTATCAAATTACCAAAAAAAATATCTGAATAAAATTACCAAATTTGGTAGAAAATTACCAAAGTGGCAACCCTGATTAAAATGCGTGTATTACGATTTACGATTGCGAACGTTTGAATATTTTTTGCCTGTTTTTCTCTTTTGTACATACAATACATATTATTTACAATAGGAATTTCTCATTTCACTATTAAACAATTCATTTTCCATAAAAATGTCAAACGATTTTATTAATTCTATAATATATATGTATGTATGTATATTACATGTAGTTAAATAATGGTTAATAATTACCAAAGTATATCTATTGGTAATAAGTATAATTGAACCAAATTCTTCATTTAGGTACGTAAACCAAATGCAATTTTTTACATATACCAAATTAAAAAAAATCCATTAGTTAAAAGAGATGTAAAATTTTGTAGTCACGTGGTTATTGCAACTACTTGTAAATTGTAATAGATACATGAATACCAAATATCATATAAACTATATGGTTATGTGGATGTGTAAATGCAAAGTAAATGAAAAAAACACAAATTTCAACTTTTCTTGAATGGATATACTGTATCCTTGTGTAGATATTTATTTATATACGGTGAGTGTGCAACTACATACTTGTGTAGATATTTATTTATGTACGATTGAGTGTGTATACTTGTTTAGATACTATTTATTTACGGTTGAGGATGGATACTTGCGTAGGTTTAAGGAAAAAAATGTTTTCTAAGTTTTGTAAACAAATATGACGTCTATTATGTATGTATATTTTGTGTACATAATATATTTTATCTTCAGAAAGAAATATGAAGTAATTGTATGTGTATATCGTGTATATATTGTGGTTGTGTATATTGTGTATATTTATCTTCCGAAAAAAGTAATGTGAATGTATATATTGTGTATACATACTATTATACACATGTGTTATACACAATGATTGTATATTAAATCAAAATAGCTCGCCGAACTCATCGTTTATCTTCATTTTGTTAAAATATTTCAAAAGAAAAACATAAAACAGTCAAAACCGAGAAGGGAATCTTTTTTTTTTAATTTTTATACAAAAATTTGTATGCGTGCGGACATCTTCTAGTATATACATACATATATTATAATATTATCTTTGGACATACATGCATGCATATGTACTTTGGTTTTAACATTCTAAGATATTGCATTTAACAAATAAATACATATATGTAAATAGAATTAGAATTTAAAGAGTATGGTTAATGGTTATATTATGATTGTTTTTACTTTTTTTTGAACAAAACAGAATAATGATTTGAATTTAATTATATTTAGAGATGTAGTAGTAACAGTATATTAATATATGTACATATATGCGTTATCTTTTTCATTCAAAAAATATTTCTAATTAGAATTTTCGAAGAGATTATAATAATAATGCACTGTCGCTTTATTGCAGGAATTGTTTTTGCTCATAAAAACAAATGCCAAATGCCAATTGTCAATGTCAACCACAGCAATACTCAATACAATATTATGAAATATAAAATTTATGATTGTTATCTTTTTTTTTTTACAAAACAAAATAATAACAATTTTTTTCTCTCTGCTCTTTTTTGAATTTGCTCATTCATTTGCTTTTCGCTTTGCTTTCTTAGTATTTACTGTTTAGTAATTATTATTGTGTTATTATTTGTGCTGCTAATAATAATACAATATCATATGCAAATGTACATTATTACGCTCATATAAATTATAATTGTAGTTGGCATTGGTTGGTACATATGTAGTAGAATTAAAATAAAGAGTAAAGAGTATCGTTTAAGAACCATTTCTTTTAATATTTTTTTGCATCTTTACTTGTTAGTTTTAACTTATAAAGATATTTAACATTTAACATTTAAATTACAATTTTAATTTTTATATGCTAATTTTATGCTATATAATATAAAACTTAAAGCTAAAAAAGTGAGTGTACATACATAATACATAAAGCGATAACGATTCAAACTATTTCAAGTATGATCAATTCATTCCTAACAAAGATAAACTTAATCAAAAAATAATTTACTTTTGCAAATAATTTATTAAGAAGGGCAATAAAGCCACAATTTAAGCTTTTAGGTTAGTTCTTTAGGGTAGTTAGTTTTAAGTAGTTATAAGTTTTATTTTAAAACAAAAATGACTATAGTTGTTTTTCCCCTTTTCGGCAAAGCCGATGAATTTTTTTTTACAACACAAAATCAAAGATAATATACTATATAGATGTTTCAACTTATGGAAAATTTTGTGCGAAAGCTTTTATTTTAAAATTCCTTTCAACGGGGCTATTATTAGAACATAATGTTCTAAATATTTAACTTGTATACTAATATGAGAATCTATTATGTTATAATTATTAGAACATAAGTTAAATAATAAGAACATACGAACAAATGTAAGTTTGTTTTTTTTTAATAAAAAAAAGTAAGAATTTGGAATTTCTCAATAGACAATGAATACATATAAGAAGAGAAGAAAAATACTAATTTATTTTTTATATTAGAAATAGATGAATTGCATTGTGCATTATGTTTATACCCGTACGATAGGATCGGGTATAATAAAATTACTCCTCCGTTTGTAACACCTCGAAATAAGCGAGCTAGATATACCTTCAAAGGTATGGATCGGATCAGAAAAAAATTCTAAGACTTTTGAGCCATGTCCGTCCGTCCGTCAGCACGCTAACTCAAAAACTAAGAAAGCTAGAATCTTGAAATTTACACAACATATTTTTGGAGTAATTTGTAGGTTCCCTATTTTTTTTGGTTGAGTTTGGAGCAAGCCTTAGGGTAGCTCTCGAACACCTAACTTTTAGATCTCCACATTTTTTTTGCAATAGAGCTATGAAATTTTAACTACTGATAGATCTCACAAAAATATTAATTTAATTTTTAATAACTTTTTTTTGTAGCCCCACCCGTTACGGAGCTACAGCTCTCCAAAGGTTCAAAAAAGCTCTATATTTAAATTGTTATAGCACAAGTTGTATAAGGTATATCTTCATTTTGAAAACGCCAAACGATTACTACTTTCATTAGCTTTAAAAGTGTATATACAATAAATATATATTTTTGGCATACGGTGTCTTAATTTACCGTTATGCGAAACTCAAATTTTGCAAAATTCTTTAACCCTTCTATCTTCTAAACGGTTAAAGTTGGAAACTTGAAATTTTGACAGAAGTTAGATCTTTGAAAATTAGTATGAGTCATTTCAGAAATTTTTTTTGTATCACCCCCCGTTTAGGAGCTGTAAGGGGTCAAAAACTGAAAATTTCCTATTTTTAAACACCTGTAACTTGAACACCTGTTAAAATTTTTTTGAAGTAATACACAAAAATTAAAGCTCCAACATTATATTTTTATTTCTGTTAACAACTTTTTTTAATAATATAGGGTTACTTTATAATTGACGAAAGTGTTACTTGATTTTTTCAAATTTTCTAACAAATTTCTTTAAAACGAATTTTTTCCATTTTGTTTTACTCGATAATTTGAAATTGTTGAGGATATAATGCGTAGTACAAAAAAATGTAAATAAATATACAACATAACGGTTACTTGAAGAATTTTTATTTATATGATATTGATATACATACATACTTATATAATATAATGTTTATTTACATATCGTATATGTCACTAGTGAATGAATGATAAGAGTATAGATGTATATTATATAGCGCCGTATTTACATACACATATGTATTTTATTGTACTTATAAGAAATTATTCTGTCAATGGAATATTTAAATATAATATAATATAATATTTAAAATTATATTTACTGTTTTGTACTTAGTAAATTTAATATACATTTACCGCTTAGTATTAAATGGTACTATAGAATATTTGAAAAAGTTTTGGATTGATAATCGTTATGTGGAAGGTTAGAATCTGCTTTTGAAGAATGTACATATAAACATATAGTTTGAATATATGTACAACCCATAGTTCTAGAAATTATAAAATTCACCCAAATTATTTTAAAATACTAAAATATTAAAAAAATAATATTGTAAGCAGAGTGACAGGCTGTGAACATACTAACGGTTCGTACGGGTATCTAAGAGTTGACAAAGTCAACTGTATTCTTCCTCGTTTTTTTGTTCATGTTAATTTTAACTTTTGTCACTTTCTCTGTTCGTCGGCTTTAAAATTAAATTATATTTTTTTGTTTAAGTCATTAAGAATGTGTTTTTTGTATTAAAAATCATAATTAAGATATATTATGTACATACAAACATACATATTTTAAAAATAACTTATTTTAATATAAGTTAATATTAAATTAAATAAAGCAGGTACAATAGGTACAATATGCAATGCTGCAATAAAAATGAGTATAATTATGTATGTAGCTGTTATTATGAATATGAGTATGTAAAGATATTCGAATTTGTAGTTGCTTTTATTTATCTACAACCAAAGCGCATTATAAGGCTATAAAGAAATAGCATTCCATATAAATTTTAAAACAAACATTGTTTATAGATGGTACCTTTAAAAAAAAGCAAAAATAATAAAAAACATTATTTTATAAATTATCAATGAATTTTAGTTGTTGTTTATTAATACCAACTATAGGTATAAAAATTATTATTATAAAAGTATAAAATATGAAATAATGTTTATAATATATTATATTTAATAGGTATGATTTTTTTTTTATTTCATATAATTAGAAAAAATTTTAAAAATTATGTCTTTATGTCGTTAAATCGAAAACTATGTAAGTGTTAAAATTACCTTTAGTACAGATTTTATATATATAAGTTTATATCCTTAGAGTGGTGTATATATATCCTTATACATATATAAGTTTATATCCTTAGAGTGGTGTGGACTCTGGAGATAAAGAATAAGGCGCGTTTTTTAATGTGGTATTCCAAGAGGCCTAATCCACAAAAACAATTTAAAAAAAAAATGTTAATTCATGTTAAAAAAAAAAAATTTCAAAAAAAACAAGTTTAAACCAAATAACAATTCTTAAAAAATAAAAACTGGAACATAAAAAAAACGCTGATTATATTATCCTACGATATATTGGATTGGAGTCTGCCGTCCTATATATGGCTGGGTCAGTGTCCACCACGACTCCTATCCATTTTATCCATTCATAAATTGTTACACGAAAAAACTGACCCAGGCTCGTTTTCCGTTTTGAATTATAAATATGAAAATATATCCAAATTCGGAAGCAGAAGGATTTCTTTTTTTAGAACGAACTATACTAAATACATTTTCTATTATATCCTGATAACATTTATTAGTGCACAACTAATAATAGTCAGCATGTTCATTGAACAGCTCGTCTGATAATAAAAGAATACCGTTTTATAGATTGTCTCAGTCCTTTTAAACAATTAATTTTAATTTTTTTGTGAGGAACCTAAAATTCTACTTTTTTCAAAAATTCGCAAATATCCTGAATATAATGCCATACGCAATTATTTTTTTGCAAACCGTTTTTATATGGATTTTTGTCATATAGTGTCTTACTATTTAGACAATCGAATAAATTATTAAATTTTTCTACGCATTTTGCAGTACACAATGCAGATTCTTTATCCTTAAAAAAATCTGATTCGAATACCAGCAAAAGTACTTGAACTAAATACCTGAATATCAAGTTTCACATTCATTTTTTGGAAGGTATTGGGATTTATGTGGCTCTCTGTTAAACGTGGGCATACTCGGATTGATGACTTACTATCTTTTTCATACAACTGCTTAATAATATTCCATGTCGCATGACCTGATTCTGTTTTTAATGGATACTTAATTAAATTATTTCTAATTGATTTAAATAAATGTGGTACATTATATAAAAAATAAATTTTTTCTTCATTGTAAATAAAATAAGGTAAATCTTCTGTAATACCAAGTTTTTTACAAAAAGATTGATTTGTTGTTGATTGGTCACAAACTATATTTCGGACTTTTAACTTAAGATCATGGGATAACTACAAAATTTCCATAACAAAAAAATGAAGTTTATTTATTGGTATAGAAGTTTCAGAATCAACATATACTATGATTTGCTTCCAATTACCATATAAGCTTCGGAACATCAAACACAAGCATTTTTTGCTATTTTGGTTTCGCGTTTATTTTCACCGCAACCATAATCGACGTATCTTTCAATTTTATCATGCTTTTGATTGTAAGTCAGATTTCTTTTGATGGCCATTTCGTCAAAAACTAAACTAACTTCTTTGAATTCATTCGAAAACTTGTCGACAGTTTCTTTAATTTTTGCATGCAGTTCCGGTGGTAATATAGAGGAAGTTAAAGTTTTTATTGGTAAATCTCTGTAAATGAAACTAGTAGAAGGTAATCGAAATTGTAATTTTTCATATAAGAATTGTATATTTTTCATATATATTACAAAAAATATCTCGGTCAGTTAATGGCTGGGTAACATGAGTAGATGTTGACCCGGTTTTTTGTGAAGTTTTATGTTTTTTTAATCTATTTAATAATTTAGTTTTAGACCTTAAATTTAAAATATCATTTTTTAAAATTTTAATTTTGTTTTGCAACTTTCCTGTCAAAGTTATATTTTTTATAGCCAAATTTTTTCTCTTTTATGATATTGTGTACATTGTGTACTAACCTGTTCTTCAACGATATTAACATCAAAATTCATCTGATCTAATTTACTCATGTTAATATCATCATCCACAATAATATTAATTGGAGCGTCAGACTCTTCCGTTAAAAAAAGTGTAGGAATCGCATTTGAATACAAAAAAGTATTCTCAAAATGTCGCTGGCAAATATATGGCGTTTTCAAAGTCTTAATATAATCATAAGATTACGGACAAGCCGTAACCCATGATGCATATCTAGAGGTACTTCGAGGGGGAAATCTGAAAAATTTTAAATTTTCAACTTGGGATGTGCTTCGACATGAACTGATACAACAAATACGAACAGCCGGCATATTTATAATTAATTGAAAAATATAATAAATTCAAAGGCAAGACGAACTAGTTTTTTTGATTTTAAAATTAGTTTTTTTTAAATGTTATTAAATTGCTGAGATTTTATTTAGAATTAATTAGATTTTTAAATTAATAGATTTTCCTAGTTTTATTTTTTTATATTTAAATCAAAATTATTAATTCACTTATTACGAGAATTTTCTTAATTTTAGATTGAATAAACATAGACCTTTAAGTATTGAAATAGTATATTAAAAATTTATTATTGTTAAATTGAAACACAAAATCACTTATTTAATTAAGCGTTAATTATAAAGTATAAAAAAAATAAATGTACATACATACATATTTCATAAAAGACTAATCGTCAATCGGTAGTTACTATTAAAATTAAATTTAAATCAAAAATCATGCATAAATGTATATACCTACATTATTATCTTTGCAAAAACTATAGAATCAATAAAGTACTTTATTAGCTACTTTATCAAATGATTTTTTATTGAATGATGCTAAGTAGTGAAAAAAAACAAAATAAATTTAAAATTGCTTTATTATTATGGAGGCATATAGATTATAGAATAGATTATATGTAGATTATTTGGATTATTGATAGAATTGGATAGATTATAGAATTGGATATATGCATATAAAGAAACTATATACATACATATACATGAATATATTTTCTTTATTGTCATACTTATTTATTATATTTCCTTATCTAAAAAATATAGAAACATATTAATTCATATTTTTATATTAGTGTTAAATTTTGTTAGAAATGTATTAATTATTTTATAACTATATCCATAACCTCATAACCTACATTAATTTTTAGAAGGCCTGGACATTGAAATACTTAAATGTGTTTGTGCAAATTGTAAATGTATTTTGAGAAAAAGCTTCCAAAAATTATATTTCATAAAGATTTTTTTGTTCTTTTCTGTTTTTGTTTTTGTTTAAGAAAAATGCCGATTTTTAACAATTTTCTTTTCGAGTTTTCGATATGAAATATTTACCCAAACATGCCAAATTGTATATTAAAATAATAATAATTTTAATAAATTTTTCTTTAACATACGAAAATTTCAGCTTTCAACTCGAAATTTTTAACATATTTTCAACAAAATAAAATTTTTAGTTTTTCTCTAGCATTTCATATCGTCGCCATTTAATACTCTCAAAAAATTATGAGAGTACACAATTATAATAAATTAGTGAACATAACATAATAATTTAAAAGCTTTCTAATAAATTGTACTGGAAATTTGGAAAATATATTTTAGTCCAAACTAAGTTTTTATATTTTTAATTATATTAAAAAATTATAAAATTTATATAAAAATAAAGTTTGAAGTTTTATCTTTATGTCAATAAAAAAATTAATTTTCAAATCATATTTTTCAGCAATATTTTAAAGAAAAAAAAAAAAGAAGTACCAAATTCTGGTTAAGCAATTTTCGTTTTTTTCTATACAGTCTATAAAAAAAAAATTATTGTAAATAGAATATTCATGTACTTACATGAAATATAATAATCTCTTTATGAATAAAATTGTACATTGCAATTCTATTTGAAAAGTATTAGAAAAAAATTAGGTAATATTTTACTAAATTAACATATTTTTGTAGAGTTAAATTTTTGAATTAAATTATTATTTTTAAAAGATTTTATTATATGAATACCTATTTAAAAAAATTAATTCAATTATTTAGTGCCTAATATTGCCTTTTTTAATAATTTCCTTAAATAAAGTGGGTGGAAAATATTCGGTTGTTGGGTGTAAATCCAATTATAATAATAGCACGATATCTGTAGCTACTTTTAAATTTCCGGATAAAGAGCCTTTGAGAAGCTTAAAAGAGCTTTGTACAAAGATCAGACTGGCAACCAACAGCTTATAGTTCCATATGTAAATTGCATTTTTCAGAATTGTGTTTTAAATTAAATAATGATAAAAGTCCGCGTTTAATACCAGATGCAGTTCCCAGTATATTCACCAATTACTTGGTAAATTTAATAGAAACGAATGATAAAAACTTACGCGATGATAATATAATTTTAAATTTCTCTAATTTAGTTTTAAATGTTAGTAAAAAAATAAATTTAAAATACTGGAAATTATATAAAGGCCAAAATAATATTATTTTATATATTTTAATAGAAAATAATTACTTTAAATGTGATTTTAAATTTATAATAATAATTAATGACGATCTAAGTTACCTATTTGACAAGTAATACAGAAATAAAACAATTTCAAAATATTGAACGATATTGAAAAACGCAAAAAATTAAATAGTATTATTGACTAAATTAACCTTTTTGATATGAATCTATATATAGTTGTATATATAGTACCTATATAGAGTTGGGATACAATAGTCATATCATTTTTCATTTTTGCCCACTCAAGATCTATTATTACTATCCGGTCGGAAAATATTGATTTTTGTGATAATTTTTTTGTTTTTTACTTTTTTTAATATTGTTTTGATATAAATTAATTACTTTATTTTGTTTTATTAAATTTTATTTTAAATATATCATATTATTTAGTTAAAAAATTATTTATATATTATTTGTATGTATTAATATATTTTTTTTTATTATTTTAGTTTAAGGCCTAGTTTTCAGGCGATACCACTTTAAAAATAATCGCCATATCCCCTACCTCAAAGGAAAAGGCGAATAACTTATAATATTAATTTATTTTATTATAGTTTATTATATATTATTTATTTTATTATAGTAATAAAAATTTTAAATGTGAACATAAATTAACTTATTGTAAAAATAATTAAATAGTTTATTTTTTGCACTTAATTTTATATGCATTCTAAAAAATTTACAATATTTATTAAAGCAAATCAATATTGCAATAAAAATTAGTTTTCAACATTTTTTTTTGCTCAGTAATGTACCAAATTAATGCTCTTTTAAAAAGTTTTTAAGAAGCTTTTTTTTTGTTGAAAAGTAGTTGGAAGACATTTTTTAAAATGCATATTTATGAATGAAAATTTAAAATTTTTAAAAATTTCTTTTTACTAAAAAACGTAAAAAAGATGGAACTTTAATGCTCCCTTAGGACGAAATTAAAAAAAATCTGTAGTTTTTGTGTTATTTCCAGATTTCTAGGAGGACTACTATTTTTTTCCATAAGACTACGTGTATTTTTTTTGAAAAAAAGGACTAGTCTTTAGCTTTCCTCTCTCAATGTCCAGGTCTTCTAAAAATTAATGTAGGTTATGGTTTAGTACACGATGACGATCTGCTGAAATTTTATGTTTTAATATTCTTAATTCTATTGAAGCTTTTTTTTGTTATTATGTTATTATCTGATATTCTATTGAAGATACGCAAATCTTTTTTTTTGTTATTATGTTATTGTTTTTAAAAGTTTTTCAATTGAGATTTGAGAATAGAATAAATAAAGCTTCTACAATTTTTGAATAAAGTTTAAAGAGCTTGAATTTTTGAGGTTTTATTTTATACAGCTTCGCAACATCTATATAGTATATTATCTTTGGTGTTAGGCTGTTAGATTTATTTTTTTTTCTATTCATTTCATATAATTTATGAATAGTTTATATTTTTTTATTTTCAGTCACTTTACTTTAATTTATAAAAAGAAGTAGCCAAAACAATTATTAATGAATGGAGGGTATAGAGTAGTATAACCAGCCATATATATATATGTAGATATATGTATATGTATATGCATACTAATTTTTTCTTTGCTTAGAAAATTTTACATTTTATAATTAATACCCATCGAAATGTTAACCTCTGGTGGTAAATTTTTTATTTTTTTTTTATCAATTTAGGAATTTTGCAAACAGATTATAAATAAGGTATGTAAGATTAAAAACACGTGTGCTGTATAAAATTCTATACTGAATGAAAAAATTATAATTTTATCTGAAAACTTTCACGTAGTTTCATTTTTATTGATGTAATATTTTAAAAAAAGGAAAAAAGCTGAATTGAAGTTTCAAAATAAAAAAAAAGCCTTGAATTCAATTAAACGTTCCATTCGGCATAAAAAACTCTTGTAAAACAAAATTATAAGATAAATATATACATTTTGAAGTCCATATATCAAACAAGCTGCTATCCTTTGGTAATCTGTAGAGCCTTCCATTAAAATTCAGCCTACTATTTTTGTATGTGGCACAGGTTCTACCTGATTTGCGCGAGTCTGATTTTATATTTTGAAACTTTCCAAACAGAGGATGAATGTATTATATGTTCATGCTAATGAAACCAAAAGAGATGGAAAAGATAATAAAAGTATGAAGATAAATAAAAAGTCAAAAAATAGAAAATTTTCATTATAAGTTTCGCAACAAGTTAATGAATAGAATAATTGAGACAATGAAATAAATTTGGAAACAAATTCTAAACAATAATAAAAAAAATGTTTTCTTACTTTTTAAATAGAAATTATGTTCCAACCTCTTGATTGATGAATGATTAAGAACAAAAGAACTTGTGCATTGTATATTTCGCATATGTATATGAACTTAACTTTAACTTTTTATTAAACTTGTAAAACAAGTTTTAATTTTTCACTTCTATAAAAAAATTAACTTATTTTCATAAAAAAATTCATGTTATACCCATTGGATAACTTACCGCTCAAATTTAAATTTGAATTTTCTTTATAAATTTCTTACGTTAAAATTCTTTTAACCAATAATATCAGAAACTATATTTTGAAAGGTAATTTCACAAAAAAAGCACAAGTCACTAGGGTTAACAGTCACATTTTTTTTTTTTCATTTTAAATAAAAACTACTCATTCATTTCTATTGATATAAAAAAAAAATATTAAGTACTAACGCATACATAGATAAACATTATATACACTTGATCAAAACATAATCAGTCCATCCAAAATAGAATACTTAAGAAATCAGAAGTAAATTTTTTATATAGTGTTGCCATGTTATAATATATAATTATTTGATTTACTTCAATTTTTAAATACAAAAGATATTAAAAACTCTTTATGCGAAAATGTTAGATTGAAAGAAAAATGTTAAAATACGTTTTTTGCATTATTTTTTGAATAAATAAAGTATGTATTTAAAATTAAAAACAAAGAAATACAACCAAAATCATTGATAGACAACTCTTCTAACCAGTTTTAAAATATAGAAACACAAACATTATAAATAGATTTTATTATAGGTACCACTTATAATAATAGGGTATTTTCATGAATTCTTTTTCTTCTTTGTTCTAATTATAATGATAAATAAATAAAGTAATTTTTAAAATATATTAATTGTTTTCGGCTTTAGACAAAAGTTGTGGGAACGAAAAATACATGTATTCAAGATTTGTTATCGTGTATTTTGGCTAAATTCGAGTACTACCTAAATAGTTTTAAAAATAGTTTTATAATGGTAAGTAATCTAATAATGGTTTCGAGTTGTACAAATTACCTATACATAAAAATAAATACTTAAAAAAATTTTAAAACTTTAGTTTCAAAAAAAAAATTCGTGAATCATACAAATTATATGGCAACTTTGTCTTTTATTCAATTAAAGTTTTTGTAGAAAAATAAAAAAAATTTATCATGTCTGTACCTATCCAAAATTAAAAAAATAGAATCAAATATTCACGAGGATATTTTTTTAAAAGAACTATTGAAGAGATTGGAGAAAGATAAAAAAGCATAGGAAAAAATTAGAGAGCAAATGGGTCACTTAAAATCTGAAAAAATTTCGAGAATTCTTATTGACATTTTTTGTTCTGCTTGCGTTCTGCTTGCGTTATATATAATTTCTGGATAAGTAATGAATTTAGTATAAGTAATGAATGTATCAAAACAGGTATAAAACATTGAAAAAAAAAAAAAAAACATAAAGCGAAGAGGAAATTTTAAAGAAATAGCATACTTTTAGGCTAAACGTGGAAAGTTGTCAATAATTCTGAAGCAAATAGCAGACTTTTAGGCTAAAAGTGGAAAGTTGATATAAACCTGAAGCAAATAGCATAATTTTGAACTGAAAGTGTAGAGTGGATATTAAAGGTAGTGGTCGGTGGTTGTAACATTGAATATTAAGTAATAAATAAGTTTCAGTGATTTGAAACATATTTGTGAATGCTTTGTGGCGGTTTCTGGTAACTGTGGTTGTTAATGGTAATGTGAATAAAAAAAAAGAAATATAAAACGTATATGACGTTCGTTTAGTTAGTTATTATATAAAAAAAAAAATCTTCTTTAAAGTAGTTTCAGTTTGAAAGAACTAGTATACATAAGTTCGTACTTCTAATTTATTACAGTTTTTATACCCATACGAAAAGGATCGGGTATATTAAAGTTGCTCCTCCGTTTGTAACACCTAGAAATAAGCTAGCGAGATATATCTTCAAAGGTATGGATCGGATCAGAATCAAATTCCAAGTGGGTTAAGCTTTGTCCGTCCGTCAGCAAGATAACTCAAAAATTATGAAAGCTAGAGTCTTGAAATTAATACAAAATATTCTTACATGAATTTGTAGGTTCCCCATGTTTTTTAGTCGAGATCCGACCAAAACTTCGGGTAGCTCTCAAACAACTAACTTTTCGATCCCTATATTTTTTTTGAAATAGATCCATGAGCCAATTTAAACTGCTGATAGATATAATAAAAATATTAATTTTATTCTTAACAACTTTTTTCTGTAGCCCCATCTGTTAGGGAGCTACAGCTCCCCAAAGTTCGAAAAACCTCTATATTTAAATTGTTATAACACAAGTTGTATAAGGTATATCTTCAGTTTGAAAACGCTAAACGGTTACTGCTTTTATTAGCTTTGAAAATATGTATACAATAAATATATACTTGTGGCATACGGTGTCTTAATTTATCGTTATGCGAAACTCAAATTTTGCAAAATTCTTGACACCTTCTATCTTTCAAACGGTTTAAGTTAGAAACTTGAAATTGTTAGAAGTTATAATTTAGAGAAGTTAGGTCTTTGAAAATAAGTATGAGTCATTTCAGAAAATATTTTTGTATCGCCCCCCATTTCGGAACTGCATGGGTTAAAAACTAAAAAAACCCTTATTTTTAAACATCTGTAATATACAAAAATTAAAACCCCAACATTATATTTTTATTTATATTAACAACTTTTCTTAATAATATAGGGTTACCATAAAGTTGACGAAAGTGTGACATCATTTTTCTAACAAATTTTTATAAGAAATTTTTTTAACGATTTTTTGCACTTTGTTTACCTCGATAATTTAAAATTGTTGAGGATGATGCGTAGTATAAAAAAAATTAAATAAATAAAAAATAAAGCGGTTGCTTGAAGAATTTATATTTATATGATATTAGTATACATACCTACTTATATAACTCTTGTTTATTTACATATCGTATATGTCACTGATGAATGATATACATATATATGTATAGTATGTATAGTACATATGTATAGTATGAATTATTATACATTTGCCGTTTAGTATTAAATGATACTATAGCATATTTGGAAAAGTTTTGGATTGATAATCGTTATGTGGATGGTTAGAATCTGTGTTTGAATATATATGAATATATGTACAACCCATAGTTCTAGAAATTATAAAATTCACCCAAATTATTTTCAAATACTAAAAAATTAAAAAATAATATTATAAGCAGAGCGACAGGCTATGAACATATTAAGGGTTCGCACGGGTATCTAAGAGTTGACAAAGGCTACTGTATTCTTCCTCGTTTATCTTTATTTTTAATAATGGAAGTACAAGCAAAAAAGTTGAAATGTGTAAGTAAAAAATGTGAATATAATGTATGTCAAAAAACATTTCAAAGAAAGTGTAATTTGGAGCGGCATTCTAAAATTCACAAATATTGCACTAAATGTAATATTTTTACATTGAATTGGAGTTATCATCTCAGAATAAATGAACATAAAAGAAAAGCTGCTGGAGAACCGAATGAAAAATAATTAAAGAGTCATTTTAAAGGAGAATTCAATCATTTTTAATTGATAACGATGATAAGGAAGTTCTTCATCCAACAATATTTTTAAATAAAATACGAGATCAAGTGATGATATTACTTCGCAATGCACTGCTGAAACATGGAAGTTTTAAAATAAACGGTGAATTTTTTGCAGAGAATATAGCGTATAAGGTTAACGCTAATGATACGGATGATTTACTATTAAGAATTAAATCTTTTATATCAAAAATGAATCCAGTCTTGAAGGAAGAAGATATTAATGTGGCTATTGATCAAATTGCAGAGAAAGTTTGGGCTATAGAAAGAATAATCAGGCTAGAAATTAACATAAATAAATATCAACATATTCGAGGTTCTAGATTTATAGATTTACCAGTAAAAGTAAAAACAAAATGTGCTTGTATCAAAGTAAAAAACTCAGATGAATTTTGCTTCAAGTGGGGATTAATATCAGCATTGAAACCAACAATTTTTCATCAAGATACACCAACGTCTTACAACATTTATAATATTGAAGCAGATGAAATTTGTTTAGAAAATGGAAAAGTGTTAGTTGAAATAAAAGAAATTAATATATTTGAACAAAATAATTCAGAAATTAGTATTAACATCTTTGGTCTTTTAATTAATGGATATAATTATGAATTAATTGGTCCATATTAACTCCATCAGTAGCTAGCAATAAATTTATGGGTGAGAATTTTAATGTGAGTCAACTTTCAAAATTCATTGTATATCTTGATGCAGTAAATCTTTATGGTTGGGCTATCTGTAATTATTTACCATATAAAAATTTTAAATGGTGTGATACTTTTATAGATATAACCACCATTTCAGACACTTCAGAAGTTGGTTATATTCTAGAGGTAGATTTAGAATATTCTGAAAATTTACATAATCTGCTGATAATAAAAAAGTTTCATAGAGTATTACAATTTTCACAATCTAATTGGGTTAAAAAGTATATTGATTTAAATAATAGTTACTGGAAAAACGTGAGCACTTCGTTTGAAAAAAAACTTTTTTAAATTGCAAAACAATTCTGTATATGGTAAAACCATGGAGAATATAATTAAAATTGTTACAGAATGGGAAAACAGAGCTAGGTATTTAGGTTCTAAATGTTTAATTTCATAGTATTATAACTTTTTCACATAATTTAGCTGTAGTAGAACATAACAGGGTTAAAATAATTTATGATAAACCAATTTATATAGTATTTTCAACTGTAGACTTATCAAAAACGCTCATGTACGAAATTCATTACAATTATATGAAAAAAAAATTTCGAGATAATGTTACACACAATTATATGGATACGGATAGTAAAAAAGCATCTTTTAGAAAAATGAATTTGCTGATTCTTCAATATTTTTAAACGTATAGAATTACGACTATTCAAATCAAAAGCAATATTGTTTTTTAATATGCTAATAATCCAAGATTTTTTTCTTCTCCTTTAACATAAATTTTTGTTTGTTTATGTAAAAAATTTTTTAAAAAATTGATAACATCACAAAAATGTGTTTTTCCATCAGACCAGCGTAAACCATGGTGATTTTTAGTGAGCGATGTATTTGTATATTTTGTTTTTCTATCCAAAAAATTATAGCTATAAGGTGATTTTATTATGAAATGATAAAATTCCTCATTTGATGAGAGAATAGCTAGTTCTTTTAAAATAAATTTATTGTTATTATCCCGAAAATCGTGTATATCAATGATTACATATTCCATTTTTATTTATATATAGGGTTGTGCATCAATTATTGGCCTGCCAAATTTTACAGCAGTTAATTGGCCGTCAAATTTAAATTTAAGCATAACAGTATAATAACTACGTTTTTCTAAATTTTCTTTGTTGTTTTTTGTTTCTGCAAATATTCTTTCTCACTACTCATTATTTTTTATGTGTTTTCAAAACTATGTGTCACAAATAATTCATTTTGAATTATGGTACCTTAGAACGAATATTTTTTGCCTTGATTATTAATAAATTCTTAAGGAAACTAATTATATAAATTTAAAGTTTTTAAGCAATTATTTTGCTTTAAATGTTGAAATTGGTTAAGTTTGATGTAAGTAAAAGCACATATTTCATTTTATTTCATATTTTATTCAAATTTCAAAAGATTTTAATAAATAATTGGTGGCCAAACATTATGTGTCGATTCAAAAATAAGTATCAGTTAATTTGCCATGCTAGTTTATATAGAAAAATTTCAGTATTTCAGTATTGTTATAAATAGAACAATCTGGAAAAGGAGTAAATAGAACAATCTGGAATAATCTAGAATGTAGTAGGAATAATCTAGATTTATATAGAAATATAAGTGAAATAAATAGATATAAATTCGGAGTTTCCTGTTATTTTTTTCATTGCATGGACATTGCACACATTTAACTTTACAACTAAGTCAAGCATGCTCCAAATTACATATTATTCTAATTGCTTTATATCCAAATGCAACTCGTATACTACAACCAGCTGACGTAGTTGCATTTAAACCTATAAAGATAGCTTGAGACCAGGAATTGATTAAATGGAGAATTCGGAATCCACAACTAACATTTAATAGGGAAAATTTTGCTCCTATTATAAAACATGCTATTGATGCATCAATTGTTGTGAAATAACAAACGTACTAAATGAGTCACAAAAATCATTGTACCAAATATTAGGCTGGCCAGAATTTCCTTAACTTTTAGGCAAAAGGAAATGCAAAAAACAGTTATTCGTTATTTCATCTTTGGATTAACAGCAACAAGTGAAAATAAAAACTGAAAATAAGGCAAAACTCGAGATGGATAAAGAAATGAGAAAAAAGATAAGACTAATGCAAATGGAGCAAAAGAAAATAAACCCTTTACCAGAAAAAACAAAACCCAAACAAAACCATTATCAAAAAAAAGTGATATCGAAAAAACTTTATTACCAACAATACCTGATGTACCGCCAATAATAACCGACGAAACTATAATAATACGTGAAATAATGCCAATAATACATCTGGAAAAGCCAATAATATCTGATGAAACGCCAATAATATTTAATGAAATACCAAATGTACCTGTTGAGATAATAATATTTGACTATATTATAACTGCAAATGTAGCGGATGAGACACAAGTATACTTTTCCAACAATTTAAAAGTTGTGGGAAAACTATGCAATATTTGTACTTTCATTACTACATCAGTTAAAGTTAGAATTAAATGCGCATCCTACCGAATAGCTATAGACAATCATTGCTGTTTTACATATGCCAATAATTGATTCAAACGGCCAATAATTGATTTTTTATATAGGCCAATAATTGAAACATATGGCCAATAACCGATGTCGGTAATGAAAATTTATTTTGTAATTTTTAATAAATAAGCAATAAAATAGTATTTTGTTGTATAAATTGACTTAAAAAAGAAATATTGAACTATTACATCATGGTTTACTGTATCCGCTTTAACTAAATATCAAATAATGACACCGCTTATAGGTGGCCAAAAGTGATGCACTACCCTATTTCAGAAGAACTTATAATTCATCAAATTAATTTGAATTGGTAATTTAAATGATTTTGTTAACTTCTCCTGTTAACGGTTTAAATTTCACTAAACGATCATGTAAAATAATACAATATGCTGTAGTATTGTCTGGAATTTTTTTTCGAAGTCTTTAATTCAATTTTGGCACCAACTGGACCCATTTTAAGATTATCATTTTGATAACGAGTATCAATTAGGAAGATTGGATAATCATCTTTAAAGTTGACACATGAAACTAAAGGTTCTGATATTATATTGAGTTATTATAATGGAAGCTTCTTAAATTCGAATATGATTCATATGCTAATGCATAACGATTTTTATCAAAATCTAAATTCATGTCTTCATATGGATATGATTCAGAATTAAAATATACTTTTATATTTTCAATATCACAATAATTAAATTTTGATGGATCTTCCTCAAGTTTATTTTGTCTATCAGTTTGTAAAGCAAAAATAATAAACCGAGGTTTTTCAAGTTGTTAGGCTGTTTTAACACTCCAAATATGATGTGTAGTTCCTAATTCCTGTTGGAAATTGCAACATACAACAGAAAACAAATTTTCGTATAAAAATTTTTTACGTGATTGCCGGTGAAATAGCGAACAAATTATTTGTTATTATGTAGAATACTCATGTAATTCCCAATTTCTAAAAGGAATTTTCATAACCAAACGATTTTCAATACCTTTGTATAAATTTAATTTAAGATTATCAGCTAAGTTAATATGTTGAACCTTCCAACATATTTTTGTAATAAGAATTTTTGGTTTTTCACTAGCAGCATTAGCATTACAAAATAGTGAATTATCATATGATCGAGAGCAAGTTAATATTAATTCATGTTTTGCATTTGGAATAATATTTTTATAATCTTCTGCAAATCCTAATAATCTCTTTAAAGGTATACAAAAATTGAAATAATGCCCATTCGTTTTAATTGCTTTATTAGGTGACCAACTTGATATTGAATTGATGAGATTGATTTTGATAAAATTTAGCATTTTGAGGCTTTAAATGCAATCTAATTGTTATTGTTTCTAAACGAAAATTAACTAAATTAGCATTCTGGTCAAGCAGTTTTATAGTAATATAACTTATCTGATTAACGGTTACTGGTAAATAAATTACATTATTAGGAAATTCAAATATTTTATAGCCAGGACTAACGTTAATAGAGAATTCCTGCAAAATGTGAGCTTCCGCTCCATTAATATAAGTTCCGGAAATAATATTGTATTCCACTCTTATTATGTTTATTTTATTAATATCAACAAAAAGATCTGAAGTATGCCATTTGTTTGGTAATAATCTTTTTCTGCTGAAACCTAATAATTTACCAATAGTAAATCTCTTTCAAAATCCTTATCAGAAAAAATTTCACATTTTAATGTATTATTTAATGTCTTATAATTAACTTCTCATTGTCTGTTTTAACAATATTAAATTTTTTTCTGAGAAATGCTTCAATATCTCCAATTTCATATGAACTTGTAGAAAGAATGATGGATTTATTATCAAAATTAATTAAATAATTTTTTTTATTAAATTTATACCTAAATAATATTTCTAATTTTTCTTTAAATTTCTTGTATTATAACTAAATTATAATTATTCTTTATCAACTTGTTTTATGTTTCTTTTTATTCAAATAGGAAGAAAGAAATAACCTAGAACCTGGACAAAATTATTAATGTAGATTAGTTTTAATAAAGCTAAATAATAAAAAAAAAATTATTATTGTTTTTATTTATGTTTTATTAACTGATAATTTTGCTTTAATAATTTATTTTTTAACAATATGAAATAAAAATTCTAAACATAAATGACCACAATTACATGTATTAAAATTTTGATATTTATTAGAATTATATATAAACTTATAACCTAAATATTTAATTACTTCTAATGGCGGACGTAAATTCCCAAAACTATCAAAATAGTGTGTTATTTCTGCATTTTTAAAATAAGCTACCCAATGTGTTTCATTTCCAATAGAATTATCTAAATTTATTATACCACATTCAAATTTCCAAGGTTTGTTTGCAGGTCAAAAATACCACCAATTTTAACCACTGGAATAATTCGAGGTATATCAATTGCATTTTTTGTCCTTCTGAAAGTTTCCGAGCTGCGTGCAAAGCAATTTTTATAATAGTTCCATCATTCATTGGCTATTTTAAAGTCTGAACTGCTGTTTTCTTCTTTTATAATATTTTTCAATAGTTTTTTTCTGTTTTGTTGTTGTTTTTACTTTTTTACAGTTTTCTTTTTCAATCCCACACTGAATTCAACTTTAGCTTTCATAGCGTTCGTAACTAAAAGAGCATTCGCTTTTTCTCCTAAACCTGAATCTTTAGGTTTGCCAAGCTCATTCTGCAAGTATGTTATCAGCTATATGACTTTCATTTTGATCAGTATTTTGAGAATATGCCATATCATGGCCACGACAAGCCCCATGTGAATGACTAATTCCTTTATCACCTCGAGCTAATCGTTTTGCCAGCTTTATTCCAGATACACAATAATTATAACCAGGTAAATGCGCTTAAAATAGCAATTTATTTATTAAAGAATTATCAACTTCTTTTCCTTTAATAGATTTTTTTTTACTATTTGAATATTTATTATTGCCAAAGGAAGTTAATCAAATACTAAACACCTTTCAAAGAAACTCATTAATATCATTTAGGACAACGATTCTTCTATTAGTTTAAAGATGAAATTTATAATAGTAGATAATGCGAAAAAATATAAAAAAATATATGCGATAAAGTAAAAGAATTTGATCAAAATTCTAAGAAAACAATCAAAAAACATGGAGTTGGACCGTCAAATTTTCCAAATAGTGTAAGAGGATTAATAGTTGGACCGTCAAATTGTGGTAAAACAAATGTGATAATGAATATGCTTCTAGATCCAAAAGGGCTCAAATTCCAAAATATATATATTTACTCAAAATCATTGCATCAAACTAAATTTGAATATTTAAAAAAACTAATACAACCAATCAAAGGACTGGTATATAATGAATTTCCAAATAATGTTGATGTCATTAATCCATCAGAAGCTCAGCCAAACTCAATATTTATATTTGATGATGTAGCTGACTATACAGTAATTACAGAGTAATGTTGTTGTTGTTGTTATTTGTTTTCAAAGAATTTATATGTTTTGTTATTTAAAGCAAAAAAAAAAAATCTTAAAACACAATTTCTTATCAGCAAAAAAAAAAAACTTAATTTTGTTCTTTAGTGTAGAAAAAACATAAGTAGCTATATCTAACAAATATTATTATAGTACGTTTTGCTAATAAAAAGTGTTAACCTGGTACTTAAACTGTTAAAAATTGTGAAAAAAGAGAAAAAAAATATAATACAATAATAAGTTGCTGTAGATATGAAATATATTTAAAAATTTTTTTTAAGAAATATGATGTCAGGGAATCTCCGTTTTAGTCTAATAAATTCTGTGAATGAGAAATGAATCATGAAGAGCTCCATGTATGATATAGATTTTGAAATGTTAGGAAGATTTGCACGTGTAAAACAATTATCAATCGATACAAAAAACATATTAAAAAGAGAAGCACAAAAGATATTTGATAATGAAAAGATAATCTACAAATATTGGATTCTTGGTACAAATCACAATGACTATTCAAGTAAAATGTGTAAAATATGTGTTCAGCATTATAAGAGAAAACATTTAACTATAAATTCTTTCTCTGAAACATTTAGAATTGATTCGCAAAACCTTGAAAAGTTTTCATGTTATCTATGTAATAAAAAACTTTATTCTGTCATAAAAAATAAACAAAACCAAAAAAAATTATGTTGATCCAGCAATTATTTAATTTAATTAAGAGATAAAATTAAAAATTGTGATTATTGAAAAATAGTAAAAAATAAAAGCATTACATTGCAATAAAAAAAATTTTTAATTATTGGAGGAAGCCTCCTGACGTCAAGACAAAGGCTTTTCAAATTAAAAACTTGTTTGTTGTTCTTTTTCAAATGTCTAACAATTACACAAACAAATACAAAACGCTTAACAAGAAAATAAACTTTCACTACTAAGTAAAGTATGTTAAGCATTTTTTATAATAATCATTTTGCATGTGAGGGAATTCCTTGTTAATGAAAAATGTATAAAAAGATTGTTTAAAGCTTAAAATCATCATTAGACAACAAGATTGTTACGTATAAAGGCCATAATGTTTTGGTGTGATAAAATTTTGCATGGTTATAAATATTGTATTTGTGGACATAAATGGAAATCGATACAAATAATCAATTGAAAAATATTCTATGATTTTTTAGAGGTATACCTTACAACAGAAAACGGTGAAAAACGGTGATTAGAAACGGTGAGTCTTCAACTTCGAAATTAATGTTATCTAATTTGGATTGGCAACATGTGAAAATTGAAGTATATGGTGGGGATATTTCGATTATTGGAGCAATAAGAAATCCACAAAATAAAAAAAAGCCTAATATACCCAATAATTTTGGTGTAGATTGTCCATTTACAGACGAAGAAGATTGGGAAATGATTGAGAAAAATATCTCAAACATATTACCAAATAATTCTAAACAGAAATTAACAGAACAGTTTGAGTCATTGTCTATGTCTAGTACATTTAATGAATATAAAGATAATCAAAATGAGATGAAAAAGTCAATGATAAGAAAACGAATTGATGATGGTATTTTATATTTAGCATCAATAGAGAATATGTATAGTGAAAAAATAACAAATCGAAAATAGGCGATACATTAAATAATTTTAGAAAATTATTAGAAAACTTTAAAGAAGAATATATGGATTTTATGGAGGCTTATTCTTATGGCAGAGATAAATATTTACCGTTGTTTATATATGTTTGCGCCATTATAAGTCGAATAAAATATTTTCATGAAAAAAATTTTTCCAGAAAGTAGAAGTAGAGAAAAGTAAAAATTTAATTTTAGAATTGACTATATATTAGTATAAATTAAAATCATTTTATATTTAACTCTCGTAAAGTAAGGTACAAACTCTTTAAATCTTTATTATATAATTGAATATTAAATTCTTACAAGAAAGATGAAATTTTTTTATATATTGAGTTTATTAACTGTTGGAATATATTTGGCACCTACTTCTAATATAAGGTTAGATGAATCAGCTTATGGAAGTAAAGATTTCAATGTTATACTCCCAAATAATGAGACAATTGTAATAAGTTTATCAGTAAAATTGCTACAACATGTAATTTCATCTGCAGTTCAGTCAACAACAATAAAAACAGTAACTACTTGAACTGATGGTATAATAGGAGAAGCTACGGCAGATGATCAAATTATGAAAGCTGATTCAACTCCACGATATGTTACGGCAGAAGAAGCAATTGAAGCATTTAGACAGGAGCTTTTATTAAAAGAAAGAAATATTGGTGGAATAATTGAAAGTGATCAAACATTTTTTAGACATTTTCGATTAGAATATGATGATAAAAAAGAAATTAAGGTTCGTTGTTCATACAATTCTAATTATAAGCAACGCTCGTTAAAAATTGAATGTTTAGAATATATGGTGATTACTACTAACAGAATTTTAAGTAATGGAGATCTGGAAAGTTATACAATTTACGATAATGAATATGAAACACCAACTAACACTTTAATTGATTTGCGTAATATTAAACAAACTTATAATATGGATATATCTTAAATAAATAAAATATTATTTTTTTTTTAAATTAAATCTGTTTTATTTATACATGAATTATGATTTGAAGGGAACCCAAGCCATTTAACAAAAACTTTATCATCCTTATATTTTATTATTTTTTCAATTAAATATCATTAATTTTAGTTTTTATTAGTTCTGGTTCTGGTTTTATTAGTCCTTGTATGGGTTGACCTTGATAATCTTCTAGTAAGTAGGTTACGGGATAAGTGATTTGTATTTTTCTTATCTTGAATATGTCCGTTGTTCAATTTGGTGTATAGCCTTTTTCAAAAACATGTTTATACTTGCTTATTCTAACTGAGTCACCGATTTTAAATTTAGCTGGTTGTGAAATTTTAATATGATTATACACAGTTGACAACAGCTCATTAGCATTCTTTTTATTTACATCTGATGGAAATCTTCTAATTGTGCGGTGTTTTGTATTATTATATTGATGAATCAAATGTTTAATTAAATTTATCCACTTGTAATTTCCATTATAACTAAATTCTTTCCACATTTTTCCTTTTAAAGTACGGTTAAAGGGTTCTACAATAGATGCTTTTAATGAACTAAAAGTCGAGTAATGATTTATATGATATTTTATCATTAAATTTTTAAAAAGTATATTATAAAATTCTTTTCCGTTATCAGTCTGAAGATTTTTTGGATATCGGTTAAATTCTTTGAAAATTGAATACATAGCTTGGGTAACATTTTCAGCTGATTTATTTTTTACTGGAATAGCCCACGCATATTTCGAAAATGTATCAATTACTGTTAATAAATATTTAAAACCCTCATTCTCTTTAGCATATAACCCCATTTCTACTAAATCAGCTTACCACAGATCATCAAAACCTTTGATTATAACTCTACGTCTTTTGAAATTTTTTCGTGCTGATTTATGTAACTCTTCAACAACTTCTCTCTTGCTCATATTAAATAAAACAAACAATATTCTTTTCAAAGTATTTATTTTTGTTATATATTTATTTTGCGTTTCAGAAAATAACTCTCATCATCTTCCTCCTAAAATAAATAAAACTCTGCTTTACTTATTTTACATATGATTAATTAAAAGTGTTAATATATATATAATATATAAATTGTTTATTTATTTAACATTCTATTATATAATAGCATTAATTTACTGCATCTTATCATAATTTTTTCAGCTGATATACAAGGGCATGTTTCCGGATATGAGTCAGATGTATCTGAAGCATAAGGACATAACGTCCAGTGAAATCCATAATTTGCAGTTTCTTTTTGATATGAATTTTTGAATTGTAATAGAAAATTAAAATTACTTTTTAATTCATCATAATGTTCTTCCAAAATATCATGTTCATATTTATTTAAAAATTTATTTAGTGTATATCCAATAAGTGGTATGTCCATCATGAAAGATTATTATGAACTGCTCGGAAACTTATTGTATTGTTAGCATTTTTCCTTTATTTTAAAAAATTAAACTTTAATTTGATTTCTTGAAGTTCCCTATAGACATATCTTCCAATATTACTCAATTCTTGTAGCATTAATATGTTTGATAAGCGTTTTTATTTGACATCAGTATATTCATTTTGCTCATCTTTAGTTTTCAATATTTCAGCTTTCAAATCTTTTTTTAATTGATCATTCCATAAACACGTAATATATCGTTTCTTATATGTTGTAATATGTCTTCATGAAAGTGTACCTTAAATATATTTATGTATTTCTTCACGAGATTAATTGAGGCATCCACATATTTTTTTGTTGTAGTATCATTATCGTTTATTGGATCCCTTAAGTTGATTAATTGTTTGTTTTGAATATTAAAATCTCCATCTGATGTTATTTGAAAACCAATTACATGCCGTGGATTTTCTTGTATTTTATAAGGAGAGTAGCTAATGCTATGACCAAACTTGTCAACTGTAATTTTTTATTTAATAAAATTAATCAAATTGCTATTCAATTATATCAGCTTCTCTTAGTTCTTCAATAATTGAATTAATTTCATTGTGATGGTTATTATTTCCGGCCATGCGTGATGCAACCAAAAGTCTTAATCGATCTACTAATTCATTAGGATCATCCCAATATGTATATTGAGGGAGTTGTTTTGAATATAGTTTAGAGAAAGTATTTGGATATAATGATAACTTTTTATTAAAATAAGCATTTCCAATCTTTTTACCTCTTGTGTTATATTCATGTTTATATAGATTTCGTATTATATTAATATACTTATAACCTTTATTTCCTTTAATTTGTTCTAATGGATCATAGTTTCTCCTATGTGCATTTGTTTTTTCTAGAATTTTTCGATATTGTTTCAAATCGGTTTGTGTATAATTTTCAGGTTTCTTTTTGAATATAAAATCAAGTAAACCGTTGGTTCCTCTATAAATTTCATCATCAATTATTATATTATGATATTTTCATCAATACTGAATTTAGAATTCCTCAGTTTTCTTATATGTTCTTGTTGATCAAGATAAGGTCCATATGACTTTCTAGTTGTGATTTATTAAAAAGAGTTGATGATTCTGAAATTGTTGTTCTTAACAAGTCATGTTTTAAATCTTTGAAAGCATTATTGTTAGGTGTTGACGTTTTGAAACTTTCAAAATTTAACGTTTTTTTATTTGGACTTATTGAGTTAAATGTGTCATCGTTTTTATCATGAAATTCTTCTTTGATTTCCTGTTTGCCTTTTGGTTCGAAGGGATAATGATATTTCACAACATCCGTTAATTTTTCAATTGGTTCGACGATTGGCTTAAAAGTCTCCTCCAAATATTGTTCCTCTGACTTTTTTCCCATTTTTAAATCTTTATATTTTTTCTGTACATGTTTCCTAGTTTTAATTAAGTCTTTCAAAACTTTTTCATTAAATGATTTATCCATATTTTAATTGTTAACTAAGTGTAACTAATCTAATCTGAAGCTGATCTGTTCTGTTCCTGTTGTTGATCTGTTATGTTTTTGTTTCTGATCTGATCTGTTGCTGTTCGTGATCTGTTCTAATGCTTTTATAAATTGCAAATGTCTATTTATAATTGAACAAATTCTTCGAAATTTCTTCTATAACGCCCATTATTTAAAGGTCTATCTTTATCAATGAGTAAAAATCCATAGTTATTTCGCCAACAATGTGAACATAGGTCTTTGAATTTATCGAAGGACATATCTGCATTAACATGATCGTTATAAATATGTTTCAAATTTAAATAATCTTGTTTGAATATGATTATGAAATTTGTATTATCTCTTATTAAATGTTTTGGAATTCGAGTATAAGATTGACACAAATAGAAACTGTCCACGTATTGATGTCTTCCCATACAAAAATATTCTCTAACATTGTTTTGTTTATCGCATGCAATATCATCAAATATGAATATTGAATTAGGTTGGGATTCTGATGGTTTAAGTACATCTGAATTATTTGAAAATTCGTTATATCCCATTTTGATTGATGTAAAGATTTAGATATATGTATATATTTTGAAATTTCAAACCTTTGGGATCTAATAACATACTTAACATAACATTCGTTTTACCACAATTAGATGGTCCCACAATTAATCCTCGAACACTATTTGGTAGTACGTCTCCATATTTTTTATTTGTTTTTCTTTTATATTTCAAATCAAAATTTTTAATCTCTATTGTCTCATCCTTTTTTATAAACTTCATTTTGGTTACTAATTTTAATTTCATATAAAATATTATATATATACATTAATCAAATCAATTTATATTGAACCGTTATATTGAACCGTTACCGAACCGTGAATATGATTGACTACAATAAAAATACAATCAGTAGCAAATCAGTAACCAAAAAGAGAGGTAGTGTTATTTTAAATTCGATAATTAATAAATATGATTGACTACAATAAAAATACAATCAGTAGCAAATCAGTAACCAAAAAGAGAGGTAGTGTTATTTTAAATTCGATAGTTAATAAATTACCATTTGAAGTTCATCTACCTGGATATAATTATTGTGGTCCAGGAACTAAACTTAAAGAGCGCTTAGAACGTGGTGATAAAGGTATAAATAAATTAGATGCTGCATGTCGTGAACACGATATTGCATATTCTAACAATAGTAATATTACTAATCGTCATATAGCTGATAAAATATTAGCTGGAAGAGCTTGGCAAAGATTTAAATCCCATGATTCGGCTTGGGATGAAAAAGCAAATGCACTTCTGGTTACAAATGCAATGAATGCTAAAGTTAAACATGGAATGGGATGTAAAAAAAAAATTAATAAAGTAAAGAAAAATAAACCATTAAGCAAAGTGATTCAAGAAGCTAAAATTGCTATTAAGGGTTATAAACCTGATAAAAAAAGAGATGCTTTCAAAGTTGCTTTAAAAGCTGCTAGAAATATGAGTAAGAATAAAAAATCAATAAAAATTCCACCAATTATTCCTGTTTCTAAAACTGGTGGTATTTTACCATTAATCCAATATTTGCTGGTCTTTCGGCTGTTGGTGCTCTTGCCGGCGGTGCAGCTGGTATAACTAAAGCTGTTAATGACGCCAAAAATGCTAAGAAACAGTTAAATGAAAGTGAGCGCCATAATAAAATAAGGGAAGCTATTGCTCTTAGAGGAAAAGGTTTACATTTAAAACCATATAAACAAGGACTTGGATTATATTTATCTCAAAAAAACCACTAAGTATGCTACCCAAACGGACTTTAACAAATATTGATATAAATAATTTTGGAAGGAAATATTTAAAATATTTTCGGGGAGTTTTTATGAAAGATACTCTTCCTAAATCCAAACCATGGAATCGTGAATGTGGAGTCATCAACTTAGATAACTCAATTGGACATGGAACTAATTGGGTAGCATATTACAAGAATTTAAATGATATACAATATTTTGATAGTTTTGGAAATTTACAACCACCAACCGAAATTTTAAAATATTTGGGCGATAAACTTTCATATAATTATTATACATATCAGAAATTTAATACTTTTAATAGTGGTCACTTATGTTTAAGTTTCTTATCTAAGTCTATTTTTTATAAACAAAATAACGAAAAAAAAAAAATGAATAAAATAAATTGATACATTTTTTTTCTTTTAAAATTACCTACATTAATAAAATTTAAATTTTTAAGTTCAAGGTTATCTTTTTTTTCATTGCGAAGAATAATATGTTTTTATCACAACATTTAAGGTTATTGAAATTAAAATTTCTTTATGTCTAATTTCTATATGTCTTAGTATTAGTTTATATTTTTCTATAATAAATTGTGAAGATGATTATATAAAAAGATAATGTACTTCAATAATTGTTTTATTCATTAAGAAGTAAACATGTCTATAACATTAACCTTAAATGGTAAAAATTCTATTCTAACGACAGAATATTTTCCTCCAATAGATTTGAAGGGAGAATATACTTGCGCATTAGTAGATTTTCAGACATACAATTCTATACCAAATATAGATGAAACAAATAATAAATTTTTTATTGGAGATCAAAGCATTATTCTTCCTACAGGCTCATATGAAATTGAAGACATTGAACATTTTCTTAAAAAAAATTTAGAAATAAGTAACACTAAAGCAGAAAAGCGTAAACTTTTTATAAAAGCTAACAATAACACATTGTGAAATTTTTTCGGATAGTGAGATTGATTTTGAACGTGAAGGTAAGATTGGTGAATTATTAGGTTTTAGTAAAAAAAAATTAAAATCCAATATATGGCATTTTTCTGATCTTCCTGTTAATATAAATAAAATTAATATAATACGGATAGAATGCAATATTATTCAAGGAACATACATTAATGATGAGAGAGCTCATATTTTACATGAGTTTTCAATAGATGTTAGTCCTGGCTATAAAATAATTGAAGTTCCTTGAAATCTTATTTATTCACCAGTTGCAGTCAATCAAATAAGATCGATCACCATAAAACTAGTCGATCAGAACGGTAGTTTAATTAATTTTCGAGGTGAAACTATAACAGTGCGCATGCACTTGAAACAACAGGAAAAATAATAATATATGAAAATAACATTTAAAAATATAATAAATATTCAACGCATCCTATACATCAGTTTAATAGTTCTTCAACATTAGGACAAAGAGGATATCATAAATTGAACAGAGTCACTTTAACAACAGAAAATCAACAATTTGTGATATCTATTGGATTTAAAATAAAAAAGTTATAACCCGATAATTTATGAAAGCATAACAAGCGCATATTGGCGTACATATTCCCCATTTGTGAATTCATTTAATAAAAGTGATATAATCCGAGTACAAATACAGCATCAAAATTTAAATATTTTACCATCAACCAGCATACTTTATATTGAAGGCTTTATTTCAAAGCATGACGGAAGTCGTACACTAAAAACTAATTTAATTAATAATGCAATGACATTTCTATTCGATGAAATACGCTATGAATTAAATGGAAAGGAAATTGATCATTGTCGAAATGTTGGAATAACAACATGTCTAAAAAATTTTGTTTCCTTAAATGAAAATGAGAGTCATGGCGGGTGCAGCATATCAATTTAGCCGATTCAGTTAAGCTTAACTTATATAAGAATATTGATAAAAATGCAAAAATGATATTAGGTTTTAGAAATTGGGATTTGTATGAATACCCATCATTACCAACAGGTACTAATCATCATGTTTGGAATGTTAAAACAACCTCACAACTGGAAAAACCTCGTTTTATTATTTTTGCTCTACAAACCGATAAACAAAATAAAATAGATAAAGATCCTTCTAAATTCGACCATTGTAATGTTGAAAACTTAAAAGTTTATTTAAATTCAGAAGCTTATCCATATGAAGATATAAATTTAAATTTTGATAGAGATCGATATGGAATTGCTTATGAGGCATACATTAACTTTCGAAATAATTATTATAATTATTCTATATCAGAACCGTTATTAACATGGGAGGAATATAAAACAAAGTCTACAATTTTTGTAATAGATACTCGTTATCAAAATGAAAATTTAAAAACAGGTGCGGTTGGTGTTAAAATAGAATTTAAAACCATTGCTAATATAACAGCAAATACTTCAGCCTATTGTCTGTTATTGCATGACCGATTAATCGAATTTTATCCATTGAGTGGAGAAGTTAATAAAATAATTTAAAACAAAAATTAAAATCAGTTCACTATCGATAACAATATCAATAAATTAAAAATCAAAAATGGAATATTACATAATAGACATACAGGGATTTCAAAATAATAACAAAAAATTCATATTAAAAAGAAATTGCAGTTTTATCATCAAATGATGAAATTCAACACTTCATAATAAAACCTCCGTATAATTATCACATTCTAACATCATCTACAAAGTATACAAATAATTGGCTAACTGATCATCATCATGCATTTCAATGGAATGATGGAGAAACAAATTTTTTTGATGTTGTAAATATTT
Source organism: Poecilobothrus nobilitatus (assembly GCA_947095535.1). Classification (NCBI taxonomy): domain Eukaryota; kingdom Metazoa; phylum Arthropoda; class Insecta; order Diptera; family Dolichopodidae; genus Poecilobothrus; species Poecilobothrus nobilitatus. The sequence goes on from OX352772.1 coordinate 172,134,980, forward strand.
TAAAGAACAACAACTATTCAAAAATATATGTTAAAGGCTGTGAAAAGCAATTAAGGATTAAAAATATTTTAAAATGTTATTGATTTAGACGAACAAGAATCAACCAGTTTAAAAATGATTAAAATCAGTACATTAATTGTAAAAGATGCTATTTTAATCATAATGGGTTTTGTGCACTTGAAAATGTTTATTTATTAAAATCACTATTGAAAGCCTTTTACACTTCTACAAGAGAATGAAAGAGGAAAAAAAAAAAAAAGGAAATTTTTCACATGCAAAAAATAAAACAACTATGTATACGTATTTATTTTTTATTTTAAAAAAAATTTTATAAGTTAATGTGCTTAATTAATAGGAAATAAAATATAAAAATTGTGATTTTATGAATTAAATAGTTTTTTTCTTTTTTTATTTTCATTACATTTTAATTTATTTTAGTCATATTGAATAATGACCCCAAGGTAGGGTATGTGTAGGGTATTAATACTATTTACATTATGATTTTCTGATTTAATCAAATTTTGAACAACTGTTTTATTTAAATTCAAATTCTATTTCTTTTTCTACAACATTTTTTTTAATTCCTTTTATTTTTTTTATACAATTTATATTATTTACTTTTATTGAATACATTTTTGATCTTAAACCTATAAATTCTGTAATAATATTACCATTCATTTCATCCTTCATTAATCCTACTACTTTTTTATTTACTAAACGAATTCCCCACTTATTATCTAAAGGATAACCGCTAGTGTCAAACGGTTCATTACAATCTTTTCTACCACTTTCATATATATTTTTATTAGTTAATTCTAAAATAAGACTGTCTGTATCCGTATACAAAAGATTACAATCCTGTTGAAAATTCTCTTTCATATAATTATAATAAAATTCATAAATTAACGTTTTCGAAATATCTAATATTGTCATGGCTACATAGATGGCTTTATCCAAAATTATTTCTGTTCTGTTTATGAAGTTTTCAGTGAATTTTTGAATATCATTTACCCATTGAAAATTATTTAATGGTAAATATTGAGTCATAGACCAACCGTACTGGTTGTTAATGTCGAAGTATATTATATAGTTTGTTGGTTTAGTAGAATCAAAATTTGGTATATATATGTTATTTGATTCGGAATAGCGTTTTGTAACTTGAGTTAGACCTCCTCTTACCCCATTTTCAATAAATAGTACCATATCAACATCAGTTAATAGCTCAAAATTAATTTTCGTATATTTTAGCATGGCATCCCAAGAATAGCCTGGTAAAGTAAAATAATGTGCCGGATCTAAATGATATGTTTTCATACAATGATTTCTGAACTTTTCAAATACATCCGTTAATAATAAAACATCAGTTTTTAAATACAAATCAGAGTATTATCCTAAATTTTTAATTTTAAACTCACTCCATATTACTTTTGCATGATTGTAGTCTTCCTCAGTTATATTTGATTTATTTAATTCATTATAAAATAAGTTTTTTTCTGGTAATACTGATTCTAAAAATTTTTCCGGACTATCAATATAATCATAAGGGTACATTCCATTCTGTTTAAGTAAACTATATTGATAATCCGTTAAATTATCAAATTGAGATTTTAAATTGGGGAACTCCTTTATATTTTCAGCTAATATTTCTAAACTACTACCTACAAATTTATATGAATCTATAAACCTAAATTTAATATTACTATTTTCTATATATTTTGTAAAGCTAATATATTTTTCCTTATTCAATGGAAGTAAATCTATCTTACCAAAGATTACTGAATTTAGTTGTTTAATAATAAAATGTGAATCATATCCAGTTAAATTATGAAAAATTACAGGAACATACAACGCATTTTGGTAGGCTATATTACATTTGCTGTGTGTTGCACCTCGATATTCCCCACTTAAATGATCATGATCTTTACATTTAACTTCATTTGTTAAAAATGATTCGTTACACATAAAGCAAACCTCAGCCCTTTCAAATTCAGCTTATTGTGCGCTTGTTGACGATTTCATACTTAGTGGTGATTTTAAATCTGTTTCCAAAAGATTGCAATCATTTGTAACTCATTTAAAAACCATTCAATACAATTTTCTCCTCTATGAAAATTATATTTTGTAGTTTCAATATAATTTGATTTTACATAGTAGTCCATATAATATGGAATATGTTCTTGATAACTATTATCTGAATTGATCCTTTTCAATATACATTCAATATCTGCATAAACTACATGGCACCATTAATTTATTTTTGAGGTTCTTATTTTTATTTTTTTCTGGTAAGACGATAGCACAGTTGTTAACCTTTTCACAATATTTTGTATGACATAATAATTTTTCATTTGTTGAAAAATAATTCAAGCATCTATCACAAAAATATTTTTGCCTTTTGTTCTTAGATAGATCATTTGAAAGTAACCTTGACATATTTTTATTAAAACATAATGATATTTGATTTTTTCATGTGAATGCGTTTCATCTTCGTAATATGTGTTTAATTTCTCTAAAATTTTAATATGTGTTAAATTTTTACTAAAAGCTTTAATTTTTACTTATTTCACAGCAAATAAATAAAATAAATAAAAAGATTTTTTGTTTTTTTTGTTTTTAATATAAATATAATATTTATTTTTTCATTTTTTTAGTTACAATAATTTTTTTATTGATTAATTGCTAATAGGTTCTGCGAATATATTTCCTCAGTCACCAGCTTGTATTTAAATGGTGTTGGTGACAGCATATACAAGTTGAGTGCATCATTCAATACTTGTATTTGTTGTTCCGTTAAAATGCTGACCATATATGCAGGCAAAAAGAAAACCGTACTCTCAAATTCTAGCATGATTTTTGGACCATACTGAGTATGTAATTTTTTTAATTTTAATATATGGTATTTACCACGAATGATGTCTCTCGCTGATAAAGTTTTTTTAAACGCTGATTTTTTCTCTACCTCTTTATTAAATTGGTTGAGAATATCTGTCACCTCATTTGTCTTTCTTTTTCTGCTGGTAGATGCTGCGATTTGATGTGAATTTGATGCCATTTGATGTGAAGTTGATGCGATTTGGTTATTACTTGTTGATCCAGCGTAGCTATATCCAGCGTTCCTATATCCAGCATTCCTATATCCACCATTATTTTCTGTGCTTGGTGGTACAATAACGATGTCATCTATGATTTCTATGGTATCCATTGTTTGAATGATGAAATAATTAAATTTTTCATTTTTTTTATACAAAATCCCATATTTGCGTAGGTGTTTTCTAAAAAAGCATTTTCTATTATTTTAAAGCTTTTCAATCAAAACCGCAACATCCCTAATATTCTTACATTCAATTTGTTTAGCTAGATGATTTCAAAATAGTATTCTCTATTATTTTTAATTTATCAATTTTAGATTGTTTTCAGTCAAAACCGCTACTTCCTTAATGTTCAAATTGTTCTAATATTAATTTGGTGTAACTATGGATGTTTTCCAAATACCATTTTTTATCAAATTTGAAAACTGTAATTATATAGGAGATTCCCTGATGTTAGTATTTTTTATTATTTTTAGCTTATCAATTTTAAATTGTTTTCAGTCAAAACCGCAACATTATTCATTTTTTTTTTTCATCTAAAATAAATCAACGCTTTTAAGTTGTATAATAGCAGAATATTTTTAAAATTAATTCATTGCATATTATCACTATTTCTTTAAATAAAAGAAAACCAAAAAATAACAACAACATCAACAAAATTTTTGTCAAAAGCATCCCTAAGATTCTTACATTCGATTTGTTTAGCTAGATGATTTGAAAATAGTATTCTCTGTTATTTTTAACTTATCAATTTTAGAATGTTTTCAGTCAAAACCGCTACATCCTTAATGTTCAAATTGTTCTAATATTAATTTGGTGTAACTATGGATGGTTTCCAAATAGCATTTTTTATCAAATTTGAAAACTGTAATTATATAGGAGATTCCCTGACGTCAGTATTTTTTGTTATTTTTAACTTATCAGTTTTAAATTGTTTTCAGTCAAAACCGCAACATTATTCATTTTTTTTCATCTAAAATAAATCAACGCTTTTAAGTTGTATAATAGCACAATATTTTTAAAATTAATTCATTGCATCTTATCACTATTTCTTTAAATAAAAGAAAACCAAAAAACAACAACAATAACATCAACATCAACAAAATTTTCAACATTACTCTATAATTACTGTATAGTCATCGAAAAAAAACTTTAATTATATAGGAGATTCCCTGACTTCATATTTTTTTAAAAAAATTTTAAAATACAATATTTCATAAAAAATCACAAAAACTTCTTATCACCAAAAACATAATATTCAAAGTGAGAAAAAAAAAAACTTTAATTATATAAGAGATTCCCTGACGTCATATTTTTTAAAAAAAAATTTAAAATACAATATTTCATAAAAAATCACAAAAAGTTCTTATCACCAAAAATATAATATTCAAAGTGAGAAAAAAAAAAACTTTAATTATATAGGAGATTTCCTGACGTCATATTTTATAAAAAAAATTTTAAAATACAATATTTCATAAAAAATCACAAAAAGTTCTATCACCAAAAACATAATATTCAAAGTGAGAAAAAAATTTATAAAAAAGTGTTAATTTAATTCTTTAAAAAATATTTCAAATCTGCGCGCCTGGTATTTTAATTCCAAAATAACTAACTTAGTCTAAAATTTATTCGATGAGTCATAGATGAGTCATAGTCCTTATCTTATCTCTTATCATTTCCTTATCGTTAACATCAATCCTTATCTTTAACATCTGTTACGTCATTTCCTGATCTAGAATCTAGTCATACTCCTTATCTTATCTCTTATCATTTCCTTATCGTTAACATCAATCATTATCTTTAACATCTGTTACGTCATTTCCTGGTCTAGAATCCGCTTAGGTACACTACTAAACTCTAATTAGGCCTGTTATTTTTTACGCTGGACCCATATGTGCAAGTTCAACATAAGTGCAAGCCTAATGGAGAAAATAAGAAAATTCGAACGAAAATGCATAAGAGCCTGCATAAATCTACATAGAAAACCTGAAACGGATTACAAACATTTTTATTCCAATAAATGTTTGTACCATAAATAAATAATAATATTGTCAGAATCGATAATTTTTTAATAAAACTAATGCGAAATAACTTTGATAGATCTCTGAAAATGTTCGAAAATGGTTTAATATCCCATATATACCATACCATAACGAAGAGTATATTAAAAAACTTTTAAAAACGGAATTTATAGCACCCGAACATTTCATTTATTTTGATTCCAAGCGTTATATTCAAAACCACGAGTATGCCCCCTTATTATACCATTATATTAGACGGGCCACATGCAAGTGGATAGAATATAACCCTTATAATATAGAGACAAAGTTATTTAAATAGGACATGTTTATCCCAGAAAGGGATAAAAAAAAATAAAAATCACTTCTGGTGGTTAAATTAATAGAATAAGTAGAAAATTGATCTAGTAATAGAATAAATTAGAGTAAGTTAAGTGTAAGGTGTAGGTTAAGTTAATTTTAAGTTTTTATAAAATAAACATAAATAATTTTTTGGTTTTTTAAAATTTTCCAAAATAAGTCATTTAAAATAAATGTTCTAAGAAACTAATTAAAAAAATTCAGATAGGTAAATAAAAAATAAATCAGATATATGTACTAAATAATAAAACATAGTTTTACGATTTAGTTATTAAGTTATTCTGGATAAATATTAGTTTTATAAGACTTTTGTCTAATTATAAGTTAAAGAAGAAATTAAATAAAGAAGAAAAAAGTAAAAAAAAAAAAAGGTTGTGGTCATTGGTTGTAACATTAAATAAATAAATTTCAGTGATTTTAAATATATTTGTGAGTGCTTTGTGGCGGTGGCTGGTGGCGTTTCTGGTAACTGTGGTAATAGCTGTAAAATATATTGGGCTATTAATTTAAAATTTTTGCACACATTCTGGATGTGTTATCTAAAACATTGAAAAAATTAATAAAAACAAAAAATAAAAACTGGAAAAACTATCATGTATAAAATCGTATCGTGTTATGATAATTTTTAATCTTAAAATTAGCCTTTAATACAATTTGGAATATAAATATAATATTATTAGAGAAAAAAAAATCTTCTCTGGGTATAGAATAGGATAGAATCGGAACCTTAACATAATAGACTCATAAACTTACTAAGTGTTGTATATCTTACTTCATTACTTAATAGACTTCTGTCTACGTTCTAGCACTTCTACTCACAGAAGATTTAGTTAATTCTTAGTATTAATTTATAACAAATGTTTTATTAGTTTTATATTAGATTTATTTCGAAAAAGTAGTTGTCATGCTTCTTATGATCTTATCCAGAGAAGATTTTTTTTTCTAATAAGATTATATATTATTCAAAATTGTATAAAAGGTTAATTTAAGATTAAAAAGTGTCATAAGACGGTAAGTTTAGCACGTGAAAATATTAAAATGTTATGGGTTGACAACATTTTACAATTAATATTGTATTTGTGGCCGGAAATGGGCTTATATGAAGATAATTAATTGGAAAATATTCAACAGGTTTTTTGGAGATATATCTAACTCCAGAAGGGGGAGAAAATACGTGTGCTTTAAAAATTAGAAATGGCGCGTCAATAAATAATAAATTATTTTTATCTTCATTCTATTGGCAACATATAAAAATTGAAGCATATGGTGGTGATATTTCCATTATTGGTACAATCAGATAATCATCAATCAAAAATCAAGTAATCAACTTGGAGGTGATTTTCCTTTTGCTGAAGAAGATGATTGGGAGTTGATTGAGAAAAATATTTCAAATGTATTACCTTTTCAGAACAAATTCAATCATTTTCCATGAAAACAAATGAATATGAAGAAAGTCAAAATGAGATGAAAAAGTGTTAATGAAATGATAAGAAAGCGAATTGATGATGTTATTATATTTATAACATCAATAAAGAATACATGTTGAATCCTTAACAAAATTAAACACAATTTTTATTCTATATTAATAACAAAATAGTATATATTTAATGATAATTTTTTTTGTTTTAATTGACAAAATGAAAGAATTCAATATTAAATTATTCAACTGTTCAATTTAAATAAGCAAAACTTTGATTGATATTAAATAAAAATTATTCTTCAAGATTTAATATTAATGTATTTTTAAAAAAAAGTTCAAAATAATGTTTTTTTTTTAAAACTAAAATTATATCCAACACTACGTACTTAATATAATAAAAATTATTATAATATTGAACAAAATGTATTAATTATATATTTTAGAATCGACTTTCTACTTCTTCCACGGCCACGTTCTTAATGATCAACTTCTTTCTTTTTATATAATGATTTAGAAAAAGAACAGTAAATAAAAAGGTCATATGTTGTTTTTTTTTATATGAAATAAATGTTGTTTTCTAAATGTTAGGATCACCGTCCGAATGTGCCATATGTAATAATTTAATGTGAAATATAGAGTGGTGTAATTTATGATTTCTGCATTCCCACATTCGGCCATCCTACTTATTCATTTGCCTCAAATGAATTATCACAATCTATTTTAACAGTTCCGACTACTGCTTCATCTTCTTCGCTCAGTTCGTTTTCATCTTCCATACACCATGGTTTCATGTTGTCAACGCTAGTTTCTGTTGTTTTTGGTCCTTCAGAGTTTCCCAACTTTTCTACCTTATATCGATCGAATCCTTTTTCTCCTACGATTTTATAGGGTCCCAAAAATTTTGATTTTATCTTCAAGCCGGTGCCAAATTGAGTTCTTTTAATGGCGACCATATCACCAATTTTAAATATTCGTGCCGGTTTCCTTTTCCTTCTACATTGGCGACGATTTTCTTCTTGTATTTCCAATATTTCCTTTCTTGCATTTTCTCTTCGTTCGTTCCGCTCTTCTTCAAAATCATACCTGATTTCGTCTTCTATTATTTCGACGATATGTAAATCACGATCGTCTTTCATTTTTACTCCGACTAAAAGCTCCATTGGTGTCGTTTTGATAGCGCGTTGAAACGTCGAGTTCAGTACCCGTTGAAGAGGTTTCGTGAAGTTGTACCACTTCTCTGGATCGTCCAAAGACATTTTGGTAAGAGCTGCAATAATTGTTCGATTCAGCCTTTCTACTTGCCCATTGGAACGTGGAACCCCAGGCGTTATGTAATATAACTTAATATCTCGATTCTTACAAAAATCTTGGAAGTTGTTAGACGCAAACGCTCCTCCTCTGTCTGATATGATTCGGCTTGGATATCCAAAAGTTTCTGAAGTTATTTCCAATTTTTGTATTGCTTCGTCTGAATTTAAGGTTTTTGTAGGGAATAGCCACGAGAACTTCGTAAATCCGTCGATTACAGCAAAAATGTAACGATAATGTTTCTTTGTGTTTTGCAATGGTCCTAAGTGATCGATGTGAAACGTATCGAGAGGCCGATCTCCTTTTGGAATTGGGTATACCATCCCTTCTGGTTTTCCGGTTTTTCTTTCAGCAAGAATACACCTTATGCATCCTGCAATACAATTATCTATTCTATTTTTCAGATTCGAGATATAAAATTCTTTCTCCAGTAATTCTTTCATTTTTTTATAATGAAAGTGCCCTTTTTCGTGAACTTCTCGGATGATACCTGCTTTCATGCAATCTGGAACGACATACAAAATATTATTATTATGACTTTTACATAATATACCATTATTTATGAGATAGTCCTTATATGATCCGTTTTTCAAAATTTCCATAATAGCTGCAATCCTTTCATCTTTCTGTTGTGACTCTGCAAGTTTTGACAAAAACGTACTTCCAAATGTACTACCGTAACTTACGCACATCGCAACTGCATTTCGACTTAATGCGTCTACATGTAACATCCTTGTACCGGGTCGATGCTCAACTTCATAATCAAATTCTTCTAATAATAGCGTCCATCGGGCTACTCTGGTTGCTAGATCCTTTTTCCGTATGGTACATTGAAAAGCTTGACAGTCGGTAACCAGCTTAAACTTTTGACCCAATAAGTATATTCTAAATTTTTTAACGGCTTCTATGACTTCCAATACCTCTAGTTCATAGCTACTATAATTCCGCTCTGCCTCATTGGTTTTCCTACTCATGTAAAATACAGGGTGAAGGGTTGAATCTTCAGCATCTCTTTGTAACAGAACTGCACCATATCCGTCTTTGCTAGCATCGGTATGTAATTCGGTGGGTAATCCATATTGAAATATTTTTAAAACGGGAGTTGTGATCAATGCACTTTTTAAATTTTGTATGGCTTCTAGTTGTATTTCTTTAATCTGAAATTTTGATTTTTTCTTCAGAATATCGCTTAGCGGCTTAGCTATTAATGAAAAATTTCGGATGAATTTTCTAAAATATCCTGCTAGTCCGAGGAAGCTCTGCAATTGTTTAATTGTTCGTGGACAAGGAAAGTCTATAACAGCTTTTACTTTCGCTTTAGAAGGTGAAATGGTTCCTTTAAATACCCGGTGTCCCAAATATTCTATTTCTTCTTGCAGAAGTTGGCATTTCTTCCATTTGATCATTAATCCATTCTCGGTCGCAGTCTTCAAAGTTTTCTTTAATCGTTCGATCGCTTCATCGATAGCTTTTGCCAGAATAACTATATCATCCATGTAAATAACTACAATTCCTTCTCATATCAGGTCTCTAAAAATATAGTTAATGTATTTTTGGAATATACCTGGTGAGTTACACAAGCCAAATGGGACGCGGTTAAATTCGAAATGACCACCTTGCGTTACAAAAGCTGTAAATTTTCGACTGCTTTCGTCTATGGAGACGTGGAAGAAACCGTTCTCTAGGTCCAAAGTTGTAAAATAATTTGATCCTTGTAACTTGTCCAGCTGGTCTTCTATCACCGGTAAGGGGTACCGTTCTTTATAAATTTTTTTGTCGACCGCCCTATAATCGATGCACATACGGTATGAATCGTCCTTCTTCTTTACAAGCACAACCTGGCTGGAATAATCTGAGGTGCTCTCCCGAATGATGCCCTTTTAAAGCCATTCTTTTACTTGAATATCTATTATTTGACGGTCCTTAGGAGGAAACCTTCGTGGAGGTCGGAAAATTGGTTCTTCATTCATAGGCATGATTCTCATTTTGATTGGCGACTCGGGTGGTTCTACAGGTGAGTACTGACTGAGAATTTTCCGATTGAGGTCTGGTTCGGGTGGTTCTACAGGTGAGTTTCTTCTTCTGACTGAGAATTTTCCGATTGAGCTTTGTTTGCAATATCGTCATTGCAATTTCTTTCTATAGTAACATTTCTTCCTTGAATTTTCACCACAGCTCTAGACAATAAATCCATCCCAATTACTACATCTGGGTTGATATAATTTTCTTCTACCATGTGCAGTGTAACGTCATTAAATATTATGCCATTAATTGTGATATCAACTATGCAGACGCCCTTTGTTTCCACTTTAGCTCCTAAACCAGTCACTGAAATACTTTGGTTAGTAAAATTATATTTTGGATTTATTAATTTAGTTAAGGATTTTTTAATAATACAAATATTGCTGCCAGTATCAATTAGACCGTTTAGTCATTAATTTTAATTGGGTGCAGCTCCGTTGTTTGTACTACATGAGCTGCCGAGGTAATCTTATTTGGACAATCAGGACGTTTATGGTAAAATTCATTACACCCGAAACATTTAGGGCCTTTATTTCTGTTTGGACATGCGTGAGCTTCGTGAGTACTTACCCCGCAATTAAAACAATATTTCTTCTTTTCTACCGGTTTAGAAATTCTTTCCAATTTTGGAACTATATTTGGTCTTTGCGTTCGTTCTGTAAAAGTTTGTGTTCTTTCATCTTGTTTAATTTTTCGTATACAAATAGTTTCTCCTTCAGATCTTCAATATTTTTAGCCGCATACAAAACCATTTTTCCACTTGAAGTATCTCGGATGCCATCGATCATATCTGACGACCGATTCCTCATCGATTTGCGTTTGCGATGCTAGCCCTACCATAGTGTACAAATATTCTCTAAAAGTTTCATCTAGCTTTTTCTTACTTTCCCGTAAAAGCTTATGAACCTCTGCACTAGTTATTCTACTACCAAACTCTTGTATTAGTGCTATCTTCAGATCGCGATAACAAGTTGGTTTAACTTCACAATCCATGTAAAGTTTCGCCGCTCCAACTAAAGACTTGTTACAAAATATAAACCGTTGTAGCTCATTCCACGCAAATGTAGTTGCATAATGTTCGAAATCTTCAATCCAATTTCTCACGCAAATTTTGTTGTCTCCAGAAAATTTTGCCACTAAATTTTCAAAATCTGAAAAATTTAACCTAACTGTCGGATTAGTTGTTGTTCCCTGAATTCTGGTGGAATTAGCCCATGACTCTTGATCGTCAAAATGCACTGCTGAATCACTGGTTCTTCTGTTTCTACCTTTTCTACCCATATCAAAATAAAATTTAAAATAACTTTACAAAACTTTATTTTTATTTTTAACTTTTAAGGAAATTTTATTTTATTGTATTTTTCCTTTTTTTTTTTTTTATTGTATATGTATTTTAAGCGTGTATTGCGTGTATTTTAAGACTTTCTTTTCCTCCGTTTTACCTTTTAATTTAGTTTATTCACCTTCTCAATATAAATTTAAACTTATAATCTTCCACGTAAATGTTAAGTTTTCTTATTTACATATCTTCCACAGCTTTATATCTTCCACCAAATTTTAATACAGACGAAATTTGGGTAAAATAAATAGTCTTAGCACATTCTTTACCTATGTGCGTATTTATTACAAAAATTTTAAAATACTCACACTAGTTTTAAAACGTTCAAAAAAAAAATTAATTTAGAGCATATAACTGTTTATATTTTATTTTACAATTACTGTTAATTTCTCATCACTTTTATATTTTCAAATATCCATAAAAATATTATATATTTTTTAATCGTTAGTTATTTTAGTGAAACAATTAAATTTAATAAAATAGCTTTTTTTTTAATCTCAATCCCGGTTGAGCCCCCAAATGTTGAATCCTTAACAAAATTAAACACAATTTCTATTCTATATTAATAACAAAATAGTATATATTTAATGATAATTTTTTTTGTTTTAATTGACAAAATGAAAGAATTCAATATTAAATTATTCAACTGTTCCAATTTAAATAAGCAAAACTTTGATTGATATTAAATAAAAATTATTCTTCAAGATTTAATATTAATGTATTTTTAAAAAAAAGTTCAAAATAATGTTTATACCCGTACGATAGGATCGGGTATAATAAAATTACTCCTCCGTTTGTAACACCTCGAAATAAGCGAGCTAGATATACCTTCAAAGGTATGGATCGGATCAGAAAAAAATTCTAAGACTTTTGAGCCATGTCCGTCCGTCCGTCAGCACGCTAACTCAAAAACTAAGAAAGCTAGAATCTTGAAACTTACACAGAATATTTTGGGAGTAATTTGTAGGTTCCCTATTTTTTTTGGTTGAGTTTGGACCAAGCCTTAGGGTAGCTCTCGAACACCTAACTTTTAGATCCCCACATTTTTTTTGCAATAGAGCTATGAAATTTTAACTACTGATAGATCTCACAAAAATATTAATTTAATTTTTAATAACTTTTTTTTGTAGCCCCACCCGTTACGGAGCTACAGCTCCCCAAAGGTTCAAAAACGCTCTATATTTAAATTGTTATAGCACAAGTTGTATAAGGTATATCTTCATTTTGAAAACGCCAAACGATTACTACTTTCATTAGCTTTAAAAGTATATATACAATAAATATATATTTTTGGCATACGGTGTCTTAATTTACCGTTATGCGAAACTCAAATTTTGCAAAATTCTTTAACCCTTCCATCTTCTAAACGGTTAAAGTTGGAAACTTGAAATTTTGACAGAAGTTAGATCTTTGAAAATTAGTATGAGTCATTTCAGAAATTTTTTTTGTATCACCCCCGTTTAGGAGCTGTAAGGGGTCAAAAACTGAAAATTTTGTTATTTTTAAGCACCTGTAACTTGAACACCTGTTAAAATTTTTTTGAAGTAATACACAAAAATTAAAGCTCCAACATTATACTTTTATTTCTGTTAACAACTTTTTTAATAATATAGGGTTACTTTATAATTGACGAAAGTGTTACTTGATTTTTTCAAATTTTCTAACAAATTTCTTTAACGAATTTTTTCCATTTTGTTTTACTTGGTAATTTGAAATTGTTGAGGATATAATGCGCAGTACAAAAAAATGTAATTAAATAAACAACATAACGGTTGCTTGAAGAATTTTTATTTATATGATATTAATATATATACATACTTATATAATATCATGTTTATTTACATATCGTATATGTCACTAGTGAATGAATGATAAGAGTATAGATGTATATTATATAGCGCCGTATTTACATACATATATGTATTTTATTGTACTTATAAGAAATTATTCTGTCAATGGAATATTTAAATATAATATAATATAATATTTAAAATTATATTTACTGTTTTATACTTAGTAAATTTAATATACATTTACCGCTTAGTATTAAATGGTACTACAGAATATTTGAAAAAGTTTTGGATTGATAATCGTTATGTGGAAGGTTAGAATCTGCTTTTGAAGAATGTACATATAAACATATAGCTTGAATATATGTACAACCCATAGTTCTAGAAATTATAAAATTCACCCAAATTATTTTAAAATACTAAAATATTAAAAAAATAATATTGTAAGCAGAGTGACAGGCTGTGAACATACTAACGGTTCGTACGGGTATCTAAGAGTTGACAAAGTCAACTGTATTCTTCCTCGTTTTTTTTTAAAACTAAAATTATATCCAACACTACGTACTTAATATAATAAAAATTATTATAATATTGAACAAAATATATTATATATTTTAGAATCGACTTTTTACTTCTTCCACGGCCACGTTCTTAATGATCAACTTCTTTCTTTTTATATAATGATTTAGAAAAAGAACAGTAAATAAAAAGGTCATATGTTGTTTTTTTTTATATGAAATAAATGTTGTTTTCTAAATGTTAGGATCACCGTCCGAATGTGCCATATGTAATAATTTAATGTGAAATGTAGAGTGGTGTAATTTATGATTTCTGCATTCCCACATACATATAATGAAAAAAATAATAAATCAAAAATTGGGGATATGTTAACTAATTTAAAAAAATTACTTGAAAGTTTAAAAGAGGAATGTTTAAATTATATGGAAGCTTTTTCAGATGGAAGAGATCGTTATTTACCATAAAAAGTAGTATGTTTGTTTTATTATAAGTCAAGTAAAATTTGTACATAAAACAGAAATTTCGAGAAAATAGAAAGTATAAGTGATATATTTTTAACTTCTATCAAACCAATATTTCGTGTAACTTTGATGAAGACTGTTCATATTTGTTATAAAACGATGGTGTCATATATCATATTTATATTCAGTTTGTTAACTATACAAACCAATTCAATCCCAATTCCTGATGTTCAGTTAGATGAATCAGCTTATGGAAGCACTTGTTTTAATATATTACTTCCAAATAATGAAACCGTTAAGATAATTTTATCAGTTTAGCTTAAACATTCAATTTCTCATGAACTAAACAAAGTATCGTCAATTGGTACAACTATATCCACACCAATAACTACTTTGAAAGCCGATTGTTTGTTTAAAACACAAATACAAAAAATTAATAACGCACTGTTATTTTTTTATTATAATAAAACGCACTATTTTATTTTCAATTTAATTTATTTTAACAACCTTTTTTTGCGACTCTACAATAACGGTTGATTAAAATTCATAAAATTTGGGTTTATAAAAACTTGAGTTAAACGGTTCAGGACTAACGTTTAACTCAAGTTCAGTAACCTTGAATTTAAAGTACATAATAAAAAATGAAAAAAAAAACCAAAGTATATAAAAAACATATGTAGTGTATATAAAGAATTAAAATCATTGAATATATAAAAAATATAAAATTATATTATTATAATATATTCCCTAAGGTTGGTAATTCATATGTGTACGATTTACTTAAGTTTAAGAATAACATTAACATCTTTCTTCAAAATGCCCCTCCAAATTTTCCTACCTATCTCTCATAATTCAGATTTCCTAATGCCAATTTCCCCAATTATCCTTCCCACATCCCTATCCCCAAAACCAAACTGTACATTCGTATTAAAGGTTCCATCCTAAAGTTTGGTTTTAAAAGGGGGGTGGTTTTGGTTGGTTAAAGTCCAACACTACCTTGAGAAAGCACGTGCAGTTTCTCTTGGTGACTTTCGAGTTTTCCACCCTCGTAAAAAAAAAAAAAAAAGTTATTGTAACTGACATCTTGTGTCCCGAAATTAAAACAATTATATTTTGACAATTTCGATCTAGTATTGTGAATTTGTTTGGTTTTGACAATTAATGTAAGTATCAATAATACTTTAAAATAAAATATACATAAGCTTTTAATTTTTAGGTATATCAACAAAAAAACAAAGGTGATGCCTCAAGATTCAGGATACTGATCGGTGCCAGGATTCAACCATCACTCAGGAACCAGGATACTCAGATAAGTTCTACGTTCGAGTTCTAAGTTAACCTTTGAAGTGACAACACTTCTTTTTTAATTAGTTTAAAACTTTTTTATGTAAACTTTTTTTTTTGGGCTTTTATCTTTTTTCTAATATTATTAACATAAAATTAAATTAGTGAACTTTTAATTAATTTTTTTTTTTAATCTTTTTCCTTCACTAAAAAAAATATATTTATAAGTGTGGTGTATTAATTTTAGATTCTGAATTATGTGGCTGCACTCCAATGGCGGCAAGATAAGTATTCTTGGTTCAGTTTACATACAAGTTTTATTTTATTTTATTTTTATTTTTTTACGCATATTGGTTGCGTATGTGTGTGTAGACACTACATTTTTTTTTTTTTATTCTATTTTGATTTGTTTTTTATTTTATTTTTTTTGAACTATATTAAATTAAAATAATTTTTAAATTTTTTGATTCAGATTTTAATTTATAATTAAACGCGCTCGGTAGGTTTTGTTTACATTAATTTACTTTTCTTTTTTTATTTATTTCATCTTAATATCAATTTGTCGTAAACAAAACAATTATATATCCATCTCCTTCATACACGTATGATGGATGCTGGTGTTCTTCTTTGACTCTCAATTCGCTTTTTTTTTTTTAAATACCACCATAGTAATTACCGTAACTTAATTAATTAATTTCTGGTGGTAAGTTTTGCTTTTGGTGAGTCTGTAGTTGTACTTGCGTTCAATAAGGTCACTTAAAAGTGTATGTTAAAAACTGTAGAACGTTGTTATAAACCATTTGTTCACTCAAGGCAAAATATTGAAAAGTATTGAAGAGTAATGTATTAATGTTGATATAAAGTATTGTTATTGACATTGATAGTAATTTATTTTAAAGTGTTGTCAAGTTCGGGTTATTTAAATCGTGCCCTTTTACTTTTGATTTTAATTTTAAATAAATTTTAGTTTTTGTTAATTTTAATTTTTGCTTTAAATTTTATTATACATACTTAATTACTTAATTTACATACTGTAATTTATCTTAAGTCAGATTTTGATCTTGATTAATTACGAAATTGATTTTTAGTTTAATTTTGATTTTAATTACAATTTCAACTCTGATTTCATCTTAATTTTGCTTTTGATTTTAATTTTAAACTAGATTTCAATTTTAATTTTAATATTATTATTTATTATTTTTGAACTTTTCTTTTATATTAATTTTTTTCCATTAAAATTACCACTTTTAATGTTAATTTCTGTAACATACAAGGGGTACAAACGAATTTTTATGCCGCCGATTGCCATCTTAGTTCAATTTAACCAGCAGTCTTAGCCCTTTGTGAAACACACGTCAGTAACCACAATGATAACTTTAATGTTACGGGCTACTCACTTATTTCACACTTCGTACCCTAAAGAGGTATCGCCGTCTATATAAAAAATTACATCGCTTTCAACACACTTCCAAAATATAAATGTTCTAGCCCAACCTTTCATTACATTTGGGTAAAAATTCTCGTTGAAAAGCATGTCACACATTTCTGTTTCCTATACAGATCACCCAACTCAAATGAACAAGAAACTGCTATGGAAATTGAAAATCTATCGAACCAGATCAATGAAATTTTGGACGCATCTCCAGAAACTGAAATTGTTCTGGAGGGAGATGTCAACATTCATAACAGGGACTGGCCTCCTTTTTCTAGCAACATTTCCCCGAGTCAAAACTCAATTGGGAAATAAGTTGAACTATTCTCCACACTGTTCCACCTTTCTCAACTTGTCCAAAATCCAACTAGGATCCCGGACCGTGCTGATCATGAAGCTCACCTCTTGGATCTGTTTCTCACCACACACCCTGAAAAATATGTGGTTTCAGTTGGTTGCCCCCTGGGTAACTGCGACCATTGTTTGGTTAACACTAGTTTCTGGGTAAGCCCAATCTCCAACCAAAGGTCCCCTTCCAAAAAATTAGTTTGGCGTTACAGCCATGCTGACTGGGAGGGCCTTAACAATTTTTTTAGAGCCTTTGATTGGTCATTCTGCTTCCGCAACAGAAATGTTAACTTTGCTGCAAATGCGATTAGTGAAACTATTTTGCTTGGAGTGAGGTTATTCATCCCTCATTTCATGAAATCTGTTAAGAGGAGTCCAAAATCTTGGTTTAATCGTATTTGCAAAGAAACCATTTCGAGAAAAGAAGAGCCTTTTAAACTGTACCAAAACAAAAGGTCGGAGGCTCGCAGGGCCAACTATATAGCGGTGAGAAACAGATATGGCGGTGAGAAACAGATGCAAGAGAGTTATCAATAAGCAAAAATTCTTGTTCAACCAAAAGTTGAAACGTAAAATAATCCACATGCCTAAGAATAGCAAATCTTTTTGGTCATTTACCAAAAGTCTAAAGGAAGACGTTAGAGGGTCTTCCTTTCCACCACTTATTGATAAAAATAACAGAACTGTATCAGATTCTAAAGAGAAGGTGAACTTATTTGACAAACAGTTCGCCTTCAATTCGACACTTTCACAGTCAGCTCAGATGCCACCTTCTGTTCCAGGAGGTGGCTGCTCCTTCGGTAAAATTTACTTTAGGACACGGGCAGTGATGAAAATCTTAAAGAATCTTGGTACAAATAAGTCAGCCGGTGCAGATGGTATAACCACCATGGTGCTTAAAAATACCTTCTCCACTATTTCGAAACCTCTGCGCAACCTTTTCTACCTCTCCTTCACTTCGGGTATTCATCCTACCCAATGGAAGGTTGCACATGTTTTCCAAATTCCCAAAAAAGGTAATAAAAACGATCCCTCCAACTACCGCCTTATTGCTATAACTTCGGTCCTCTCCAAGTTAGAAAATAGTGAACCAAAAGCTTCTGAAATACCTGGATCACAAAGGTTTGCTTCATGATCGTCAATAGGGGTTCAGAGTCCGTCGTTCAACCGGTGATCTCATGACTCACCTTTGTGAGAAGCTAAGCATCAACCTTCACCATTCTGGTGAGTCTGATGTTGTGGCTCTTGATATTTCTAAGGCTTTCGAGCGAGTTTAGTACGATGCTCTATTGTTAAAGTGCAAAGCATTAGGTCTAGGTAGGGTCCTATTCGATTGGAGATTTCCTTTCGAATCGCACGATTCGTGTGCTGGTCGATGGATATTCATCTGACAAATTCAAAATAAATGCTGGTGTCCCCCAGGGATCAGTTTTATACCCAACTCTGTTCTTAATATTTATCAATGACCTACTCTCATTAACCTCCAATCCGATCCATAGTTTCGCAGATAACAGCACTCTTGTAGCTTCCCATGAATTTCATAGACGCTGTAACATTAATCACCAGATTAATACAACAGCAAAAAATTTCACTATCAGTGAGCTAAATAACGATTTAGCAAAAATTCAAAAATGTGGTGAATAGAGTTGAGTTGAACATCAAAAAAACACAATGCTGTCTGATCTCGCGGAAAATAGCCACTACCGTTCTAACCTACTATTTCAAGGAGAAGTCTTGCAGCATTCAACGAATTTAAACATGCTGGGCGTCAGGTTAAACCAGCAATTGACTTGGTCAAATCATATTTTTGGTATAGCTAAGGATGCAGCTAAATGTTTGGGTTTTTTGTATCGCTGCAAAACTTACTTTTCCGCATCTGATCCTCTCAATATATATAAAACGTACATTAGGTCAAAAATGGAGTATAATGCACACATTTCGTCTGCAAGGCCTCACTAACAGCACTGTGTTATTTAGATAATGTGCAAAACGGAGCTATTCGTTTGATCAACGACCCCAGTATAACTTCTATGCTCACTTCACTCAGCCATCGTTGCACAGTTGGGTCACTGACCTTGTTTTATAGGTATCTCGTACGGATTAACACTTGTTCCAAAGAAATTAAACAATTAATGCCTCCACTCAAAGTTTTCCAACGTGAAACAAGGAGGGCAACAGATGCTCCGCACGTCCCGTTTGTGGAACCATATACCATCACATGTGTTCCCTAAGGATGTACATTCGTATTAAAGGTTCCATCCTAAAGTCTGGTTTTAAAAGGAGGTGGTTTTGGTTGGTTAAAGTTCAACACTACCTTGAGGAAGCACGTGCAGTTCCTCTTGGTGATTTTCGAGTTTTCCACCAACCCTCGAAAAAAAAAACAAAAAAAAACAAAAATACAAAAATAATTTTAATTTGAAATTGATTCTTTGTTTCTCTTTTTTTTATTTTTAGATGAACGAGAAACCAGCAAAATATGATAGCATTATATTGAAGTAATGCCAACTTATTGAGGTAAATTATTTGAGTTGCAATGTGGATAGGTAACTTGTATCATTCAAATTCATGCTCGATTAATACTGATTTCATCATGGGTGAAGTGTTTTTTAGGTTCAAATATTCAAAAATACCATGACATTTCAAGTTCGCAACAACGTATCGATATGATTTGCAGTTTCCGGAGCTCGTATATTGCAGTGACAAGAAAGAAAAAAATTATGAAAGTGTAAGAATTATAATATTTGTTTTAGAAAATTTCTGTATGCTTTTGTAGTTTATACGACATTCATACGTAGGAATTTTTGAATAAATAGTTTGTCTGAATGAATAAATACTTGAATTATGTTGATGTGTGATTTCGTTGAATATGTTGATATCTAAAACGATATCTAAATTTGAAAATAAATATAAGTACAAGTATTAGCGAATTATTATTATATATTTTTTTTTTATAAGCGATTGATTTTAGATTAACGAATTATTTTTTTGTTTATGAGCGATATATTTTAGCGTGTAAGTGGTTGGGATGCTTTCTTACATTGTTGGCTTAACAATGATTGATGAACATAGTATATTGTTAATCATATGATAGTAAGCAAATCTTTGTTATCGGACGTTTGATGACATTATGTTTTGTACGCAACGTAACGACTTGGACCAACCTATCTGACCCATGATGTATCTGAGTAATTCTGGGTAGTGGCCAATGACATGGGGGCAAATTATCTTCCTTCAATAACACTAATTGGTTTGGTTTGACATTGTCTACTTGTGCTGACTATTTAGGTCGTTGTTGTACTCGACTTAAATATTTCTTTTGCCACCTCATCCAAAAACTTTGTAACATGTGTTGCAAATATTGCCGTCTATCTAACCTATTTGGATTAGTATCTAACAAACACATTTGCAGTGTTGCAAGCATGTTTTCTCCTATAAGAAAATGTGCGGGAGTTAACGGTGCTAAATCGTCGATATTATTGGTTATTTCACATAAAGGTCTTGAGTTCAAGCAAGCTTCTACTTGACATAAAAAAGTTGAAAATTCTTCATAAGTTAAAATGGTGTTCAAAATTAAATGGTACTTTGTGGATTTAACACCGGCTTCCCATAAACCTCCGAAATGAGGAGATGAGGGTGGAATGAAATGAAATTTTACACCTTCCTTTTCTGTCAACTCAGTTATTTCGGGCTGGTATTCTTTAATCATGATGTTGGATTGCTTCATTAAACTTCTATTAGCACTAACAAAATTAGTGCCGTTGTCACAGTAGATATTTCGACATAATCCTCGTCGCGCACAAAATCGACGGAATGCCGCGATGAAGCCGTCTGATGACGTGTCGGTAACTAACTCCAAGTGAATGGCCTTAGTTGACATACAAATAAATAATGAATATTTCTTTGCACCTCTAATTTATTGCGCCTTTAACTCGAATGGCGTAAATGGTCTTGAAATTTGTGTTGTTACACTTGGCAAATTCCTCATTAGTTGTGTTTGTCTTTCAGCCTTTTGCTTAAAACAAGGTACGCATTTATGTATCATCATGCGTATACTATTCCTTGTATTGATGATCCAATATTTAGTGCGAAGCATAAACATCATCAGTTGAAAACCGCCATGTAATGTTTGCTTGTGTACTTTTTATATTAGTAGCTTAGTGAGATGATCGTTATCTGAGAGTATAATAGGATACTTTTGGTCAAATGGTATACTGGAATTTCTTAACCTTCCACCAACACGTAATAGTCCTTGTATAAGAAGGGATTAAGTTTTGATATTTGACCTTTATTATCAATTGGCTGGTTACCTTTCAATGCAATTATTTCCTTTTGAAAATTTCTAGCTTGCGCTCTTCTAATTAATATGTTAAGATCTTCCGTTTCCGAGTTTCTGAGATGATCTACGTGGTCGGATTATGGTTTCCATTTTAATTTGGTAAAAAATCGACGACAATATGCAGTTACTCTTATTAATCTATGTAATGATGAGAAATTGACTTCGAAAATGTCCACCTTTGCGCTTGTTGAATGGCAAATTACAATTTTCCTTTTTTCAATTTCGGTTGTTGTTAGTTTTTGTATAGGCCAAAAGTCTGGTGATTTGGAAAGCCATTCTGGACCGTTCCACCAAATTTTATGCTTTGCCAATTCTGATGGGCATAGTCCTCGTGTTGCACAATCGGCTAGATTTTGCTTCGTTGGTACATATGACCATACATTTCCCTTTAAAATGTCATAAATATCTGAAACTCTGTTTGCGACAAAGGTAGTCCACCTACTGGGATGTCCTTTCAACCAAGCTAGTACGATTTCTGAGTCACTTCATCCGTAAAATTTGATAGTTTCATTTAGTTTTAGTGATTTACGTACTACTTGAATCAACCTTGCCGCCAAACTTGTAGCACACAGTTCTAATCGTGGTAATGATAACTTTTTTATCGGAGCAACTCTACTTTTTGCTAAAACCAAACGTATGGTCTATATTACATAGGTAAATTACTGCCGCGTATGCTTTGTTTGAAGCATCTGCAAATGCATGGAGTTCAACCCCTGAGTTCTGTGTTGAATAGTGAAGCCATCTTGGAACTCGAATTTGTGTTATATCCGATAAATAAGTATAATATTTGTTCCATTGTTGTTGCAACTCATGACTCACATTATCATCCCAAGTAAGACTCTAAAACCATAATTTCTGCATAATTATTTTACTCGTTATGATTATTGGGGCTAGCCAATCTAACGGATCAAATAACTTGGCGATTTGTGATAAATATGTCCGTTTTGAACAAATTTGTGATATCGGTGAAAAATTCACAGAAAAATAGCATACATCTGCTTTGGGATTCCAAATAGTTCCCAAAGTACGTACTTCATCTTAAGATCTGAAACTAACGGCAATAATTTCTCTTGTTCAATCTTAGGCATCTCTGATATTAACTCCTTGGCATTCGACATCCATTTTCTTAATGGAAAAGCACCATGATTCATAAGTTCTATCATATCTTGTTGAATTTGTAAAGCTGACGCTATATCTTCTGCTCCTGATAGCAGATCATCTATATAAAAATTGGACATAGTGATTTCTGAAGCTAGTGGAAAGTTTTGCGTTTCATCACTGGCTAATTGTTGCATTGTTCGTGTCGCTAAATATGGTGCACTTTTCGTTGCAAACGTGACGGTTAACAATTTGTAATCTTTAACGTTTTCATTGGTGTTTTCAAGTAACACTATGCGTTGATAATTAGCATGTTTCTTGTTAACTAAGTCTTGCCGATACATTTTTTCGATATCTGCTATGAAAGCAATTCTATGTTTGCGCCATCGGATGAATAGTTGCACTAATTCGTCTTGAATGACCGGACCCTTTAACACCATGTCGTTTAAGGATGTTCCACTTTCTGTTGATCGTGACGCATCCAAGACAACTCTCAGTTTTGTGGTGCTACTCGATTCTTTTACGACTCCATGCGCCAGATAACATGTTGTGTGTTTAAGGTGATCATCTTTCATAGCTTCGTGATGTGTAATGGGTATCATGTGACCTAATTTTAGATACTCGTTAATTACTTTACAGTATTCAGTTTTGAACTTCTTGTCTCGTTCGAATCTTGCTTTTAGTTGCTAGAAGTCGGCGGATTACAATGTTTCTTAACGCTCCCAAATGGCGTTGGAGCGTGGATTCTCGTAATGGCAGTGACACTTGATACCTTCCTATTGGTAGTCTAATGGTTGTTTCTTTGTAAATCTGTTCACATTTAAGTTCTTCTTCTGTTAAGGTATTAACATTCTGGATTTCTTCTATTTCCCAAAACATTCTTACTTGTTTTTCTAGCTTGTGAGTTAAATGGTAATTGGCTTTGGTGATGTTTTGTGTTGTAGCTTAGTGAATTTCGCCCAATAGAATCCGACCAAATATTGTATTTTGAGCTAATGGGGCACCCTGTGTGCCCCTTTTGACACCAGGTAATATAATTTTATTGAAAACTTCGGCTCCCAGTAATAGATCAATAACTCCAGGTTGATTGAAATGAGGGTCCGCTAATTTCAAATCCACTATATGCTTCCACTTCTCATAATTGATTATTGACGATGGTAATATTTGAGTTAGTTTTTTCATAATGAATCCTTCCACGTTAATAAAATGTTCATCCACTAGTGATTTTATGTGAAAGTGGTTTTTTTATTAATTGTATGATTGTTGTCTTTTCCAATGCCTTGGATTGTCGATTGTCGATCACTGACAATTTCTTTATTTAATTTCTTAATTTAATACTTTGCACTATTTTCTCGGTAATAAAGGATGCTTGAGATCCTTGGTAAAGCAACGCACGCACTGTGATTTCCTTTCCAGAAGATTTATTATTTTGACCAAAACAGTGGCGAGCAAAACTTGTTTGTTGCATTTGCTGAACGCTGTAGTTCTTACATCCTTGTCAGGACACTGGAAATACTCCGTAGAACTACTATTGTTTGAAGGTGTGAAACTGGGACTGTTGATATTCAAAATATGATTGCTTGCTCGCACATGTGACATATATGGCGCTCCAAGTAGCTGAGTGTGACAAGCTCCCCTAGTTAAGTGCAGTAACATATGATGTGGCTTCTGGCACTCATTGCATTTGTGTTTGCTGGAACACTGCGGTATTTTGTGGCCTTCTCCTAAACAATTCCAGCATAACGCTTTTGTTGTTACAAAGTCCAATCGTTTAATAGGAGCCAGTTCTAAAAATTGTTTACATTTTCTTAAGATATGCGACTCTTTACACATGGTACAAATAACTCCAGTTACTGACGCGATGTGTAAATTTTTGGTTGGTGTTTGCTTAACCTCCTTTGATTTAATGTGATTTGGATGATTACGTTGAACAGATTCCAAAGTCCGAAATTTGTTTTCTAAAAATTCTTTGAACACTGTGAATTCCGGTACGTTCGAGAGTTGCCAATATTTTCCTCCCATAATTGTTGAGTTCGAAATGGTAATTTCTGAACCAATAAGAAAATCAAAATACTATTCCAGCTTTCCACGAGTATATTTAAATTGTTTAAGGAATGATAGGCTGCAATAGTGGCATCCAGCATGTTTTTGATTGCTGATGCCGACTCAGCTGTAATTTGTGGTTGATTTAGTAGAACCCTTAGCTGTGTGTTCACCAGCACTCTTTTGTTTTTATAACGATCAGTGAGAATAGTTATGGCTGACTTAAAATCTGATTCTTCTAAATGTAAATGTTGAATGAGTATTGATGCATCTCCCTCCACCTTGGTTTTTAGCACGTTCAATTTCTGTATATTCGACATTTGCGAGTATTGAAGGAAATAGACGTCTATAGTATTCTTAAAGTCCGGCCAACTTTCATACGTGCCATCAAACGGGGGTAAACTTAACCGTGGTGGCGCAAAATCTAGTTGAGTTGGAACCAATGATGAACTCAAATGTGTGGTTTCCTTTGCTAGCTGGTCATAAGCATCCTTCAACTCAGGTTGCAGATCCATATACACTTCTAAAATTTTTGTCCATGTTTCACTCTTTAAATATTCTTCGACGTCATCCATGCCAACAACAGCCATGTGCAATTTCTCCGACTCCTTGAATCTGTTTTCTACTAATGTCAGCCTTGTTTCCAATTGAGTCGCACGTAACTTTGACCCTAGTTCCTTAAAACCAGCTTGAAAGGTTAGCATATTCTTTAAATTGGTTTCCAATTGCGCGATAATTGTTGCTTTCGTTTTTGCCTTTGACATCTTAACGCGATATAGAACTACTTACAACTTATATAAATCAAATTAGTTAATCCTCATTTTGTTAATAAAATTTTAGCATATAAAAAATGTTGCAAAAATATTTAAAAAATTTTTATATATTTTATTGATGTTGTTGAATGTTTTTCTAAAAATTTTATTATAAATGCTGGTGTTGTTAAATGTTTATATTTAATATTATGTGAGTTTTGTTAGTATATAATAATTAGAACGGACTTACTTTTGTTTTGTGTAATCCTCTTTTATTTCCAGAAACCGTACCGAACGCGCGGTTGCCAAACCGTTAGGGATTCTGTACCCTAATATTTTGTTAACTATATATGGGCTTAAAATGTCGCTGGTTTTTTTTTATTTTTTTTTCGTTTTTACTAATTTTGAAAATTCACTCTTTTTCATTATAATTTATCTTAGAGAATTTCAACAGTCACTGTTTTTAATATAATATTTTAATTTTAATTTTTCTCATAAAAGTCACTGTTATTGTTCTTGCAAATTTGTCACCCAAATACAATTTCTTTTTTCACACTCTTTTTTTTTTTTTTGGTTTATAGTTTATTAATATAAGTATATTTTTTTTTTTTACACCACAAATTTTCTAATTTTTCCTTTTTACACTTCCTATAATAGAATCAAATTTGTTTGCCGCTTAATATCCGGCTCGAAGGACCAAAAAATGTTTGTTTAAAACACAAATACAAAAAAAAATGTTTAATTCAAATGTGCAAATCAATCCAATTTAATTGAATTTTTACTATTTTAAAAAAATTAATAACGCACTGTTATTTTCAATTTAATTTATTTTAACAACCTTTTTTTATGACTCTACGATAACGATTGATCAAAATTCATAAAATTTGGGTTTATATAAACTTGAGTTAAACGGTTCAGGACTAACGTTTAACTCAAGTTCAGTAACCTTGAATTTAAAGTACATAATAAAAAATGAAAAAAAAACCAAAGTATATAAAAAACATATAAAACATATGTAGTGTATATAAAGAGCTAAAATCATTGAATATATAAAAAATATAAAATTATTGTGAATTAAATTAATTTTAGTTAATGTAACTGACATCTTGTGTCCCGAAATTAAAACAATTATATTTTGACAATTTCTATCTAATATTATGAATCTGTTTGGTTTTGACAATTAATGTAAGTATCAATAATACTTTAAAATAAAATATACATAAGCTTTTAATTTTTAGGTATATCAAAAAAAACAAAGATGATGCCTCAAGATGCTGGATGCTGATCGGTACCAGGATTCAACCGTCACTCAGGAACGAGGATACTCAGATAAGTACAAAAATAATTTTAATTTGAAATTGATTCTTTGTTTCTCCTTCTTTTATTTTGAGATGAACGAGAAACCAGCAAAATATGATAGCTGCAGAAACACCGATGATTATTTATTTGGAGATAAAGCTGATTTTGATCTTCAATATGTATCTATAGTGAAGCCATTGAAGCTTTTAGACAACAACTGATATTAAAAGAAAAATATCAGTTCTAATATAGGTGGAATAATAAACAGTGATTATTTGTTCTACAGACATTTTAAATTAGAATATGCTGCTGATAAAGAAATTCATGTCCGATGTGCATATGATAGTAATTTCAAACAAAACGTGCTCAAAATTCAATGCTTTGGATACCGCGAAATTTTAGCAGATAGAATATCAGATACTGGAGAGGTAGAATCAGTTCCACTTGTGGATACAGATTATAAATCTGAATATACAGTTCTAGATTTGCGGTCAATAAAACAAAAGTGATCATATCAAATGGAAATTTAAATTTCATATTTTTTACAAATCGTCAGGAGCAACTGAATTATCATCTTCCTTTTCATCGCTCTCATCAGATGAATCTGAAGCATTAAGCTAATCGAATAAATCTACAACTTCGTTCTTACTCATCTTGAAAATAACTAATTAAATGCACCCTCTTTCACTCATTTCTAAATAAAATAAATAAAACAAATAATAAATGTTCAAATTGTAAAATTTATTATTTACAATTATTATATACAATTATTTTGAAAATTTTTCATTTAACATTACAGAAAATTTTATCTGGATTTGTTCTAAACTATCTCGCATTTTTTCTTCTAATATTCTTAATTTTTCTTCTGCTAATTTAAGTTCTATAGACATTGCTGTTCTTTGTGAAAGAAAATTTGGTTATTTACAAATGTTTGTGTTGCTGCATCATTTCCGTTAACTGGATCTTGAACATTTGATAAAATTTTATTATCTAAATCATAATTTCCTTCAGAAGTTAATTTGAAACCTATACCTGGAGGACCTTGAGTATGCAGTTTTCTAGAAGTAGATGAAGTCATACTACGTCCAAACTTATCAAGCGGCATTCTGATTTTTAATGTTTGTTAATGTAAAATATTACTGAATTATATTTGTATCTATAATTGAAGAATTGAGGGAAGTCCTAGTCCTAATTATCATAATGAAATTGTATCTATAATTAAAGAATTGAGAGAAGTCTCAATTCATCAATTATAGATACAATTTCATTATGATAATTATTGTTATCAGCTGATTGAGATGCAATTAGAAGACTTAATCTATGATTAATAATTTTATAGTATTTGGTGTTGAAGTTTTAAATTTACTGTAAGATTTACATTTGTTGCTAGAGTATTTACCTTCCTGCATGAATGACATCATTGATCTAGTGTTATTGTCATCATCATCACCATCAGACGATTTAATTTCCGGTTTGATAACGTTGCCTGAAAATTGTTGTTGTTGTTTATCAAAATTCGTTAATGCTTTCAATGGTTTTGTAATTGGAGTAAATGCTTCTTCTCGATTATAATGTTCTGATAGGTTTGCAACTTTTAAAGATTGAAATTTCTTTTTTAAACTTTTACAAGTTTCAATTAAACTTTCCATAAGTTGTTCATCCATTTTTGAATATTGACTGGTCCGTTCAATTATTAACTATAAATTATCAACTGAACTGCTCTGTTGCTAACTGCCAACTACTAAAAGACCTGTATAGTTAGTACATAGGACAGACCTATTCTTTTAATAAGTAAAATTTAGCAACTGTAACAAAATTTTTTCTATAGCGACCATTATTTAAACTGCTCTCTTTATCAATTAATAGAAAATCATAATTATCATTCCAACAGCATGCACTCAGTTTTTTAAAATCAATGTAAGACATATCAGAATTTACATGATCGTTATAGATATGTTTTAAATTTAAATCATCTTGCTTGAATATAAGCAAAAAGATTGCGTTATCTCTAAATAAATGATTTGGAATTTTTGTATAAGATTGACATAAATAGAGGCTATCTACTCCTTGATGACGCCCCATAGAAAAATAGGCTCTTATGCTATCTTGCTTATCGCAAGCTACATCATCAAATATAAATATTGAGTTTGGCTAAGATTCTGATTGATTAATTACATCAACATTATTTGAAAATTCATTATATGCCATTCCTTTGATTGGTTTTATTAGTTTTTTTAAATGATGATGCAATGATATTTAGGTTGATGCAATGAGTAAATATGTATATTTTGAAATTTAAGCCCTTTGGATCTAGAAGCATACTCATCATGACATTTGTTTCACCACAATTTGACGGTTCAACTATTATTTCTCTTACACTATTTCGAAAGAATTCTCCATGTTTTTTGATTGTTTTCTTAGAATTTTGATCATAATTTTTTACTTTTATCGCATTATCTACTTTTATAAATTTCATCTTTAAACTAATAGAAGAATCGTTGTTTTAAATGATATTAATGAGTTTCTTTGAAAGGTATTTAGTATTTGATTAACTTCCTTTGGCAAAATAGAAATAAAAAATATATTAAAGGAAAAGGAGTTGATAATTCTTTAATAAATAAATTGCTATTTTAAGCGCATTTACCTGATTATAATTATTGTGGATCTGGAACAAAGCTGGCAAAACGGTTAGCTCGAGGTGATAAAGGAATTAATCGTTTAGATGGGGCTTGTTGTGACCATAGCATATTCTCAAAATACTGATAAAAATAAAAGTCATATAGCTGATAACATACTTACAGAAAGAGCTTAGCATAGCTAAAGATTCAGGTTTAAGAGAAAAAGCGAATGCTCTTCTAGTTACAAACACTATGAAAGCTAAAGTTAAATTCGGTGTGGGGTTGAAAAAAAACTGCAAAAAAACAAAAACAACAACAAAACAGAAAAAAACCATTGAAAATATTATAAAAGAAGCAAAAACAGCAGTTCAGACTTTAAAAAAGCAAATGAATAATGAAAATATTATAAAAATTGCTTTGCACGCAGCTCGAAAACTATCAAAAGGACAAAAAAATGCACCTTGAATTATTCCAGTGCCTAAAATTGGTGGTATTTTACCTTTAATTCCAATATTAACTGGCTTATCAGCTGTTGAAGCACTTACAGGTGGCACTGCATGAATTGCTAAGGCTGTAAATGATGCTAAAACTACGCAAAATCAGTTAAAAGAAAGTGTTAAAAAGGGGCAATGGATAACGAGGTAACGGATTACACTTAAAACTATATAAAAAAGGGTTAGGTCTTTATTTTTACCATATAAAACAGGTTTAGGTCAAACGAAGTTCTCGCGTTTTTTCTGTGACTATTATTTAAATTAATACACTTTTTAAGCCAATTAGATTGTGAAAATTGTAATACTCTGTAAAACTTTTTTAATATCAGCCCATTTCGTAGGCAGTATAAAAATTGGTTGGATCTAAATTATAAATTTCTCTACACAATTTTCGGAAATTTTCAAACAATCTGTCAAAATTAAAACATCGGTTTTCAACTAAATTTTTAAATAACCTAACAAATTACTACATTTCAAAGTTTCCCAAACTGTCTCTGCGTGTCTATAATAATCATCTGAACAAGATGTTTCTGTTAATTTGTTCTAAAATTTATCTTGTGATGATAACCCAGCCTTCAACTTTTCCCAACTATCTAAGTATTCATAAGGAAATATACCTTTTTTCTTATCAGACTACAGTTTGAACCAAACGCTTTTTTAATAAGAATAGCTTCGGAATTGTCTAAAGTGGGAAATGAAGAATGAAGGCTAGAGCTAATGAATCTAAAACTATCAAGCGGTCTCAAAGTGAAATTAAGATTTTTTCCTTGAATAGTAATTCGATTACTTAATAATATGTAGTTTTCCTTATTTACTGAAATAATTTTTATATCACCGTGAATCGCATTTAAGGATTTAAAAAACATGTGACAATCATATCCCGAAAAGTTATGAAAAAATATAGAAAAAAATATGAGCAGGACCTCAATAGTGGCCAGTAAAATGACAGTGATCTCTAACTCTAATTTGAAAATCTAAATGCTTACCACATATATGACAATTTTCTTCTGTAAGATGTCTCAATTCTTCGTCTAATGTTCGTCTTCATCGGTTTGATATTTAAAAAATGATTTTTATAAAGTCGTACACAATCTTCTGTTAATGATAAAACAAATTTCTCTGCACAATCTTCACCTATACACTCTTGATATTTTATTTAGGCGGTCATCAAAGCTTACTTTCACAATCTGCATATATTGTAAAAGGTGTTTCCATTTGTTGATAATAATTTTGAAATTTTAGTATACTATCGCCTTCTGCTACCATTTCAGTTACAATTTTACCACATTCATTTTTATGTATTTCATAATTTTGAATATTTGAAAAATGTTGCAAGCAGCTATTGCATAAATAAAATTGACTACTATGTTTGCCGCTTAATATCCGGCTCGAAGGACCAAAAAATGTTTGTTTAAAACACAAATACAAAAAAAAATGTTTAATTCAAATGTGCAAATCAATCCAATTTAATTGAATTTTTACTATTTTAAAAAAATTAATAACGCACTGTTATTTTCAATTTAATTTATTTTAACAACCTTTTTTTATGACTCTACGATAACGATTGATCAAAATTCATAAAATTTGGGTTTATATAAACTTGAGTTAAACGGTTCAGGACTAACGTTTAACTCAAGTTCAGTAACCTTGAATTTAAAGTACATAATAAAAAATGAAAAAAAAACCAAAGTATATAAAAAACATATAAAACATATGTAGTGTATATAAAGAGCTAAAATCATTGAATATATAAAAAATATAAAATTATTGTGAATTAAATTAATTTTAGTTAATGTAACTGACATCTTGTGTCCCGAAATTAAAACAATTATATTTTGACAATTTCTATCTAATATTATGAATCTGTTTGGTTTTGACAATTAATGTAAGTATCAATAATACTTTAAAATAAAATATACATAAGCTTTTAATTTTTAGGTATATCAAAAAAAACAAAGATGATGCCTCAAGATGCTGGATGCTGATCGGTACCAGGATTCAACCGTCACTCAGGAACGAGGATACTCAGATAAGTACAAAAATAATTTTAATTTGAAATTGATTCTTTGTTTCTCCTTCTTTTATTTTGAGATGAACGAGAAACCAGCAAAATATGATAGCTGCAGAAACACCGATGATTATTTATTTGGAGATAAAGCTGATTTTGATCTTCAATATGTATCTATAGTGAAGCCATTGAAGCTTTTAGACAACAACTGATATTAAAAGAAAAATATCAGTTCTAATATAGGTGGAATAATAAACAGTGATTATTTGTTCTACAGACATTTTAAATTAGAATATGCTGCTGATAAAGAAATTCATGTCCGATGTGCATATGATAGTAATTTCAAACAAAACGTGCTCAAAATTCAATGCTTTGGATACCGCGAAATTTTAGCAGATAGAATATCAGATACTGGAGAGGTAGAATCAGTTCCACTTGTGGATACAGATTATAAATCTGAATATACAGTTCTAGATTTGCGGTCAATAAAACAAAAGTGATCATATCAAATGGAAATTTAAATTTCATATTTTTTACAAATCGTCAGGAGCAACTGAATTATCATCTTCCTTTTCATCGCTCTCATCAGATGAATCTGAAGCATTAAGCTAATCGAATAAATCTACAACTTCGTTCTTACTCATCTTGAAAATAACTAATTAAATGCACCCTCTTTCACTCATTTCTAAATAAAATAAATAAAACAAATAATAAATGTTCAAATTGTAAAATTTATTATTTACAATTATTATATACAATTATTTTGAAAATTTTTCATTTAACATTACAGAAAATTTTATCTGGATTTGTTCTAAACTATCTCGCATTTTTTCTTCTAATATTCTTAATTTTTCTTCTGCTAATTTAAGTTCTATAGACATTGCTGTTCTTTGTGAAAGAAAATTTGGTTATTTACAAATGTTTGTGTTGCTGCATCATTTCCGTTAACTGGATCTTGAACATTTGATAAAATTTTATTATCTAAATCATAATTTCCTTCAGAAGTTAATTTGAAACCTATACCTGGAGGACCTTGAGTATGCAGTTTTCTAGAAGTAGATGAAGTCATACTACGTCCAAACTTATCAAGCGGCATTCTGATTTTTAATGTTTGTTAATGTAAAATATTACTGAATTATATTTGTATCTATAATTGAAGAATTGAGGGAAGTCCTAGTCCTAATTATCATAATGAAATTGTATCTATAATTAAAGAATTGAGAGAAGTCTCAATTCATCAATTATAGATACAATTTCATTATGATAATTATTGTTATCAGCTGATTGAGATGCAATTAGAAGACTTAATCTATGATTAATAATTTTATAGTATTTGGTGTTGAAGTTTTAAATTTACTGTAAGATTTACATTTGTTGCTAGAGTATTTACCTTCCGGTTTGATAACGTTGCCTGAAAATTGTTGTTGTTGTTTATCAAAATTCGTTAATGCTTTCAATGGTTTTGTAATTGGAGTAAATGCTTCTTCTCGATTATAATGTTCTGATAGGTTTGCAACTTTTAAAGATTGAAATTTCTTTTTTAAACTTTTACAAGTTTCAATTAAACTTTCCATAAGTTGTTCATCCATTTTTGAATATTGACTGGTCCGTTCAATTATTAACTATAAATTATCAACTGAACTGCTCTGTTGCTAACTGCCAACTACTAAAAGACCTGTATAGTTAGTACATAGGACGGACCTATTCTTTTAATAAGTAAAATTTAGCAACTGTAACAAAATTTTTTCTATAGCGACCATTATTTAAACTGCTCTCTTTATCAATTAATAGAAAATCATAATTATCATTCCAACAGCATGCACTCAGTTTTTTAAAATCAATGTAAGACATATCAGAATTTACATGATCGTTATAGATATGTTTTAAATTTAAATCATCTTGCTTGAATATAAGCAAAAAGATTGCGTTATCTCTAAATAAATGATTTGGAATTTTTGTATAAGATTGACATAAATAGAGGCTATCTACTCCTTGATGACGCCCCATAGAAAAATAGGCTCTTATGCTATCTTGCTTATCGCAAGCTACATCATCAAATATAAATATTGAGTTTGGCTAAGATTCTGATTGATTAATTACATCAACATTATTTGAAAATTCATTATATGCCATTCCTTTGATTGGTTTTATTAGTTTTTTTAAATGATGATGCAATGATATTTAGGTTGATGCAATGAGTAAATATGTATATTTTGAAATTTAAGCCCTTTGGATCTAGAAGCATACTCATCATGACATTTGTTTCACCACAATTTGACGGTTCAACTATTATTTCTCTTACACTATTTCGAAAGAATTCTCCATGTTTTTTGATTGTTTTCTTAGAATTTTGATCATAATTTTTTACTTTTATCGCATTATCTACTTTTATAAATTTCATCTTTAAACTAATAGAAGAATCGTTGTTTTAAATGATATTAATGAGTTTCTTTGAAAGGTATTTAGTATTTGATTAACTTCCTTTGGCAAAATAGTAATAAAAAATATATTAAAGGAAAAGGAGTTGATAATTCTTTAATAAATAAATTGCTATTTTAAGCGCATTTACCTGATTATAATTATTGTGGATCTGGAACAAAGCTGGCAAAACGGTTAGCTCGATGTGATAAAGGAATTAATCGTTTAGATGGGGCTTGTTGTGACCATAGCATATTCTCAAAATACTGATAAAAATAAAAGTCATATAGCTGATAACATACTTACAGAAAGAGCTTAGCATAGCTAAAGATTCAGGTTTAAGAGAAAAAGCGAATGCTCTTCTAGTTACAAACACTATGAAAGCTAAAGTTAAATTCGGTGTGGGGTTGAAAAAAAACTGCAAAAAAACAAAAACAACAACAAAACAGAAAAAAACCATTGAAAATATTATAAAAGAAGCAAAAACAGCAGTTCAGACTTTAAAAAAGCAAATGAATAATGAAAATATTATAAAAATTGCTTTGCACGCAGCTCGAAAACTATCAAAAGGACAAAAAAATGCACCTTGAATTATTCCAGTGCCTAAAATTGGTGGTATTTTACCTTTAATTCCAATATTAACTGGCTTATCAGCTGTTGAAGCACTTACAGGTGGCACTGCATGAATAGCTAAGGCTGTAAATGATGCTAAAACTACGCAAAATCAGTTAAAAGAAAGTGTTAAAAAGGGGCAATGGATAACGAGGTAACGGATTACACTTAAAACTATATAAAAAAGGGTTAGGTCTTTATTTTTACCATATAAAACAGGTTTAGGTCAAACGAAGTTCTCGCGTTTTTTCTGTGACTATTATTTAAATTAATACACTTTTTAAGCCAATTAGATTGTGAAAATTGTAATACTCTGTAAAACTTTTTTAATATCAGCCCATTTCGTAGGCAGTATAAAAATTGGTTGGATCTAAATTATAAATTTCTCAACACAATTTTCGGAAATTTTCAAACAATCTGTCAAAATTAAAACATCGGTTTTCAACTAAATTTTTAAATAACCTAACAAATTACTACATTTCAAAGTTTCCCAAACTGTCTCTGCGTGTCTATAATAATCATCTGAACAAGATGTTTCTGTTAATTTGTTCTAAAATTTATCTTGTGATGATAACCCAGCCTTCAACTTTTCCCAACTATCTAAGTATTCATAAGGAAATATACCTTTTTTCTTATCAGACTACAGTTTGAACCAAACGCTTTTTTAATAAGAATAGCTTCGGAATTGTCTAAAGTGGGAAATGAAGAATGAAGGCTAGAGCTAATGAATCTAAAACTATCAAGCGGTCTCAAAGTGAAATTAAGATTTTTTCCTTGAATAGTAATTCGATTACTTAATAATATGTAGTTTTCCTTATTTACTGAAATAATTTTTATATCACCGTGAATCGCATTTAAGGATTTAAAAAACATGTGACAATCATATCCCGAAAAGTTATGAAAAAATATAGAAAAAAATATGAGCAGGACCTCAATAGTGGCCAGTAAAATGACAGTGATCTCTAACTCTAATTTGAAAATCTAAATGCTTACCACATATATGACAATTTTCTTCTGTAAGATGTCTCAATTCTTCGTCTAATGTTCGTCTTCATCGGTTTGATATTTAAAAAATGATTTTTATAAAGTCGTACACAATCTTCTGTTAATGATAAAACAAATTTCTCTGCACAATCTTCACCTATACACTCTTGATATTTTATTTAGGCGGTCATCAAAGCTTACTTTCACAATCTGCATATATTGTAAAAGGTGTTTCCATTTGTTGATAATAATTTTGAAATTTTAGTATACTATCGCCTTCTGCTACCATTTCAGTTACAATTTTACCACATTCATTTTTATGTATTTCATAATTTTGAATATTTGAAAAATGTTGCAAGCAGCTATTGCATAAATAAAATTGACTACTATGTAAAGTTGACAAACTCCTCAATAACCTAGATATATATTTTATGTAAACAAAATGAAAGTTTACAATATTTTCCATCAAAAGCAAATGAATGTGATGTTGCTTCTCACATTTTGTTAAATAATATGGACCAATCAATTCATAATTAGATCCATTAATTAAAAGACCAAATACGCTAATACTAATTTCTGAATTATTTTGTTCAAATATATTAATTTCTTTTATTTCAACTGGAAATTCTATACCATAAAAATTTAAAAGATTCACTTTTCCATTTTCTAAATAAATTTATCTGCTTCAATATTATCAATGTTGTAAGACGTTGGTGTGTCTTGATGAAAAACTGTTTCCATGCTGATATTAATGACCACTTGAAGCAAAATTCATCTGAGTTTTTTACATTTATACAAGCACGTTTTGTTTTTACTTTTACTGGTAAATCTATAAATCTAGAACCTCGAGTAAGTTAATATTAATTATTTATGTTACTTTCTAGCCTATAGCCCAACCGGTATCTTTCTCTTGAAAATCTTCCGTTTTTGTATAGACTTTCTCTGCAATTTGATCAATAGCCGCATTAGTATCTTTTTCCTTCAAGACTGGAGTCATTTTTTATTGAAAAGATACTTAATTGCAAATCATCTGTATCATTAGCATTAACCTTCATACACTCTGCAAAAAATTCACCGTTTATTGTAAAACCTCCATGTTCAAGCAGTGCATTGCGAAGTAATATTATCACTTGATCTCGTATTTTATTTAAAAATATCGTTGGAACAAGAACTTCTTCATCATCGTTATCAATTCAAAATGAATTCTCCTTTAAAATTACTCTTTAATTAATTTTTCATTAGGTTTCAGCTCTTCAGCAGCTTTTCTTTTATGTTCATTTATTCTGAGATGATAACTCCAATTCAATGTAAAAATATTTTATTTAGTGCAATATTTGTGAATTTTAGAATGCCCCTCCAAATTATATTTTTGTTTGAAATGTTTTTTGACCTACATTACATTCAAATATTTTACTCAATTTCAACTTTTTTGCTTGTACTTCCATTATTAAAAATAAAGAAAAATACAGTTGCCTTTGTCAATTCTTAGATACCCGTACGAACCGTTAGTATGTTCATAGCCTGTCGCTCTGCTTATAATACTATTTTTTTAATTTTTTAATTTTAATTTTTTTAGTATTTTAAAAAAATGTGGATGAATTTTATAATTTCTAGAAATATAGGTTGTACATATATTCAAACTATATGTTTACACATTCTTCAAAAGCAGATCCTAACCACGATTATCAATCCAAAACTTCTTCAAATAAGCTATAGCACCATTTAATACTAAACGGCAAATGTATAATAATTCATACTATACATATGTATTATATATCATTCATACATCAGTGACATATCCGATATGTAAATAAACATGAGTTATATAAGTATGTATACTAATATCATATAAATATAAATTTTTCGTTTTATTTTTATTTATTTAATTTTTTTTGTACTACGCATCATCCTCAACAATTTCAAATTATCGAGGGCAAAAAAATTTAAAAAAATCGTTAAAGAAACTTGTTAGAAAATTTTAGAAAAATGATGTCACTTTCGTCAACTTTATGGTAACCCTATATTATTAAGAAAAGTTGTTAATATAAATTAAAATATAATGTTGGAGCTTTAATTTTTGTATATTACTTCAAAAAATTTGGACAGGTGTCAATAGTTTTTGACCCCATACAGCTCCGAAATGTGGGGCGATACAAAAATATTTTCTGAAATGACTCATACTTATTTTCAAAGACCTAACTTCTCTCAATTATAACTTCTAACAATTTCAAGTTTCTAACTTAAACCTTTTGAAAGATAGAAGGAGTCAAGAATTTTGCAAAATTTGAGTTTCGTATAACGGTAAATTAAGACACCGTATGCCACAAGTACATATTTATTGTATATATATTTTTAAAGCTAATAAAAGCAGGAATCGTTTAGCGTCAAATTGAAGATACACCTTATACAACTAGTGTTATAACAATTTAAATATAGAGCTTTTTCCAAATTTGGGGAGCTGTAGCTCCCTAACAGGTGGGGCTACAGAAAAAAGTTGGTGAATAAAATTAATATTTTTATGATATCTATCAGCAGTTAAAATTTGGCTCTATTTCAAAAAAAAATGTGGATATCGCAATGTTAGGTGTTTGAGAGCTAACCGAAGATTTGGTCGGATCTCGACTAAAAAAAATGGGGAACCTACAAATTCATGTAAGAGTATTCTGTGTTAATTTCAAGAATCTAGCTTTCATAGTTTTTGAGTTATCTCGCTGACGGACAGACGAAGCTTAATCAACTTAGAATTTGATTCTGAACAGATTCATATCTTTGAAGGTATATCTCGCTAGCTTATTTCTAGGTGTAACAAACGGAGGAGCAATTTTAATATACCCGATCCTTTTCGTGCGGATATAAAGACTGTAATAAATTAGAAGCACGTACTTATGTATACTAGTTCTTTCAAACTAAAACTACT
This sequence comes from Poecilobothrus nobilitatus, assembly GCA_947095535.1. Taxonomy (NCBI): domain Eukaryota; kingdom Metazoa; phylum Arthropoda; class Insecta; order Diptera; family Dolichopodidae; genus Poecilobothrus; species Poecilobothrus nobilitatus. Next base: position 172,173,949 of record OX352772.1, read on the forward strand.
TTAAAACACATTTTGTTTTTTTATATATTATAAAAAACGAACGAACGTCATATACGTTTTATATTTCTTTTTTTTTTATTCACATTACTATTAACAACCACATTTACCAGAAACCGCCACAAAGGTTTATGGAATAGAACCCCCATTGCTCATCGCTCCTTGAAATAGAACTCCCTCATCCTAACTACTTATGTATTTATATTTATATATGTACCTACATATATATAGTTAGTAATATGAGATAAAACTGCCGCAACTCTGAGCGAATTTACGTCAGTTGAAGCTACAATTGTAGGATCTGTTTGGGTTTATTAGGATCAAAAAATTCTAAAAGGTTCTCATTTGTTAACAAATTTTATGATTTTCCAAACTCCTATTGAACATTATGTGTCCAACTAAATTTTATACCCTTTTGTAATAGATCTAAGCATGATTGTAATTCTTTAATATTTTTGGGTGGTAACACTGACTTAACTGCTTCTACTTTCTTTGGGTTTGGTTTTAATCTATTGAGCGTAATAATGTGACCTAAAAACACTTCTTTGTGTGTTTAAAAATTTGCTTTTTTATTTATTTTAATTTTAACTTTACGTTCATTTAGCTTACCTAAAATTTGAAATAATTTTTCTTTACATTCTAATTCTGAATATCCACCTATAATAATGTCGTCTAAATATCCAATAACATTTGAAAACCCTATTAATATTTGGTCAATAATTGCTTGCAAAATTGATGGTGCACCAGCAACACTAAATGGCAACCTAGTGTACAGATACAGACGTTTACTAGTATTAACTGTTAAAAATTGTTTCGATTTTCTGCACCCTCTACCTGAAGATATGTGTTACACATGACAATTTAATCAAAGTAACATTGGATTCAAATAATAAACTATTAACGGGAACTTTAAAAACTTTCGCTCTCATAGAATAAATAATTAACAGGAATTTTGCATACTCCACTTAGATAGAAATTCTAAAAGTAATATTAAATTAAAAGATCAAACAATTAACGGGAACTTTATAAACTTTCGTTCTCATACAATATAGAATTAACGGGATTTTTAATGTTTTACTTTCAATCAAAATTCTTTCTGGTTGACACATAATCGGCTGCATATTTAATAATTTTTGTTAATTCGTAATATTGATACCCACAGAACAAAATACTGTATCAGCAAAATCTTGATATAAATAATAATAACGGTGAAATAAAAGTTTAGTTATGAGTTATCCGCTTCCTTATATAAAAGCTTGTAAAAGTAAAAATAAATAAATAAATTAATTAATATTTAAAATGTATATTTTTTTTTTCTTTATTTAAAAATTAATAAATATCTTTGACACACAGATCCAACACATAAAAATAACTACAGTTACTAAGACTGGCAAAAATATTTTCGATGTTAGGAATCGGATAATGCTCAGTTCTAGTAAAACGATATATTGTGATTTTACAGTCCATACATAACCTAACCGAACCGACCTATTTCGGTACACAAGCTTCTGGAGAAGCCCACTATATTTAACTGTCACTAAATGTTTTCCTCGACTAATCGATCTATTTGTAACAAAACTTTTTCCTTTAACCTAAATGTACCGCATAGGCTTTATCAAAAATTGGACTACAATCTTTTAATTGTATTTCGGCTTGGTACACAATTATAGTTTGATATAGATTGTTGGATATAACAAATTTATGTAGAATTTCTTCCAAAATACTATTTCTATTATAACTTTTACAATTACTACTAATACTATTACTTTACTTTACTTTATTTACTGAATCAATTTCATTAAAACTTGCTTCAATAATTTTCCTTTTCCAATTAGGTAATAATGCTTTCATCCACGTTCTACCAAATAACGGTTTAAAATTTTCTTTCTCAATTCTTTTTCTTTCAATTTACCACAGCGATAACATTTTTCACTTTCAGTTGATTTGTTGCATTTCTATGCTGCATTTCTATTTACATTTTTGTGTTGATTTTTGCCCCGTTAGAAACATTTGTAAATTGAGCTACATCATAACATATTTCGAACGATTTTGATTCTCCAACTAATAATGTTTGTTGGATTCGTTCATTATTCATTTCGACAATAAATTTGTCAGTTAGCGCATCTTCTTTTACTTTTTATTTGTTTTATTTTAATTTAATTTCAGACAATATTACATTGTGTATAAGAAATTAAATATATTATTTTAAAACTAACAATAATTTAATTAAAAGAAAAGAAAAACAATTACTTTAAGCCTTTATGTCGTTATTTAATACAGTTTCTAATTCCCTTAGTGTGTTTGGTTTGGCAACAATATTAGTGTCATCAGAATATATATTATATTTTATTATACCCTACACCTAAAGTATAGGGTATATTAACTTTGGTATGGTGTTTGTAACTACCAAGAGGAAGCGAGTTAGGTATAGACATGTATATATATTCTGAGTCAGGATCACCGCCGGAGTCGATTTAGCGATGTCCGTCCGTCCGTACGCACGATAACTCAAAAAATAATGATGCTATCTTGATGAAATTTATATAGTAGGTTACTAATTACGAAAGAAAGGCTAAGTTCGAATCTCGACAAAATCCGTCCATGGGTTCGGATTCTGGAAGCTTCCGAATGATTCAGGAGCAAACGAGATTATCTCCAAAAGCAACAAAGATAGAACCTTCAAATTTTGTACAATGATGTTTATTCCCGTTTGATTTATGTCTCTGAAATTTAAGAGGATTTGGTCCATGGGTTTGGGTTTTGGAAGCTTCCGAACCAGCACCAGAGCAAATAATATTATCTCCAAAACCAACAAAGATAGAACCTTTAAATTTTGTACAAAGATGTTCCTTCCCGTTCGATTTATGTCTCTGAAATTTAAGAGGATTTGGTCCATGGGTTTGGATTTGGAAGCTTCCGAACGAGCCCCAGAGCAAATGAGATTATCTCCAAAAACAACAAATATATAACCTTTAAATTTGGACGAATGGTGTTTTTTCATGTTTGATTTAGGTCTCTGAAATTTGAGCGGATTTGGCCATGGGTTTAAATTTGAAAGAATTTGAACCGTGGATTCGAATTTTGGAAGCTTCCGAACGAGCCCCAGAGCAAATGAGATTATCTCCAAAACCAATAAAGATATAACCTTTACTTTTGGCAGAATGGTGTTCTTTCATGTATGATTTAGGCCTCTGAAATTTGAGAGAATTTGGTCCTTGGGTTCGAATTTTGAAAGCTTCCGAACGAGCCTCAGAGCAAATGATATTATCTCCAAATGCAACAAAGATATAACCTTTAAATTAGGCAGAATGGTGTTCTTTCATGTTTTATTTAAGTCTCTGAAATGTGAGAAGATTTGGTCTATGGGTTCGGGTTTTCGAAGCTTCCGGACAAGCCCCAGAGCAAACGAGTATATCTCCACAACCAACAAAGATAGAACTTTTATTTTTAGTACAAAGGTGTTCTGTTATGTTTCCTTTTCTGTAAAATTGGAAACTGACATTTGAAAGAATTTGAACCATGGGTTCGTATTTTGGAAACTTCCGGACGAGCACAAGAGCAACGAGCATATCTCCAAAACCAACAAAAGTAGAACCTTTAAATTTAATAGAATGGTGTTCTGGCAAGTTTTCTTTATGTTCCTGAGATGGATTCGATGAATTGGAGTGGCAATTCGGGTAGCTGACACAAACCTCCCAAGGACTACCAATCTTCGAAAATAATTAAGATAGAAACTTAAAATTTTATACAAGGGTGTCAAGCATATCCCAAGCGGATGCCTCTTTTACGTTCTTGAAATTCGAGTTGAATAAGACAGAAAAGGGAAGAAGTTCAAGCAGCTGCCAAAAACACTTATGGATTTTTAATTTAATTCGAATTATTCAGGTGTAGGGTATTAATAAGTCGGTTGCATCGACTTACTGTTACATTTACTTGTTTTATTTATTATTAGGAGCTTAAATCAAGCAAGTTACAGTAAAAATATTTAATCTACTTTAAAGCTAAAATTAAACAAAAAATCAAATAACAACAAATTAGTAATAGAGAAAAAAAAAAAAAAAAAAGAAATTACAATTTATAATTAATTAAAATGTTTGATTTAGGTCTCTGAAATTTGAGCGGATTTGGCCATGGGTTTAAATTTGAAAGAATTTGAACCGTGGATTCGAATTTTGGAAGCTTCCGAACGAGCCGCAGAGCAAATGAGATTATATCCAATACGAACAAAGGTAGAACCTTTGAATTTGGTACAATGGTGTTCTTTCGTGTTTGATTTATGTCTGTGAAATTTAAGAGGATTTGGTCCATGGGTTCGAATTTTGGAAGCTTCCGAACGAGCCCCAGACCAAAGAGATTATCTCCAAAACCAATAAAGATATAACCTTTACTTTTGGCAGAATGGTGTTCTTTCATGTATGATTTAGGCCTCTGAAATTTGAGAGAATTTGGTCCTTGGGTTCGAATTTTGAAAGCTTCCGAACGAGCCTCAGAGCAAATGATATTATCTCCAAATGCAACAAAGATATAACAAACCTCCCAAGGACTACCAATCTTCGAAAATAATTAAGATAGAAACTTAAAATTTTATACAAGGGTGTCAAGCATATCCCAAGCGGATGCCTCTTTTACGTTCTTGAAATTCGAGTTGAATAAGACAGAAAAGGGAAGAAGTTCAAGCAGCTGCCAAAAACACTTATGGATTTTTAATTTAATTCGAATTATTCAGGTGTAGGGTATTAATAAGTCGGTTGCATCGACTTACTGTTACATTTACTTGTTTTATTTATTATTAGGAGCTTAAATCAAGCAAGTTACAGTAAAAATATTTAATCTACTTTAAAGCTAAAATTAAACAAAAAATCAAATAACAACAAATTAGTAATAGAGAAAAAAAAAAAAAAAAAAGAAATTACAATTTATAATTAATTAAAATTAAGATCTAACTATAAATTGCAACAAAATAAATTCAATTAAGAATCCTCAGGTCAAGGGTTATTCAATAACTTCATTCACACAAATATAGATTTCTTTTAAGTGATTGCTTTGTTAGTAACAGGTTAATATGAGGTTTATATATGTTACAAAGAGACATCATCTTATTAATAGGTTCATGTTTCCCATAATTAGTTCTATGAAAATGCAAGTTAAACATATTTACAGATCTTAATCTAGAATATGAAGAAAAATTGAGTTTAGCAAATAATTGAGAAGAAAAAATATTTAATGACGTTACCTTTTATCACCTTTATTTTATTACCTTTAATTACCTTTAATGACGAATTTACGACGTTTCTCAACGGTATGAAGATGTAATAAATTCAATCTATGTTCGTATGGCGGTAGTCTTAAAGGATCTTCCTATGGAAGAAAGCGTAAAGCAAATCTTAGAAATTGTTTTTGAACTGATTCTATTCTATTTATATGAATAATCCAAGGAAGCATATTCCAAGTTAGGTCTAACCAAACAAATAAAAAGAGATTTTAATACATAAGGATCATCACATTCTCTTGCACAACGTTTAATGAAACCTAGCATAGAGTTGGCTTTATTTAGTATATCAGTATAATGAAGGTGAAAAGAAAGCTTACTATCAAAGAGTACCCCTAGATCTTTTATAGAGACAACTTTAGGAATAGTTTGGTTATTGAAAGAATAGGAGTAGAATAGATTGATAGATTGGGCATGAACGACGTGTAAAAGTAATTAATGCACATTTATTAACGTTAAGTTGAAGATTATTATTGCAACACTAATCATGAAATCGATTAAGATCAGCTTGCAAAGCTAAAGTATCTTCTAAATTTTTTATTTTTAGGAAGATTTTCATATCGTCGGCGTAAATTTTAATATGGCAATTAAATATTACGAAGTAACATCATTAATGGAAATAATGAACAGTTGAGGTCCAAAATGACTACCTTGGGGAACAGCTGTGGCAGCATCGAATTCAGAAGATGTCGCGGATCTAAAAGACACACTATACGTACGCTCGGATAGATAGAAGTGAACCCAATTAATGAAAAAAATGGGGAATCTTAGTTTTTCCAACTTAAATATAATAATGTTGTGCGGAAGAAGATCAAAAGCTTTACTAAAATCGGTATATATCACCTCTGTTTGAAAACCATCCTCCATGTTATTAATGAAAGTAGCGGTGGATTCAATAAGATTAGTAACAGTTGATTTATGCTTGATAAAGCCATGTTGATAAGGAGATAAAAAGCAAGTGCAATGATCATAAATAGAATCAAATATGATCAATTCAAAAAGTTTAAGAATAGATAGTTTCGCAATTGGGCGATAATTTGTTACATCATTTTTAAGATTTTTTTTGTGAAAAGGCTTAATAAGAGAAGTCTTCCAGATAGAAGGAAAAATACCAGAAGTCAAAGAAAAATTAAATAAGATAGAAAGGGGACCACATAATGAAATCGAACATTTTTTCAAAAATATGTTTGGAATACCATCAATACCAGGGTTAGAATTATTGTCAAGCTTTTGTAAGTAGTTAAGACTGCATTATAATCAATATGAATAATAGTAAGCGTTGTTTTAGGAAAGTTAACTAGGTGACAGAAATAATCTTTACTTAAAGAAAACACAGGCAGAGCGTAACTGACTGATTGTCAAGCTTTTGTAAGTAGTTTAAGACTGCATTATAATCAATATGAATAATAGTAAGCGTTGTTTTAGGAAAGTTAACTAGGTGACAGAAATAATCTTTACTTAAAGAAAACACAGGCAGAGCGTAGCTGAAAAAAATTACGGAAAAATTCAGAAATCACTTTAGAATCGCTACTGTTAGAGATCTTATAATTCATACAAGTGGGATATTGATCAGATTTTCTTTTAGAATCGACAAATTTCCAAAAGAGTTTTGGATTAGTTTTAATATCCGAAGACATATTCCGTACATAGTTAAAGTAAAGATTATTACACATTGACTTGAAATCATTAAAATCATGATTATTATTGCCTTTAATGAATTTACGCCAGGCTTTATTTTTTTTATTTTTTTATTTCTTAAGATTTCTGGTAAACTAAGGTGGACAAGTTTAGTAACTGCAATTCAGTTTTAATGGCAATCATTTCTATAATTTCAGACGAATCGCACTCAGTAACTAACATTTCCGAGGATGAGAATATACTTTTTACAGCTATTAATACACCACAACCTCTTGGAATGTTATGAGAAAAAAGACAATCATATCTGTCATTCCTATAGACAGTAAAAGACGAAGGGAAAATTTCAAGATTATTAATTGATGAAGTAAGCCAAGTTTCCGTTAAAACAAAAACATCAAAATCTAAAAGTGAAGAATTAAAAAAAATCTTTTTAGTTTTCGTACGTAGACCTCTTACGTTTTGATAATAAATAGTTAATTTAAAAGCATCCTTCGTGTGTGATTCAGAAACAGGTGGCAAAAGACTGATGTTAACTAGATTTCTTTTGGCTAGAAAGGGGACGAAATTACTTACCATTATTTTTTCTCGTCCTTTGAAGATAGTTAATCCTGTTTGATGAAATATGTGAAGCATATGATTGCAAATCAGTTAGAGCTCTATCAGCGGATATGTTAAATGTTTCATGATATCTCAAAAAAATATTACGTAAATCGTTAATATCGGTGGGCAAACCTTCTTGTTGAATCGCTATTTTTAGCGATGTATTAGTCTTGCCACCAATGCAAACGTCGTTTGATTTATCATGAAGATATGCAAGATATAGTCTAACATTTTCAAATATTTTACTGTACCTTAACCTAGCCAAAACGTATCTGCTGTTATTATTATTATCATGAAGAGCCTTCAGGGTAAGTTTAACAACCGGTGGTAAAAGAGGATCTAAAATAGGTGAGCCCTTACTATGAGGCATGAGTAGGTAACTCTGCACTTTGGGATGGGAAAAACATTTGCCCCATTTCGCACGACATGTTGACCTACATTTTGATTTATGGGGTTAATGTAGGTCATGCTTGGTTAGTAGGTCAAGAACTTGTTTTGATCGTTTTGGTTTAGGTTTTAAGTTAAGTTGTATGTGTGGGTTGTTAACTTTGGTTCCAAGTGGTTTTATAGTAGGAAGTCAAGTGTTAAACAATTTAAAGTAGGGTCGGCCCTTAAAAAACAAAATTGTATAACTGAAGTTTAAATACTAGGCGCACATATAAAAGTAGTAAGAAAATTTCTTATATGAAAATAAAAAACAGAAAAATTTTTTTTATTTTTAAATCTACAGCGCATCTTTAAAATTGAAAAGAAGAAAAGAAAAAGTGTAATCCTGTTTTTGTTTTTGTTTTTTTTTTTTTTTTTTTTGTGTTAGCATAAAGAAAAATAATTAAAGTAAGTTATATAGATTTTGTTTTGCTTACATCAAAATGTGGTCTCTTCTGGATAGAAGAATTTATAGAAGAAAAGAGAAAACGAAAGTCATTAATTAGCTGACTGCATGTCGTGTAAGATATTTTTTTTATTTTTTAATTAAGAATGTTCAGAAAATATGAATAAAAAGAAAACAAACAGCAAATCAAAAATGTGGAACTGATTAAACTAAAGATATACTTTAAACTCTTGATATGCATTTATGTTTTTTTTGTTTTTTTTGTTTTTGTATGGAATAAAAAATAATTCAAAAATTTCTAGTTTTAAACTAAAAAAAAATGTAAGACTTGTTTTTGTTATTGTTAAATTAATATACGAGTATACAAATCACTAGTTATCTAGTCAAAGCAAGGAATTGATATAAAAAGAATATAATATAAAAGTTGAATGATTCTATGATAGTATAGTTCCTGGTTTTAAAAAATTACAATATTCTAGTAATAACAAGATATTGTTATTGATATTGTTATTAGATATAATAACATTAATAAATAATAATTTATTAAGATTCTGAAAAATATAATGATCATAAAAGAAATCGAAAGTATAGAACTGTATAATATGTATGTAAATAATGTCTACTTTTACATGTAGAATTTTTTTGTTTAAATCTTTATTATATTCCTAAAAATTTTAAATTAATATGCAAACAAATATTTTTACAATACAAATAAAAATGTTCAAATTTGAATGAATACTATTTTGATTTACTTATCAACATTTGCTTTTTTCTGTTATATCCATACGGTAAAAAACTACCATCTTAATTAAATTTTCTTTTTTCCGATTTTGGTTGATATTTTTTTATTTCGGGAATCGTAAGTACATCATGATTTTAATTTCGACGAATATTTTCTGAAATGACGTATGTGTCTGCACTATTTAATAAATTTAAAACTGCTGCCTTTATGCTATTAAAATTAATTTTTAGAGAAGCTTCATAACTAGTTATTCATAACTAGAAGCTTCATAGTAGTTCTTGGGACCACCACTTACAAATTCTGTAATATAACTTCCTATACCATAACATTCTAATTCATCAGTCATGTCGCCTATAAATTCACCTATTTCTGGTTCATATTCTCCTTCTCGGCTAATATACAACACTGAATCGGTGTCATAATATAATACTCTACTATCCAACTTCTCTAGATAACTGTAAAGTTGAAGACGAGCATGTGTTGTTGTATAAGCAGCGATACTTAGGTTAACAGTAGATCAAGAAGTTACTCCTTCTTCTTTATATTTCCAGCTAATCACTCTATTTTCTCCATTTACTGGAAATATGTGACATACTTCTACAGAAGGGTTTGTTATTAAATCATAAAGTTTAAAAGGTTGATTTATTATGCTGGTTTGTTGTTAATTTTCTTTTTTCCCCATTTTTTCCCGAGAATGAGTTTAAAATAATCTTAGCAAAAGATCTTAAACCAGGATTATTAACTACTTTATTGTATTCTAATTTAATTTCTTCCTTTTCAAAAAAACTATCAATATATTCTTCCTTTTCTTTTTGAGTTTGACATTTTATTGGCCACCCAGAAGCTTCTTGTTTAATCTTTATAAATTTATTCATCATTTTAGTGAATAAACCATCAATACCATTGCAATTGTCATATTTTACTGTTTCGTATTCCCAAACTTCATAAATATTTAAAACTTTATACCCTTTTTCAATTGCTTTTTTAATTTCATCAATTACCCAAGTTCCTACTAATGCTCTTTCATCGTCTGTATGTTCACAGTATTTTTCTTGATATTTCTGTTCACTACAAGTGTTACATAGTGAGAACATCAATTTATTATTTTGTTTGACAGGTAATACGGGGTGTAATAGATTTGTTGGTGGTAAGATTTTACATTTAATAATACCGTCAATAGTCATTCTGTTTAACTTAGAGCAATATCTTCTCCAACATAAATCTTAGGATGGTTTATGGGAAATTTTCCTCGTTTGCAAACATATGGGTATAAGGAACAGACATCTATGTATTTAATTTTTTCTCCTTGTTTACATTTATAATATTTGTAAGTATTTCCCGTTCTTCCACCATAAAATGCATCACGAGGATTTAAAGGAACTAAATTAATTAATGAGTGATTTTTTAAATATCTCATATTTTCATTGTGTCTCATTAGCTCCCGGAATTCACATTCCCACATCTCAATAACTTTATATCCACATGATTTTATAAACTCTGATCTCATTAAGATTTTTTCATATCGTAGATTCAAAGTATCGCCAGCGTTATCATGTAATGGTATATCCCTCTGGTTTGTTAAACATTTTGGATGTCCATGATAGTAGCAACCGTAAAATTCAAATATTTCTTTAGTCTCTTCGCAAAATCCATCGACTATAACATTTCCGATTTGTTTTTCTTTTCCATTAAATGCACATTTCAAATCAATTTTTCTCAAATTTTTCCCAAATAAGCCATTGCATGACAATTTTTGACTTACTGTCTACCATCCTATATCCTTTTCTTGGTATAATTCCTATAGTATTCGATTTGAGAAAGTTTCTTCTATATATAAGATCACAGGCGGAAGCCATTCTTGTTGCTTCTAAAAACGGTTCAACATTACATTCTTCTAAAAAAAAATTTCTGAAAACCAGACATGCTTTACTTAGAATTTCAACATCATTTTTACAGTATTCTAAAATATCTTTCTCCATATTAAATTCTGAGTTTCTATTTTGTTCATACCGCATTAAAAATTCATTACGCTCATCTGCTTTCATTGTATTAGAGTTATAGTATTTAATTGCTGGAAGTGTGCCAATGTAATTTTCATTTTCCAATTTATTAAATAGATGTGGAAAATAACCATTTTTCAAATTGATCGATAAATTAAAAGCTTTCGGTAATTTTGCCAAGGCCATAGGAAAGTTGTTTATAGAATCAATAAATTTAATATTATCAATTAAATAATAATTTACAATAATTTTTGTACCTCGCATAATTAACTTTGGTTCAAGTACAGTTTTATTGAGTATATAATTCAGAATAAACTGATGGTCAAACGCCTGCCCATTATGAGCAATTATGATAATCTTTTTGAATTCCTTTCTTAATTTTAAAATAAATTCCATGAAATCCTCTATCACATTTTTCGTTTTAAAAATTCTTTCTCTTAATTTACATTTTTGACAGAAGTATAGAGAATCAATGTTTATACATTTAAAGCATCTCAGTTGAGCCTCATATAAACTTGGAACATGTTCTTTTATTTTTGTAGAGTTAATTTCTTCTTGTCTTGTTTCTAAATCATAAAATACGTAAATGCAGTTTTCAAAATTTACTTTTGTTTTGTCTTGCTGAATGAAGCATTTATGGTTTTCAGGAACATGATTATCGCAAATTTTACATAAATATTCACCACATATATGAGTCCTACAACTTTTATGAACTTTAAAACAAGATTTGCATTTCCTAATTTCTTCACAGGTGCTTCTATTTTTTGAACTGGAAGCCTTATGATTTTCAAAACATGATTGACCACGAAATGCGCGATTGCACTGCATACATAAAATATTTTTAACATTAATTGTACAAGCAGGTGAGTTTTGACAGCAAGGACAACTTTTCGAACACCTTTGTTCATTTTTTTTAGAATACGGAATATGACATTCTTCACAATAAAATGCTGTGCAAAAAGCAGCTGTGAGCGAAGTTATTACATTATAATGATTATTATGGTATATCAAGTTAATTTTTTTCCCATTATTAAATCCTTCAAATATTACTTCTGCACCCCTTGCTCCATATTTATATACAACAATTTTGTGTTTATGTAAAAATTTTCGAAATTGATTCAATTCACGAATTCCGCAAGCTTCAGATGGAATTGTTATTTTTGATGTTTTTAATAATTATAAAGCTATTAAAATTTGAAGTTTTCCTGTATTTTTTCGAATTTTTTCATATTCAATAAATTTTTCAATTTTAGCTATTGAAATAACAATTGCACGTGGTAAACATAAATTATCGCTGTTTTTTATTGTTATTATTCCTTTCCTTTTTAAGCATTCCTCTTTATAATTTGAACATTTATTATTTGTACCTCTACCAGAAGGTAATCTAACACGGGTAACTGATAAAGAAAAAGTGTCTGTACTTAAGCCTATAGGCATAAAATCAAAATAGTTTATTATTAACTGAAAAAAAAAATTCATTATAAATAACTACCTTCAGAATTACTTTGAAAAACATTAGAAATTACATCCCAAACGTCGCTAAATTTAAGTTCATGAGCGGATCTAAAACTGAGGTACGCAGGACCTTGATGTTCAAAGCTCTCTCCACAAAATGTTAACCCAATCTTATCAGTGGAATTCACATCTTTTACAGCAATCCTGATTATTTGACGTATAGCATCCTTAATCCAGCTAATTGGTTCTCTATTTTCAGGTACGGATTTAATTACAAATTTTATTTTATGACCTTTCATGTTAAACTTTTTAACAAATGTCGAATTCTCGCTTTCTATTATGTAAGGAGTGATAGTTTTGGTAAGAAACCTTTGTAAAATAATTTTTTTCGACATTTTTTTTATACGAATTTTAGATGTTAAATGCTTGAATAACAGAATGATATTAAATTTTCAATACAGATTCATTCCCTTAAATTAAAATGACAGTTTAATAAATTTTAGTTGTTTTAACTAGAATCCCATCTTAATCCTATCTTAATATGTAAATAGAAAATTCTATGTAACATTGTAATTTTCAAACTACAATTTAATTTAAAATTTATCTTAAAGATATAAATTGTAATCAAATGACAGTATAATAAATTATATTTCATTAATAATTAGATTCTCATCTTATACGTATTTTAAATAGAAAACAGTATTACAACATTGTAATCAAACGGCAATTTAATAAATTACCCTTTTTCTACATAACAAATATTAGCAACATTGTAATCAACTGACATTTTAGATAGTTTACCCTTTCCACTTAGAAAATATTTACTAGTGTGTCACTAATTCTAAAGTTTTTATTTTGTTATAATATTACTCGAAATTTGTAATAAATACATCGAGATTTTATAAAAATATCCGTTTAATTTGAAGCAAGCAGGATGGCAAAGGAATTTGATGTGATGATGTAACAATACAGGCGCAAATTCCTACAAAAAAGAAAAAGATGGCGAAAATGCCACTTTATCATGAGCAACAAGAACAACAACAACAGCAACATCATCATCAACAAGAGCAAGAACAACAACAACACTCATTTTATCAGCCACCAGATCAAATTGAACATTTGCTGGCGCATCATTTTCCCTATTATGAAACAACACCAAATTCCACCAAAAAAAAAAACTGGTGGAATTATTTAATACAAAAAAAAAACCTTTAAAAATTTTTTAAGGGTTAAAGATATGGAGCCAAGTAGGCTCTATAAAATACATAAAATAAAAAACATTAACACCGTTTACGGTGAAATATAGGTCTTCGAGACCATTAATAATATTATATTTATACCGCAACAAAAAGAGCGGTATTTGAAGATAACGATTTTCGAGAGGAAATCGAAAAAAATACTTATTTCCTCGTAAACGAGGAAAATGAGTTAATTTTAAAAGAAGAACGTGGTGATTTTCCATTCGCCACAAAACAATAATTATAGTTTAAGCTTTTATGTTATATCATTTATAGAATAAGAATTATTATATATTAAGAATTATGTTTTTATTTTATTAAGAATTTTATATAAAGAATTTGTTCAATAAAAAATTTTATTTCAAATAAATTTTGTACTGTTCTAAATTTATTTTCATTTTTCAGATGTTAGGATTTTGTTTTATTTTTCAGATTTTAAGATTTTATTTTATTTTTCAGATGTTATCAAGTTTTATTTTTATATAAAGAATTTGTTCAATAAAAAATTTCGTTTCAAATAAGTTTGTACTGTTCTTAATTTTAAGATTAAGATTAAGATTAAATTTATTATGCCTTTTTTTTTTTTTACATTGTTTACTTAATTCTAAATTTAATGCAGATTACATTGTTTTTTTTTTTTTTTTATTTTTACTAAATTATAATTACTTGTTTTATAAGTAATATTAATTACAAGTAATATTACAAGTTATTATTTTTATTTTTACTAAATTATAATTACTTGTTTTATAAGTAATATTAATTACAAGTAATTAATTACAAGTAATCTTAATTACTTGTTTTATAGATATCTCGTAGGGATTAACACCTGCTCGAATGAATTAAAACAGTTAATGCCTCCACTCAAAGTTTTCCAACGAGAAACAAGGAGGGCAACAGATGCTCATCCCTACCATGTTGAGTTATCAAGATGTCGAAATACACCTTATGAAAATTCGTTTTTCATGCCCACGTCCCGTTTATGGAACCATATACCATCTCATATGTTCCCTAAAGTTGGTAATTCATATGTGTACGATTTACTTAAGTTTAAGAAGAACATTAACATCTTTCTTCAAAATGTCCCTCCAAATTTTCTACCTATCTCCATAATCCAAAATTTCCCAATTCCAATTTCCTCAATTATCCTTCCCATATCCCTATCCCCAAAACCAAACTGTACATTTGTATTAAAGGTTCCATCCTAAAGTTTTAAAAGGGGGGTGATTTTCGTTGGTTAAAGTACAACACTACCCTGAGGGAGCGCAGTTCCTTGAGGTGACTTTCGAGTTTTCCACCAACCCTCCATATGTAAAAAAAAAAAAATAAAATTAACATTTCAAATAAAACCAGATATGCTTTAGTTAGAATTTCAACATCATTTTTACAGTATTCTAAAATATCTTTCTTCATATTAAATTCTGAGTTTCTATTTTGTTCATACCACATTAAAAATTCATTACGCTCATATGATTTCATTGTATTAGAGTTATAGTATTTAATTGCTGGAAGTGAGCCAATGTAATTTTTATTTTCCAATTTATTAAATTTATCAAATTAATTGCTTGGTAATTTTCCCAAGGCCATAGGAAAGTAGTTCATAGAATCAATAAATTTAATATTATCAATTATCATAACAATAATTTTTATACCTCGCATAATTAACTTTGGTTTAAGAACTGTTTTATTGAGTATATAATTCAGAATAAACTGATGGGTCAAATGCCTGTTCATTATGAGCAATTATGACAATCTTTTAGAATTCGTTTCTTAATTTTAATATAAATTCCTTTAAAATCCGCTATCACATTTTTCGTTTAAAAATTCTTTCTCTTAATTTACATTTTTCACAGAAGTATAGAGAATCAATGTTTATAAATTTAAAGCATCTCAGTTGAGCCACACATAAACTTGGAACATGTTATTTTATTTTTGTGGAGTTAATTTCATCTTGTCTTGTTTCTAAATCATAAAATACGTAAATGCAGTTTTCAAAATTTACTTTTGTTTTGTCGTGCTGAATGAAGCATTTATGGTTTTCAGGAACATGATTATCGCAAATTTTACAAAAATATTCTCCACATATATGAGTCCTACAACTTTTGTGAACTTTAAAACAAGATTTGCATTT
This sequence comes from Poecilobothrus nobilitatus, assembly GCA_947095535.1. Classification (NCBI taxonomy): domain Eukaryota; kingdom Metazoa; phylum Arthropoda; class Insecta; order Diptera; family Dolichopodidae; genus Poecilobothrus; species Poecilobothrus nobilitatus. Next base: position 172,189,848 of record OX352772.1, read on the forward strand.
CTTAGTTTCTTCACAGATGCTCCTAATTTTTGAACTGGAAGCCTTATGGTTTTCAAAACATAACTGACCACGAAATGCGCGATTGCACTGCATACATAAAATATTTTTAACGTTCATTGAACAAGCTGGTGAGTTTTGACAGCAATGGCAACGAACAACTATGTTCATTTTTCTTAGAATACGGAATATGACATTCTTCACAATAAAATGCTGTGCAAAAAGCAGCTGTGAGCGAAGTTATTACATTGTAATGATTATTATGGTATAGCAAGTGTTACTTCTGCACCCCTTGTTCGATATTTATATACAACAATTTTGTGTTTATATAAAAATTTTCGAAATTGATTCAATTCACGAATTCCGCAACCTTCAGATGGAATTGTTATTTTTGTTGTTTTTAATAATTTTAAGATATAAATTATCGGTGTTTTTTATTGTTATTATTCCTTTCCTTTTCCAATGCTGATTATTTGGTTTAACTAGAATTCCATCTTAATCCTATCTTAATATGTAAATAGAAAATTCTATGTAACATTGTAATTTTCAAACTACAATTTTTATTTAAAACTTATTTTAAAGATATAAATTGTAATCAAATAAGACTATAATAAATTATATGTCATTAATAATTAGATTATCATCTTATACGTATTTTAAATAGAAAAGAGTATTTCAACATTGTAAACAAACGGCAATTTAATAAATTACCCTTTTTCTGCATAAAAAATATTAGCAATATTGTAATCAATTGACATTTTTGATAGATCTTACCTTTTCCACTTAGAAAATATTTACAAGAGTGTAACTAATTCTAAAGTTTTTATTTTGTTTTAATATTTCTCGAAATTTGCTTATAAATACATCGATATTTTATAAAAATATCAGTTTAATTTGATGCAAGCAGGATGTCACAGGAATTCGACAAGATTTACGTGTTGGATGACGTAACCATTCAGGCTCAAATTCCCACAAAAAAGAAGAAGATGGCGAAAATGTCACTTTATCATGACCAGCAACAACAACAACAACAAGAACAGCAACATCATCACCAAGAGCAACAACAACAACATTCCTTTTATCAGCTACCAGAGCAAATCGAACATTTGCTGGCGCAGTATTTTACATATCACGAAACAGCATTTTACATATCACAAAACAACATCAAATTCCACCAAAAAAAGAAAACTGGTGGAATTATTTAATTCAAAAAATAACATTTAAAATAAAAAAGTAAACATTAACATTAAAAAATAAAGGTTAAAGATATGGAGCTCTATAAAATACATAAAATTGAAAAATTCGAGACGCTAAATAATATTATATTTACACCGCAACAAAAATTTCCGGAATTTTAGGATAATGATTTCCGATAGGAAATTGAAAAAAATACTTATTTCCTCGTAAACGAGGGAAATTGGTCAATTTTAAAAGAAGAACCTGGTGATTTTCAATTCGCCACAAAACAATAATTATAGTTTAAGTTTTTATGTTATAGAATTTGTTCTATATTAAGAATTATTATATATTAAGAATTATGTTTTTTATATTAAAAATTTTATATAAAGAATTTGTTCAATAAAAAATTTTATTTCAAATAAATTTTGTACTAAATTTATTTTCATTTTTCAGATGTTAGGATTTTATTTTATTTTTCACATTTTAAGATTTTATTTTATTTTTCAAGTTATCAAGTTTTATTTTTATATAAAGAATTTGTTCAATAAAAAATTTCATTTCAAATAAGTTTTGTATTGTTCTTAATTTTATTTTATTTTTCAGATGTTAGCAAGTTTTTCAGATCCTTATTAAAGTTTTATTTTACAGATATTAAACAATATTTGTTGAATTTATCCATGTGTTATGTTTTTCGTCAAACCCAAGCCATTTAACAAAAACTTTATTGCCTTTTTTCTTTAAAATTTTCTTGACAAGATATACGTTTGGGTGTTTAACAGATGTGAGTTCCTCCTCATAAAATCCACCAAATATTGAATCATTTTTATAATCAACCAGCTGATATGTGATCGGAGAGGTACTGTTTATTTTGATAATTTTAAAAATTTCAGTAGACCAATTCGGTTGATAACCTTTTTCAAAAGTTTTTTTGTATTTACTTATTCTAACATAGTCTCCAACTTTATATTTAGCTTTTAGAGAAATTTTAGGTTGCATGTAAACATTTTTTAAAATAAATTTTTCGTTTTTCTTAGAAATTTTTTCAGGAGGTAATTTAGTTGTTCTATGTTTAGTGGAATTATAGGTGTTTAATAAAGATTGCAATATATTAATCCATTTGTGGTTTCCTTGTAAACTAAATATTTTCCACATTAAATTTTTTAAAGTTCGATTAAAGCGTTCTACAATAGATGCTTTCATTTCAGAGTAAGTATGATAGTGATTAATACCCTTCTTTACAACAAAATTTTGAAATATCGAATTGAAAAATTCTTTACCTTGATCTGAATGAATGTTTTTAGGTAGGTTTTTAGCTCGTTTTATAATTTTCTTTAACGCATTTAAAACATTACTACCGGTTTCAGTTTTAATTGGTTCAGCATAAGCATATTTAGAAAATATATCTATAACGGTTAACATATATTTAAAACCTTTGTTGAATTTTCCATAAGGAATCATTTCCACTAGATCAATTTGCCAGGTATCATTTACTCCTTTCTGCTTGACTTTCCTTCTAAGATACCTTTTTCTAGCTGGTCTATGTATTTCTTTTACTATTTGAGATCTTGACATGATTTTTACACCATCTAAATAGTTTTAAAAATCCAATTTTACATTTCTTTATTTATATACTCTGAAAACTTTAAATTTTGACTGTGTTCTACAGTATATAATGCGGTTCAATTTTACTGGTAAATCATTTTTAACTCAATTTTTGTAAGATATTTTACAAAAATGGCAGCTGATTCAACAACATTTCCATTTACTGAGGAAATTGCAATCAGTACACAGTCAGTACACAAAATGAGGTTCAAGTTGATGAAATTACATGTACTGTAGATGACGAGGAATTAATGGAAATTGAAGAATTCATACCACCGTTTCAAGTTTTAGATGAAGATACAGATGAGCAACAAATTTGGGAAATAAATAACCAAGAAGGAGATCCTGACTATTTTGCAGAATTTTTTAGAAATAATTTATAGCCTAAAAAAATGTATAAAAATATTTGTATAAATGTATATGTACCTATAAGTATTTCATAATAAAAACAAATTAAATAAATTTTACAAATTTTTCATTTATTGTTGTTCTTGACTAAAATATTACAAATTTATTTTCTAGTAGTACAGGTATTTCAAAAAACAATCTAGAATAATTACATTGAACGCTATAACGTTGTATTGGAATGTGTATTTCTTCGTGCAATTTCATAACATGCTTTTCTTGACACGTTTTTATATATTTAATAACATATTCCCGTACATTTAGCACTTTCATGTACGATTCAGCACTTTTTCACGTACGATTCAGCACTTTTTCACGTACGATTCAGCACTTTTATTGTGTATCATTACAGCTTGAAGAAAATCAATTAAGTTGTAAAATGCGTCAGCTTCCTCCTTGTTAATACTAAGACATCGACCAATAACAATTCTTAACCCATATTGTAAACATAATTTTGTATTCTTTATTGATTTTTTCGAGTACCTTTCATAAAATTGCTGATGGAACTTACACCAATCATGATATTTTAAAATATCTGGCTTTTTTCCAATACGGTGAAAAATGCAAGTTGCTACAAGAGATTCTGTATCAAAACCAACAAGAACTTTTAATGACTGATTTTTGTTGAGAAAATATGTATAGCTCAACATCAAATTTGTGTTCGAACCTTGATCTTCCATTACTACGTTTTAACTAAAGCCTTTTAATATTAATTATATGGCTGAGGTACACAAGATTGTGAAAAATTTGAATTTCCAAATAAATTATAGAACATATTAATAATCAGATTGTCGTTTTCTATATGATTATCTTTGTGAAATTAATTCAAAAAAGTCTTCATACTTAAACCAAAACATCTATACCAGCCAAAAACGCAACAGTATTGCCAACATACATCTGAAAGAATACCCTGTATCTGCTTATTATTAAAAACTATACACTGATTTTTCAAGTATTCCAAAATTTCCGGTTTATCTGGAACTTCACCATACGAATCAAAATCTATTCGTAAAATCTACCATACGGATCTTTTATATTGTCAATGTTTACAATTAAAAAAGTTGGTTTTTCTATTATTTTTTGAATTTTGTCTAAAGCAAAAACTCCCTTAAAATATTTGTTTGTAAATTTGTTACATTTTAAAACACTAATTATTTCTAAAGTGTTCATGACTCAAACTGACTTAAATCATACACTCTACTTATTTCATTAATGTAGTTCATTAAAAACTCCTTTTTTATTTTTTCATTTGTTATAATAACATCAAATTTTTCTAGTACCTGTCTTAATTCTTTATTAATTTTATCATTATGTACAGTTTCGAAAGAGTAATTTTCAAAATTTTCATTTATAATTTCTTTGGTTGGAAATTTGTAAGTAAACTCTTTTACAAATTTTTTACAAGGTTCTTTAATTCTAACTAAACAAATATCTTTTACAAATAAAGTATTTTTATCATCACAACAAAACTTCACATCCACAAGTACACAGGACGATGACATCTTGTCGAATATTCAAATAGATGTTTCAGTATTTTATTTATAGATTTGTAAATATATTTCGATTTTTATCAATTTATATGCTTGCATCAAATTCTCCATTAACAATAGCAGTGAGTGTAGATGTAACTGGTTTTGATAGCCTTGCCTCAATTCTAACCGTACCCTGGTTTAGTAAACCTTGACATACTTCATTTCCAGATGCATCTGGAGTTAAATCAAAAGCTAGTATAAAAAACCCATTACATAATTCCAGTAAATGAAAAATTCCAGTTCCTGAAAAAAGTGAACTATATAATCTTGTACAGGAATTATTTTCATCTGAAAAACTGGTTTCAATTGCTGAATTAGGTATTTGAACACCATTTACGTTTAGCACAAATTGTGAAATATCAAAATGTTTAAAATTGTATGGGTTTTTTGATCTTTTTCCAGAGTAACCCACATTTTCTGTCATACAAAAATTTATTGTGTTTGGCAACTGTCCAATAAAAACATTATCAAGCGATATTGACGAGATGTTCATTGGAATTGTAAAACATTTTACTTCAACGCGTTTATAATTATATTTAGCATTGGATTTCACAAGAACAGCATTGTGTGCTAACAGTACGCTTGGATTAACGATAACATGTCTCATAAATAGCGTGGCTTCTGTAATTTTTAATTGTGATTCATCAGAATCGTCTGCAAATATATAAAAATGTGGTTTTTCAAGTGTTAAAACTATACGAATGTCAACATTATTTATAAGTGGAGTAGGTTGATTAAACATATCTACGTGTAGTTTACCCATAAGTTCCACTACATTGCTATTATGATACAATTTTTGGCGCTCTTTTGAACCATTATTATCAGATTTAGCTATATTTGCTTTATCTAAAATCCATCCTGCACATTCCAAATGAGTTGCAGCAGCATCTGTACCATAATTTAATAAAGATTCAATATAAGCTCTATAGTGATAATTTCCATCAGACGGTGTTATATTTTTACCATTTAATTGAACATTACATTGTTTTATTAAAGAATGTAAAATGTTATTAACTACACTTGGTTGTATTATTATTCTTCCTTCAACATTTTTATCATTATTCCATTGCGTTCCATCTTTGTTTAAGATCTGTACTTTTAATCTCAAATGTGTAGAAGACAAATCTCTATATGTATCGCCATGACCCAGTGAAACATATTCAATAGTTGAAGGGTTGTCTAAAGAAGCAATAGGATTGTAGGAAACTTCTTCAGATCGTAAAATGCTAGACTGAATGGGTTGGGTTTTAAAAATATCCAACTCAGATTTCATACACTCAATCATAATTAATTAAAAATATCTTTTTGTTTCTTTTTGTTATTATCTTTGCGTCGTTTTGACGTAAAATAGTTTAAATTTTTAATGAATGGTCTTTTTATAGCTTTTCGTTTTCTTTTACCAGAACCATACATTTCATTCAGTTTTCGTACGGCATCACGTCGTACATTTTTAACAACTATCTCTTTACTACGATCTTGCATAACTTCTTTTACATTTGCACCAGATGCAATATCAGATAAAGCATTGATACCAGAGTTAATAACCTATTTTTTCAAAATATCAGCGCCTGAATTAAATAATGATTTCTCCACATTGCAATATTCAATATTACTGAATTCTTTTACAGTATCAGTAAAATAATTTTGTATGTTAACAGATCTTAAACACCTTACATCTTTATCACCTATTTTTTGCGGTTCAATTATGTCTGTGTATATAAAAAACATATCTGGTTTACTAATGGGAATCAATTGTACACTATCTATAAAAGTTTTGAAAGCTTCTATTACACATGATTTATATTTTTTAAAATCTGTAACTTTAAAAGATACTTGACTGAAACATGTTGTCAAAAGTCCTTCGAGGGTATAATCGTAATTTCCTCTTATTTTTATATCTATTTTAGGCTTAGTAACACATATTGTGGTGTAACTTAAATTTGTAGGCATATCCTCAGTTTTTGTTGGTTGTGTATAATGAACTTCATCGTTTATAAAATTAAAAATTCCCCAAATCATTTGTCGTTCAACTTCTTTTCTTATAAACCTGTTAAGTGGGCGTATATTTTGAATTAGTGTTGGTAGTAGAAAAACTTTCCAGTCGTATATCATTTGCTTTTCTATGTATGGAATATATGATGTTCCAACTCCTATCATATCTTTCTGCATACCTTTAATAAATATTTGAGTACTTTTTTCTCATTCTTCACCATACACATTTGGAACGAAATCATTAACATACATTTCTGAAATACCAACTTTCCACCTTGAATCACAAATGTATTTATTCATTTTATTTGTAAAAGATGATAATGAATTTTCTGGACAATAGTTCACAGATGAATCACTGAGTAAAGTGACATAAAATTCATCATTTACTTGTATGTTGTCCATGAGCTTGCGGATTTATTCTTACGAATTGGAAAATTAAGTTCTGTTTGAGTATTACCTACTGCTGACCTTAAAACACGTCTTGATGAATTATTCAACTCTTTGCTATTTATAGTTTTTTCTTTTTTCGTTGGTGGGCTTGGGCTATCTAAAGGAACAGTTATAATGTCTCCTGTATCAGTTCAAAAGTTTGTACATTTTGATTTCTAATTGATTTTCTTTTTTTAAGACGTTCTCCAACCGAAGCATCTGACAATGCTTTTGTTAAAACATTTTCCTGAATTTCATCATCAAATACTTCGTCATTAGCTTCTTTTTCATATAGTTCTTCTTCTTCAGGAACAACTTGTATTCCAACATTCTTATATTCAGGAAAATGCTATTGAGTTTCCGCATCTATATACATTGGTTTTGCACGAGTTTGAGTACATTTTGTTTCCGTAATTTTTATTTTCTCCTCTTTATTTCTAGGAAGTTGTCATTTTTTGTTTCTTATTTTAAATAGATTTTGTCTGTATAAATACCATTTTTGAGTGTCCGTAAGATGTTTATTTAACAATATTTTTTTCATATTTTTATCCAACTCATTAAGTTCAACGTCCGCATTTTGCTTCATTTTCTCATAAATCTCAGGTTTTAAAATTATCATTTTATTAAATGTTGTATTATTCATTTTATAAAATTTCCGATTATCCCTGATAGTATTGCACCAAGAAGTGTAGGTAAAAATCCACCACGTTGAATAATAATTTTTCTTTTACTATTTATAGATTTTTTCCGGCAAATAAGTGATCTTAATTCTTTTTTATACTTTCGTAATTGGGTTATTGCTTTTTTACTCAGATTACAATTACCTTTTAAAATATTTAAAGAGATTTCGCAAAATGTTTTTATTACTACAGGGTCACAGTGTTTTATATTTACTTTCTGGAATTTTGGTTTAGAGGTTTTAAATAGGTGCAATATATGTCGATTGGTCTTCAAACGTTTCATATTCCTCCCCAAATTGTTCTAATTGATCTCTCGTACAATAACACAAACCTTTCCCAAATATATCACTTCTTAATCGAAATATATCATTAACGTCTTGAGTAAGATCTATTAATATATAGCCATATGGGACTGACGTCACATCATTATATACTTTTCCAAATGCTTTAATTTGATTGGGATATATTTGGCGAGCTAGAGGTAATATCTGCGATTTATCTCTTGGATTTTTTAAAAGTACTAAATATTTACAGTTGAGTGAAATATCTCTTGAAAATTTACCCTGGTGAAAAACATTTTGTGTTACAAATATTACAGATAAATTTCTATGATGTGATCCTCTAGTAAATAAATCACATACATACTTATCATGAGAATTTCACATCATATCATCGATAATAATTAACAAAGGTTTTTGATTATCATTAAAATCTGGAATAGTGTTACTATATTCCATATCTTTGACATATTTTGGACCAGCATTTTTGTCTGGATTACACCAAATTATTCTATTGACTTAAATCTTTAAACATGTTAACCTTGTCATCTCGAAGGAAAATTTCTTCATTTTGCTTCACCTACGATGTTCTTTATGACAATATTCACATTGAATATTTGAAAAACAAATTTAGCGTAAATGATGTGGTTAGGCAAACGTGTATCTTCTCGTATATCTTACGAGGTTCTTAGTTTAACAAACTAATAGAACAGGATACGGAAGAAATGAACTAATAAACAGAAGATGCACTATTTTTAATAAGCACAGTCATCTTTTTTCTTCATTAATTTCAAAAAGAACATTTAAATCTAAATTACACCAACATTTTTCCCTTCAATGACCTTACACAACTTTTTTTAAGTTATTCTAATTCATAATTATACATTTAAATTTTTAAAGTGGATTTTTTTTTTGTTTTTTAAGTTAAGTTAAACGCCCTGTAATCACATTTCATGTTTGTGTTTTCTTTTTTTGTGTGTTATTTAATTGTTAAAAAAAAAAAAAATAATTATTGTATTCATATAATATGTACATACCTTGCTTGGTACTTATGATAAAATAAAATAAAAAGATATATTTGATCTAAAGTTGTGCTTATAGCTGTCTCTGTTCCACTATTTTTTATAAAACCGTACTGATTGTTATCAAATTCAATAGTTTTATTTATAAAGGTTCTTTTTCTTATATTTATTATTTTCCAACAGTTTTACTCATCGAATTAAGTAATGATATTGGTCTGTAATTTCCACAATCAGTTTTCGAACCACTTTTGTAAATCGGTGTTATTATAGTATTTTTTACGCAGTTTGGAAATATACCCATCAAAAGACTCTTGTTTACCATATTTGTTAATGACCTTTTTATTACAAACACCATTGCTTATAAATCTTTAACCGTGATATCCATTCCGGCGGCTGCATGTTTATTTAGTCCCAATATTATTTTATATATTTCATTTTCATTTGCAGGATCCAAGAATATTGATTTATGGTTCACTATATTCCTTACCGTAGTTGTATTGGTGTTCTGCATTTTGTGTTGCTTTATTATATTTCCCCCTATTTGGTTGAAAAATTTATTTATGATTGTTGCTATTTCCTTATCATTTTCAGTATAACCTCCTGTATCCTTTTGTATATTTTTTATATTTTCATTTATTTCATCACTATTATTATTTTGTATTGCGTTATTGATCACTCTCCAGATTTTTCTTGAATCATATACAGCTTCCTGTATATTCTCTCTAAGTAGTTTTTTTTGCTTTCCTTATTAACTCTACAGTTTGTTTTTTGGATCTTATGTATTTAATTTTATTGTCTAAATTATTTTTATCTTTTTTTAGACATCATAAAGTTTTCTTCTGATTTTCATGTTGTATAGTATCGTTGAATTCATATATTGATTGTTTCTAGTTTTTATGGTAAATCTTTTAGTACTTATTTCTTTACCTGTTTGTAAAATTTTTTGCAAGTGTTCAATTTCATCCACAGTTTCTTCTTCAATTTAAAAGCTTACAATTTCGAGAATTTTGTTGTATTATGTTTTAGCTTTAGTTATCTTTATCATTGACTTTTTGATAAGCATAACTGATTTAATGTATGCAGTAATTATTTCGTGATCAGAGAGGACAGTGTTTTCTAATTTTTATGAAATATTCATCTTATCATTCAAATTTATCTTTATCATAAGATATTCATCTTATCTTATAATTGGAAATTATATGATCCATCAAAGTATTTGTATTTAACGATTCTCTTGTATCTTCAGTTTTATTTATAATATTATATCCCGAAATTGATAGCATGTCTATGTACTTTATAGTTGTATTACTATTTTGAAACAGGTTAATATTAACGTCTGCAAAAATTATTAATTTTGACAATTGCTTGTTTTTCCATGTGTTCTATAAAAAGGTTGTCGTTTTCGTTTGGTGCTTTGTAGAACATGCCAATTTTGATTTTTGGTGTTGTATTTAGTAACTCAATAATGGTAAAGTTGTATAATTCATCTTGCATAATTATATTAAAATTTATATCATTCTTTATATATATAGCTGTACCTCTGTTTTTGTTTCGGCAATTGAAAATAACTTGATAATTTGGTAAGTTGTGGTATTCCTTTTCATTGTCGTATATCCAGACTTCATTCAGTATGACGATATCTATATTGTTATAATTTCTTGAATAGTTGCTTCTAATTCACAGAATTTGTTGCTTAAACTACATATATTTACGTATAGAGTTTTTAAATGATCATTCTTTAAATCTTTTGTAAGTTCCATCATCTACCAATCATATAGTTCTGCCTATTCTATATACACATTTTATATAAATATAATATATATAGAATATATATATATATATAGATATATATTATATAGACTCTCTTATTTTCTGCAAATGCTTTCTGTACTTATTATGAATATGACTTCTATAATATCTTTTAAGATCTTTTAAAACATCTGTGACAGAGATTCTTATATTCTCATGATATTTATCATATAATTTACGTAACTCTTCATAATCAGTCGGTAGTCCTCCCTGATTTATAAAAACTATAATATTTGTTTTTGTTATACCATCATAACATATATCATCTTGATCATGGAAAAATGACAGATATAGTCTCACGTTGTTATATATTCTGTGATCACGTAATCTTGAGAGTACATATATACTATCACCATTTTCAACTTCTGTTTTTGTTATCCTAAGAATTGTAGGAAGCCTTGGATCAGTGAATTAATTTTCACTCCCCTGATTATGGTTATTATTTTCCAAGTATTGTGTCTCTTTTAATCCAGTTTCCGTATTTAAAATTTGCACTAGTTTGTGTTTAATTTGACTATTATGACTACTATTACTAATATTACTGTTATTGCCGTTACTATTTTTAACAGCTTTTTATTAACTTGGTTGGGTAAAGGATGGAATCTTAGAAGCCATTTTAAACACACTTCCAGTTGAGCTAGAGACTTGAAATTTTCTTCATTGGATCAGATCCCGATGACAATACATGATTTTAAAATAATAATATCGAAAAACATTAGAGAAATTAGCTTAATTTCAAAATTAAATTTTCATACAGAGATATAACAGAATTTTTAACAGAATTATTACAGAACCAAAATAAAACATTTTATCTAAATTTACGAAACTCACCAATACCAATACGTATACGTAATACATAAATGTTTGTTTTTTCTATAAAACACTATTGTTTTTTATGGAGACCATTGCATTGTCTGTGTACATATCCATAGGTACATACTTAAAAATATGTAATAATATGTGCTTCGAAAATATTTTTGGTTTGAAAGCGATGAATTCGAAAGATATGAATGTGTAAACAAATTATTGTGCCGCACTTGAGAACACAGTGTAAAACTTAATATGCATTTACTTAAAATTTAGTTAGCAAGTGTTAAATTTAAGTTTTTTTTCATCAAATCAATTGATTTTTAGTATACATTTTTGTTTATAAAAGCAATGTGTTTATTTATAATATTTATATAGATATGTGTTTTTCCTTTCTTAATTATAATTAAAATAGGGCTTTTCTTTCGAAACTCTTAACATATTAAAATCGAATATTATGGCCCTAACATTGATATCTAAATTGGGAGCTGCCTTTAAATTAAGATCTATTAGGGAATGATGATCTGCACCACTAATTTATTTATTTATTTATTTATACTGCTTAGCACAAACAGTTTACATAAAATTTATAATATATATAATAACTAGTAAACAATAATAAATTGTTAAATACAATAAAAGTTATAAAAAAAATTACATAATTGTTAAGTATAAATAAACTTAGAACTAAGATTAAAATTAAAAATCATATACATAGGTATATACTTTACAGTGCAACAAGAAACAAAAACAAAAAAATAATCCTAATATTAATAGCGATTGTATAATTTTTGTTTTTGGGAATGTTTTGAAAGTGTAAAGTCAATGTTAAGTTTATGTTTGTTACTTATAGTAAGCATCCTATTAATAGGTTCAAATTTGCCATAATTAGTCCTATGATTATAGGTTTTAAACAAATTGCAAGAGCGAAGGCGTTGAAGATTTCTAATATTAATTTTACTAGAAATTAAATTAGATTTAACATAACCCTTGGCAATGTCTGTAATGAAAATAACATCAGAAACCTCACGTCTAAAACTTAAAGTACACAAATCAATTGACTTTATCCTTTGTTCATATAGTGGCAAAATAATAGGATTTGACCATGGCAAGTGGCGTAAGGCAAATCTAAGAAAGTTTTTCTGTACTGCCTCGATCCTATCAATGTGTACCATGTAAAATGGAGACCTGACTAGCATATTCCAGGTTCGGTCTTACAACACAAGTATACAACGATTTAAGAACATAGGGATCTGAAAATTCCTTAGAAGAATGTTTAACAAACCCCAATAATGAATTAGCTTTATTTATAATATTATTATAATGAATTTTAAAACTAAGTTGGGAATCAAAATACACACCTAAGTCTTTTATTGAAGTAACTTTAGGTAAACTAATACCATCTCAGTTATAGTTGAAATAAATAGGACTAGAACGAACTGTATAAGATAACAATGCGCATTTATTTACATTAAGTAGTAGACAATTATTAACGACCCAATTGTTAAAGTTTTGAAGGTCATTCTGCATAAGGACGGCGTCCTTATTAGATGTAATCTTTTTAAAGATTTTCATATCATCAGCGTAAACTTGAAGCTCACAATTAGAAATGATAGAAGTAACATCATTTACAGATAAAATAAAAAGTAAAGGACCAAGGTGGCTTCCTTGTGCAACACCGGAATTTGCCACGAATGGTTCTGAAATCACATTTTTGAATATAACACTATAAGAGCGATCACACAAATAAGAATATATCCACTTTAGGAAAAACTCTGGGAAGCCATATTTTTTTAGTTTTAGTAATATAATACTATGTGGCAATAGATCAAATGTTTTACTAAAATCAGTATAAACAACATCTGTTTGAAAAGCTTCTTCCATGTTATTGAGGAGGAGAGACGTTGTTTCAACTAGGTTTGTCACAGTAGATTTTTGTTTTAAAAAACCATGTTGGTTATCAATTAAAAGATTAGAACAGTGATTATAAATTGAATCCGTTATAATTAGTTCAAATAATTTTTGGAATAGAAGATAATTTGGCTATGGGACGATAGTTAGTAATTTCATTTTTAGCATTCTTTTTGTGAATTGGTCTGATTTAAGACATTTTCCAAAAAGGAGGAAAAAGTCCGGAATTTAATAAGTTTTTGAAGAGTAATGTTAAAGGCGTAGTGAGAATGTTAGAACACTTGCTCAGAATTATTTCCGGTATACCATCAGGGCCGGGAAAAGTATTATCACCGAGTTTATTTAGATATTTGGAAACTATTTCTTCATTTATATTTATGTCATTAAGAGACGTTTTTTGACAACTGTCCATAAACGAGAAATAGTTTTCATTTGGCGAAAAGGAAGAATCACTATATGAAGTGCTCAAAAACTCACGAAAATACTTCGAAATAACTAAAGGATCATTACTTGAAAGAAAATTGATATTCATAAATGTAGGGTAATCATCACAATTACGTTTAGAATTTATGAATTTCCAAAATTTTTTCAGATCAGATTTTAGTTAACTTGCCATTTGATTAATACAATTATTGTAAAGAATATCGGATGACGTTTTAAAATTATCAGAAAATATGAAAAAATTGTTATAGTCATTAATATCTTTTGATTTGAAATATTTACGCCAGGCTTTGTTTTTCTTATTTCTAAGAGATCTAAGCTCCTTTGTGAACCATGGTGGGCCAGATTGGGAAGATCTTTTTTTTGAAATAGGAACGAATTGAGTAAAACCTTCGAACATAATTTCATAAAACCTAATTGTCATTTGATTTAGGTCTATATTATTAAATAAAAACGTGAAGTCATAGGTATTTAAGAAATTTATTAGTCCGGGAAAGTTGGTTTTATTGAAATTAAAACTATAAGAATATGCTGCTTCAAGATTTACGGAATTAGTTAAACAATAGGTAAAACTTATTGAAGGGTGATAAGGGTCTAACGCAACAAGCGATAACACCGAGTCACAGAAAGTGATATTATACCAATCAGAGGTAAATATTAAATCCAATTGCTTATCTTTAAAATTACGATGGTGGAAAACCTGTTGTAAATTGTTGGTATTTAATCCATCAATAAATTGCGAATCAGTTTCACTCACCGAAAAATCCGGAATCAAAAAAGATTCTTTGTCATGATTAATCCATGTAATATGAGGGAGATTAAAATCTCCACATAAAATTAACTCATCATTAGGACCTGAAATACAGCAAATCGAATCTATTACATTTAAAAGAGTAATATAAATATTTAAATTCGAAGAAGGTGGAATGTATAATATGTTAACAATATTTACATTTTTGAAAATTTGTTTGAAAATTTTATATTCACACCTATTATTTCAAGACCGTCTGCGTTCAAAATAGGAATTTCATTTGCATTAAAAGAGTTTTTGACGGCAATCAATACACCTCCCCCTTTAGGAATGTAACTATTAGATACATTAGGTTCAGCATATCTATCTTTTCTAAAAACAGAATATAAGCTATCGAAAAGCTCAAGATTGTTAATAGAAGAATTTAGCCAAGTTTCAGTTAATGCAAATACGTCAAAATTTAAATTTATTGAATTAAGTAAGACTTGACTTGTTTTTGTTCTAAGACCTCTGACATTTTGATAACATATTGATAAATTTATCAAAATTGAAGAATCTATCAAAGATGTAAAGATCTTATTTAAATTATTTATTGGCACGAAAAAATTTATTATAATTATCATTCGAAACTTGTAAGTGATTGTAATAATTACTACTACAATGACTGCGATATGCTTTTAAATCGTCTGAGACATCTTTGGAAGATATACCTTTAGTTTCGTGAAATTTTATATATAATTTATATAATTCTTTGTATTCGGTTGGTAAACCTTCGTTATCAATTAAAACTTTTATACTTGTTCTGGTCTTACCTTCCAACACAGTATTATATTTATCATCAAACAAGTATGACAAATATAATCTGACCATGTTATAGACTTTATCTTCTCTTAGCCTAGAAAGAGCGACTGTATAGTCGTTGTTGGCAAGAGATTGTTGTGTCATTCTTGTTATCGGTGGTAAAAGCGGGTTAATAATTGAAGGTTGAAGAGTTTCACCTTGAACAAAGTTTATGAATTTAGAAGTAGAAGGAAGATTAGGAGAAGTTGAGGAAGAAGGAGGAGGTTCAGTTATCGAAACACAATTAGAATTGGTAATTTCAGGATCTTTAGTTAGTGATGCAGTATTAAAAGCGTTTATATTGTTATTACTGTTCTGAATAGTATTGTGGTTATAAGATTTGTTGTTCTGATTTATATTTGAAGTAGTGAAAGTGTCTGAGTTAGTGTTTACTATGATTAAGGAATTATTTGTGTCTGTTGTGCTAGAGTTTAATGACTTGTCAACGGTTGAACTATTATTAGGATGAACAGTTAAATTATTAACGTTAATGCTAGAATTAGAATTACTATTATCAGAAACAATTTTATTATTTTTAGATATTATTTTTATATTATTACGAGAAATATTTTTATTGTTACTATTATTATTCCTATTTTTATCATTATTATTATTATTACTTCTATTTTTATTAATTTTATTACTTATAATATTATTTTTTTTATTTTTTTTATTACTATTATGATTTATATTTAACTTATTATCTAATTTGCTTTTCGCATCTTTACCTCTGATATCCCGGAATTTTGTAATTGTGGTCCCCTTATTCCAAAATTCAAGATTTTTCACATTCATGATTATGTTTTCAGGAACGTGCACCTTAAACGACAAGTATTTCGGATTTCGGATGTTTTTGGGAGTTACCTTTTTACATATTGCAATATCACATTTAAATTTTTGTTTAATATAGCACTCAAGGCTTTTTTCTGTAGTTTTGGAATTTAACCTTGAAATGCAAAGAGAAAAAGAAGGCTTTTTTGTAGCCACTGGGACTATTGTAGCCTTAACTCCAGGTATTGCTTTATTTTTTTTGCTCTTTGCCTTTGTGCTAGGTGTGATATTGTCAGTTTGGATAAATACGTCTTTATAAACTATGGATGGTTTATTTAATTTATCAAACTGTTGTTTAATTAACTCACTCACATCGCATTGAGTTTCCTTCTGGCTATGATTAGGTAATTGTTTCTCCGAACTCATAGCGTGAAGGGATAAGTTCATGCGATTTAAATTGTCCTTCATAAGTTCAACTACTTCTCGAATGCCAACCAGCTCTTTTGATGTTACCGAAAGAAGTTCATTTTTCATAACATTAACCAGATCTGTTAATGTATTCTTTAAATATTTTTTTCGGTCAGAAAGAAAACTGCATAATGTCTGGTTAAAGCTATCGTAGCTTTTGCCCATATCGTTAAAGCATACCGAATTACTTTTTAGAGCATCCACTGCTTTGGCCGTGCAACCTTGGCAGTCGCTTTTTATATCATTTAAGTAAACCATCAACTCGTCTTTAAGAATATGAATAGGCTGGTTTAAATCTAAGCAACTTTCGCAAACAAAATGATGCGAAATAAACGTGTTACATGTTTGCCAGCCCCTGAGGGCATTAATGCAAACCCCATGAAACTTTCTGTTACAGATGCCATTGCATGCGATGACATCTGTTTTAGAATCTGTAATAGTACAGAGTACGGCACTGCATTTATTTTGATTCATTTTAATTAGTAATAGTAATATATAAAAATTTAACAGCAAAACAAAATTAATTTTAATAATATAAGTCAGTTTTTTAAGAATTCAAGTTAAAATTAAAACAAAAGTAAACAAACTTAAGTGACCTAATTTAATTAATTATTAAAAATATTTAAACACAAAAAAAAATTTTTTAATTTTATAAGTCAGCACTTTTATAATATGGTAAAAATATGTAAAGTTAAAATCTTTTGTTTTTGATTATATTATTGTTCATAAAGTAAAAAAATTAAACGAATTTAGAAAATTAAAATAAAAATGCGCGTTTTACAATGACACGTTACTTAACTTGTTAATGCCTTTTTCTGAAGTATAAAAACTAAGAATATATTTCCAATTATGTAAAAACATTAAACAACAAAAAGAATATATTAAAAATAAGAAATCCAATCTTTTTTAAAAATAGTAAATAACAACAATATTTTTCTTTTCAATAACAATAATTATGAATTAATCATAAAATATATGTTATGTACATACATACATATATATCTACATCGTCTAGAAAAAGCAAAATAATTTTTTTTAAAGCAAAAACATTAGCATTTAGAAGTAAGCAATTTAATATATTCTCAATTACATACTTTTAAAACCAAATTTTTTTACTACATATGTAGGTAAAAAACATGTACAAAAATGGTATGCATATTTTTATGTGTGCTGTACTATTAAAAATCTGCTAACACAGTCAAACCAAATTTCCAAATTCTCAACTATTATTATTTAGTTGATTCATCGATTTATTATTTTTTAATATGTAGGCAACAGTTATATTTATATGAATGGACGGTAAACATAAACGAACAAAAAAAAATTTTATGTATGCATATGAATTGACGGTTAACATAAACGAACAAAAAAAAAATTCAGAATGCTCTACAGCTAATAATTTCTATTTTTGAAATAGACTGTATGCATAAATTTAATATTAAAAAAAAACAAAATAGCATATATAATAAGTCTATATAAGTTTTAAAGTCTGTGAAATTAATATAAAAGCTGGAGGCAAAATTTAAAAATATAAGTTTATAGTTATGCGTTTGTTGCCTCAGCTTTTATTTTAATTTCACAGACTTTAAAACTTATATATACTTATATTTATATATATATTTGACATATTGAAATAAACTTTTTCAAAGAAATCTCGATTGTAACTATTAAAAATTTATTTTCTATTTTTTAGTTCAAAAAAGCTGTTTTTTTAAAAAATTTTTTTATTTATTTTATTACTGTTTAATTTATTATTTTTACTATCATTATTTTCATTATTGTTATTACTATTTTGTATGTTAAAATGGTTAAGATTTTCAGGGATTATAACTTGATTATTGTATTGATAAAATTATTATTATTGTTGTTACTATTTTTGTTGTTGTTCCTTTTTTCATTATTATAGTTATTATTGTTAATATTATTATGATGTTTAGACGTTGAGTTTCTCATAGTTCATATTTTGGAAATGCAGCATTTTTCGATTTTGTATTTGTTGCAGTTTTGTGTATGTTAACCTTTTCGAGGTAACTCAAAGAAGTTTGGGATGCGCCATCCCAAATGTGAGAGTTTTACTCCATCTTAGGTCGAATGTAGGATTTATAGATATTAGACAGATCCTTTGGAGAGAAATATGTTTTGAAAACTCAAATATTTGGCAGCACTTTTAGTTATATCAAAAATATGCTCATTCCACAGCATTTTTTGATTTAGCTGCAAACATAAAATGCTTAGACTTTCTGATCGCTCTATATTTTCTCCTTGGAATCGCAGAATTTGGTTAAACTGATTCCTTTTGCAGGAAATCACGCAGGTTTGAGTTTAGGTATTAAACAAAACTCTATTAGTTTTACCCCAATCGGCTATTTTAGCTTAGTCATGGTTAACTAAACTAAAAATGATATTTCTTTTCGAAGTGATTGCAATAGGTGTGACATTAGACTTCTTAAGGAAATCGTAGGATGCCACTAGAGTGCTTTCGTCGGCGAAGCTATGGATTGAGGGTAGAGGAGAGTAAGTCATTGATAAAATCAAAAAGAGTTGGTGATAAGGCGGAGTCTTGTGGAACGCCAGCGTTTATTTCTAAAGAGGCAGACATAAAGGATTTGCAGAAAGTATTACTAAGACCAATAGCTCGGCATTTGTTCAAAAGAGCAGCATGCCATACTCGATCAAAATCCTTTGAGATATCAATCATTGATTCACCTAAACAGTGAATATTGGTGTTGAGCTTTTCGCTGAGTGTAGATCTTTAACTTCTAAAGTAATATTGCCTATCATGCAAAATACCTCTGCAATCAAGGTATCTATCAGCCTTTTGTTAACGAGAATTTCCATAACTTTGTAAATGATTGAAATAATGGCTATTGGCCGATAGTTGGAGGGGTCGCTTTTGTCACCTTTTTTGTTGATCGGGGATCACCTTTTTTGGAGATATCTGCCAGTCGAAAATGATAATGAAAAACGATTGCGCAAAGGTCTCGAAATGGGAGAGGCAATATGTTTAAGAACCATCGCAGGAATTCCATCAGGACCAGTGGATTTTCTAACATTCAGATTTTCAAGCACTTTCGCTACAGTACGGGTTCTAAAGTACACCCTATGAAGAATTTTAACCCTAGTAGGATCAACAAAGGGTAGTACTGTTGGAGTTTAAACTGCAGGAGGGAGCGTAGAGTTTTCTGCAAAGGATTTTGCAAACAAATTAGCTTTACCAACTGCATCTGATATGATAGAATTATTGTTATCAATCAGCGGCGAAAAGGATTAATCTTTGGTTGTAAAGAAACTTTTGCTGATTAATAATTCTCTTGCAATTGTTCCTGGCAACTTTATAGCTCCCAAATGAGGTCCCAGACACATTTTCCTTCTACATTTTGAAATGCTCTTCCTTGGCTTGAATTGCTTTCCTGCAGATGTCATTAAAGCAAGGTTTGGATTTAGTTTTAACTGGTTAATATGAGATAGGAATGAAAAGTTTCATTCTTAGCATGATTGTTTTACTAATGGAATCAGCAGCAAAGTCAACATCCCTATAACGGAAACACATTAACCAATCAAAAACTCCCAAACACCTATTCAGACCTACCCAGTCGGCCCGGTTATAGTGCCAGATTAGCCTTTTAGGAATAAGATTTCGATTGGGCGATGCCCCCATTGGAAACCAGGATTTAACAAGGCAGTGGTCGGAAGCTCCAATTGGGGCGCTAACAGAAATATTGTATTTTTCTGGATTTATGTCATGAACAAGTTCAAAAGATGTTCATTTTTATTTTCTCGGCCCTGAATTCGAGTTGGGCTCTTTACAAGTTAAAAAAGTTGAAATAAGTTTTAAAATAGTTCAACTTGTTTACCTTCCGAGCTATTGTGACTTGAAAAATGGAGCCAGTTTTTGTTGTGGACATTGAAATCACCCGCGACAGCTATCTCACATTCAGGGTACTTTTCCAGAATATAATTGATATTGTCAAATAATTCTTCGATGGCCACAGCAGTCTCTAGCTTACTGGCTTGGGGGATCTGTATAAAAAACAGAAAAATATTGTAGAATTTTCAATACGAAGTTTAACCCAGTGATAATGAAAAATCAGGTTGGAGCTTTTCAGATCATGAAGGGTGTTGAAAGCTACATTAGAAAGTATATATAAAGCGACTCCTCGGTGAGGTATAAAATGCGGAATAAGTGTATAGCCGTTGATATTATAATTAGTTATCATCACCTACAACTTGAGTCTCGCTTAAGGCAAGTATAGCTGGTCTTTCGGAGTGAAGATATGCTTCAGTTGGTTGGAAATGGCATGCTAAGCCTCTAATATTACAAAATTGTAACAACAAATTGCGGACGGAAAAGGAGGGAAAGAGATTTGAAAACATTTAAATTTCAAAAATTTTTTATCATTTTTATCAGGTCTTTATCAGTTACTATTTCTCTTGGGTAGTCAAAGATTACGAAAAACGATATAAGCTGTAAAATAACGCTCGTAACATCATTTTCAACCATGAATAAGACATCTATATATTTGTTATATGAATCAATAATAAATAAGAAAACCTTCCCAGAAAAATAAAAAAAATCTAGGCGTACTCTTTGAAATGGGTGCGATGTTTTTTCGCACTTACTGATTCTTTAGATACATTTCTAGCTTGTTGACATACCTGCTATTTACCTACAAAATTTTCTATCTCTAAATCAATAGATGGCCACCAAGTATATGACCTTGCTAATTTTTTCATCAACACCATCCCAGTATGATTTACATTTAAGGCATATCTTCTTGTAAGTTTTGTAGATATTTCTAAACTATTGTCATTGAATACGCACTCATTTTCTACACTTAGGCAGTTCTTAATTTTAAAATTTCGTGCATATTCTCATTAACTTTTTTGGGCCAAATTTAAATAACGGTACTTATATACTTTTGATAAAATTGAATCTTTCTTACTTGTATTTTAAATTTTTTCAAAATCTATAATAAAATTTTTATAAAATTTAACACCATTTATACAAATTGATTCTATATCCGTTTGTGCTAAATAGGGTAGTAGCGAAAACCCATCTACATGTTGTATCTTTTGTGCGTATCGATGAACTATTTTATAACTGAACATAGATAATGATATTGGCCATCGTTGCAATCTAGCTACTGCATTTATTAATGTACTACTTGCATACATTACTGGCTTTTCCGACCCATTAACTACATGAGATAAAACTGCGGCAACTTCGAGTGGATTTGCGTCAGTTAAAACTACAATATTAGTTTGTTAGGATCAAACAATTCTAAAATATTATCATCTGTTAAGAAAATTTTTTGATTTTTCAAACTCCATTGGAACATTATTTGTCCAATTAAATTTTATACCCTTTTGTAATAGAGAAACATATGACTACAGTTACAGAGAATACGAAAACTACAGTTACTGAGACTGGTAAAAATATTCTCGATGTTAGGAATCGGATATTGCTCAGTTCTAATAAAACGATTTATTGTGACTTTACAGTCCATACATAACCTAACCGAACCGTCCAGTTTCGGAACAGAAATTTCTGGAGAAGCCCATTCATTACATTTAACTGGCACTAATATTTTTCCTCGATTAATCGATCTATTTCTAACAAAACTTTTTCCTTTAACTTAAATGATACAGCATAGGTTTTATGAAAAATTGGCCTACAATCCTTTAATTGTATTTCGGCTTGGTACCCAACTGTAGTTTGATTTGGATTGTTGGATATAACAAATTTATCTCAAATTCCTTCCAAAATACTATTTTTATTATAACTTTTACAATTACCACTATTATTACTTTTTCTACTATTTACTACTATTACTACTTTGCTTTATTTACTATACTTTCTATAATTTTAATTTCATTTCCTAGAAAAGAACAAATTGTCAAATTACATTTTTGTAATACTATATTGTTCAACTTATCTTTATAATACTTATAACTTATTAATGATACGCATGCTTCACATTGGTCATTAGTTGTATGACCTGTTTTATTACAAGAAAAGCAAATCCACTTCTTTGTAGAATAAACATAATTTTCTTTATTCAATTCACCACAGCGATGACATTTTTCACTTTTCAGTTGATTTGTTGCACGATTTCTATTTTAATTTTTGTGTGATTTGTATTTTACTGCGTTTATTTTATAGTGGGGAAGTATTGATTTTTCTTCCTTTAGAGCCATTGCTTAATTGAGAGTCTAATGCTAAACTTTTTAGTTTATTTGTGGTTTGGTCATCCCCTGTAATAAAATCGCCAAAACTATAGGTTTCTGCCAAGTTTCTTAATCTAACTATAAATTCACTAACAGTTTTACCTTCCTCTTGCTTGTCCTTTTGAAATCTAAATCTTTCCATTCGTTTGTTCATTTTTGGAGAATAATTATCGTCCAAAATCTTAATTAATTCACTGAACGTTTTGCTGGTGGGTAATTGCGGGGCTGTCAGAGATTTAGCGACTTTGTAGACCTCTGATCTAACCAATGTAATAAATACCAGCGTTTGTTTTTCCTCTTTCACCTCATTTGCGATGAAATACTGAGTCACTATATCTTTATATGCTGTAAAATCATCTCCTGGTACGAATTCATTAATATTACCGACAAATGCCATTCTTTATTCAAATTTTTGTTCCACGTGTTGTATTAAATCCACTTTTTCTTCATCCGTTAAAAATTCTCGTCGCCAATTATTCTATAATTTAGACATATAGATATTTATTATTTCAAATATTTTTTCAATTTATTTAAATCCTTAAACTTAATTATAAATGGGGCCTCGGTGGCCTAGTGAGTAAGAGCGTATAAAATACGCTGTGAACACCGAGGGAGTGTGGGTTCGAATCCCACACACGTCGTAAGAGTTATTCCTCCTTATGACATTTGCAGCCACGCCTGAATAGGAGAGGCTGTGTAATTTCCTGTCCACATTTATGTGGCAGAGAAATGCATTAAAAAAAAAAAAAATATTATAAATTAATAAATTAGCATGTGTTATTCAATTCATATAGTTTTGTTAGACTTATTCTATATATACACTATTTGCAACTTTAAAGTCACTAATTTTATATCATACGATATGCTCATATGATATACATACATAGTTAAAATTCATAATTCGTACAATTTTAGAGTAACCATATTCTATTATTCAAGCAATATGGACATAACACTTATAAACAAGAAAGTTTTAATTACAAAATAGAGAAAAAGGAAATTATAACTTATTAATTCCAGTCTAACAAAGAGAAAGTCTATGCTATCTAAAGGAGCAAAAGTCCTTAGATGGCACTGTGACTCTTTGTGAGGGCATTTATAATGTTGAAAATTAGCTATTAGCCGATTTCAACATCAAGAACAATTTGGAAATTTTTATTTATGCAAAACCCAAAAATACAAAAATATTGAATTCTGAACATTTTAATATTATCGAAGATCATGAAGATAAAGTATATTGAACCAAATAAGAACTGAACATCTCAATAACTAAGAGACTCAACCACTATATAAAATTATAAAAAATTTCTCAGGGATCTTTTACCAAAAATATTTTGATTTATCTTTTACGGATGTTATTAAACATGAAATTCGTACAATAAATAACGTCCCAAACTTTGTAAGAACATACCGTTACCCATAAATCCATAAAAAAGAAGTACAGCTCAGATATGTTGGAGAAAGGTATCATAAAGCACAGTAGCTCGCCCTACTCAGCTCCCGTGTTGATACTGCCTAAGAAGAAGGATGCAAGTGGTAAAGGTAAATGGCGTAACATCATCGATCATCGTAAATCAAACGAAGTCACAATTGTCGATAGATACCCTATTCACAATATAGATGACATACTAGGGAAACTGGGAAGATATATATTTTACAACTCTAGATTTGGAAAAGGATTCAAACGAATAGAGATTAATGAAAAGAATATCCATAAAACAGCTTTTAGTGTCGAAGATGCATGTTGTACGTATGCCATATAAGTTTGTACCTATGCCATTCGGGTTGAAAACAGTACTGGCTACGTTTCAAAGGTTGATATATTATATTCTGAGTGACTATATTAATAAAATCTGTCTGGCGTACATGTATGTAATTGTAATTTTTTCTTTTTCACTTAAAGAACATATAGACTCTTTGAGCAAAATCTCTGAAAGACTAGAAGAAGTAAACTTAATGGTGCAACTTGTTAAGTATGAGTTTCTAAAATGAGAAACGGAGTTATTAGGACACGTTATCACCTTAAAAAGGATTAAACCGAACCCTAAGAAAATACAATGTGTAAAAGAGTTTCCAATTCCAAAAACTCCGAAGCAAATATAATAACATTCCAAAAGACTATTCGAAAATAGCCAAACCCACTACAAAATATCTTAAGAAAAATTCGAAAATGAATATTCCCAAGCAAAATTATGGTACCATCGAAAAAGAATTGTTAGGTGTGGTATGCACTACAAAATACTTTCGCCCTTACAAATTTGATCGTAAATTTATTATAGAAACCAACCACAAGCCTTTCCAATGACTTCTTTCAATAAAAGAGCTAACCTCAAAACTCATAAGATGGCATCTCAAACTATCAGACTATGATTATGAGACAAAGTACTAAACAGTAATACAGAACGGAAGCGCTGACGCGTTATCACGTATCAAAATCAATTTGACTGAAGAAACAAATGAAAATAACTGCCACATAAATACATCTGCTTTAACTTAGTTTAAAACTAAAATAATGGTTCAAAAAATTTATTCATGATTATTAAAAATAAAAAACTTAGAAATTTTTAATAAATCTAGGAAAATAATTAGCACAAAAAATTTAGATAGATAAACAGCAGTAACCCTTCTCCATAACCATTTCAACCATAAATTATTGAATGTAAATATGTAGAAGACCAAGAATATCCCAAAACAATTCAATATGTCCACTAAGAACACTTTTCCCAAATGAAAATTATTCAATGCTGTAAAATTCTATAGGACATTATGGAGGAGGAGAAACTCGCCAAATTGATAGAGGAGGAACATCTCAGGAACAACCATAGAGGTATAGTAGAAGTTTTTAAGGAGATGAAATTAAATTATTACCACCCTAAACTATACGACAGACTTTCGCAGTTTATAAACAATCGTGAAATCTGTAATTAGGAAAAACATAGAATAGAATATTGAAATATAAACGATAAAAACCCTCCTAAACAAAATCTTAAAACTGCGGAAACACCTTGACGTTATCATTCAACATTTTGCTCGTTAAAAGTGCAATATCCATAGTCGTCGATAGTAGAACGTTTTAATCGTACTCTTAAGAAAAGATGTGGAAAGAATTCAGTTTCAATTAGAATTACAAATAGGTTAATATTATTTCAAAACTAGTCCACCAATACAATAATACTAAACATCGTACTATTCAAAAGAAGGCAACAAACGTAAACAGAAAAATTGATAATGACTATTCTTAGCAAATATTTATAATCATATTAAGATTTCTCTACCAGCTAAATTTAAAATTGGTGACTCAGTTCGTATAAGCCAGTATAAACATTTTTTGAAAATGTACACCCCAAATTGGACAACGGAAGCATTTAAGGTAAGAAAAGTTCAAATCACTAACCCTGTCTCATATTTACTGAAAGATTATCAGACACACTTAATATGTATTCTAATAAAGAGAAATGAAAAACCACAATACAAATATTTTGTAATTAAATTAGCTAACTTAATGTAAAAAGTGGATAGTAATAAAAAATTAGCATGCACGAAAAAGACTGAATAAAACAAACAATTTGAAATTGAAACCAAAAAGAATAAAATACTCATTTGCGTACCCAGTAATTGTGTATATACACCCAATTCCAATTTCAGTTATCCCTGTGCTAATACATTATATGTACTCGCATACCAACAAATTCATAATTGGAAGGTACCCGTTACCATTGGGAGGTAAAATTACCACCTAAAAATAAATAGTGTTTTTTTTTTATATTATTGCACTATTCACAAGCACAGTGTATATGAAAAATAGAAAAACTTATTGCACCTACTGTTGAAAATAGACTTTTTTGTTATATGAAAAATGCATTAATTTTAGTGAAAAGTAAAACGTGGTGACGTGTCAGAAATTCCATTGATACTTTTCACTCACTTGAAATCCCTTCCTAATTCAGATTCTTAGACATACATATATATATATATATATATATATATTCTGGAAAAAGGTGCAAATCAGATTTCGCAACCGATTTTAAAATTTCTCCCAATAGATATATTTACATATATATGTATATATCCTGACTGGCCGGAATTTGGAAAATAACAGTATCTGATTTTATAGGTGGCGAGGGCATAAATTGAAGTTTAGTCTAGAAATTTTACTCTAAACGATTTTATTAGATTATTATCATTAAGAAAGGAAAATTGTAACTTTTGACTCACTTCAAAAAGACAGAAGTCCCATGGGATATATATAGAAGTTCATTCAATATATAGAACAAATTTAGAAAAAAATTACTTTTTAAGAAAACAAAAAAATCGAAACAAAAAGATTGTCCTTTACAATTTACAATATTCATCATCAACTATAATAAAATATTCCTGCTTGCTGCTTGCTATAATAAAATATTTGTTTGTCTTTCTTTATTAAAATCTATAAAATGACATTTTAAAATTATTTAAAAACATTTTTTTTGGTATTAATGCATGCATGGGTATAGGTATCATGTATATCAAAAAAAATTAATTAAAAAAAAAATCAAATCGAAGAAAATTAATGAATGAAAAATAATTTTTGTTTTTTTATGATTTTTTCTTTCTCTTTACCGTCGCCCGTCGCCCGCCGAATGTATCATAGTTTGAAAAAATAAATATATTTCCAATTAGAAATTAATACTGTATAAATTATAGCTATGTATGTATATTTTATTTTTCTACATCATAGAAATTATATCTATACTGTAGCTATGTTTATTTTATTTTTTTTATAATATAACACATCCAACACAACACTTTAAAATGAAAGCGTTTGTTACACATCATTTTTCTGGGCAAATATAATATAATAATTGCAATCTATTATTTTGTTAAATTATGAAATCTCCATTTGATATGATGTTTTTTGTTTTATTGCTCGCAAATCAAGTATCGTGTAATCGCATTTGTAATCTCCATCTATTGTAGTGAACACACTACATACCATACATATTTTATTATAATCATACATTTCAATCCAACTCAATCATACATATTATAATTTCACTTTTAACCCAACATAATTTTAAAAATACATCTTATCGTTAAAAAATAAATCCTTAAATTTGATATCCTACGTTATTTAATAAAATATTAAAGTATTATCTAATAATAAAAATTAAAACAAAAAAAATATAAACTAAACATGGTCATAGTAAGAACAAAAATACAAACTCATCAAAATGTACTGAGTACGCTTTTAAAGTTGTAAAATAAACAAATTTTGTTTTGCAATAAGATACCTGAAAATGTTTTAAATAAAAAGTACAATCATTTAACTAACAAAAAATTGCAATGTAACAAAAAAAAACTGTAACTGAACTTTTAAGAATATAATTGTAACTTTATAAAGAATTTTAAAAAATATGCACCATATATGTGTTATTAAAGAAATTTAGATATTAATTATTAAAAGAAAAATGCTGATTTAAGAATTTTTAAATTAGGTAATTTATCAATAATTGTAATTATTCAATCAATACACTTATTTTTACCAAAATTTTGTATAAATACCATGAACATTTGCAAATAAAGATATATTAATTACAATCGTCTTCTGTAGTAACTAGAAGAAATATTAAAGGAAAAATTACTTTTCTATTACCTACACTTAAAGTATAGGGTATATTAACTTTAGTATGGTGTTTGTAACCACCAAAAGGAAGCGAGTTAGATATGCACATGTATATATATTCTGAATTAGGATCACCTCCTGAGTCGACTTAGCGATGTCCGTCCGTCCGTTCGCAATATAACTCAAAAACTAGTGAAGCTATCTTGATGAAATTTATACACTAGGTTACTAATTTCGAAAGGACGGCCAAGTTCGAATCTGGACAAAATCGGTCCATGGGTTCGGGTACCTCCCATACAACTCCCAAAACCGAATTAGCATATTTGCGAAATAATAAAGATAGAAACTTAAAATTTTGTACGAGGGTGTGTTTTCCTGAATCCCTGATATCCTTGAAATTTGAGATGAATTGGAGTGGTTGTTCGGGTACCTCCCACACAACTTCCAAAACTGAACAAGCATATATTCGAAATTAATAAAGATAGAAACTGCAAATTTGATACGAGGGTATTGTTTCCTGAATCCCTGATTTGCCTAAAATTTCAGATGAATTGGAATGGTTGTTCGGGTATCTGCCACACAACTCCCAGGACCAAACAAGCATATCTTCGAAATTAATAAATATAAAAACTTAAAATTTGATATAAGAGTGTTCTACCCTGTTCTGATGATGTCTCGAAAATTTAAGATGAATTGGGGTGGTGGTCCGCGTACCTGAAAGGTCGTGTAATTTTGATCTCGTCATTTTTATAGTAATTAATTAATATGGTTTTCTATTTAAACTAAATTCATCTTGGATCATAATAATACACTAATACTTATGAGGATTTAATTTTTAATTTGATTAAATTAATTATTTTGCCAAAACTGAATGCATTTTTTAATAATGCAATTACGCGGGGAGACAGGAATAAGATGAGTGGGTGTGTGCGGGAAGATTTATCATACCCAAACTAAATGTAGCGGAGTGGATACATATAGCATTAACATCCTGAATACAAAAAATATGATTAAGTTCATTTGTGATGATTGTGTAATATATATTCACAATGTTGACCTAGTATTGAAAGAAATGCAAGACACTGTAGGTTGGAAGAATTAAAACATTCCGTATAATAAATGGTTCATAGAAAGAAAGCCACGAAGAGATAAAAAAATTTGTGTGTTGTTGCCACATCGTACAAAACGAAAAGCGAAAAAATATGTAAGCGATTGGAGAAACTAGATGTTAAAAATATTGTAGACGAATCAATAAAAAGCGCAAATATTAGTAATTTAAACAAAAATAAGAAACCAACGTATTACGAAATCATTAGAAAAATCCCGGTTGTTTATTAAACCGAAAACTGATCAAACTTCAGAAATGACAGTAGCAACCGTCAAAAATGCAGTCAACCCAGTGAAAATAAAAATAAGTGAGATGGCACAAAACAGTGGGAATGTGGCGATTTTCTGTGATGATAATCGAACAAGCTATTGAAAAAGAAGCTAAAGTTAAATTGAATGAGGTAGTTAAAATTAAAATTATGGGGTAGTTGTTCCTAAGGAAATAAAACCTAAAATACTGTTAGTAGGTATGTCAGAAAGTTATGAAAAGAATGATATGCTTGAGAAAATAATCAAACAAAATGAATTAAAATTTAGAGAATAAAACTAATTAGAACTTATAAAAATAAAAAAAAACTACACAATGGAATTATTGAATTGAACGTTAAGGATTTTAAAAATATTTTAGAACTAGGAACAATTAGAGTGGGATAGGACAATTGTAGAGTATATGAAAGTTTTTTTTTTTTTTTTTTATTAGTTTTTATTTCATTTTTCTTTTCTTTTTTTTTTGTTTACAATAATTCATAAATTTTAACATAAGTCTTAAAATATAATATAATCTATAATTAGGTAAATAACATTGTAAAATATGTTAAATGTCCAAATTAAAAATATTTTAACAAAATATAAAAAATTAAAAGAAAGTTATGATGTGCGTAGATGTTTTAAGTGCTTAGCGTATGAACATAATAGTGATAAATTTATAGTACATTTAACACAAACAAAAGTTTGTATTAAATGTGGAGGAGATCATACAGTAAAGGAGTATGTAGCAAACAAGCATGTATGTATAAATTGTGTAAGAGCGAACGAATCATTAAAACTAGCATTAAATACTGCGCATAATGTTTTTGATAGAAATTGTCCCATATTGATGAGAAAAATATAAATCACAAAAAGAAAATATTCAAATAGCAGTTAAAAAATATCGAAGGTGTTTATCTAAACTCTCAATGTGTAATTAACAATTTTTGTGAAATAAAATAGCAAATATGTGATAATAAGTTTGAATTTATATGTCTAACGGAAATGTATCTAATATATTTGGATGAAGATAATTTAATGGACATCCATAATTATAAAACCATTAAACTCGACTCCATCTCACATCATACAGGAGGATGTTTGTTTTATATAAAGGACCAGTGGAATTATATGAAAATTAAGGAAATTATAGAATGAGTTAAATTCTGGATTCTCGTTGTAAAAATATATAAAGCTTCAAATGTGATATATCTACTTGCCATATATAGAGCACCTCACTATTCAAACTTAAATAACTTCATTATGCAATTTAATATACTTATGGAGGAACTAAGCGAAAAAGCTGATAAAATTGTTGTAATGGGGGCTTTCAATATAGATTGGTTTACTGACAACGGTACAAAAAATAAGTTTATAGATATCATCAACGATAGTGGTTTTTTGATATTAAACAACTACACCAGAATAACAAAAGATACAAAAATATTAATTGATTATGCATTAGTAAATGATAAATACAATGTTAAAATATACATTGACGAGAACAACTGCATAAGTGATCATGAAACAATTAGAATTTGTATAAACGAGAATTTATATACAAAAAATAGAAAAAATGAAATAAAAATATTAAAATATAAAAAAAAACCATTTATAAGAAAATTACTCGGAAATGATATATTAACAGTGTATAACTAGAATTGTAACATAAAAGCCAAGGTTTTTAGCGAAAACCTAAGAAATATAATGAATAATTTTTTTAAAATGAAAGAAACATATTTTAAACCAAAAAAATGGTACAATAATGAACTACGAGAAATGAAGATTAATAAAGCACGCCAATATAAGACGGCAAAAATATTAAACGGTGAATTTGAATGGAGGAAATATAAACTCATAAGAAATGACTATAAAAATAAAATTAATAACACAAAAAATTATTATATAAAAAGTAGAAAAGGAAATGATTCAGATCAGAAATAAATGTGGAAATCGATAAAAAGCCTGGTTTTAAATGTAACAAAAAATGAAATCAATTCAGTTAACTTTAAAAATGAAATACGCTCAGATAGTTTAGAAATTGCAAATAAATTTAATGAATTTTTAAAAAGAAGTCTAAATGAAATAAATAAAGATATTCGTGTAAGGCATTACAAAAATTATATTAATGATACAACTGCTAAACTTAAATTTAATCAGATCACTATAAATTAATTAAAATTAATAATCAATAAAATTAAGAATAAAAAAGATATGGATTTAATAAATATAACAGTTTTAAAAGATTCATTTCACTTAATCGGTGAAAATCTGTTATCGATAATAAACTGTTCTTTTCGCACTGGTATCTTTCCGGGAGTATGGAAAGAAACAATGGTTATACCAATACCAAAAAATAAAAATACAATAAAGAGTGATGCATTTCGTCCAATTAACATAGAGTCGATTGAAGCTAAAATATTAGAGAATGTAATATACCATCAGCTGGAAGCATATTTTGAATGTAACAATCTCATGTCTGAATACCAGTGTGGATTTAGGAAGGGATACAATTGTGAATCGCTCTTAAATTTGGTCCTCATGAATTGGAAAGTAGCTGTGAGTACAAAAAATTGTGTTATTGCTGTTTTTCTGGATCTTAAGAGAGCGTTTGAAACAGTTGATCGAGATATACTTATAAAAAAATATTCAGGTATGGTGTATCGGATAATGAGTTAAATTGGTTTGTGTTATACTTAAGTAAACGAAAACAACGCACAAGGGTTAACAAAAAGATGTTGAATGCAATTGATGTCACATTAGAGGTACCCCAAGGATCAGTACTTGGAATACTACTCTTCTTAATATACGTTAATGACATGGAAAGAGCGGTAACTTCAGTCAAATTGGTCCTTTTTGCAGATGATGCGTTACTTTACGTCATACACGAAAATATTGAGGAATGTATTCGTACAACCCAACAAACTTAATGTATGGTTTGAAGTAAATAAATTAAAACTTAATGTTTCAAAAACAAACTGTATGACAATAAATAGTCGGCTGCAAAATAATATTAAAATTAATAATACACAAATAAAAAATGTAAAAGAAATAAAACATTTAGGGGTCATCATTGATGAAAAATTAAATTTTAAAGCAGCTATTGATTACGTTTGCAAAAAAGTGGCAAAGAAAACTTATTTTTTCTATTTTAGTGAATACTTTCTATTTTAGTGAACAAAATACTTTCGATCTGCCGAATAAGGGAATGAGAGTCATACTAAAATAAATAGATATACACCCATAACATTTTTATTATTATCCACTTTTTACAATTTAACTAACTTTTTGCATAAATATGTATAATGTGGATCAGCAAGAAAATGTTTGTAGTCACGTGGTCAGTGTAACTACTTGTTATTGATGTACTTTCATTTTAATATTCCATACAGAACTACTTCTTAATTTTTAGAAAAAAAAATCAAAACAAATATATTACCCGTTCAAATTTACAATTCATAAGCAATTATAATTTAAAGTATGTATATCAATCAGAAGTAGTTCCACTTACCACGCGACCAAAAATTTTCTTGCAGTCCCACATATACCTAAGCCTAAATAACATATACCTATACCTAAAAGTTTACGCAAATTGTAAAAAGTGGATAGTAATTTATCATGCCTGAAAAAGACAAAGGATAAAAAAATTTGAAATTAAAACCAAAGAATAAAATATTCATCAAATTAGAATTGTGTGTGTATAACGAGTACCCGAGTATATACACACAACGAGTAACGAGAGTAACGAGTATATACACACTATTCTAATTTCAGTTATCCTTATACCTAATACATTATACTCGCATATATACAAATTAATTTCGGTACTGAAATAAAATTACATTATAAAATATATAGTGTGACGTTTTTATACCCGTACGATTTATATCGCATATGTTAAAATTGCTCCTCCATTTGTAACAGCTCGAAATAAAGGAGCTATATATTATAAACTCGAACGTATAGATCGGATCAGAATCGAAAAATTAGTCGATTTAGTTTTGTGCGTTCGTTCGTCCGTTGTCTGTCAGAAAAATAACTCTAAAACTAAGTCTAGAGTTAGAGTCTATAAATTAACACAAAATATTCTTGGATCAATTTCCAGGTTCCCTATTTTTTGGTTGAGTTTCGACTAAAACTTCGGGCATGTTTCGAACAACTAACTTTTAGATCTCCACATTTTTCATAAACATTTTTCAAAAGCTCTACATCGTTTGAAGTAGAGTAATGAAATTTTAATTTCGATAGATACCCGAAAAACATTTTTATGGAACAACTTTTTTCTGAAACTGCACCTGTTATGGAATTACAGCCCGTGAAAGTTCGAAAAGCTCTATATTTAAATTGTTATAACACAAGATCTATAAGGTATCTCTTAAATTTGAAAACGCCAAACAATAGCTGATTTTATTAGCTTTAGAAATATGAATATAAAAAATATATAAATTTGCCATACGTTATTTTAATTTACCGTTATGTGAAACTCAAATTTTGCAAAATCCTTGACGCCTTCTATCTTTCAAACAGTTTAACTTAGAAACTGAACATTTTGAGAAGAGTTAGAACTTTGAAAATAAGTATGAGTCATTTAAGAAAATATTTTCGTGTAGCCCTACCTTTAGGAGCTGTAAAGGGTCTAAATCTGAAAATTTCCCATTTTTCGAAATTCGAAATTTTTTTGAAGTAATATATAAAAATTATATACTCTTATATAGCGGCGTATTTATACGTAGTAAAAAACTTATACTTATAAGAAATTATTCTATGAATGAAATATTTTTAAAAAAATATTGCGATGTATGGTGATATAAGATAATATAATATTAAAATATGTACTACTATATTTGCTTTTTTGTATTAAGTAAATATGATTAATATACAGGTGGTTAGGTGGTAGAATAGAATCTGCTTTAGAAGAATCATTTATCAACCATAGTTTCAGAATTACTTTAAAATAATTAAAAATTAAAAAGATAAACTTGTTCTTTTTATAAGTTTGCCCTATTAATACACAGTGGACACAAAAAAATGAAAAACATATTGTACCTACTCTTGAAAATAGACTTGAGGAAGCTGCTCGTCTTTCAAGAAATGACAACGTTATCAGAAAACTGAAACGAACCAAACCATTCGAGTTAGCTACTTAACTTAGTAAATTAGTAAAATGTAAATTAGTAAAAATAGCAAAAATAGTACAATGTAAATATACTGTAAATGTTAAAATTTTAGTTTTAGCAAACCACTGAGTGAGCTAAAATATGTATTTAGAAACTTTTTTAAAAAAGGCAGAAATAAATTAATGGTTGGTCTAGTTGGACTAGTTTTAATAATAAAAAAAAAAAAAATATAAAAATTTATCTACTGGGAAATACCATTACATATTTTAACTTAAACTAAATGTTAAACTAAACAATAAAAAATTATGTTATGTTATGGGTTATACGAAAAATGCATTAGGTTTAATAAAAAAGAGTGAAACTACTTCCTATAACTATAAGTATTCTGCCAACGCTCGTCGAGTTAAGTTCATATTTGTTTATTCCTATTTCGTTTGAGATTTTTAACTTTATTTCTTTTTAACAAATCCGTAAATTGTTCTAAATGCAATATCCTCATTGAAAATATGGATTTTTTTGTGAATTGGTTTACTGCTTGAAGTATTAAAATATTACTGATGGTATTTTGAAGCTGATAAATAATGAAAATTGTAATATTATTTGGAGGTGCGATGGGTGCCGTAAAATTTCAATTAGAAATATAATTGTGGAATTATAGTTTGGCTTCTAATATATCATTTATTAAAACTATCCTGCTGAAAGTGTCAAATTTGGATTTGAGCTGTCTTTATAGTAATAATAATTCTAATTTGAATTTAACTAATAATGGAGTAAATTTCAAGGGAATAAATTCAAATTCATTTTCAGCAAAAACAGCAAGTCATAAAAAATTTTTAGAAAAACATAAGCAATCATCATCTAACCACGGAGTTGAAAATTCTTCATCTAAACAGGTGATTGCTGTTTATTTGAAATATTTCAAATATTGGCATTCAATTGACCGCTTCCATTTTGTTTACGTATATTACATTGGGTGCCACATGTCACTAGCTACACTGCTTACACTAATGTCAGATTATTAATCTTCAAACCCTAGAATCTAGAATCTATATTATAGCTTCGTTTTCTTATGATATTTTGTTAGGTAAAATTAATTGTTCTTCTATTTTAAATTTACATAATCTATATAGACCAATGCGTGATTTTAGATCCTAAAACTTTATTTATCTTCAATCTCATAGAACTAACGATGGTTTTTCAGAAGCTATAGTAAATTCACAAAGACTATTTAATACTTGTTCACAAATAATTGATTTTCATTACAGTAAACATATTTTTAGAAAAAAAACATCAATTACTTGTTATTTAATAATCAAATGAATTAAAGGTTGTTTTCTATTTTTTATTGTTTAGTTTAACATTTAGTTTAAGTTAAAATATGTAATGGTATTTCCCGGTAGATACATTTTTATTTTATTTTTTTTTTATTATTAAAACTGGTCCAACTAGACCAACCATTAATTTATTTCTGCCTTTAAAAACTAGGTTCTAAATACATATTTTAGCTCACTCAGTGGTTTGCTAAAACTAAAATTTTAACATTTACAGTATATTTACATTTTACTATTTTTGCTATTTTTACTAATTTACATTTTACTAAGTTAAGTAGCTAACTCGAATGGTTTGGTTCGTTTCAGTCTTCTGATAACGTTGTCATTTCTTGAAAGACGAGCAGCTTCCTCATTGATATGTTCCTGCAGTTTGGTTGCGTGGTTTATTTCACCCGCCACATGCAGGTTACCTAAAACTCGATGCAAATCGGTGTTTCTGATATACCATGGGGCGTTTATCATATTGCGTAACACTTTATTTTGGAATGATTGAATATGTTGAATATTACTTTGTTTGGCACAACCCCATAATTGAATACCATACAGCCATACTGGTTTCAGTCCTTGATTAAAAATTAAGATTTTGTTTTGTATTGATAAATTTTACCTTCGGTTTAGAAGTCAATAAAATTTTCTGTATTTTAACTCTAGCTCGGTTCTTTTTATTTTTACATGCTCTTTCCACCGAAGTTTTGCGTCCAGCGTCATTCCCAAGTACTTTGCCGATTTTTGGTTTGGAATAGTGGTATTATTTATGTTTACTGGCAAATTCTCTTGAATATGTTTGTTTGTAAAATTAACGTGTACAGATTTAGCTTTGTTCAATTTAATTTTCCATATTTTTGTCCAATTATGGATGTGATTATTTGCTCTTTGTAGTTCACCTGTCGCGTCATTTAAATTAGATTCAACTGCTAATATGACAGTATCATCTGCAAATGGTGCTACTGTAGTATTGGCTAGAATTGGTATGTCGCAAGTATATAGTAGATATAGTTTTGTACCCAAGATGCTTTCTTGTGGAACACCTGCCTGAATTTCTCTGAGGTCGGAATATTCATTTTCAAGTTTAATTCTAAACAATCTGCTATTTAGATAGGATGCAATTAGTTCAACAAATTGGTTTGGTAAAAAAAAAGTTCATTCGTTACAACTACACCATTAATTTATTTTGAGTAACAAACGAAATATATTTGAAATATTCTTTTCAATCGTCTCCCAATCATATTCTTCGGCAAACGGACAATCGATATTAAAATGATTAGGATTCCTTTTTCTATTTGATGAATCTCTTAACAACAATAATGGAAATATCACCACCATAGACTTCAATTTTTAGATGTTGCTAAACCAAGAGGTATAAATCAAATTTGCTTGTTAAAGGTTCACCATTTCTAGAACAGATCCATTTCAAACAGTCATGAAATATTCTAGAATTAATTATTTTAATTGATTTCCATTTCGTTCCGCAAATACAATATTTATAGCCATGTCAAATGTTATTAGCCCAATTATGATATTCTACTTAATAATCTAATCAAGAAATCAGCAACTGCGGCAACGGCGGAAGCTCTAGGTACTACAACTTCAACTGTTGAAGTGGTTAGTTCCGTTTGCAAAAATATAATAACAACTTGCTTCTACCTCCGACCTCTGTCACCGTTTCGTAAACAACTACTTGATTAGTTTTTTTTGTCTTTGCTTAACTTATTCATATTTCAGCTTCTAACCCCACTTTCTGCATCAAACCCAAGTCCCCGATCAAGTCCTTCCCTGAAACAACCTTTTTCGTTCACTTCCAGAAACGAAAATTCAATACCATTATAATGATACCTTTCAAAATGAAACAACTGTTGTAAGCTTACATATGATATCTACTTACGGCACAATTAAAAAGGAATTACTCGATGAGCAACAAAATATTTTAGACCATACTTATTCTCGAGAAAATATTTGATCCGTAGAACTCTAAGCTGTTTATTTTTAATTAAAGAACCACATTCTAATTTAGTCTGATTGAAAATAAGACTAACAGAGTTCGATTACAATAAAATATAAAAAGGAAGTAAAAAACGGAAATGTCGATATATTCTCTATAGTCTAGAATACTTTTTATGAAAGTCCACAACATAGAAGCTAACTTGAACACTATTAAAATACTTCGTCTAATACTATAAATATTATTAGATATCAAACTTTTATCAAAAAAACAATACCGGGAGCCAGGAGAACAAGAAATATAAAAATATTTAGGAATAATAAAAAATATTATATACTAAAAAAAAGTATATACGGAAACTGAAATAACTACACTTAAGATTCATTTAAGCCCAAAAGGATGAAATGCAATTATAATAGAAAAATTTTACTCTGTTTTTTATGAAGTCTATAATAATAATTTTTCAATTAATAAAGATTTTAAAAAATTAAAAAGTCACAAGGAATTAAAGAGGAAAATAAACTAGTTGAATTAATTGAAAAGAAACATAAAAACAATAACAATAGGGTAATTAAATTGACGTAGTTTATAACGAATTAAAAAGTATTATTTATTATCCAACAATAGCTAATAGAAAAAGCATGTGAGCATAGCTAATAGAAAAAGCACGTGCTGTTGATGAGAAGGACGCTGCGGATAAAGTTAAGTTATTCCAACTTGTCGTAGATGAATATCTAAAGGTACAAGAGGGTAAGGATTGAAATAAAGATGTTCCTGGTACAACAAGTGGCCAGAAGCGAAATAAGTCTCAAGATGAGATCAACAAGACCGCTAAAAGAGCCAATAGAAAACGGGGCCTAGCGCATTGGCGTCAGGAGGCTCCAAGTATGAGGCTCAGTAGTTCAGGAGGCTCAGTAGGCTCAGGAGGCTCAGTAGTTTTGTCAAAAATAGGCAATCCTACAAACAAGGAGCTATATATCACCTAAACGTGCCACTGATGGAGCTATGAATCACCTAAACGTGCCACTGATTTATGGGCTATCGAGCAATGGAAAGCCAATCACAGATAGATGGAGCGAGATAGAAGCTCATCTATTAGGGATGGTAATGGAAGACGTTTTGGAACAGCCGCAAGAACCTCTCATATCGTTTGATTGTTGTCAGGATGTAGAGTAATCAAGTGCGAAGTTCAGGTGTCTTTTGATTTCCTCAGCAAATTCATCGCTAAGGCTGGTGAGAAATGGGTTGGTTTAAAGCTCAATTTTATTCCGGCTGGGGAAATTCCAAGGACCCCTAGGGCGCGCATTTGGTTAACCAACATGAGCGTGGACAATGGAAATGTTCTATAATGTCTCAAGCTTCAGAACCCGAAAATTCAGATGGAAAATTGGACGATTATAAAGGCTGAAGAGCCTCAGAAAAACAGTCCCTCCTGCTTATGATAAATCAGGAGTGTCTAAAGGAACTCGAGAATAAATACATCGAATAATCTACTGGTTTTCCTCAGCGAGGAAAATATCGACATAGACCTCATTCGAGAACCTTGGGTCAGAGGCACTGAGGTCAAGGGCCTACATCATAAAGTCAAAATCTTCTTCACAACAATGATACAGGTAAACCTAAAGCTTGTATTGTAGTAAAAAAAAGTGAAATGCTTTTCTTCACCCCATTTCAGTTCATCCGATTTGATTGTCATCAAAATAGAAAGGCTAGATGGAGAAAGTGTCTACAACTCCTTTGCATATAGGGCTCATGATGATCAGTCACCAACAGAGAAAGTTCGAAAAATTTCTAAAGCAACAAGGCAAGACAACCTACTCATCGGATGTGATGCCAATGCTAGGCATTCCTTATGGGGTAGTTCGTAGAACAACGAAAGAGGTGAGGCACGATTTATATAGTCTTTGTTGTGAATCTTCAGATGAATATTCTCAAATTCTACAGAAATCCTTAAAGAATTGACTGGGTACAAAGATTGAAACTTTTGAAAAGGCTTCTTAAACCTACCCGCCTTGGTGGGGCAAAGACTTAGTCTGCTTTACAAATCTGACTAGGTTTATATTTAACTTTTGCTTCAAACATAACTAATGGTAACCTTATAAAGATTGCCTTAAACTATATAAGAAAGCCATCAAAGAAGTCAAGCCGATAAAGAAGTCGGCACACTTGGATGGAATTTTGTCGATCTATCGAAACCACAACGGTTTAAGCTAGAATCTGTAAGATTCTGTCCAATGATAGATTCTGTCTATCGATACTCAAAAGAACGGATGCGTTCTCAGCTAATTCTTCAGCTAAATCCTTAGAATTATTAGTTAACATTCGTTTTTCCGTATGCAGTAATCTATAATAAAAAAAAAAATAAAGTAATACAAAACACATGTAGAGAAAAGAAAAAATTCTAGAATAATTAAAATCCATTAATTGAAATAAAAAAAATAAAAAATGTATTTCCTTTTCCACAAGTTCACCACTTCCAAGAAATATTAGGAAAAACTTTATGTCTTTACACGGTTTCTATATGCAAAACCAGACATGGGCGTTAAGCATTATCATTGAAAAATTCAATGCTAATGAAAAATATATTGCATTGATTTTCCATTTTCATGAAAATTATTGCATTGATATTCCATTTTCAATGATAATGATAAAAAAATTGCATTGATTTTTCATTTTCAATGCTAATGATAAGAAATATTGCATTGATTTTCAATTTTCAATGATAATGCAAAAAACAATGCATTGAATTTCCATTTTCAATGATAATGATAAAAACAATGCATTGAATTTCAATTTTCAATGATAATGAAAAAATCAATGCTATGATTTCAATTTTCAATTATAATTGAAAAAAGTAATACATTGATTTCAATTTTCAATTTGTAACGTTTTCATATTGTAAAATGTGGTTTAAAATATTCTTTGTCGCCAATGGTTTCATAGTACCGCATAATCATTTGTGATACGTAATATTAATGTAAATAAATAAACAAAAAGAAATTAATTTGATTTTATTTAAATATTTTGTTTTCACCATTCATGAAAACAAACAAATGCATACATATTGTATTGCGAGTTACGTTTTTTATTTAATTAAAACAATTTCTTTGGTCTATGATCTTAAGACTGATTTTTATTTTATATAGAAAAATAAATTTTAGAATTTCTTAATGCTAAGATAAGCATTTTTTAATACAAAAACAATAATATTACTTAATACTAATTACGAAATGTTTAGCAAATATCAATGTATATTTATTTAATTTATTAATGAAAAATTAATTAAGAGAAATGCTAAATTTTTTTGATTATAATGTTAACATTACATAACATTAACATTAACATTATGTTCATATATATAACTCCTTCACCCCTTGATAAAAGACTCTCCTGAGTCGTTAAAATTATGGTTATTTACATTGAAATTATTACAATTTAAAAATACAAACATGATTATAAAAATATATACTTAATTCTAAGTTAGATGTAAAACATTTTTTTCTAAATTTTATTTAAATTTTTTTTTTTCATAAAATTTTTCTTAAGTTTCAATTAAAACGAGGAAGAGTGCAGTAGACTGTGTCAACTCTGGGATACCCGTATGAACGTAATATATCCTATTTCTATAAAACTTGATCATCTTTTAAAAACATTCAGATGTTTTAGTACCGAACTACAGAGATACATTTATGTAAATTGTGGAGTTGTATGACAGCTACCTACAGCTAATCTATTGCGCCTAGCTTCATTAAGTTCCAAGAAATGCAAGAAGCCTAAACCGGCTTTAGACCAATCAAATTTTACAATAGTTTTTGGCATGCAACTCGACACTTTTTCAGATAGCTGATTCAATAGACACTGAGTTATTTTCATTTAAAAAGATAAGTTGTATGGCAACTACCCGAACCTGTCATATCATCACAACCAAATTTTACAGAAGTTATTGCCTTAAACTGGATCATCATTCGCAAAATTTCAGATACCTAGATTGAATAGACACTGGGTTATTTCCATTTAAAGAAAGAAGTTGTATGGCAGCTACTCGAACCCGGCGGCCGAAAATGCTGGAGTTAAATAGCAAAACTAAAAATTTTATAAAAGTGACGTAAAAAAAATTTCAGCCTCCTACCTCCTTTATTTTTTGAGTTACCGTGCGGACGAACACTGAGTTATTTTCATTTAAAAAGAGAAGTTGTATGGCAGCTATCCGAACCCGCCGCACCACCACAACCAACCAAATTTTACAGAAGTTGTTGCCATAAAACTTGATCATCATTCGCAAAATTTCAGATACCTAGATTAGATAGACACTGGGTTATTTCCATTTAAAGGAAGAAGTTGTATGGCAGCTAGTCGAACCCAGCGGCCGAAAATGCTGGAGTTAAATAGCAAAACTAACAATTTTGCAAAAGTGACGTATACAAAATGTCAGCCTTCTAGCTCCTTTATTTTTTGAGTTATCGTGCGGACGGACACTGACTTACTTTCATTTAAAAAGAGAAGTTGTATGGCAGCTACCCGAACCCGTCGCACCACCACAACCAAATTTTGCAGAAGTTGTTGCCATAAAACTTGATCATCATTCGCAAAATTTCAGACGCCTAGCTTCATTAAGTTCCAAGAGGTGCAGGAAGCCTGAACCGACTGCTCTAGACCAACCAAATTTTACAAAAGTTGTTGGCATGTAACTCGACACCTCTTTACTAAATTTTAGATTCCTAGCTTCAATAGACACTGAGTTATTCTCATTTAAAAAAACGAGTTGTATGGCAGCTACCCGAACCCGCCGCACCAACACAACCAAATTTTACAGAAGTTTTTCCCATAAAACTTGATCATCATTTGCAAAATTTCAGAAACCTAGCTTGAATAGATACTGAGTTATTTCTATATAAAGAGAGAAGTTGTATGGCAGCTACTCGAACCCGCCGACCGAAAATGTTGGATTTAAATAGCAAAACTAACAATTTTGCAAAAGTGACGTAAAAAAAATTTCAGCCTCCTAGCTCCTTTATTTTTTTAGTTATCGTGCGGACGGACGGACGTACATGGCTTAATCGACTCAGAATTCGATTCTGAGCCGATCCATACATTTGACACTATATCTAGCTCGGCTTCTTTAAGGTGTCACAAACGTAATGGCAAATTTATTATACCCTTGAACATAGTTCGTACGGGTATAAAAATTTTGTTTTTATAACTCAGTTAACTTAGTGAACTTAAAACAAAAGAACATAAAAAAAAATACTTTGTTTTTCTTTTTGCTAGTAAGGAACTTAATATTATATCTACTCTACATTACATTGACTTATAAAATTTTTTTTTTCTTTAATCAAAATCAAACGAACTTTTTTTTTTGGTTTAAATTTCATTTTGTTAATTGTAAATAACATACATTAAATGTAATACTTGAACTTGGAAAAAAAGTAAAAACATTGACAATAGAATATTTAACAAATTTTTTTTTTTTAAACTGTCTGTTTAAAATTTTTTGGTAACGCCCCCTCTTTAAGAGTTATTACGCCTCAAAAATTGAAAATTTGCTATTTTTAGACACCTGTAACTTAGGCACCTGTAAAAATTTTTCTTCGGCAAGACATGAAAATTAAAGCTACAATAATATGTTTTTACGTGTGTGAAAGGTTTATTTAAGTTGTAAAGGGTTCCAAAGCTGCAGCTCTTCAAAATTGTAAAAAAGCCCCATTTTCAGATGTATATATCTCGGGCTTTGCGTAATAGTTTTGTAATCTAAA
The DNA here is from genome assembly GCA_947095535.1 of Poecilobothrus nobilitatus. Classification (NCBI taxonomy): domain Eukaryota; kingdom Metazoa; phylum Arthropoda; class Insecta; order Diptera; family Dolichopodidae; genus Poecilobothrus; species Poecilobothrus nobilitatus. The sequence goes on from OX352772.1 coordinate 172,234,085, forward strand.
ACCGGTAGCAGATCGAAAATTTTATTATCTATATAAAACAATATCAAAATTATGTAATATTTTGTAATTTACGATTTAAATTTACCGTTATGTGAAAACCACATTTTGCATGAAATTTCTTTTTTCATAACTCCGGCATCCCTTTAGATAGGAACCTGAAATTTTGAGACAAGAAAGAACTTTTAGAATTAGTATAAGTTTCCTCAGAAAATTTTTTAGTAACGCCTCGTCTTTAAGAGTTATTACGCCTCAAAAATTGAAAATTTGCTATTTTTAGACACCTGTAACTTAGGCACCTGTAAAAATTTTTCTTCGGCAAGACATAAAAATTAAAGCTTCAATAATATATTTTTACGTGTGTTAACAGCTTTTCTTAGTTATATAGGATTCCGGACTTACGGCCCCTCAAAATCTCAAAAATGTCCTATTTTCACATTTTTTCTTATTACATGAAATTTTCAAATTTTTGTGTAAGTCACACTTCTAAACAGTTTGTATTGAGTTTTGGAAATGTGCACTTTTAAAAACCGTTGGTTTACATTCTACCTTGTTTCTTATTACATGAAATTTTCAAATTTTTGTGCAAGTCAAAATTCTAAACAGTTTGTATTGAGTTTGGAAATGTGCGCTTTTAAAAACCGTTGGTTTACATTCTACCTTGTTTTTTTTGTTATTGGTACAATAATTTTCTTATCAACTAATATTGATTCAGAAGGAATCTTTATAGCAAAAACAATTGATTCATTAACTAATTTTGCTAGACCTAAACGAACATTACTTAATTTTTTTAAATCTGTATTATATTTGGATGCTACGTTATTTTGAATGTGTTCTACTTTTTCGTTTATAACATTCAGTTTTAATTATTGTATTTCAAAAAAATGTTGTTCAGAAAGTATTTTAGTTTCAGTGTCATTAAGAATTGAAAATGTTTTTAAAATTTTGTTTCTGTCTGATTGGATAATGTTTTTGAGAAGTATAAATGTAGTATTAAAATTGTCATTAATTTGAATTTGTTGGTTTATAGAGTCAATTGTATTATAAATATTTTGATCTTGTAATACAAAATGGTTTTCGATATTTTGACGATCTTCATTATCTAAAGTGCCGTAGAGCCATTTCCAAATAGTACCTACTGGGTTGATCAGGCCTCTTTTAGTGCTATGTGGAATTAGCATACGAAGCTTATTTCTGATTGATTTTATTTGCATTTCTAATAAATTTTTATTATTAATAAAAATGAATTATTTATTTTGATTTCTATGTCGTTTAAAATTTGAAAAATTTCTACAGGATTTATTATATGTAAGATAATATCAAAATTGGTTACTATTTCGACCTCTTCTATTTTGATTTCCACGTATCCATATTCTGAATCTAAACGTTCCACAGTTAACATCGCAGTAGTTGCGGTTAGAACAAGTAACAAAAGTATAATCCGTATTGGAAAAAGTAGAACCTTTAAAATTAAAATTAAGAATATTTTATTGTTAAATAGTTAAAACAGAGAGAAAAAAGGATGTAGTACCTATATATAATTCTAATACCCATATCTTTTTGGAGGGCGTATTTTTCTTCCATGTCTTGTAGTGTAAAAAGTCGTTTGTGGTTCACTATGTGACAACCACTCACTATGGTGGTTGTCACTATGTGAAGTTGAAGGTTGATGATCTGTTCTAATGTCAACATGTTTTTCTTGTCTTTGATTTTCTTCTATTAATTTCGAATTTTTGTCTATAATATTGTCATCATTTTTATATTTGAAGGGTCTTTTTATGTTACTTGGGTGAATATTGTACAATTTATATTTTCTGAATTTTGGTTGTTCTTTATGTCGAAGTGAGTTATAATATTTTATAAAACCTTCTTCTCTATTTTCGATATAGTCTTCCCTATTTACATTTACCTTTACACTTCACGTGGCCAGCACTGGCCACGTATAGAAAAGCAGCTCTAGGTCGCCATGAATTTAAAAATCTTAGCGATCTAGCGACTAAGCAACCTGCAGAAATAGTAAGGTTCCTGAATGCCGCGAAATGGATCTGAAATTAAATCCGATATAGCCTAAACATAAGCCTTGTGGTCACGGTAGTGGTAGCCAAACGGTGCTAACGCGTTAATTGTGGTCTTGTCACGGTTGACAGGACCAGCCACGTAAACCAACCAACCAACCATATTCATTAATCTTTGAAAAGTGGGCGGTGCGCTCCGTAAACCAAATGGCATTCATTTAAATTCGAAATGACCATAGGGTGTACTGAAAGCAGTTTTCTCACGATCTTTATCTTCCACCTCGATTTGGTGAAAACCATTTGCCAAATCTTAGAAAAATATTGAGCATTATAACCATTTAACTATTCCTTGAGTTAACATTTCGTTAGCTTGTTTTTATACCCTACACCCTTTGGTATGGTGTTTGTAACCACCAAAAGGAAGCGAGTTAGATATGGACATGTCTATATATATTCTGAATCAGGATCACCTCCTGAGTCGATTTAACGATGTCCGTCCGCCCGTTCTCACGATAACTCAAAAACTAATAAAGCTATATTGATGAAATTTATATAGTAGGTTACTAATTACGAAAGGAAGGCTAACTTCGAATCTGGACAAAATCGGTCCATGGGTTCGGATTCTGGAAGCTTTCGAATGATTCCGGAGCAAACGAGATTATCTCCAAAACCAACAAAGATAGAACCTTTAAATTTTGTACAATGATGTTCCTTCCCGTTCGATTTATTTCTCTGAAATTTAAGAGGATTTGGTCCGTGGGCTTGCATTTTGGAAGCTTCCGAACGAGCACCACAGCAAATGAGATTATCTCCAAAAACAACAAAGACATAACCTTTAAATTTGGCAGAATGGTGTTCTTTCATGTTTGATGTAGGTCTCTGAAATTTGAGAGGATTTGGTCCTTGGGTTCGGATTTTGGAAGCTTCCCAACGAGCCTCAGAGCAAATGATATTATCTCCAAAAGCAACAAAGATATAACCTTTAAATTAGACAGAATGGTGTTCCTTCATGTTTGGTTTGTGTTTCTGAAATTTGTGAGGGTTTGGTCCATGGGTTCAAATCTTGGAAGCTTCCGGACGAGCCCCAGAGCAAACGAGTATATCTCCACAACCAACAAAGAAAGAACTTTTATTTTTAGTACAAAGGTTTTCTGTTATGTTTTCTTTTCTGTAAAATTGGAAACTGACATTTGAAAGAATTTGAACCATGGGTTCGTATTTTGGAAACTTCCGGACGAGCACAAAAGCAACGAGCATATCTCCAAAACCAACAAAAGTAGAACCTTTAAATTTAGTACAATGGTGTCCTGGCATATTTTCTTTATGTTCCTGAGATGGATTCGATGAATTGGAGTAGGAATTCGGGTACCTGACACACACCTCCCAAGGACTAACAATCTTCGAAATTAATAAATATAGAAACTTAAAATTTTTTACAAGGGTGTCAAGCATATCCCAAGAGGATGCTTCCTTTACGTTCCTGAAATTCGAGTTGAATAAGACAGAAAAGGGAAGAAGTTCAAGCAGCTGCCAAAAAAACTTATGGATTTTTAATTTAATTCGAATTTTTCAGGTGTAGGGTATTAATAAGTCGGTTGCATCGACTTACTGTTACATTTACTTGTTTTATTTCAGTTTTATGAATTTCAGGTAACCTATAAGGCTTAATATTGACAGGTGGTTTGTCAGACAGAGTATGTCGTGTTTAATAGCTCCTGTACAAGTTCGTAGGTCCCCGTCTAAGTAAAGTAATTGATTATGCATTCTACATATATTTATGGGTTTGTTCATTGTTTTTCTCGGAATTGAGAGAGATCTAATTGCTTGTTTAAATTTTCTAATCGATTTCCTAATCGATTTTCCTATTTTCCTATAATTTCGGTTTCGGCTAAGTTGTAAATATTAAAATTTTTTAATAAAGTGAACTTTGTTTTTAAATCATCGTTATTTAGTTGAAAGTGCTTTTCGTTCACATTAATTATACTCAGATAAATATAACCATTTTCGGGTTAGTTACGAATATTCCTTTTTCGTTTAAATTTTCGAAGTTTAATAAAGTGATTGATTCTTCGTGAATAGATACTGCACCATATTTAATTAGTTTTTCTGTTTGAGATGGTATCAACACTCTATTATTCTCAACTTGAAATTTTATAGGTATCTTTGAATTATTTAGATTAAAAATGACTTCATTACCATAACCAAAATTGCTTTAGTTTTATTTAAGAAATCTTCTCCAATTATACCATCTTGTTCTATTGGAAAATCAGTGGAGACCACATTAAAAAGAATAGGATAATTACCTACATTATTACAGGAATTTTGATAAACAAAGTAGTTGCACCAATTGTAGTAATAGAGTTGAATGTAATACCTTTTAATTGTATAGGTATGCAATCGACATTATGTGTTATCATGTGAAGCACTAATTTAAAAAATGCTTATTTTAGCTCCAGAGTCGAGCAATAAATTTGTAAATTGATTTTGAGAATAAAAAATAAAAAGAAAAATAAAAAGAAAAATAAAATTTATATTTTTTTCAAAAGTTTATTGATAATAAATTTTGCTGATTTTTCGCGATTTGGAAATTTATTTGATTTAGCATTTTGTAGATTAAGTATTTTATTTGGTTTTGGATTTTTCAGATTTAGTATTTTATTTGAATTTTGATTTTGTATATTTAGAATTTTATTTGAATTTTGATTTTGTATATAATTTGAATTTTATTTGAATTTTGAGTGTGTATCTTTAGAATTTTATTTGAATTTGGGCTTCTTAGTTTAAATTGCTCGCCTGTGAGGCCCGGCGGACCAGGCTGGCTGTAGTTTTCCTGTGGCGAATTTGTTTGTATAGGATTGCCGTTATTATTATTATTATAAATACGTTTCCGACATTCTTCTATATTATCACCTGATTCCTTACAATAACGACAGATTTTTTTTTTGTTATTGTAGCAATTTGCGAGTTTAGACTGGAAACAGTTATACGATGTGCACTTTTAAAATTAGGAAAGTTATGATTAATTCTAGGCTTGAAATTAGGATTGAAATTATTATTAAAGTTTGAGTTAAAATTTGCCTTTCGACAATTTTTGGTATAGTGCGTTTGAGTCTGTCAAAAAGTATTGTAATTTGGTTTGGTGTGGCAAAAAGTATTGTAATGGTTTTCTATTATTAATGTTACTATGGAAATTATTACTGTTGGAGGTTTCACTTAATTTTTTTTCTTCAATTGCCAGTTCTATTGCCTCGTTTATTGAGAGAGTTCTACCTGACCGAACAATTATTTTTAATGTAGACAGTAATCCATTTACAAAATTATTCATAACAGTTTTTTCATTTAATTCGCATATGGCTTTACTACCTTCACTGGGCATGGAACTATTAACGCTTGAAATGTTTAATTCATCAAGCAGTTTTTCTGCTCTTTCAGAATAATTTAAAACGGATTCTCTGGGTCCTTGATACAGTTTGAAGACTTCTTTCTGGATTAACTGAGTTGATCTAGTTTTTGAAAATTTTTCTAAAACTACTGTTTTTAATTCCTCCGAATCCTCAAATATTTTATACCTTAAAGTCGCATTATACGCACGGCCAGAGATTTTAGATTTTATAACATCTAAAAAATCTGCTAAATCTATGTAACCTTTTGTTTTTTGGTAATGAATTTCTGCGAGTTGTACAAATCTATACAACTCTACAGAATATCCATTGAACTCGGTTATTAACTTAGTCGCTTGAGTAATGTCGAATTTTGATATTATTTTTCGATTTTAATTTGTTCACTAGAATAAGTTTTACTTATGGGAGAACCTAGCATATGATCACTTGAGTCGTCTAATAGAGACTCAACTCACTAGAGACTGAAGCTTCTGTTTCCTCAGATTCGATCTTTTCGTCTAATTTTTTAGGAACAGATGAACGTGATAAAGGCATTTGATTTGTTTCTTAAACGATGCGTCTGCAAATTTTTCTCGTTCTCAGACTTAAATTTAAATTCAAATAACTCAAACGAATTGCATAATTAAGGTAACTAAATGATACATAAATACACAACAATATACATATCAAATTAGAATTTTTTATAATTAGAATATTATAATTAGAATTTTTTTTTTACTAGTATTTTTTTAAATATGTCAATATTACTTACATTGTTATACCCTAAATCTAAAGTATAGGGTATATTAACTTTGGTATGGTGTTTGTAACGACCAAAAGGAAGCGAGTTAGATATAGATATGTATATATATTATGAATCAGGATCACCTCCTGAGTCGATTTAACGATGTCCGTCCGCCCGTTCGCACGATAACTCAAAAACTAATAAAGCTATCTTGATGAAATTTATATAGTAGGTTACTAATTACGAAAGGAAGGCTAACTTCGAATCTGGACAAAATCTGTCCATGGGTTCGGATTCTGGAAGCTTCCGAATAATTCAGGAGCAAACGAGATTATCTCCAAAACCAACAAAGATAGAACCTTTAAATTTTGTACAATGATGTTTCCTCCCGTTCGATTCACGTTTCTGAAACTTAAGAGGATTTGGTCCATGGGTTTGGATTTTGGAAGCTTCCGAACGAGCACCAGAGCAAATGAGATTATCTCCAAAATCAACAAAGATAGAACCTTTAAATTTTGTACAATGATGATCCTTCCCGTTCGATTTATGTCTCTGAAATTTAAGAGGATTTGATCCATGGGTTTGGATTTTGGAAGCTTCCGAAGGAGCACCAGAGCAAATGAGATTATCTCCAAAACCAACTAAGATATAACCTTTAAATTTGGCAGAGTGGTGTTCTTTCATGTTCTATTTAAGTCTCTGAAATTTGAAAGGATTTGGTTCATGGGTTCTTATCTTGGAAGCTTCCGAACGAGCCTCAGAGCAAACGAGTATATCTCCACAACCAACAAAGATAGAACCATTATTTTTAGTACAAGAGTGTGCTGTTATGTTTCTTTTTCTATAAAATTGGAAACTGACATTTGAAAGAATTTGAACCATGGATTCGTATTTTGGAAGCTTCCGAACGAGCCCCAGAGCAAACAAGATTATCTCCAAAACCAACAAAGATAGAACCTTTAAATTTTTTACAATGATGTTCCTTCCCGTTTGATTTATGTCTCTGAAATTTAAGAGGATATGGTCCATGGGTTTGGATTTTGGAAGCTTCCGAACGAGCACCAGAGCAAATGAGAGTATCTCCAAAAACAACAAAGATATAACATTTAAATTTGGCAGAATGGTGTTCTTTCATGTTTTATTTAGGTCTTTTAGATTTAGATTTTTGAAGCTTCCGAAGCAGCCTCAGAGCAAATGATATTATCTCCAAAAGCAACAAAGATATAACCTTTAAATTAGGCAGAATGGTGTTCCTTCATGTTTGATTTATGTTTCTGGAATTTGTGAGGATTTGGTCGATAGGTTCAAACCTTGGAAACTTCCGGACGAGCCCGAGAGCAAATGAGTATATCTTCACAACCAACAAAGATAGAACTTTTATTTTTAGTACAAAGGTGTTCTGTTATGTTTTTTTTTTCTGTAAAATTGGAAACTGACATTTGAAAGAATTTGAACCATGGGTTCGTATTTTGGAAACTTCCGGACGAGCACAAGAGCAACTAGCATATCTCAAAAACCAACAAAAGTAGAACCTTTAAATTTAAATCTTTTATTTTTTTGTCATTAATTCCTTGTTTTATTATTTTGTAGTCGTTATGTTTATCTTGAACTTGGAATGGCGTTGTTTTAATTGTAGAATGGAAAGTGCTGTTGTATATTTTAATAGCTTTTAACATTTGTAACTTAACTGATAATTTCTCTTCTAAATTAAGTGCTCTAATTTTTTCAGTAATCTATAACACGATTATAGATAGAACCTTTCTATATCTGAGTTTCCGGTACGACTATTGGGTTTTGTAAAGTGAAATGTAATCCGCTCGATTATGCAAAATTCTTATATTAAAATTTCTTATATTTCTCGTGTTGAATTCATGATCAAAAACGACTTTATTTATTGTACCTTTAATTGAAAGAAACTGAATCAATTTTTCTATAATTGTTTGATTGTTTCTGTCTTCTAAGAAAAAGCTTGTTGAATGTTTAGAAAATTTATCAAAATTTATGAATGAATGTTTAATATTTGTATATATATCTACGTGAATTATTTCGTTTATGTTAGAAGGAGTTGCCGTCAATGAAAATTTATTTTTGATAGGTTTTCTATTATATATATGTAGCTGCGTAGCATATGTCACAGTTATTAATAATTTCGTCTGTTTTTTTTCCAAGTTTGGGTGATATATTTTCTACTTAATTCCTTCGTAAGTCGGTATTATTCCTGAATGTCCTGTTTCCAATTTATGAAACAAGGATATTAGTTTTTTCAATTCTTCCTCATTTTGTATATCTCTTGCATAAAATGAGCATTTTACAAATTTAATTTTTTTTTATGTTAGGAGAAAATAGTGAAATTAATTTATTTTGCAATTTGTTGTATTCGTGATCATTTAGCTCAGAAAAAATTCCTATTTTACATTTAGTTATATGCATTCTTAATAAATCATCAAGTTTGTCATGACTTAAGTTTTTCTTTTCTATGGAAATTCTCTTATTACCGAATATGGTTTCAAGATCTTTGTCTTTTGATTTTGTTAAAATTATTTGCATTTGGAATCTATTCACGACAGTGTCTAGGATTGGTATATGTTCATTAAAATTTTTTATAGCTGAATGTGCCGTATTTCCGTCTAAAGACCCTTCAGTTATATCTATTTCATTTAGGTTGTTAAACATCTTAAAAGTCAATCTTCAGATTCCTATATCTAATGGAGATGTACTAGAATAATTATCATTGAAAATATTTATTTCAGTGGTTTCCTGATTTATTCTGCTAAGAAAATCAGCCACTTTATTACCTTTTCCTTGATAAATTCAATTTTAATGTCGTATTCACCTAACTGTATTAACGATCTTTGTAGTCTCGGATTAATGTCTTTTCCGGAATATTTGGTTTGTAACCATTTTATTGGCTGATGGTCTGTTTGAAGTACAAATGGTTTTCCTTATAAATATGGTCTAAAATATTTAGTTCACCAAACAATACCCAATAATTCTTTTTCTATTGTTGAATAGTTTTTTCATCATCATTCAATATGGGTCCTAGACCCATAAAAAATCGGATGATTATCTTGTGTAAGTACAGCACCAATTGCAAAATTGATGGCATCTGTGATTAACTTAGAACTTTTATTGAAATCAGGGTATTTTAAAATAGGATAATTTGTTATGATATTTTTTAATTTCTCGAACGCCACTATGCAGTTAGGGTCGTTGGGATTTACTTTAGAATTTTTTTTCAAATATTTAACCATTGGATATGCTATTTCCGCTTAATTTTATATAAATTTTCGGTAGTATCCTGTAATACCTAAAAATTATTTTATTTGTTTTTGGTTGTTTGGTAGCTTCAACTTCTCTATTAACTTAATTTTATTTGGATTGGGCTTAACTCTTTCAGGGGTTAATGTATGACCCAAAAATTCAGTTTCTTTATGTAGAAAATTGCATTTGTCTACTTGAATTTTAAGAGATGCATTTTCTAGTTTTTCCAATATTAATTTTAAATTTATTAAATGTTCACTTAGAGAAGTACTGAAGACCACAATATCATCTAAGTAAATTACGCAAATTTAATTGATATAATTTCTGAGAACTGAGTTCATCAATCTTTGGAAAGTAGATGGAGCATTCTTGAGACCAAAAGGCATTCTTACAAATTCATAGTGTCCAAACGGGGTAGAAAAAGCTGCTTTTCTTCTATCTTCTGTTTTTACTAGAATTTGGTGAACACCTTTGGCTAAGTACAAAGTTGTAAAATATTGTGCTTTTCCCAATTTGTCTAATATATTATCTATATTAGGTATTGGAAATTTATCGCTTACTGTAACATTATTTAGTTTGCGAAAGTCCACTACACTATAAGGCGCCACTTTTTTTTACCTGAATTATCTAATTTTTTTGGTACTATCCACAAGGGGCTGTAATATGGTGAGTTACTTTCCCTTATTGTCTATTTTCCCTTATTGAACATGTCTTGTATTTGTCGTTCAATTTCTATTTCATCAACTTGTGGATATTTATAAATTTTAGAATAGATAGGACTACTTGTAGTTGTTATAATCTCATGTTGTATTTCATAAGTAAAGGATAAATTTATTTTCTCCTTTTTTAAAAAATAAATTTTCGTGTTGTTTTAAAAATGTTGATATTTTATTTTTTTCCCATTATTTAGATGATTTAAATTTAAGTCCTCTAGTTTTACTACTTTCTAGGGTGTTTATTTCGTTAATATCGAAAGAAAGTAGAAAATTTTCAAAGTATATTTTGTTATTATTTATTTTTAAAAATTTGTTTTTCATATCAATTTTCGCACCAAAAGGAACCGAAATGAAAAAGTTGTGAATTTTCCATGGGTTCCAGAAATCTGAAACTCTTCTGGTATTGGTTATTTTATTTAAACCATTAAGGGTTTTAAAGAAGAACGGTTTGTCTAGGTTCTCTTCTTTAAAGTTTTTTAAGATATTAGATTTAATTATGCTCTTATCAGAGCCGGTGTCTATAAAGCATTTTAGTTTATTAATTGTTAAAGTTACTGTCGGTAATTTGTTATTCAAGGCTGTTTTATAAAATTTAAGTCATGTTCTTCCGTTTTTCGTATATTTTCAACTTCCATGGGTTTGGCAACCTCGCAGTTGTTATAGTATCTTGTTTGTCTTGTACTGTTAGAGTATCTCGAATATCTAGATTGCTGTGTGCTATTATTACTATTGGGTTTCTTATATTGGATAGCAATATTATAGTTATTGGATTGTTGCGAACCACAATCATTATTAAAATTACTACTATAATTGTTATCATTATTATACTTATAACTAAAATTATTATTATTTCTATTATTGTAATTATGGTAACTATTCTTGTTGTTATAATAATTGTTATTATTTTTATTGTTATTTTGGTAGTATTTTTGAACAAATTTTTTATTTGTTTTTTTTCCCCTATGCCTGTAATCAACAATTCTTTCGTCATCTAAAAATTTTAATTCAGAGAATCTGTTATATATTTCTATTATTGAACTATTTGAAGAGATACTCCCTTTAACTAAATTATCTATTTTTTCCGTTAAAATTCCTACTAAAAATTTATCATTTTTTTCAGGACTATATATGAAAGGTTTGCTATTATCGAATTTGTAAAGTTCGTTTAGTTCATAGTTTGACTTTCTTAAATGATTAAATAAAACTCTAAAATTACTTACTTTTATATTTCTGCACTCGTTGATTAACTCCACATAATTCTAGGGTGAAAATGTAATTTTAATTCTAGCTGTACTTTTTCCCATGTTAAATCAGAGCCTAATTTCTGTATACATCTTTTTCAATCTCCTTGTATTTTATCATTATACACTATATTCATGGCGTAATTTTTAAGGTTGATGTTTGTGTTACAAAGTTCAGCTGCCTTATTGAATTCTGACAGAGTGTATTAATTTTTACCATTAAATCTGACTTTTGTTCATGCAGAGTTATATTTATTTATACATATATTTTTTTCTTTGTTCACCAAATTAATGTTTAAAAAAAAAATGTCACATAATAATAGTCCCTGATTACACTAATTTACTTAATAAATAATTTTTATTAAAAAAAATTTTGTGTTTTTTGTTTATTGTAATTAGCTTAGTTAGAAAATCACTATTTATCGTTTTTTCTTAATGTTTTTTAATTAATTTTAACAATAAATTAATAAAAAACTCTTTTTATTACATTTAATTTCTACAAAATATATATATTATGTTTTAATTTAATATTTATATAATATAATTATGTTTTTTTTTTTTTATTATTATTAAAAATAACCACGTTGGGTGGGAGGCGGTTGGTTATTTTTAAGGCTTATTTAAAAAATGTTTTCACTTGTTAAACTTCCTTTTTTTTAAAAATGTTCAAAATTTTATCTTCAGATTAAATTTTCCGCGACTGCGCCAGTTATTAATTGTTAAAAGAATTTCTTTTGGTGTGGTCTTAAGGCTGATTTTTATTTTATATGTTGACTTATTTATATTAAACATTTTAAAATTACTTAATGCTAAGATAAGCATTTCTTAATACAAAAACAATAATATTACTTAATACTAATTACGAAATGTTTAGCAAATATCAATGTACATTTATTTAAAATTTATTAATGAAAAATTAATTAACAGAAATGCTAAATTGCATTTCTTGTTATTCTTTGACTAAAATACTTTATTTATAAAAGGTGAATGAGCTAATAATTAATATTTAGGTTAACATTATTATAATGTTAACATTACATAACATTAACATTTACATTAGGTTCATATATGTAACTTGCACCAGAGTTTCGTTTGCAAATTTGATATTTCAAATATAAAATGTAATGTTTAAATTTATCCATTTAAATACAAAAATTATACTTAATTTTTACAATTTTATAAAGTGCTTAATATTATTTAAATTATTTTATCAAAATTTTAGAATAAATAGTATTATTAATAATTAATCTATTAAAATATTTTACTAGGATTAATCATACATTTACATAAGTAGGTAGGTATGATCATAATATTTGTTTTGCTTTATATAAATCAAAACAGGTACGATCAAAATAATTACAATTTTGTGTTAGATATCTTGTCTGCAATCAATTTATTATGTTGAAAAATTTATTTAATGAATTACAATATTGTTTTATTCCGGTTTAATTGATGCTTTTGCTGGTGCCGAAACGGGTTAATGGATCGTAAAAAAATTAACATAGTAAGCTTCTGTGGTAAAGAGAAACAATTTAGTAAGTTTTCGATTAAATTGGTCAAATCATTTAAGCGCGGCAACACATAAATTTAAAATTTTTGATTTCATTGATCCCTGGTAAATAATAATAAAAATTTTTTTCAGACCTTTTTTCCGACCATAAAACCATTCAATATTGGACATAAATCGGAAACAAATATTTTTTTGAAAGACCGCCGGGCCGAATCCGGTTAATATATTGTAATCAAATTTCTTTGGTATATCCCTAAAGCTAAAAAGAACATTTATGTAGATTTTAAACTACATCGGTAAAACCGTTTATGCAGGACAATAAGAAAATGAAAACGCTTTAAAGGGCTCTTGGGCCGCAATGGTTTAATGAACCGCAACGCGATGTAGGTTAGACTCCTTTCGGGCTCCTAAAATTGTTCCTAGAAAATGTGGTTGCAATCGGACTGATGGTTTTTACGGGAAGCTGACACAAACAAACATAGAAACAGAATTTCTGCTTTATATATTACATATAAAATTCATCAGGGAAGGTGCAATAACTCAATAATGCCCGTGTATAATCAAATGTAAATGTATGATAATTTGAATGCTTATGTTATGAATAATGTTTAATGAATGAAATCAACAAATGTAACAAATAAAACAAAATATAATGAAATTGAAAAGCTAAGCAATACATTGAACTCAAGAAAATTGAATTGTTCTATATAGGTCGGCTATTAACATTTTAGTTAAAATTTGATCAATCATTCGTAGGAATTTTTCTGTATGAAAATAATTGTTTTTATAACAATGTTCCATGTACATTATGAACGTGTACATAGATTTATTGAAAGTAAATCTATGGGATAATAATTTAGTTTTTAGGAATATAGATAAGTGTTATATAAAATAAATTGAAAAGATATTATTTTGTGGGATCATTAAAATGTTTAATTAGCTGGAATTTTGTATATGGGAAAACATTTATGTTTTTATAATATTGCAAATGCTGAATTTGCAGTAACGTGTACATTTACTGAAGGTAATGGGATAATAATTATTTAGCTTTTCAAGAATATAGGTATCGTACGAACATAATAAAAATTTTGTCTATGGGAAAGTAATTATTTCTATAATATTGTGCAAATGCTGAATTGACAAGAATGTTTTACATTTATTGAAAATAAATCTATGGGAAAATAATTATATTTAAAATAATACTTTTTTATTGCTAAAGATATCATTACCGTTTATAACACACGCCACCGTTACTCTGAGGCTCCGACGAAGTATTTATTATTATTTGCTTATGCTTTATATAAACATTTTATTATTAAAATTACAATTATTATAAAAAACATAAGAAAAATATTGATAGATATATTTATTACATAATTTTTATATTTTTTGTTTACACTTTCTTTAATATGTTTTCTATTATTTTATATATTTTTAACATGAACTTCTTTAAATTTTTAATTCAAAGTTTTATTTTAAATTATTTTTGTAGTATAGAAAGGTAGAATTATTTTGTCGTTAATTTTAGTATAAAAATTTTCATAAGCTTTTTGATTTATTTTAATTTTATAATTTTCGTACCTTATTAAATTATTACCTGTTATAGTAATGTTAAAATTATTACAATTGTTTTGTATACTTGTTTTTTCAATATTTTTGGTTATAATTATACCTTGAATTATTTCCTTAACTTCTTTATTTAAAATTTTTTGCATATTACAATGTGCTTTTTCAAATTTAAATATATCTACTATTGATACATTCATTTTCTATAATATTTAAGTTTTTCTTTAAATTATTTTCGACATTTGAATTGTAACAATTATTAGTGTCGTCTATAATAACCTTATAATTTTCTAATAGAATAGTTTTATTATTTTTATTTGGTAATGGTTCAATGTGAATTTCAGAAAGCGGTCTTGCACTATATTCTGGAAGTAGTAATATAATAACAATTTGTATATTTTGTATCATTTTGTAATAACAAAAAAAAATTTTACTGTCATTTTAATATCTTGAATGCTTTCAAAATTTGAAAGCATATTTAGTTCTTTTTCTGTCAAAATGTTTTTTAATGGTATGTCTAATTTACTTATCAGTATTACTTGTTCTATATCGTCAAAGTGAGTTTTGAGTAGGTCTATATCATAATTTAGTTGCTACATATATTGTATGTATATATTTTATTTCGTCTTCTATTGCCAAAATTGTTAAGTTGTAAGTTAAGTAGTATTTGTTTATTATTTTCGTTAATGAGGGATATGGAGTTCTTAGATAATTCTTCAATCCGTAAGTTAAACGTTTGTTCATCATTGTAGTCCATTGTACCGATAAGGTATTTTAGTCCAGTTCCTAATCCGTTAAATAAACTTCTTGTATGCCTTCTGTGTGGTTTCAGATTATCTATCTTTTTATCTAGTAGATCGAAATTATGTTTAATTGTATAGTACATACGATTACTAAAATTTGGTTGTTAGTTCAATATTTTTGCGTATTAGTGCTTTACTGTTTTCGTATTCTGTTATGTTTATGATAAGTATTTAAAGTTTCTGATAATTTTTCTATTACCTAGATTTATTGTGATAATATTAAAAGTAGGAAAATTATAATTAAGAGGGTGGTTTTGAACATTGTGATCTGAAAAGAAGTATGTATATATATATATATATATTTTTTTTTTTATTATTATTAATTTGCAGTTTGATTTTGATTTCGTTTTTTCTTTTTAACTTTTATTGTTTTTGCTTTGACCGATGGGTTATTATTATCTTGAAATCTTTTTTGGTTTGACGTGAGAATTATAATACTTTAGACCAGTATCTTTATTAGTTATATGGTTTTCATCTATTATTTATATTTCAATTTTTCTGAATTTCGAGTGGTTTTTTCCCCTCACGGATCTCTTATAAAGTTTAAACCTGGATATATAAAAGTATCGGTTCTATTTTTATTAACAGCATCTTTTGTCTTAAATTTTTAGAATTTTATTATGGATATTCTCGTAGTCAGTATCCTTAACTTTACCATTTATGAAGTCGATGGGTTTCTGGTTGGTTGTGAAGTGAATAGTATTATTGTACATTGCTATAATTTTCGGAATTTTTTCCTCAACAGTGTCCAAATTTACTCGTTCGTGCATCGACATCGTGCAAAGTGTTGGGTGTTAATAGTTTTGTGGAGGCGTTCGGAGGGTGATTATTATTATAACGAATTGAAAAATATTGATTTTGAAGAAATTCCCGTAGCGGGAGGGCTCTGAACCCTAATTCATTATCAACTACTATTTTTTTTAAAACTCTCACAATAGAAAAATATTGTAAAACAGCTATTTTGATTGTGGTTTAGGTTCGGGGATTAATTTTTATTGTTTGTGCAAATTTAGTAAATTTATCGATAAAGGTTAAAAATAATGTTTGATCTAGAATAAAAAAACGTGAATAAGAATTATTTGGTTGGGACCTAAAGGTGTTTCAGTTATTTTGCACTCTTTTTTTATGAGTTTTCTCTCATATTTTTTCGAGATTACAAATTTCGCAGTTTCTTATAAATTACGCTACCTATCGCATAACTTTTGGTGGTAGTATAGCAAGTTACGCTCATTGCATACTTCTGAAATTCCGCGGTGATTATTTTTCAAATGCTCTTTTTCTATAATTTCGGCAGGTTTCTCTTCGTCTATTTATCTTCTAAAAATGTGTTACATTTACTTAACTTTAATTGGCCAAGAGATGAGAAATGTACGAAAAATATTTTTTGTAAGATTGGGAAAGATTGAGACGCTAACAAACTAGTTTAAACTAGGTTCTTTTATGGAGAAGAGCCATTGAAGTGACTTATGGTCTGTTCAATTACAAAATGTAAGGGCAACAGTACTTTTTGGCCCGTACTATTGCCATACTATAGTGTACTTCATGCTCGTTAAGTGTACGACTAGCGTAATACACGGAGCGTCCGTCTTGTGATATTACGGCACCAAGAGCGAATTGGCTTGCGTCTGTCGTTAAGGTCGTCGTTTTGTTAAATTCGGGATAAATAAGGATTGGTTCATTTATAAGTAATCTTTTGAGAGTTTCCAAACTTTGAACATATTCAGGATTATCAGTTTTTATTTTTCGTTTGCTTTAATGTTTTGTCGCTGGTTTAGCGACCTTGGAATAAAACTTAATAAATTTCCTGTAGTATCCTGATAGTCCGAGAAATTGTTTAATTTGTTTTAGAGTTTTGGGAATAGGGAAATTTTTGATGCATGATGCAAATTTTAGGATTTGGTATTATTTTATCCAAAGTCACAATGTGACCAAGAAACTCAGTTTCCTTTTTCATAAACTCCGATTTATCTAATTGAATAATTAATTTAGCTTTTAAGCTTCGAGCCTTTTAAAAATATTTACAGCGAATCTATGTGTTCTTCAATAGATGCTGAGAAGATGATGATGTCATCTAAATACACCAAAACAAATTTTATTTATATAGTATTTTACAACATAGTTCATTAACCGTTGGAAGGTAGCTGTTTAGTGCTGTTTTAAGTCGCAACGGTATTCGAATAAATTCATAATGTCCTTTCTCGACAGAGAACACGATTTTGTGAATGCCACGTTCGTCAATTTCTATTCGGTGGAACCCTTTAGCAAGGTTCAATGTGGTACAATATTGGAATCTTCCCAATTTACTTAGAATGTCATCTATATTTGGTATATCGTGCCTATCGTCCAAAGTAATTTCGTAAAGTAGTTTTTTTATAGTCAATAATGAGTTTCCATTTCTGTGTCCCACTGGTGTCCTCCTTCTTTGGCGCGATCCACACAGGAGCACGATATGGTGAGTTGCTATGACTAATAATGCCCTTGTCCAACATCTCATTAATTTGCTTTTGTACTTCCTCTTTGTGAATTTGAGGGTATCTATAAGACTTAGTGAATATTGGAACGTCATTATTAGTACCAATACGATGTTTGAGAGCGTTTGTAAAAGATAAGTTTTTTTTCCTAAGTGAAAGATAAATTTAAGTTTTCGTTATACAATAGATGCGAGTATTGTTTTATAACTTTTGATAAATGCAATTTTTCAAAGTTAGATAAATGTTCATTCTGAATTTCTTTTAAGACATTAAATTTGTTATCAGTTTCAGAGATTATATTAAAGTTATCATGGTTTACAATTTCAATTTGTACTGTTCGAAAGGTTATAGATTTATTACCGCTATTTAGAATGTTTACTTTTACAACGACTGTATAGTTCTGCACTTCATGTATTCCTTCTTGAATTGCGGTTTCGCCATCTAAAGACTTCCTTTCCTGCAGGTAAGCAAGACCATCTCTTTGAAGTACTTCATATTCATACCTTTCTGAGTAATATTATATTTTGTTTCTTTATTTTTATTTTTAAAATGTTTTCGGATTTCATTATAAAGTGTGGTTAAAAGTTGTTGCCTAAGTCGCTTTTAGTTTTTAATGGCACAATTACTAACTAAGATGGTAATTGAAATTAGAGGCTGTTCAAAGAAAATTTACTTGTGATTCTGTTTTGTTAACACTTTTCTGTGTTTCTCCAATGTTTATTTCCATTGGTTCAGATTGAGAAATTTGAATATTTCTGTTGTAGTTGTTTGTAAAATTACTATTATTTAGAAATGGGTTGTTCATATGTGGGTAGTTCTTACTATTATTGGCATTATAACAGTTTGAATTTCGATTTTGAGAAGAATTTCATTGGTGGTTTCTATTGTTATTAATATTGTTATTTTGATTGTTCCTATTGAAGTTGATATTATTATTTTGGTTATTCCTATTAAAATTGTTATTATTTTGGTTGTTCCTATTAAAATTGTTATTATTTTGGTTGTTCCTATTAAAATTGTTACTATTTTGGTTGTTCCGAATGAAGTTGTTATTATGAAGCTTTGTATTATTATAGTTTCTAGAATTATTGATAGTAGCGTTATTGCTACGATTATAATTGTAATTGGTTTTGATGATTGTTAATAGAAGTTTTTATTTTTATTAATAGAATTAAATGTCTTTTGACCATTAAAATTATTAAAGTTAAATCGGTGCAATCTTGAAGACCTTTTGGACCAGCTGAAAACTACCACCTTTAAGGTGCATAACATGCTTCATGTAAGATATCAATAGAGACTCTAGTGTTTTAGGATCACGACATCATAGAATTGAACACATTGGTTCAAGCATTTAGCTCTTAAAAATAGTTAAAGCTGAGTTTTTATTATTACTAATTTTTTGTTGAGGAACTTTTGAGTTGGCTCCTAATCCTAAGCTAACTTTTATATTTAATACTCTTAAGATATTTTTGATTTCGTTGTAGAAATCAACGGAATTTGTCTTAAAGGTGGTAGCTTTCAGCTGGTCCAAAAGGTCTTCAAGATTGCACCGATCGATAAAGTTTTTAACAAGAACATCTTTTATTTCAGTCCATTTCTTAATGTAGTTGTTTATTTCCACAACTTCCCTCGTTTTCCCTTAGGTTTTTACTCAATCAAGTCTGAAAATATACTTTGGCTTATGTCGTCATGTTTACCTAATAAAGGGTTTATCCTTTCAACTACGTCTGTGAATTTTTGTTCTTTAAAGTTTCCAAAAAAGTCAGGTAATTTGTCAAGATATCTTAGGGGGTCAATAGTAAGACTTAAGTTGACGTGAGACGTGAGTTTGAGAAAGGTTTGTTAAGTGAGTTTGACCCATTTTGATTTTTATTATTGCATTTTCAAATTAAATGAAACCTTTTGCAAAACTAATGAAACCTTTTGCAATTATAATGAAACCTTTTGCAAAACTAATGAAACCTTTTGCAAATATAATGAAACCTTTTGAAAAAATAGTGAAACTTTTTTTAAATCAAATGAAACTATTTTCAAAATAAAAGAAACTATTTTTTATTGAAATGAGACTTTGATCAAATTAAATGAAACTTAAAATTACATTTCAAGCACCAAATAATTAAATAAAATAAAATTTCAAAAATTAACGAATGAAGTATGTATTATATAAAAAATAATATCATTCAGATCTTCGGAGAGAAATTTTAATGATTCATGTTTTTCGTACATACTGTGAATTCAAATATTCAATTTCACATTGAGTTTTGCTTTTATTTTGAAATATATATATACTTGAATTTTGTTAGAATTTAGAAATTAATATGTGTAGAAGTTTTTAATTTATAAACAAAAAAATTATAATATGAAAAAGAAATAAAAAAAATAAAAAATTCTTATTTTGTCTTCTTAATTTCTTTATTTTATTTTTTTCCTATTTTATGGAGAAAGCCAAAATTAAATTAAAACTTGTTTCTGATAAAATAAAACCATGTGATATTTTCTATTATGTATTGTATAAGTTATTGTTGTTTATTAACTTTTGTATACCTACCTCTACATAATCATAACAATTTTTTTTTGTAAAAACCACCTGTTTTCTTATCTATGCATTTAATGCAATCATTCTTATGTTATGATTTCAATGATCAATTAATTTTTGAATCAGTTTGATAATAAATTTATTGTAATTAGTTATATAATTAATTCTTTTTATTACTCTTTATTTTCGAAATAAAATTATTTTCATAAAATGAATGAAGATCTTAGTTCTGGAAGCTTAATTGGTATTGAATTAGTTTGATTATAAATTTATTGTAACTAGTTTAATAATTAATTTTTTTAATTACTTTAAATTTTAAAATAAAATTTTTTTCATAAAATGAACGAAGATTTTAGTTCTGGTAGCTCAGATTACTGGCAACCTAGTCAAGAAAATTTAGATGAGGGAAGTGTGAGAGATGAACAATCTATTAGAGAAAGACCTAATTTACGACGCGAACGCAGAAAAATAGGAAAGTACTCAAAAGTAACGAAGGATATGAAACTTCTTTTTATAAAATTATATGAAGAAGGAAAAACTATTTCTGAAGCTGCTACACTAACTTCAATTAATATGAATACAGCAAAAACTATTTTGTCACGCTTTAAAAAAAATAACGAAGTTTTAGCGGAAAAAAAAAAGAGGAGGAAATCGTATGAAAAAATCTACACCTGATATGCTTGAATTCATTGAGACCATCGTAGAAAGAAATCCAAGTATTACTCTTCAAAACATAAAAAAAAAACTGTTTGAAGAAAAAAATATAGTAGTTTCGATGTCAACGGTTTTTAATTGCTTAAAAGAAATGAAAATAATCTTAAAAATGGCTTCTATTGAACTGGATAAAATGAATGATGCTAGAACACTAAGTTTAAGCAAAATGTATGCCACAGAATTTAGTCAGTGGGCCCCACAACAAAGGGAAAAAATTATATTTATAGACGAATGCGGATTTAACCTCCATATCCGTAGGTCGCATGCCCGCTCTAAAGTCGGAACTAGAGCTGATGTTGTGGTGCCAACTATACGGGGGCGAAATGTATCGTTAATTGCGGCAATTAATACTTGCGGTGTCGTTCACCATAAAATAATAAATAATGGCAGTGTAAATGCAGATCGTTTCAAGACATTTTTGTTAGAACTTTTAGAAAAAATTGGTACCACTGCAAACTTGTTAAATTGTTTTTTGGTTATGGATAATGCGCAAATCCATAAAGGAAGAGCAATTCAAGAAATAATTATGGACAATGGATGCATTTTAAAATTTTTACCGCCGTATTCACCAATGCTCAATCCTATTGAAAAAGCATTCTCCAAAATAAAAACTTATGCCCGTTCAATATTAAGCGATGGTGAAAACGAGCACAGCCTTTCACATGTAATTAATCAAAGTGTGAATCAACTTACATCAAGCGACTGCTCTAATTATGTAATGGACATGGTATTTACAATTCCGCAAGCTTTGGAAGGTTTACCACTACATTAAAGAATTTTAGTATAAAGTATAGAATTTTTGTATAAATTAATTTATTTTTTGTTTGAAATGTATTAAATTTTTGTAAAAATATGAAGTATTAGAATTTAATTTTAATTTTTAAAATTTTATTATAATATTCAATTTTTAAGTTTCATTTAATTTGAACAAAGTTTTATTTCAATAAAAAATAGTTTCTTTTATTTTGAAAATAGTTTCATTGGATTTAAAAAAAGGTTAACTATATTTGCAAAAGGTTTCATTATATTTGCAGATTGTTTCATTATATTAACAAAAAGTTTCATTATAATTGCAAAAGGTTTCATTAGTTTTGCAAAAGGTTTCATTTAATTTGAAAATGCAATATATTAATTACTTAAATTTAACTATATAATTTTTACTTTTATAAAGAAAACTATTACTAATTTTGTATGTTGCAAGAACGCTTTCTGATTGGTTTGTTAAAAACTTAATCTAATTGTTACTTATTGTTATTTATATAGTCTTAATATTCTAAAATTTCTAAATTATTTCTTACGTTAATAAAATTTTAAAGTTGTTTTTGGTGATATAAGTTGATCAGATCCGTGATAAAATAGGAACTAAACAGGAACTAGATGTGAAGAATAAAAGGAACTAAGCGAATTTTATATATTTATGTATTTTTTATGTATTAATTTTTAATTTTTGAATTTCATAAATTTATTTCAAATGTTTTATATTATATTTTATTATATTTTTTCTTATTCTTCACATGTACGCGGAGGGTAAAAATATTATGTCTTCGTCGTCACTATCGACAAACATTGCAACATTTTCTTTAATATTATTAATTTATCATTTTTAAATATATAATGTATTTTTTTTTAATTGATTTACTTTCACTTGTTTTTCTTCTTTTTTTTGTTTTAATTTTTATAAACAAAATTTCTTTTTTTTTTATAAAATAGAATTAATATTTAAGTTAAAAAAAAATATACAATGTGTTAATATTATTATTTTAAACTTTTAGCAATTCGTTTGATAAAAGTTTTTTACTTGTTTTTTATACCCGTAAGATAGGATCGGGTATAATAAAATTACTCCTCCGTTTGTAACACCTCGAAATAAGCGAGCTAGATATACCTTCAAAGGTATGGATCGGTTCAGAAAAAAATTCTAAGACTTTTGAACCATGTCCGTTCGTCCGTCCGTCCGTCAGCACGCTAACTCAAAAACTAAGAAAGCTAGAATCTTGAAATTTACACAAAATATTTTGGGAGTAATTTGTAGGTTCCCTATTTTTTTTGGTTGAGTTTGGACCAAGCCTTAGGGTAGCTCTCGAACACCTAACTTTTAGATCCCCACATTTTTTTTGCAATAGAGCTATGAAATTTTAACAGCTGATAGATCTCACAAAAATATTAATTTTATTTTTTATAACTTTTTTTTGTAGCCCCACCCGTTACGAAGCTGCAGCTCTCCAAAGGTTCAAAAAAGCTCTATATTTAAAGTGTTATAGCACAAGTTGTATAAGGTATATCTTCATTTTGAAAACGCCAAACGATTACTACTTTCATTATCTTTAAAAGTATATATACAATAAATATATATTTGTGGCATACGGTATCTTAATTTACCGTTATGGAAAACTCAAATTTTGAAAAATTCTTTAACCCTTCTATCTTCTAAACGGTTAAAGTTGGAAACTTGAAATTTTGACAGAAGTTGGATTCAGACATTTTTTTTGTATCACCCCCCGTTTAGGAGCTGTAAGGGGTCAAAAACTGAAAATTTCCTATTTTTAAACACCTGTAACTTGAACACCTGTTAAAATTTTTTTGAAGTAATACACAAAAATTAAAGCTTCAACATTATACTCTTATTTCTGTTAACAACTTTTTTTAATAATATAGGGTTACTTTATAATTGACGAATGTGTTACTTGATTTTTTCAAATTTTCTAACAAATTTCTTCAACGAATTTTTTCCATTTTGTTTTACTCGATAATTTGAAATTGTTGAGGATACAATGCGTAGTACAAAAAAATGTAAATAAATAAACAACATAACGGTTGCTTGAAGAATTTTTATTTACATGATATTGATATACATACATACTTATATAATATCATGTTTATTTACATATCGTATATGTCACTAGTGAATGAATGATAAGAGTATAGATGTATATTATATAGCGCCGTATTTACATACATATATGTATTTTATTGTACTTATAAGAAATTATTCTGTCAATGGAATATTTAAATATAATATAATATAATATTTAAAATTATATTTACTATTTTGCACTAAGTAAATTTAATATACATTTACCGCTGAGTATTAAATGGTACTATAGAATATTTGAAAAAGTTTTGGATTGATAATCGTTATGTGGAAGGTTAGAATCTGCTTTTGAAGAATGTACATATAAACATATAGTTTGAATATATGTACAACCCATAGTTCTAGAAATTATAAGATTCACCCAAATTATTTTAAAATACTAAAATATTAAAAAAATAATATTGTAAGCAGAGTGACAGGCTGTGAACATACTAACGGTTCGTACGGGTATGTAAGAGTTGACAAAGGCAACTGTATCGTTTTTATTTTATTTTTACAAAACAAAATTTTAACACTTCATTTGTTAAAAAGTTTATTTTTTATTTTAGAAAGTCTTTCAAAAAAAAAAAGTTTTTCACAAACATGTTTGTTAGTTCGATGCACTATAAATATGTTGAGACACAAAGTGTTCTCTTGTATTTATTTCTTCTTTAAATTTTATGAAAGAAAGCACTTAGCGCATTCTACCGCCTGCGCCAGTTTTAGATTCGATTTTATTTATTATTACTTTCGATTTTGTTTATTTCAACACCTTTATTTTACTTTTATACTTATATTTTATATTTATATTTTACAAATTAGTTGTTAATGAAATTCACAATTTTAAATATAATTTTTATTTTTATTTTTAAGAAATCTTAATTTAATTAATTTAAATATTTATATTTTATACGGAGCTTCGGTGAGGTTGAAATCCAGAACAGAACTTAGTTTAATTCGTTTATTTCCTGATATTTATATTATAATTTTTGCTTACGGAAACTAATTGAAACTGTATTTTGTGCGAGCAATTTTGTGCAGTTTGTGTGAAAAAAATTGTGTTTTTTAATAATGATTAAAATTAAATTCCAGATGCCTGCAGAAATTTGCAGGAACATGTACATAGATTTGTTGAAAGTAAATTTATGGGATAATAATTTAGATTTTTAGGAATATAGGTGTCATATAAAATGAATTGAAAAGATATTATTTTATTGGAACATTAAAATGTTTAATTGGCAGCAATTTTGTATATGGGAAAATAATTATGTTTTATAATATTGCAAATGCTGAATTTGCAGAAACGTGTAGATTTACTGAAGGGATGGGATTACTTATCTATGGGATAATATTTATTTACTTTTTCAAGAATATAAATGTTGTATGAACATAATAAGAATTTTGTCTATGGGAAAGTAATAATATTTGTATAATAATGTGCAAATGCTGAATTGACAAGAATGTTTTAAAATAAATCTATGGGAAAATAATTATATTTAAAATAATGTTTTTTTGTTGTTAGTGGGGCCATTACCTTTTATAACACATATGTTCATAGGAGGGTTATAAAAAGGCAGTCAATAAAGGGACTCGACAGAAGAAAGTTATTTGTTTTATTCAATAAAAACAATTTATTACAAATTAAAAAAATTAAGAAATAAAAAGTGTTAGATAAATAATTAAATAAAACACACAATTTGTAAAAATCAATCCATTTACTTTGAAGGTTAAATTCAATAATAAAATAATTGTTTCAGAAGGAAACGGAAAAAGAAAAATTAATATCAAAATGACATATTTATATAATACCATATGTGTATATCAAGTGGCAATATAAAATTTGAAAAAGTAATTTAATCAGCCAGGGTTGAGTAGTTCAGCACTCCCCCTCAAACCTGGCAGGAGACTTAGCATTCTTGTAAATTTTTCATGAGAACTTTTCTTCAATACTTTAGTAAGTATATCTGCTGTCATCTCAGTTGTAGGTTTATTTTTTTATTTTTTTTCCCCTACCACTCCCATGAAGAGGGCATCCACTAAGTAATTTATTTTTTATATTTGACTAAGCTTCAGTTTCGTGAATCATTAATTTCACGAAGGCGTTGATTACTCAGCTGTAGGTATTGTACAAGACTAAGACGTTATTTTTATTTCTACGCCATCTATTATCTTATACAATATACACTATATATGATATTAATTATATTATAATTTCGATCGTACTACTTTCGATCGAACTTGTTACTGGCTCAATCAGTATCTGCATAACCATGTAGCTCTTCATCTATTTTTCTATATGTTAGTTTAAATTCTATGATAAATTTTAAATGCCTGATGATATGTTTAACAGCTGCAAAATACTCTTTGTGTGGATTGGTATTGAATTGTGATAATAAACACACTGAATGAGTGATATCGGGCCTCGAGCAAATACCTAGATATAGTAATGATTCTATCACTGATTGGTATGATTTTTGCATCGTTTTTGTTACACTCTTCACAGCTTTTACATCTGCGCAATATTTGACCTGGGTCCAAAGGTGTTGAACAATTTCTCGACTCTTCCATATTTAGGTTTACTAATAAATTTCGTATGAACCATTTTTGATGAATACTTATACTTCCTGTTTATTCATGCAATTATGATGTCGTCTACAAAAACTGCTAAAATTATGGGTGTTGCATTTAGAATTTTTATATCTAAACAAGTATCGACCTTTCCACGCTTAAAACCAAGCTTTTTCAGAATTTCGTCTAATTTATTTAGTATTCCACTCGCGCCCAGCTTGTTTTAAATATTACAACCCCTTTTTTAGTCGGCAAACTCTATTTGGATATTCTTCACTTACAAAACATTCTGGTTGTTACATATAAATCTGTTCTTTCAAATAACCATTTAAATATGCAGATACAACATCCATCTGGTGTACCAGTAAATCATACTCAACTGCTATTGCAAGCAAAATTCAAGTCGTGGAATATCCAACCACCGGTGAAAATGCTTCATTATAATCGATACCAAAACATTGTGAGCAACCACAAATTTCTCAATATCACCATTCTTGTTACGTTTGACATTAAATACCCATCTAGATGAAATAGCACGTTGATTTTTTGGGGGAGCTACCAATTTCCAAGTATCGTTTCTAGTTAAAGCATCATATTCTACTTGCATTGATTTCGACCATTCTTGAGCCCCTGCGGAACTAAGGGCTTCTGCTACTGTACGCGAATTATTAATAGTATTTGGCGATACAGCTCTAATACAATTTATGGATTTGTTGAATACTTTTCTCAGTCTACCCCATTTTTTTGGTTCTCTTTATTCTTATTTTTAGAATCGGATTCACTTTCATCAGAATCATAAGTAAACCCTTCCTCATGTTCCTCTTTCATATTTGGTAGTTGTTCATAATTCTTTGTTTTACTTTTTCCTTCGAACTCTGTTAGACTTTCTATGTTAATTTCTTAGGAATGTTTCTCGTTTAGAAGAAATTCGTAGTATTCATTTTTGTAATATTCAATTTTTTCAATAAATCGATCTACAATTGGATAATTAGTGAAATTTTGTTCTGAATTTCCACTTATCGATTCAAGAAACTTCACGTCTCTGGTTGTCATATTTTTTCTGTTCTTAGCATTATATGCTCTATAGGCTTTAGCTTCTGATGAGTATCCTACCATAAAACATTCTATTCCTGTTGGAGAAAATATTCATTTTGCTGAAATTTCGTTTAACATGTAGGCTTTCGACCCAAATACTACAAGTGGACGCTTGTGGTACCAAAATATGGAGTTATATGATTTAAAATTTTTGTTGGTGAACGGTTTCGAATTTAAACCGCAGTATTTACTGCTCCTTAATCATTTCTTTTGTTTTTAAAATTTCTAAGCTTTTATTATTTAAATGACCATACCGTTCATGCCACAATTTTACATTACTATAATTCATATCACATAATTTTGATTCTTCGACTTTAGAAATAAACAGTCCATTGATTAATTTTGTCTTTAATATAGGGTTATTTCTACTATAACTAACAGCTGATTTTTTATTAAAAATTGTTCACTTTCAGCTTTTCTTATTGAACTTTCTCTTATTGATATGAAATTAGATTCTAATTCAGGTACATATAAAACGTCTTCTAAAGTTAATTTCTTTCTATCATCGTTCAACACAAAATTAGCCATTCCAGACGATTTAATAACAGCATTATTGACTAACCCAATTATTTCGATCTGTTCCTTTAAATTTAGAAAAAGTTATTTAACATAACAAATGTGGCTTGTGAGCCATTATAAAAAATTGAGCCACAACAACTATTTTTCTTTACCATTAAAACATTTTTATTATTAGTGTAAATGCATAAGAATTTTTACTACCTTTTTCACAACTTTTTTCAAAATTAGATTTTTCATTTTTATCTAAGTTTTTTCTTTTCTTAATTCTACAATTATTTGCATAGTGACCTTGCTTAGCGCACGAGTAAAATCTATTATTTGGATTTCTACAATCTGTATTATTTTGTTGGCTTAAATTCTTCAGATTATTTTTACCTATATTTATATGATTTTTATAATTTTGTGTTATTGCAAATGCTGTTTCTTCTGGTTCTATTTAAATTACTTCCCTTCTATCAGCTTCCTCAAGTATTTTATATTTCAGCTATTCGATGGTTGGCATGGTTTCTCTGGTTTCTATTGCTACAACAAAATTTTCAAAAGTCTTTGGCAGACTTGTTAATAAAATAATTGTTATCAGTTCATCATTTAAACTAATTCTACTTCATTTATTCGCTCCACAACTCTAAAAAAATTATCGATATGGCTACTGGACTTTTCGCTCTCGTTCATTTTTAAATTTATTAACCTTTTAAAAAATCTACCTTTTCTACCTGGTTCTTTAGGACGATGTACTTCAGTTAATTTATTTTAAGCTTGTTTGAATATTTTACAAGTTTTTCCATGCACAATTTGGTTTGGTCTTATGCTCTTCATTATTGTTACCAATGCTTAGGAATCTTGTCTATCAAAAATCTGTGCATTCTTTTCATTTCTAATCTTCTCTCCACACACATATTCCCAATGGTCATGTACGATGAAAATCGATTTCATCTGGATCTGCCACACTTAAAATTTTTTTTCATCCAATCTTTCGATTTGATATAGCGATGAAGAGGCCATTTTAAAGGGATTCTATTTTCTTCTCTATATTTATAAATATATTTTTTTTTGATTTATTTATTAGCAGTGCAAGCTATTCAGTTTCTGTAGGCTCATAACCCTTTGCTAGACAGAAGGACAGGGACAGGGGAAAAAAAAATTAATATCAAAATGACATATTTATAAAATATCATATGTGTATATAAAGATAAAGTGGCATCATATTATTTGAAAAGTAATTTAATCAGGCAGGGTTGAGTACTTCAACAAAAGCAATAAAAGTTAGCGGAAATACATTAAATCAAATAATGGTATTGATTATAACAATTTCTTTGAATTATTTAATGAATTTAAAAATTCATCTGAAGAGCTTTACCTAATACGCGTTCGTAATACGTCCGTTAAGCAAAAATGAAAGCCAGAAGAATTTTGGAAATTTGTTAACATGAAAAGTAAATGTAATCACTATCCATCCTTTATGAATAATAAAAGCAGCGCAAGATGTAACGATACTGTGAATACTTAGTATTTTCAAAATTTTATTTCATTACCCTACTCTAATCCCAGTTTTTATGTGAATATAAATAATTTGGGTCACAAAAAAAACCATTCTGAAATCTCTTAGAATTTGTAGATAAAAAGTACTTAAATAATTCAATATCAAGAGAAATATAATATGAACTTTTTTCTTGGATCTAATCGTATTCCAGAAAGTAGCCTAAAAACTATACTCCTTCGCACATTCATTATCTTTTATTTTTAATACTTCCTCAAGTATAGGCATTTTTCGGGATATCTGGAAGAAAGCATTTATTAAACCTATTTTTAAGAAAGATAAAAAAATTTTGTAAATAATTATCGATCTAAATTGTCCGTAATTACTAAAATCTTTGAGTTAATGTTGTTTACTTTAATTTATCCAATCTGTTCTAACATTTTTTTTCGAAAATCAACATGGCTTTGTAAAACAAAAATCTACTACAACCAACCTAGTATGAACATCTATCATTTTAAGTAATATGGAATAGGGTTCCTAAACAAATGTAATCTATACCGACTTTAGTAAAGCTTTTGATATTTTTCCCCATAACGTCATTCTGTTAAAATTAAAGAAATGTGATTTTTTAGATAGCCTTATTAAATGGATTAGTTCTTATCTCAAAGAGAGAAATTATAGTGTGATATTCAGATCTTCAGTTTCCAAACCTATTACAGCATATTCAGGCGTCCCGCAAGGTAGCCACTTGGAAGCGCTCCTTTTTATTTTATCTGCTTCCTTTATTAATTATAGTAATTTTAAAGTTTATGCAGATAACATGAAAATTTTGGGAAATTGGAATTAGGAAATATGGGATTATGGGGGAAAGGTAGGAAAATTTGGAGGGATATTTTGAAGAAAGACGTCAATGTTCTTTTTAAACTTAAGTAAACCGTACACAGATGAATTACCAACTTTAGGGAACACATGGTAAAACAAACGGAACAAACAAACACACAAACGGAACGTGCGCATGACAAATGAATTTCCATAAGCTGTGTATTTCGCCGTCTTGGTAAATCTATTTATTAGGGATGAACTTTTGTTGCACTCCTTGTTTTTCTTTGGAAAACTTTGATTTGATACATTAACTGTTCTAATCCCTACGGAACAGATGTTAATCCCTGCGAGATATCTATAAAACAAGGTCAGTAACCTAACTGTAAGACGATGGCCGACTGGAGTGAGTATTGAAGTTACACTGAGGTCGTTGACAAAATGCTCTGTTTTCCACATTATCTAGTAACCCGGTGCTGATTGAGGGCCTGTAGCACAAATGTGTGCATTATACTTCATTTTAGGCCTAATGTACGCTATATAGATATTGAGAAGATCACATGCAGAAACGCAGCGAGTAATTGAGTTTTGCAGCGATACAATAAACCCAAACATTAAGCTGCATCCTTTGCCCCAGAAATATGATTTGACCACGCTAATTTTTGGTTTAACTCGATGTTTTAATCTGTTGAATGCTGCAAAACTTCTTCCTGAAATAGGAGGTTGGAATAGTAGTGGCAACTTTTCGCGAGATCAGACAGCATTGCATTTTTTGGTGTGGAAATCAACTCTGTTGGCTTCACCCCATTTTTGAAGTTTTGCTAAATCGTTATTTAGCTCACTAATTGTGAAATTTTTTGCTGTAACTCAAAGGAAGCCATAAGAGTGCTGTCGTCTGGGAAATGGATCGGATTGGAGGTTAATGAGAGTAAGTCATTGATAAACATTAACAAGATTGTGGGGGACAAAACTGATCCTTGAGGGACACCAGCATTTATTTTGAATTTGTCAGATGAATATCCATTGACCAGTTGACCATGAATATCCGTACGATTCGAAAGGAAATCTATTTTAGGAAGACCCTACCAATCTATTTTAGCAATACCCTACCTAGACCTAATGCTTTGCATTTTGCTCAAAGAATATCGTGGCAAACTCAGTCGAAAGACTTAGAAATATCAAGAGCCACAACATCAGACTCACCAGAATGATTCAAAGTGATGTTTAGCGTCTCACAAAGGGAAGTGATGAGGTTACCGGTTGAACAACGGGCTTTGACCCCGTATTGTCGGTCATGAAGCAAACCTTTGTGATTCAGATATTTCAGAAGCTTTTGGTTCACAATTTTTTCCATTACTTTGGAAAGGGCCGAAGTTAAAGCAATAGCGCGATTACTAGAGGGATCGCTTTTCTTACCTTTTCTGGGTATTGAAAAAACATAAGCAACCTTTCATTAGGTAAAATGAATACTCGAAGTGAAGGAGAGGTGGAAAAGGCTTCGCAGAGATTTTGAAATACTGGAGTAAGTATTTTTGAGCACCATGGTGGTTATACCATTTGGACCATTTCTTATTTGTATCAATATTTTCAAGAATTTTATCACCGCCCGCGTCCTAAAGTAACTCTTACCGAAGAAGGAGCTAACTTCTGGAACGGAGGGCGACATCTGAGCTGAATGTGGCAGTGTCGAATGAGAAGCGAACTCCTTGCCAAATAATTTCGCCTTCTCTTTAGAATCTGATAGTTCTGTTAATATTACGAACAAGTCGTGGAAAAGAAGACTTCCTAACGTCTTCTTTTAGACTTTTCACAAATATCCAAAAAGATTTGTCATTTTTTGGCATGTGGATGATTCTCACTGTTTCTAATCACTATATAGTTCTAGCCATGCTGTGAGCCTCAGATCTATCGCTTTGATACAGTTTAAAATCCTTCTCTGTTTTAAAAATGGCTTCTTTGCAAATGCAATTAAATCAAGATTTGGGCCTTCTTTTAACAGATTTCAAGAAATGAGGAATAAATAATCTCATTCTAAGTAAAATAGTTTCACTAAACGCATTTGCAGCAAAGTTAACATTTCTGTTACGGAAGCAGAATGACCAATCAAAGGTTTTAAAAAAGTCTTTAACGCCCTCCCAGTCAGCATGACTGTAATGCCAAACTAAGTTTTTTAGAAGCGGAAGCGTTTGGAGATTGGGCTTACTCAGAAATTTGTATTAACCAAACAATGGTCGAAATTACCCAGTGCGCAACCAACGGAAACTATATATTTTTCAGGCTGTGTGTAAGAAACAGATCCAAGATGTGACCTTCTTGATCGGCATCCTAGTGGGATTTTTGAGCTGTAACCTTCTTGATCCGGGATCCTAGTGGAATTTTTAACAAGTTAAGAAAGGTGGAACAGTGAGGGAATAGTTTAACTTGTTTCCCAATTGAGTTTTGATTCGGAGAAGTGTTACACCACCAAAATGAAGCCAGTCCTTGTTATAAATGTTGAAATTTACGGCCAGAACAATATCAGTTTCTAAATATGCGTCCAAAATTTCATTGGTCATGTTGGTTAGACTTTCAATTTTCATAGCAGTTTCTTGTTGGTTTGAGTTGGGCGATCTGTATAGGAAACAGAATATTTTTGTTTGTCTTATATTTATAGCTAACTGATTTTTTGTACCCATTCCCCAATTGTCTGTAAGTCATTCAAAACTGCCGATTTCAATTCTCGTTGACTATTTTCCGAGTATTTCATTCCAACATCATCTGCATATAATTGTAAAGTACCTTTAAGATTAAGTCGTGCCAAATCATATATGTATATTTTAAATAGATCAGGTCTTAAAACAGACAATTGAGGCACACTTTTACCACTTAGTTTAGTGTTGCTGCAAATATTAACTAAGTAACTAACTGAAAAAATTAATTAACTGCTGAGAAAACACCATGTTTTGTAATTTAAGAAGCACGATATCATATACATTCACATTACATTAATTAGTATTTTATATAAAGTGTTTATCCAAGTTTATTTATTTTGGACAGTAGCCTGAGCTCTCTGGTCTGATAAAATTCATTAAAAAGAACGTATCTATTTGTATGAAAATTATTTAACATATTTAAAATAAACTTAAGACTATAAATTCAAACCAACCATAAGTATACATAGTTAAAATTTAAAAGAAAAAAATACAACAAACAATATAGCGGAAAGAATGTTCAATTTTATTTTATTTTTTTTATTTTTTTTTAACTTTTTAACACAAATGAATGAAGTTCGGCTTTAATTCGGGTTGTTTTTTTCATTTTACTTATTTAAACAATTATACAGCCCATTATTACTTTTATTATTTGTACGAAATAATGTTAAATAATAGTTTACTTTGTTACATGCATTATGGTTATGAATGTCAATCATTCTATTCAAGATAAAATTATAATTTATATCACTATTCACAATCAATATTTTAGAGAATGTATTTAAAACGGATATTGGTCTGTAGTTGGTTGGGTCGCACGTGTTTTCTTTTTTATAAATCGGTGTAATTACAGCTGTTTTCAACAATTTTGGATAAGTAAATATTTTAAAAGATATATTAATAAATTTAACTACAATTGGGATAGGTTTCTTAAAGAATTTTTTCACAAAAGACTTTATCAGAACCGGTTGCTGAATTTGGTTTGAGCGACGATATCACACCTTTCACCTTTTCAGGTGTAGTAGAGCTAAGTTCGAAAAGATGGCAGATGTTATAAGTAAAGTTATTGAAATAGCATAGACTCACAATATCATTTGAAATGTCCAAATTGTTTAATACATTGCCAAAAACATTTTTCACGTATTCTGAAATAGCCTTCTCTTCGGCAATAATTTTGTTATTGTGCTCCAAGATTTTGATTTTGTTTTATACCTTAATATAGTTTTTATTAAGCATAACCTTTTTATATAACTCCCACAATTGTTTACCGTCACTTGGATTCTTGCTTATCTCATCACTACAGTACATTATTTTAAATTAAGATTTTGACTTTGTTTCTTTAGCAGGCACATAAATGAAAGATATGAGCATCGTTGGGATATTTCCTTTATACTTCATAAAGGAGTCCCGAATTTTCATCATCTTAAGTATTTCATCATCTATTCAAACACTTTTTTAAGCTCATCATTAGCTAATATACTAGTTATATGTTTACTAATTAGTATTGTAAGATTATTTACAAAGGTGCCAAAGGTATTAAAAGAATTAAAATTTTTCGAATTAAATCTGATTAGGTTTAAATTAATAGTACTTAGCATCATTTGGTGGTTAGATAAAGAAGAATCCATGATATAAAGGTCATATGTATATTTGAGATTATCGGTAACGAAATGATCGATTATAGTTTTTCTTGTACTACATACATAATGTAGTATGTAATACATGGTTACCATGGTTGTTGTAATGCATGGTTACCTTAAAATTGACGAAAGTGTGACTTGATATTTTCAGTTTTTCTAACAATTTTTCTTAATGATTTTTTTTAAATTCTATTTTACTCGATAATTTAAAAATGTTGAGGATGATCATGCGTAATACAAAAGAAATTAAATAAATAAAAACATTACGGTTGCTTGAAGAATTTATATTTATATGATATTGTAATTACATACTAATATATCATGTTTATTTACATTATTTTCGTATATAATGTACTGATGATTGAATGACATATAATAATACATAATATTGACATAATATAGGGTGTTCAAAATTGAGGTATCATTTTGATTTTGCCGCCAGTTATTTTCTACCTGGAATTTTTATACGAGGTTTCTTTAGGTATATTCTAAATACATTCCGGTTAGTTAATATGGAACGTTACACGAAGAAACAACGTGTTTTTGTTATTACAACATTTTTTGAAAATGGTAAAAGTTTTCAAGATGTAATTAGGAAATTTCGAACAAAATTTGGTAGAGAAAATGCTCCAACAAATCGTGCCATCAAGCTGATGGTTGATAAATTTCTAGAAACTGGATCTGTTCTTGATAACAGAGGCAACATTTATCAACGTAGTGGCCGTTCAACCGAGAATGTAGCAGCTGTGAGCAGAAGTGTTGAAGAAGATCCAAAAACTTCCATTCGTCATCGTTCGCAGCAATTAAACATCAAACCATCCACATTATTCAACATTTTGCATCGTGATTTCCATTTAAAGGCTTATAAGATCCAGTTGACGCAAGAATTAAAACCAACTGACCATACATTACGTCGGCAATTCGTTTCTTCGGTAATCGAAAAACAAGAAGGAAATGAGAATTTTTTAAACAATATAATCTTCACCGACGAAGCTCATTTCCAGCTCAATGGCTACGTCAATAAACAGAATTGCCGCATTTGGGGTGAATAGAATCTTAGAGCAACCAGTACATCTACAAAAAGTTACGGTTTGGTGTGGTTTGTGGTCAGGAGGAATCATCGGACCATATTTTTTTGAAAATGCAAATGGAAATGCGATTACGGTCAATGGAAATCGCTACAGGGAGATGATCCGTAGCTTTTTGTAGCGGCAAATTGATGATTTGGACGTAGAGAATATGTGGTTTCAACAGGACTGTGCCATTTGCCACACAGCAAGAGAAACAATGGATCTTTTGAAGGAAAAGTTCGAAGGTCGCATTATTTCTCGTAGAGGAGGAGCGATGTGACCACCAAGATCGTTCGATTTGACACCGTTGGATTTGTTTTTGTGGGGTTTTGTGAAATCGAAAGTGTACAGCAATAATCCTACAACAATTCAAGAGCTTAAAAGCAACATTATCAAGCAGATTTCAACCATTGAGAACAGTTTATTGAACAACGTGATTCAGAATTTTGGTAAAAGATTGGAAGCCTGCCGAAGTAGTAGAGGGGGCCACTTGGCCGACATAATTTTTCATTATTAACTGGAACCTATTTGTAATAAATTAAAATAAATATATATTTATTATTTCAAAAAAAAAAAGTCTTTTTTATTAAAATTAAAATGATACCTCAATTTTGAACACCCTATATAATAATATATATATGTATCAACGTATTTTGTTGTATTTATAAGAAATTATTTTATTAATGAAATATTTTAAAAGTAATGCAATGTATGGCGATATATAATAAAATAATATATATGAACATATATACAAATTAATACATATTTGGTATTTTGTAGTAAATTTGGTATAAATTAATATACATTTACCGTATTAGTATTTAATAGCACTAGATACATATTATGTATTATGTAGATATGTATATTATATTTGGAAAAGCTTTGGATTGATAATCGTTAGGTTAGAAGGTTAGAATCTGCTTTTGAAGAATGTATAAATATATAGTTTGAATATATGTACTTAAGTATGTACAAACCATAGTTCTAGAAATTATGAAATTCACTCAAATTATTTTAAAATACTGAAAAATTAAAATAATAATATTATAAACAGAATGGCTGACTATGAACATACTAACAGGTTGTACGGGTATCTAAGAGTAGTCAAAGGCAACTATATTCTTCCTCGTTTCCTAGTATTGTAACTGAAGAATGAGTTCAATTCAAGCTTTTATAATGATAGTAAATGATTTGTAAATATGAGTACATAGTTTTTATGAATTTGTAGTAAAAGAAAAGAGTATATTGATCGTAAAAGATATATGTATGTGTGTATAAAATCAGTTTTGTAGTGCTGCCATTGTGAATTTCTATGATAATACGGTTCTTTATTTAAGAAACTAAGGCTTTTTCTATATAATAGAAAAATGTATAATAAATATGAGTATAGTTCTTATGTATTTGCATAGATTAAAAGAAAAGATTATTTATCATAAGAAGTTTTTGTATTATTTTTAAATAATAAAAAGAGCTTTTATGAGAGAATGTAAATCAAAATATGAAAGAGGGAGAGCTGTATATGTTTTAATGTGTTAGAGATACATTTGTATGTATGACTGTATAAATATTGAAATACATACTTATTAAAATTTAAAACTTAAAAATTATTAATTATTCTTTTCACTACAAAGTACAAAGTATTATATGAGTAGAAAATACGTAGATCAGAATATATTTCCTATGTATTTGAAATCAATGTCAGTACATATTATAATATTTGATTGAAAAAGCTATCAAAGCTTTAAAAAAACAACAACAAATCAATACAAATCTAAATATTAAAACTAAATTAGAACTTAAAATAGAAACAACAAAAACAACAATAAACAACATGTTATTATTTCATTCACAAATTAAAACTGAACATATAAAGCAATTACCGATAAGATATTATAAAATCGGGCAAAGGCACGTAAGTATGTAGATTGTAACTATGTAAGTATAATGATTTAATTATGATAATAATTAAATTATGATGATAATAAAATGAGACTAATTCAACCACATCTAAAACCACATGTAGATTGTAACTATGTAAGTATAATGATTTAATTATGATAATAATTAAATTATGATGATAATAAAATGAGACTAATTCAACCACATCTAAAAGTACATTTTAGTGTTACTTTTCGAGACTCTATTGTTCTAACAAGAAGAGAAATTTAGCATATATCAAAGAAGGGCTTTTCATAATATTGACATTATTTTTGTAGTAATTAGGACTTTTATATTTATATATGTATATAGAGTATGTCGTAGAAGAAAAGGAATTAAGCGTTAAAATAATATTTTGTATAATTGAAAAACCTGATGGTTTAACAGCTGAAAGAATCTAAATAAAAAAAACATAGATAGAATAAGAATCTATTATAATATGTTTGAATCTATATATGAATGAATATTGTAATATTTATATAAAATACTAACAATACTTAACTTTTCCCATTATAAAATTGAACGTCATAATATAATAGTATAAAATATATATAAAAGTCTATGTCTATATATCCATACATATGTCAAAATATATTTCGTGTGTATTTGAAAATTGAATTTAATGCTGAAAAAATATTTTGATTTCAAGTATTTAATTGATATTCGATAAAAAGAGCTTTTCAAGGGGTTTAAGAACCTTATTATGTAATTAAATAAGAGCTTAACTAAAAAAATCAAAAATGAAAATAAGAAACAATAGCGATAGCAAAAATGCACGCAGTATTTGATACATCAGGTATATTATTGATACATCAGGTATACATCATATATTTATTTTGAGCATAGCAAAACAAATACAAGAAATTAGATTATTAAAATTATTAGAATTAGAAATACAAAAATTCTAATATTATTACATATGTATTTGACTATCTATTAATATTAAAAGGAGACAGTAAAGTTGACATGTATAATAATATTTTGATTGGATCTATATATATGTATCTATATGTATCTATTATCTAAATATATATATATATATTTTCTAGATTCTATAATTACTATTTTAGACTATTCTAGATTTATCTACATTAATCAACAAGCCAAAAATCAAATTTTTCTGTGAACCATTGTTAAATTCTAGGTGTGTCAATATCTAAATAGAAATTTCTAATGAGCGCTTGCACAAAAAGAATAAAAGCTTTTTCAATTATCTAATTGTAAATAGGTACTTTATTTAATATAGTTATTGGTTCATTGTGGAAAAAAAGGTTAGTTATAAATGCACATTTCAATTGAATGGGTATTTCTTTTCAACAATTTAAAGTGTTATAAAAAGAAATTAAAAATGCAGGTTAAAATTAAAAGCAAAACATTTTGTGACTGAGTGTACAAATAATTGCAGTCTTACGCAAAACACATTAAAAATTGTTATAATTATTTAAGAGAATTAAAGCTTCTATTAGAAAAGTGTAGATCACTTGGGGACAAGAACCATGTTATTGATTGCATGTGTTTAATTAAAGGTTATCGAACTCAACTGAAAGAATTAAGAATTACTACAGACTCAAGTTACAAAAAGTTACATTTTAACAGGAAAAATTATACATCAGCTAAAAATATTCAATCAGCTTTTAAAAATAAAATAAGAAGTAGCGTAATAATAAATTTACACCACAAAGAACCAAGAAATTTTTTGGAGGATTGTTCAAAAGTTTTTATCCAAGAAATTAAAATTATGTTGAATTAATTATTTATTAATTTGGTACAAATATTAATATTTGCACGCAATTTTTGGACCCTTTGCCAATTAGGCATGTGGGCCAGCTGAAGGTGTTCGTATGCTGTTGTTTTCATTTTTGCTAACTATGTTCATGTTTGTAACGTTTATTTACTTTGTTTTTACTTAAGTCTTAATATTAATTTTTCATTTTCCCTGTCATTGGTTGATCAAGAGTTACTGTTTTTCTTCCAAGAGTTACGGTGGATGTGATTATACGTCTTTCCAGATGCCGAAGTGCTCCATAAGGCCCTTTGTGTTTGATATAGAGGCTGTGTCGCTTTTACTGAGTGTGTTTAGCGGGTTATCAGAGTGGGTCCAATAGCGATCTGTCTCTGGGCAAGAGTTGTAAATGTGCTGTACTGTGAGAGTGTTACTGCAGAAGTTGCATTGTGGCGGGTTGGAGTTGTCAAATAGGTGCTTGTGTGTGGCTAGTGTTGTCCCCATTCTGATCCTACTGATTTTTATGCCTATTTTTCTGGACTATTTAAAAAGGTTAGGGTGTAATGGGCTGTAGGTGGCTCTGTAAGTGTTTGAGTTTGTGTAATTTACTTGTCTGTGATAGTGGATTAATGTTGAGTGTGCGGCTGATGATGGCTAGTTTGACTTCTTTGTCTACGTGCGTGTTGCCTGGTTTAGCGTTGATTATTGAGTTTGTTATAACTAATATAGCTGGTGTTTCGTTGTTTGTGTTTTTTATTGCTTTAATGGTACTTAAGCAGTCTGTGAAGATATTTATTTTGGTTTGGTATTTATTTCGGTAGTTCTCTGTCTCAGATTCTGTATTTACGGCTATTGGTCAGATCCTGTATTTACTATTGTTAGGTCGTTGGCTAGTCGTGGTAAGTTGGTTTTTATAGCTACAAGTTGTAGTTGGGTTGTTATATTCAATCTTCGGTTGTGGATCCCATTATTTATCAGGAAACCAGTTCCTTCGATCCTCTTTGTTGACCTGAGTAGTGAGAGTACCTGAGGACGGGTTGTTTTCTATGTTTTGTGTTGTTATCGATAAATTCCCTGTTTCAGATTCTGTATTTACGGCTATTGGTTCTACATTATCATTTGTTGCTATATCAAATTCCATTAATTCTAAGTTTATCGTTTGTTTTTTACATTTTCTTGCTGATGGGAGATCAAGTACTGGTTTTGTTGTAATTGTATTTATAATAGCATTTTGGGAAGTAACCTCAGTTGGTACTATTTGATTTTGAATGTTTTGTTCTTTGTTTTTTGATTATGACTTCATCTACTTCGTTACTTTCTTCTGTATTTACTGTATTTTGTTGGTTTTCTTGATTTATTAAGTTATTGTTATTGGTGTTTGTTATGATTCGTTGTTGGTTGAGGTTATATGTGTTTCCTTGAGAGTTTTGTGCCTGTTCTACTATTTTCTGGATGATGTTGGGTGTGCTTATGTTTAGTTTAGCTATTGGTCTTGGTGTTTGTTCTCCTGCATTTTCATTATTCGTTGTATCGGCATATTAGATAAGCCTGGTAGGCTCTGGGATGTAATGATTTAGTCTTTCTTTTGTGTTATACAGCTTTATTGCGTCTCTACGACTGATTTTGTCATCTGTTTTTATGCGCATAATTATTTTTTCCCTTATATATGTTGGGCAATTTATGTCGTTGGGAGAATGGTCGTCCCGAAGGTTCTCTACAGAACAATTGATACATTGGTGAGAAAGACAAATTTGTAAATATTGGACCACCATTTCTGCACTTATTCCTTTAGAGCATCTATTACATATTGGTAAGCTCCTGCAAAATTTTTCTCTATGCTTAAGTTTTGGACATCTTCTGCAACGCATTGGAAGTGGGTACAATTTCCTCACTTCTACTTTTAAAAACCAATTTTAATTACCGTCGGTGGCTCTAGAGTATCGAAGGTGATCAGCATGGAACCAGAGTATTCATCTGTTTTTTTCATCCCTATACTCACCGGATTGTCTTTTCTTGAATCTGAACAAATTAATGATTGATGGGTTTTGAGATTTAAGATCTTGTAAGACCTCATTGTCTGACACTTCATTCAGCTCACGACAAAAAATAGTGCCTTGAGAGCAGTTTAGCCTAGTATTGCGCTTTAACGGCATAAACGGCATATTTTAAAGGCATATTGCGCTTTAAGAGAAATTTTGCCAATAACATTGCACTTTTAAATGTAGCGATCTGCACTTTCTTTATTTTCCACTTCTAATAATAGTCCTTCTCGTGTGTATTGTGCTTTAAAATTTTCTGAAATACCCTGTAATTGTTTTTCTATCATAAAATACAAAAATACGTTATTCAAGAACAATTTATAGTTTATCTTTTATAAATTGTTACTTTATAAATTGTTAATATGCAAAAAAAAGTTTATTATTGGGTAATTATACACAATTTGTTATAGTAATTGTATCTAATAATTTTATTGTCTATAGAAAGAACGTAAAAAATTTTGATTACCGTTTTCAACAAATATTAGTTAAATATATTATGAAAAAAGAAGACAAATTTTAAATTATAATTTATCTGTTTGCCATGTTTTTAATTTTCAAAAAAATTTTAAAATTTTTAAAATATATAACGAACCGTTCGGATCAAAAAAATATTTGAAACTGAATTATTTTGAAAAAATTTATTAAAGTAAATAGTATTTTTAGTGGGGAATTTAAAATTTTAAAAAATGAAAATGAAATAGTTGAGAACAAATATATGAACATCAAAAGTATTCCAATGTACAATATTACTGATAATATTAATGATTGGTTTAGAGAATATATAATGGATCCTATTTTAAAGAAAAGAGAGGAATTTAAAGAAAAAGATGGCAGATGGTCCTTCTTCACAATAGATCATTTGAATACAAATACAAACAAATATACCCCTCTAATCGTATATCGAATTTCCTAAGGAAATTGAATTAAAAAATGCATGTATTAATGTAGAAAATACAGATAATGCTTGTTTTGCTTGGGCAGTACTTTCTAGAATATTTCCATTCGAAAAGAATCCAAACCGTGTTGCAAATTACCAAACAAAATTTGATTTATTAAATCTTAAATACATTCAATTTCCAATGACCATGAAACAAATACCAATAATAGTTCAATAAATGTTTATATATTAAAAATTATTAAGCAGAATAGTACAAAAAATGTGGTACTACCAAACTTTTTAACTAAATATAAAAAAGAGAACCATGTGAACTTATTTTTGATACAAAATAAATATTATTTTGAAGATGAAACTAATATTCAGGATATGAAGGAAGAAGATGAACCCTTAAAATATCATTATGTTTGGATTAAAAGCTTATCATGAATGCTGTCTTCTCAACTATTTAAAAACCAACACAAAAAATTTTTCTGTGAGCGGTGTTTACACTATTTTTGAACGAAAGAAAAGCTGGAAAAACTATGAAGATTGCGTCACTCAAACTTATTTTAAGATAACATTACCACTACAGGAACAAAAATATCTTAAATTTAAAAATCATAAAAATAAGATAAAATCACCTTTTGTTATATATGCAGATTTAGAATGTTTATTAGAATTAGTGAATAATGAAAAAAAGTTTCAAAATCATACACCTTGTAATAGATGATAGTACGTTAAATTGTTCTTATGATCTTGCAATATCGTTTAATAAAAGTTTCCGTGGGACTGATTGCATTCATTGGTTTGTAATTGAATTATTAGAAATTGCCAAAACTTTAGAGTGCATACTGTGGAAGGTAATTCCAATAACACTGACTGAAGAACAAATTGAAAATTTTAATACTGGAACATTTTGTCCTATTTGTGTAAAAACTTTTACTGAAACAGACATCAAAGTGAGAGATCACTGTCATCTAACTGGTCAATATCGTGAGCCTACTTATGTTGGGTGTAATATCAATTTTCAGGATAGTCAAGTAGTCCCAATTATTTTCCACAACAAATTTTGTTGATAAAGTTTTAATTATGAAATGTAAATCATAACCGCTTAATTACATTTCATAATTAAAACTTTATCAACAAAATAAAGGGAAAAATAGATTTGCTCCTTATCAATAAAGTAAAATATATTTCATTTACATATATTTCAGTTTAAAAACATTTCTGAGAATCAATATAATTTGTTAACCAGGAAAAGTGTTTATCCTTATGACTGTTAATATAAATTTTCAGAAAAATGTTTGCCTTCAATCAACCATCTTTATAACATATTAAACGATTTTGATATTAATGAAAAAGACTACGAATACGCCCAAAAAGTTTGAAATGAATTTAAAATAAATAGTTTAGAGGAAAATTCAGATCTTTATTTGAAAACAGATGTAATATTGTTAACTGATGTTTTT
This sequence comes from Poecilobothrus nobilitatus, assembly GCA_947095535.1. Lineage (NCBI taxonomy): Eukaryota > Metazoa > Arthropoda > Insecta > Diptera > Dolichopodidae > Poecilobothrus > Poecilobothrus nobilitatus. The sequence goes on from OX352772.1 coordinate 172,277,815, forward strand.
GAAGAATTTCGTTCAAGTTGCATCAAAACATATGGTTTAGATCGAGCGCATTATTATACTCTTCCGGCATATATCTGAGATGCTACGAAAAATACACTGATGTTAGTATTAGCGTTAATTACAGATATTGATATGCTGATGTTTACAGAGAGGTGTATTCGAGGAGGTCTTAGTCAATGCACTAAACGTTATACAAACGTCAACAACAAATATATGACAGATTTCAACCCAATGCAACCATCAAAATATTTAATGTATTATGATGTTAATAATCAGTATGGATGGGCAATGTCTCAATATCACCTGAGTGGTTGTTTCAAATGGTGTGAAGATTTCAATTTAGATATTATGAATATATCAAGTACATCTGACACAGAGTATATTTTAAAAGTAAACCTAAAATATCCCGAAAAATTTCATAATATACATAAAGATTTACCATTTTGTCCATAACATTCAATAGCTCCTGGTTCAAAACAAAAAAAACTTCTTGCTACTCTTCATAATAAATCACGATATCTAATTCATTACCACTATTTACAGCAAGCCTTTAAAAATGGATTACAGCTTACAAAAATGCATCGAATACTGCAGTCTAAATAATCTCCGTGGCTAAAGTCATATATTGATTTAAATACACAATTAAGATCTGAAGCAAAAAATGAATTTGAAAAGAATATCTTCAAACTCATGAATAATGCTGTTTTTGGAAAAACAAGATGTTAGAAAATACAGTGTTGTTAAACTCATTTCAAAATGGTTGGGTAGATTTGGAGCTGAAGCTCTCATATCAAAACCAGAATTCAAATCATTAACTATTTTTAATGAGAATGTAGTTGCAATGGAATAAATAAAAGTGAAATATATTTTAATAAGCCGATATATATCGGTATGTGTATTCTAGACTTAGCAAAAACTACTTTATATGAATTTCGTTACAACTACATGTTACCACAATTTAGTCATAATTGTTTAATTTGCTGCACAGACACAGACTCACTTATTTATGATATAAACAATACTGATATATATGAACTAATTAACCGTGATTGCCATGCACGTTTAGACACCAGTGATTATCCTAAAGATAATATCTGGAATATTCCATCAGTAAATAAAAAAATGTTAGACATATTGATGAATGTTTTCAAAATAGAATAGAAACGTTTATTGGAGATAATGATGATGAAAGCATACTAAATACATCACATTTTCTGGAAAATGCTCAGACCAATATAATTGAATTATTGATGCAATCATTAAAAAAGCACAACGCTATAAAAGTAAATCTTGAGCTTTTTGGCGAATATATAAAGCCAACAGAAAAAGAGTTTGTAAAATTTGAAAATATATCAATCAAATCTTTTCAACCTCGAATGTTTAGTATTACACAAGCAGATGATCTTAATGATTTTTTTGAAAAGGCTAAAGAAATTATTCAACAACAAGCAGAAGACTTCCAAGAAAAAGACAGTAGCTGGGCGTTAATCACGATTTTATATATTGAAATAAATATCAATAAATTTGAACCAATACGTGTGTCTAGTTATATTAAACTACCGAAAAACATAGAAGACAAAAAAGCATGCATTAATATTCAAAATAAAGATAACTTCTGTTTGAAGTGGTGTTTAGTATCAGCTTTACAAACTTGTATTCAAAATGCTGAACGAACATCTTCATATAAACTTAATAATATTTTTCTAGCCATAGTCGAGCTAGAGTTTGGTGATGTACGACAGCTTAATTTTAGCACTATGCAATTTCCAGCTAAATTGAACGAGTTAAATTTATTTGAAGAACTAAATAGTGAAATAAGTATTAATTTGTTTGGACTGGAAGTCATTAATAAAAAATATGAGGTTGTAGAACCATTCTATTTAACAAAATGTGAAAAAATACTATGTAAATTTATTGCTTTTGGAAAAGGATGATAAATTTAATTTTGTCTATATTAAAAATTAATCAAGATTAAGTAGTTCTGTAACAAAACATATACATGAAATTTATATTTGTAATATGTGCTTGCAACATTTTTATACATTACAACAGCGTGATTTACACAAAATTGAGTGCAATAAAGTCGTTACAAAGCTTCCATCAATTGAGAAAAATACACTCGAGCTTAAAAATTATCAACAACAATTAGGAACACCTTTTGTTATTTATGTCGACTCTGAGAGTATTTTACAATCTATTGCAACATGCAGTTCTAATCCAATGATGTCTTCAACAACAAATATTCATCAACATGTTCCAGTAGCTTTCTCGTACTACTCGTAAATGTTCTTTTGATGATAGTCAAAGCTGTTACAAATAGTTTGTTGGAGCTAACTGTGTCAAGGAATTTGTCATATCGTTAACAAAAACGTGTAGTGAATTATATAAAAATATTTTTATGATGTCAAAGCCAATGAATCTGTTAACACTTGATGAGCAGCTTCAACAATTAATTTAGGAAAATTGTCACATATGTGGTAAGCATTTAGGTTTTAATGATAGAATTAGAGACAATTGTCACTTTACTGGTAATTATAGAGGACCCGCTCATTCTAAATGTAATTTATTAAATAGGCAACTAAATTTTTTTCCTATATTTTTTTACAATTTTTTCAGCTATGATTGCCATCTTTTATTTAAAGAACTAAACGAAGTGAATGGACATATTGGTGTCATTCCTTTGAATAAAGAACGTTATATTTCATTATCTAAAAAAATTACAATAGATAAAAATCATTCATTTTATTTACGTTTTCTCGATAACTTTAGATTTATAGCTTCTAGCATTGATTCTTTATGTAAAAATTTAAATGAAAATGATTTGTTTCATATAAAAAAAGAATTCAATAATAATGAAAAAATTAAACTTATGACCCGAAAGGGAGTTTTTCCCTATGAGTATTTAAATTCCATTGAACGACTTGACGAAAGAAGTTTACCTTTACAAGAAGCTTTTACCAATCAAATGACAAACACATCATGTTCCGATGAAAACTACATTCATGCAGTTATATTTATGGAATACGTTTGATTATCAAAACTTATGGGACTATTTAAAACTTTACCTTAAAACAGATGTGCTTATTTTGACTGATGTTTTTGAAAACTTTCGAAAAATATGCTACAAAATCTATTCTTTAAATCCTACAAATTTTTATATTACGCCAGGTTTGTCATGGGCAGCTATGTTAAAATACACGAATATCAAATTACAATTATTAACTGATATTGATATGTATAATTTCCCTAAAAAAGGGATACGTAGTGGAATTAGTTAGTGTTCACTTAGACATTCAGTAGCAAATAATAAATTCATGGGAGAATCTTATAAAAGAAACGCCTTCCAAATACATATTATATGAAGACGCTAACAATTTATATGGATGGGCAATGATCCAATATTTACCACATAAAAATTTTCAGTGGGTTGACGTTACTGAAAATATTGATGTGCTTTCAGTTGCCTATGATTCGGGAACTGGTTACGTTTTAGAAGTGGATTTAGATTACCCACAACATTTACATGATTTGCACAATGATTTTCCTTTTTGTGCTGAAAACAAAGTTCCACCAACAGGTAAAATTCCCAAACTCTTAGTTGACTTAACAAATTATGTATCTATTTAATCCTTAAATTTTTTAATGTATATATCTTATGTTCTGCTTAAGATTATACAATTTTTTTAAATTTAGTATTTAAATTTACCGTTATGTGAAAACCAAATTTTGCATGATTTTTCTTCTTTCATAACTCCGGCACGCTTCTAGATAGAAGCTTGAAATTTTGAGGCAAGAAAGAACTAGAATTAGTATAAGTTTGCTCAGAAAATTTTTTCGGACCACCCCCTGTTTATGAGCTATTAGGGCTTAAAAATTGAAAATTTGCTATTTTTAGACACCTGTAACTTAGGCACCTGTACAAATTTTTCTTCGGCAAGACATGAAAATTAAAGGTTCAATAATATATTTTTACGTGGGTTAACGGCTTTCTTTAGTTATATAGGATTCTGGACTTACGGCCCCTCAAAATTTCAAAAATGTCCTATTTTCACATTTTTGCTTATTACATGAAATTTTCAAATTTTTGTGTAAGTCACACTTCTAAACAGTTTGTATTGAGTTTTGGAAATGTGCGCTTTTAAAAACCGTTGGTTTACAGTCTACCTTGTTTAATATTACATTTATACCCACTAAATAATTACAAATCTAGACATATAGGTGATTTCATATATTTCCTATATTTAACATAGGTGAATTTCGCAATTCTAATTGTTCGTTCAAAATTGATTTATTTTGTTTTATAGCTTTTTTAATTTCTAGAGATTCCAATAAATGCAACTTTTTACCTTTTTTATCAATATGTAGGATTTTCAGGTTATTTATATTGCTACAATGGTTTTTTTTCCATTAAGTGATTGGCAAAATTGGACTTGGAATTCACTTTATTAAGTTCTCTAATGTGTTCCGAATAACGAATCGCGAAATTTCTACCTGTTTGTCCTATATAGAAACTGTCAAAAATTCAGGTGTATACGAAATTTTAATAAAGTTATATAAAAAATTTAGTTTTAATAAAAAAATATAATTTAAAGATCAATAAAAAATATATATATAATTTAAAACAACAGGAATAAACTTATTTTTTTTATTATTACAAAAAAAAAATCGAATCTGAAGTGTGTTTAATCACTTTTAGCTTAGCGAAGTTTTTAAGCTGTTGAAAACTTTAAATAAAACCAGAGATAAATAAAAAACGTTTGTTAAATATAAAAATATAATTGACAGTAAAAGTTTAGATAAAATTCGAATTTATCTGATTATTTATAACTTTTAATTTAACTATAAAACTTCTCAAAGTTCATAATATTTCATTATATTTCAACCGTTTAGCTCAACACTTTTATTATTTATTTTATAAATAATATATTTATTATAACAAAATATTTCATTTAAAATTATTTTGTATACATTTCTTTATGTACCTATTCAAATCAAAGTTTTTTTCAAATAAATATTAAGGTTTAAACTTTAATAATAATAAACTTTAAAAACCTTTCATATCTTCACCTTACTAATTTTTTTGCATAAGATTAGGAGGACTTAAATTGTTATAATAGAATATAAATTTGACTTTTAGTAAATATGTTTAACCTTTCTTAATAATTTTGTATTTAAACCAAACTTTGAAATTTTTAAACCCAAACTTTAAAAACCTTTCATATCTTCACCTTACTAATTTTTTTGCATAATGTTAGGAGGACTTAAATTATTATAATAGAATATAAATTTGACTTTTGGTAAATATGTTTAACCTTTCTTAATAATTTTGTATTTAAACCAAACTTTGAAATTTTTAAACCCAAACTTTAAAAACCTTTCATATCTTCACCTTACTAATTTTTTTGCATAAGGTTAGGAGGACTTAAATTATTATAATAGAATATAAATTTGACTTTTGGTAAATATGTTTAACCTTTCTTAATTATTTTGTATTTAAACCAAACTTTGAAATTTTTAAACCCAAACTTTAAAAACTTTTCATATTTTTATCCTAATTTAAAATATTCAGCACTATAGCTTAAGCCTTTTAAATTTCAAATTAAAACATAACTGATGTAGTAACCATAAAGTTAAATTTAGAATAATAATAAACTTTAAAAACTTTTAAACCAAACTTTGAAAACTTTTCATATCTCCATCCTACTATTTTTCTTGCATAAGGTTAGGAGAACTCAAATTGTTTTAATAGAATGTAAATTTGATTTTTAGTAAATATGTTTAAACTTTAATAATAATTTTGTATTTAAATCAAACTTTGAAATTTTTAAACCAAACTTTAAAAACTTTTCATATTTTTATCCTAATTTAAAATATTCAGCACTATAGCTTTTTAAACTTAAAATATCAAAGACACAATCCTTTTTACTCATTTTGCATAGTTTTTGGACGAGTGTATGCAAATAACTTTTTTGCATACTTTTAGGAGGACTAAAAGCTTTAAAAAAGCTCCTCCTGCAGCAGAACCGGCATATCCATTCTACTATTTTTCCAGGTTACTAATTTTAGAATAATAATATTAGATTAAATAATAGATAAGAGACAAAAATTTTGTTTTGATAATATTAAACTCAATTAACAATAACAGCCCGTGTAGCAAATTGCCCAATAAACATTTCTTGGTATTTTTATACACATAAAACTTTTTTTTTGCATATTAACAATTTATAAAGTAACAATTTATAAAAGATAAACTATAAATTGTTTTTGAATAACGTAAAAATAAATTGACACCAGAGAGGGGAACACAAGGATGGATCCGCTCAATCAGGGCAAGCGTTATCAAATATTAGAGCCTGATAAAGGAAACAGAAGAAGGAAGAATGTATTGCTAAAAAGGCAAGATTTCCTCCTAAGCAACAACAGCGAATTCCCAAGTTTGGATTCATAGCAAGTCTCAGATCCAACAAAATTACCAGTAACAGAAAATTTTTAAATATAATTGCTGCCGATCACAAACCAAATAGAAATGAATTAACGGCCCAAAACTTTTTTGTGATAGAAACGATAAAACGAGCGAGGATGAGATACTCATAGATCTTGCAGTACCAACTGAGGTTACTTCCCAAAATGGTATTATAAATACAATTACAACAAAACCAGTACTTGATCTCCCATCAGCAAGAAAATGTAAAAAACAAACGATAAACTTAGAATTAATGGAATTTGATATAGCAACAAATTATAATGTAGAACCAATAGCCGTAAATACAGAATCTGAAACAGGGAATTACCGAATAACAACACAAAACATAGAAAACAACCCTTCCCATTTCAATAATAAAAAAAGTCACTACGCCAACAAAAGCAACAAAAGGGCATAGCACTAGAAAAGACTTAAGCTGAGCTAGCTGAAGCCATATTTGAGATACAGAAATGGAAAAGAAAATTAGCAGCATTGGAAGACGATATAGATGAAGTATAAAAGGTTTTACTAAATAAACAATCCTAAATAAATCCCTAATATAATTAAAAGATAAAAGCAATAAAAAACAACAAAACAGACAGAAATGATGATCAATAATAGAGGAGCAGCAAAAATAAAACGACGATTTAACCATATTAAGGGTACAAATAATCACAACAATACGAGTATCAACAGTACATCCATCAACTCAAGCAACTCACCCAGTACAATCAAGGCATCCATAATCTAATGGAACATCCAAGAATTTAGGATAAACAGACTCTACCTTGAAATCATTAGGCAAAAATACAAGTCTGATATTATAGCTATTCAGGAAACAATCAATGGATATCATTCAAAAATCGGATTCAACAATCGGATGGATAATCCTCCGAATTTCATACAAGGTTACCAGCTTTACCTAAATCAGGATTTGCATCTTTTGAACGATGGATATGCCACTTTTATCAGCTCATCAGGTAGCCAAACTGTTCCAGACCTTACTCACGAATCGGTTGCAAATAAAGGTCTTTGGAGAATAGGTAACAACCCAAAAAATTACAACCACCAACCCATAGTCATATACACAACAAACAGGGCAGACCAACAAGCCAAGTTTAAAAGAAGATACAAAGAAGTCCTAGCAGACTGAAACAGGTTCAAAGAGAAAGTAAACCAGCTATTGGTGCAAAAACCTTGGACTCACAACATCAACAAAGAAGCAGCCAACCTCACCAGAATCCTTAGAGGGGCAGCAGACGGAACAATTCCCCTAACGTTCCCCAGGAAAAACAACAACAAACCGCTCTAATTTAATAATTAAATCAGAACCCTAAAGAAAGAGCAGGAAAAAAACTGGAGAGCCTTCAAGCGCTATCAAAACCAAAACACCATGATTAGTCTTAAAAGGCAATACGCCGCTCTTAGAAAGGACATCAGAATAACCAAAAGAGAATGTTGGGAAGATTTCGAAAACCAGTTTAATAACCACAACAACAAAGACACTTGGAACGAGGCCAAAAAAATTATCAATAAAAGAACACCCAACAATGTCACCTCAATCAATATAAACAACAACTTAGAGGATAATCCTGTAAAAATAGTTAGTATACCTAGTTAGTATAAACGCGGAATATGCAAAAAATATTAACCTGGAATCGGATCAAACATCTCAGCCAATCCAATCAATGCTCCCAAAGAAAAACACACGGAGGAAGAAATACTGTTTAAGGAGATGGTAGACACTCTAAGATTCCTAAAGGGTACTACGCCAGGGCTGGATGGAATCTCCTAGTGTTTGATATAAAAAGCCGACATAAATTTCCACATTAGGCTAACCAAACTTTACAATGAAATCTACAACCAGGGAATTATACCGCAAACGTGAAAAATAGGAAATTTAATACCGCTAAGAAAAAGAGAAAAAAAAACCGGAACTAGCTAGCAGCTACAGATACATCTCCCTGCTTGGATAATTATTATATATTACCCTTACCATGGGTAATATTATGGAGAAAATAGTTTCCAAAAGACTCAGCTGGTGGATTGAAAAAAAGATGAACCATAGCAATCAAGGATTTAGGAAGAAATCAAACACCACCACCCTTCTTCTTGAGTTAAAGGACTTCTTATCCACAGCCTTCTCATCAAAACACCACTTGACATTAGTCTCGTGCGACCTGGAAAAAGCATTTGACAGGGTTAAAAAGGAAATAATAAAAAACCAACTAATCAAATGGAGCATGGAAATAAAATACGTTACATAGACACCTTCCTCACCAATAGAAAAATAACAGTTTCAATTAATGACTTCCAAAGCCAACGACTAAAACTAGAAAACGGCCTACCACAGGGCTCCCCCCTGTCGGTCAAACTCTTTAACATATATGTACCATCGCTAGCCGAACACCATAACAACGTCAAAAAATACATCTATGCAGACAACATAATTCTAGCTACAAAGGGTCCACAAAGGGGAAATATCCTCAATCGTGCCATACAAGAACTAGAAAAATGGGCTAACCAAAATGGTTCCATCGTGTCTTAGAAGCTATACATTTTTATAGGAAAAGAAACTGCAACAGCAACTCTTTAAAACAAGGTGAGTCCATAATCCTACCCAAAATACACATCAAGTTACTAGGAGCCACTTTTACAAAAACTTTAAATTCAATGAACACATGAAATTGTTAAACAACTTCTTAAAAAGCAACAGCCGTCTCAAAATGATATGCAGGAAAACACATGGCCGATCAACTCCAACAGCAGCCCAAATAGCCAAGGCAATCCAAACTGGCAGATTGCAATATGGATTACCGATTTATGGTTTTACTACAAAGAGCAACATTAAGAAACTTCAAACAAGCTTAAACTAAGCAGCCAGAATTGCGTTAGGGGCCCTAACACCCACACCAATAGCTGCCGTTATAGTTATTTATAGCTCTGTTAGAAGCCGGTTTTCCTTCTTTCATAGAACTTACGGACGCGGCAGTAATGAAAAACATAGGCAACGCCTACACTTCTACTATATATTCACTACACAACCTAGTAAACAACAGAAGGAACAAAGCAAAAAAACTGAACAAAAACTCCGTCTTAAACTTAGCCTTGCTGAAATTCGATAACTTACAAATAGTTTCAGCCAAACCTTTCACAAAACGGAAAAATATTAAACACACATGGAATCATTGACAAAACTTCAACGATGACAGTATATCCAAACACTCAAAACAAGAAACCAACCCAGAACATTACAAATAAATGTTTGCATATTTACAAAAACAACACAACAATAGGCTAGAAATTTATACAGACGGCTCGAAAACAGTACAAGGTGTAGGCATTTCAATCACAATCACAACCACAACCACAACCAACCTAATCAAGGTAGCTAGACTTGCCAAAGACTGTCAATCCATTACTGGAGAAGAAATGGCCAAATAGTAAACCATCAAGATAGTCAAAAACAATAGCACCAAAATAAATATCTTCAAAGACAGTTTAAGTACCATTAAAGCAATAAAAAACACAAACAACGAAATACCAACAACGATAATAGATATAAGAAACTCAATAATCAACGCTAAAGGCAAAATTCTGCTAACCTGGATACCCGGACACCTAGGTATACCACGTAACACGCGAGCAGACAAAGAAGCCAAACTAGCCATCATCAGCCCCACATTCAATATTAATCCACTAACACAGACCTATGAACGAAAATAAATAATGGACAAAATAAAAAATAAAAGACAAGTAAATTACACAAACTCAAACACTTTCAGAACCACCCACAGCTCATTACACCCCAACCTTTTTAAATAGTCCAGAAAAATAGGCATAAAAATCAGTAGGATCAGAATGGGGACAACACTAGCCACACACAAGCACCTATTTGACAACTCCAACCCACCACAATGCAACTTCTGCAGTAACCCTCACACAATACAGCACATTTACAACTCTTGCCCAGAGCCAGGTCGCTATTGGACCCACTCCGATAACTCAACTTGTTATTTGATTTGATTAGCTACTTCTTATTTGATTTTTAAAAGTTGATTGAATATTTTCCCATTTTATGTTGGCTGATGTATAATTTTTCCTGTTAGAATGTAACTTTTTGTAACCTAGTCTGTAGTAATTCTTAATTCTTTCAGTTGAGTTCGATAACCTTTAATTAAACACATGCAATCAATAAAATGGTTCTTGTCCCCAAATGATCTACACTTTTCTAATAGAAGCTTTAATTCTCTTAAATAATTAGAAGAAGTTTTAATGTTTTTTGACTGCCTGTAAGACTGCAACCATTTTTACACTCAGTCACAAAATGTTTTGCTTTTAATTTTTATTTTAACTTGCATTTTTAATTTCTTAACAGTTTAAATTGTTGAAAAGAAATGTTCATTCAATTGGAATCTTCATTTATAACTAACCTTTTTTCCACAATGGTCCAATAACTATATTAAATAAAGTACCTATTTACAATTAGATAATTAAAAAAGCTTTTATTCTTTTTGCTCAAACGCTCGTTAGAGACTTCTATTTAGATATTGACACACCTAGAATTTAACAATGGTTCACAGAAAAATTTTATTTTTGGCTTGATGATTAATGTAGATAAATCTAGAATAGTCTAGAATAGTAATTATAGAATCTAGAAAATATATATATATATTTAGATATAGATACATATAGATACATATATATAGATACATACAAAATATTATTATACATGTCAACTTTACTGTCTCCTTTTAATATTAATAGATAGTCAAATACATATGTAATAATATTATAATTTTTGTATTTCTAATTCTAATAATTTTAATAATATAATTTCTTGTATTTGTTTTGCTATGCTCAAAATAAATATATGATATATCAATAGGTATATCAATAATATACCTGATGTATCAAATACTGCGTGCGTTTTTTCTATCGCTATTGTTTCATATTTTCATTTTTGATTTTTTTAGTTAAGCTATTATTTAATTACATAATAAGGTTCTTAAACCTCTTGAAAAGCTCTTTTTGTCAAATACCAATTAAATACTTGAAATCAAAATATTTTTTCAGCATTTAATTCAATTTTCAAATACACACGAAATATATTTTGACATATGTATGGACATATAGACATAGACTTTTATATATATAATTTTATAATGGAAAAAGTTAAGTATTGTTAGTATTTTATATAAATATTACAATATATGTACATTCATATATTATAGATACAAACATATTATAATATATTCTTATTCTATCTATTTTTTACTAAGATTCTCTCAGATGTTAAGCCATCAGGCTTTTCAATTATACAAAATATTATTTTAATGGTTAATTCCTTTTTTTTCTACGACATACTTTATATACATATATAAATATAAAAGCCCTAATTACTACAAAAACAAGTAAATGTAACAATAAGTCGATGCAACCGACTTATTAATACCCTACACCTGAATAATTCGAATTAAATTAAAAATCCATAAGTTTTTTTGGCAGCTGCTTGAACTTCTTCCCTTTTCTGTCTTATTCAACTCGAATTTCAGGAACGTAAAAGAGGCATCGTCTTGGGATATGCTTGACACCTTTGTAAAAAATTTTAAGTTTCTATCTTTATTAATTTCGAAGATTGTTAGTCCTTGGGAGGTGTGTGTCAGGTACCCGAATTGCCACTCCAATTCATCGAATCCATCTCAGGAAAATAAAGAAAACATGCCAGAACACCATTGTACTAAATTTAAAGGTTCTACTTTTGTTGGTTTTGGAGATATGCTCGTTGCTCTTGTGCTCGTCCGGAAGTATACAAAATATGAACCCATGGTTCAAATTCTTTCAAATATCAGTTTCCAATTTTACAGAAAAGGAAATATAACAGAACACCTTTGTACTAAAAATAAAAGTTCTATCTTTGTTGGTTGTGGAGATATACTCGTTTGCTCTGGGGCTCGTCCGGAAGCTTCAAAGATTTGAACCCATGGACCAAATCCTCACAAATTTCAGAAACATAAATCAAACATGAAGGAACATTATTCTGCCTAATTTAAAGGTTATATCTTTGTTATTTTGGAGATAATATCATTAGCTCTGAGGCTCGTTTGGAAGCTTCCAAAATCCGAACCCAAGGACCAAATCCTCTCAAATTTCAGAGACCTAAATCAAACATGAAAGACCACCATTCTGCCAAATTTAAACGTTATATCTTTGTTGTTTTTGGAGATAATCTCATTTGTTCTGGAGCTGGTTCAGAAGCTTCCAAAATCCAAACCCATGGACAAAATCCTCAAATTTCAGAGACATAAATTGAACCGGAAGGAACATCATTGCACAAAATTTGAAGGTTCTATCTTTTTTTTTTTTTTTTTTTACGAGGGTTGGTGGAAAACTCGAAATTCACCAAGAGGAACTGCACGTGCTTCCTCAAGGTAGTGTTGGACTTTAACCAAACAAAACCACCCCCCTTTTAAAACCAAACTTTAGGATGGAACCTTTAATACGAATGTACAGTTTGGTATGGGGATAGGGATGTGGGAAGGATAATTGGGGAAATTGGTATTGGGAAATCTGGATTATGTGGGATAGGTAGAAAAATTTAAAGGGGCATTTTGAAGAAAGATGTTAATGTTCTTCTTAAACTTAAGTAAATCGTACACATATAAAATATGTGTATGTGATATACCATGTGATGGTATATAGTTCCACAAACGGGACGTGCGCATGACAAACGAATTTCCATAAGCTGTATTTCGCCATCTTGATAACTCAACTTGGTAGGGATGAGCATCTGTTGCCCTCCTTGTTTCTCGTTGGAAAACTTTAAGTGGAGGCATTAATTGATTAATTTCTTTAGAACAACTGTTAATCCCTACGAGATACCTATAAAACAAGGTCAGTGACCCAACTGTGCGACGATGGCTGAGTGAAGTGAGCATAGAAGTTACACTGGGGTCGTTAAACAAACGAATGGCTCTGTTTTGCACATTATCTAAATTACCCAGTGCTATTTGAGGCCCTGCAGCCCAAATGTGTGCATTATACTCCATTTTTGGCTTAATGTACGTTTTATAGATATTGAGAAGATCAGATGCGGAAAAGTAAGTTTTCCAGCGATACAAAAAACACAAACATTTAGCTGCATCCTTAGCTATACCAAAAATATGATTTGACCAAGTCAATTTCTGGTTTAACCCGACATCCAGCATGTTTAAATCCGTTGAATGCTGAAAGACTTCTCCCTGAAATAGTAGATTAGGAACGGTAGTGACTATTTTCCGCGAGATCAGACAGCATTGTGTTTTTTTGGTGTTGAACTCAACTCTATTGACTTCACCCCATTTTTGAATTTATGCTAAATCGTTATTTAGCTCACTAATAGTGAAATTTTTTGCTGTTGTATTAATCTGGTGATTAATGTTAGAGCGGCTATGAAATTCATAGGAAGCTACAAGGCTGCTGTCGTCTGCGAGTTGGTCCAGGTATTTCAGAAGCTTTTGGTTCACTATTTTCTCCATCACCTTGGAGAGGATCGAAGTTATAGCAATAGGGCGGTAGTTGGAGGGATCACTTTTATTACCTTTTTTGGGAATTGGGAAAACATGTGCAACTTTCCATTGGCTAGGATGAACACCCGAAGTGAAGGAGAAGTAGAAAAGGTTGCGCAGAGGTTTTGAAATAGTGGAGTAGGTATTTTTAAGCACCATGGTGGTTATACCATCTGGACCGGCTGATTTATTTGTACCAAGATTCTTTAAGATTTTCATCACTGCCCGCGTCCTAAAGTAAATTTTACCGAAGGAGCAGCCAGCTCCTGGAACAGAAGGTGGCATCTGAGCTGACTGTGACAGTGTCGAATTGAAGGCGAACTGTTTGTCAAATAAGTTCACCTTTTCTTTAGAATCTGATACAGTTCTGCTATTTTTATCGATAAGTGGTGGAAAGGAAGACCCTCTAACGTCTTCCTTTAGCCTTTTGGCAAATGACCAAAAAGATTTGCTATTCTTAGGCATGTGGATTATTTTACGTTTCAACTTTTGGTTGAACAAGAATTTTTGCTTATTGATAACTCTCTTGCATCTGTTTCTCACCGCTATATAATTGGCCCTGCGAGCCTCCGACCTATTGTTTTGGTACAGTTTAAAAGGCTCTTCTTTTCTCGAAATGGCTTCTTTGCAAATACGATTAAACCAAGATTTTGGACTCCTCTTAACAGATTTCATGAAATGAGGGATGAATAACCTCACTCCAAGCAAAATAGTTTCACTAATCGCATTTGCAGCAAAGTTAACATTTCTGTTGCGGAAGCAGAATGACCAATCAAAGGCTCTAAAAAAATTGTTAAGGCCCTTCCAGTCAACATGGCTGTAACGCCAAACTAATTTTTTGGAAGGGGACCTTTGGTTGGAGATTGGGCTTACCCGGAAATTAGTGTTAACCAAACAATGGTCGCAGTTACCCAGGGGGCAACCAACTGAAACTACATATTTTTCAGGGTGTGTGGTGCGAAACAGATCCAAGAGGTGAGCTTCATGATCAGCACGGTCCGGGATCCTAGTGGGATTTTGTACAAGTTGAGAAAGGTGGAACAGTGTGGAGAATAGTTCAACTTATTTCCCAATTGAGTTTTGACTCGGGGAAATGTTGCTAGAAAAAGGAGGCCAGTCCCTGTTATGAATGTTGACATCTCCCTCCAGAACAATTTCAGTTTCTGGAGATGCGTCCAAAATTTCATTGATCTGGTTCGATAGATTTTCAATTTCCATAGCAGTTTCTTGTTCATTTGATTTGGGTGATCTGTATAGGAAACAGAAATGTGTGACATGCTTTTCAACGAGAATTTTGACCCAAATGTAATGAAAGGTTGGGCTAGAACATTTATATTTTGGAAGTGTGTTGAAAGCGATGTCATTTTTTATATAGACGGCGATACCTCTTTAGGGTACGAAGTTTGAAATAAGTGAGTAGCCGGTAACATTAAAGTTATCATTGTGGTTACTGGCTTGTGTTTCACAAAGGGCTAAGACTGCTGGTTAAATTGAACTAAGATGGCAATCGACGGCATGAATATTCGTTTGCAACCCGCATATGTTACAGAAATTAACATTAAAAGTGGTAATTTTGATGGAAAAAAATTAATAGTTATAAAAGAAAAGTTAAAATAATAAATAATATATTAAAATTAAAATTGAAATCTAGTTTTAAATTAAAATCAAAAGCAAAATTAAGATGAAATCAGAGTTGAAATTGTAATTAAAATCAAAATTAGGCTAAAAATCAATTTCGAAATTAACCAAGATCAAAATCTGATTTAAGATAAATTAAAGTATGTAAATTAAGTAATTAAGTATGTATAATAGAATTTAAAGCAAAAATTAAAATTAACAAAAACTAAAATTTATTCAAAATTAAAATCAAAAGTAAAAGGGCACGATTTAAATAACCCGAACTTGACAACACTTTAAAATAAATTACTATCAATGTCAGTAACAATACTTTATATAAAAATTATACATTACCTTTCAATACTTTTCAATATTTTGCCTTGAGTGAACAAATGGTTTATAACAACGTTCTACAGTTTTTAACATACACTTTTAAGTGACCTTATTGAACGCAGGTACAACCACAGACTCATCAAAAGCAAAACTTACCACCAGAAATAAATTAATTAAGTTACGGTAATTACTATGGTGGTATTCCACCAGCATCCATCATACGTGTATGAGGGAGATGGATATATAATTGTTTTGTTTACGACAAATTGGTATTAAGATGAAATAAATAAAAAAAGAAAAGTAAATTAATGTAAACAAAACCAACCGAGCGCGTTTGATTATAAATTAAAATATAAATCAAAAAAATTAAAAGTTATTTAAATTTAATATACTTAGTTCGAAAAAAATAAAAAAGAAATCAAAAATAGAATAAAAAAAAAATAGTTTAGTGTGTAAACAAACCAATAAGTGTAAAAAACATAAAAATAAAATTAAACTTGTAAATTGAACCAAGAATACTTATCTTGCCGCCATTGGAGTGCAGCCATATAATTCAAAATCAAAAATTAATACACCACACTTTTAAATATTTTTTTTAGTGAAGGAAAAAGATAAAAAAAAAGTAATTAAAAAGTTCACTAATTTAATTTTATGTTAATAAAATTATAAAAAAGATAAAAGTTCAAAAAAAAAAAGTTTACATAAAAAAATTTTAAACTAATTTAACAAAAAGAAGTGTTGTCACTTCAAAGGTTAAAGGATTCTATGATCTTTGTTGATTTTGGAGATAATCTCGTTTACTCTGGGGCTCATTCGGAAGCTTCAAAACTCCAAACCCATGGACCAAATTCTCTCAAATTTCAGAGACCTAAATAAAACATGAAAGAACACCACTCTGCCAAATTTAAAGGTTATATCTTAGTTGGTTTTTGGAGATAATCTCATTTCCTGTGGTGCTCGTTCGGAAGCTTCCAAAATCCAAACCCATTGACCAAATCCTCTTAAATTTCAGAGACATAAATCGAACGGGAAGGAACATCATTGTACAAAAGTTAAAGGTTCTATCTTTCTTGGTTTTGGAGATAATCTCGTTTGCTCCGGAATCATTCGGAAGAATCATCTAACTCGCTTCCTTTTGGTGGTTACAAACACCATATCAAAGTTAATATACCATATACTTTAGGTGTAGGATATAATAACGTTAATATTATGAAAAGCCCCTCTTTGATATATGCTAAATTTCTCTTCTTGTTAGAACAATAGAGTCTCCAAAAGCAACACTAAAATGTTATACTAACACTAAATGTAAAAAGCAACACAATAATATATTCAGTTTTATTTTGTTATTATTTCATTTGTTGTTTTTGTTGTTTCTATTTTAAGTTCTTATTTAGTTTTAATATTTAGATTTGTATTATTTTGTTGTTGTTTTTTAAAAGCTTTGATAGCTTTTTCAATCAAATATTATAATATGTACTGACATTGATTTCAAATACATAGGAAATATATTCTGATCTACGTATTTTCTACTCATATTAAAGTTTGTACTTTGTAGTGGAAAGAATAATTAATAATTTTTAAGTTTTAAATTTTAATAAGTATGTATTTCAATATTTATACAGTCATACATACAAATGTATCTCTAACACATACAAACATATACAGCTCTCGCTCTTTCATATTTGATTTACATTCTCTCAGTTAGAAAATAAAAGCTCTTTTTAATTGTTTAAAAATAATACAAAAACTTCTTATTATAAGTAATATTTTATTTTAATCTATGTAAATACATAAGAACTATACTCGTAGTTATTATACATTTTTCTATTATATTTTTTATATTATATTATAGCCTTAGTTTCTTAAATAAAGAAACTTATTATCATAGAAGTTCACAATACACTACTCGCGACGTATAGATCTAAATAATATTATGCCATGAAGTATTAATTAACTACTAATACTAAGTATTAATTAACTACTAATACTTCTAAAATAATAGTAGAGGTATAATAATTGTAGAGGTACTAAGTATTAATTTACTAAATAACACTTCTAAAATAATAGACAATCCCTTATAAAAATAGCTACACCTTTATATGAATTTTGTCTATTGAAAAAGTATGCTGTATATCCTGGAATGTTAAAAAAAAAACATTTTCGCCCTTACTAATCCATATTTCTGTGAGCACAATAATATGTATTTCTGTGCCACAGGACTAATTAGGTAAATAATATTAAGTTAAGTTTTATATTGTGAACAATTATTTTTGCCCAGTACTGTAGAGTATTTTGTATTTTAACTTTCACCTAACATCAATCATTAATATTTCTTAATCCAATATGGTTATTAATATAAAATTTTATAAAGCAAATATAATTTTAAATTTGTTTCTATATATAAAGAATTTTAAGCCTAAGAGAATGCCCTGGTCTCAAAAAATCTGCACAATAAAAATACATTTCATAACATATAATTATGAAATAATTATATTTGTAAATTTAAAAGTCTGTAAAGTAAATAATGAAGAAATCCTGTTTGTTTCCTTGTTTGTTTGACCCCTTTTCAAGTAAAAACCACCAGCCCGATTGCAACCAAATTTCGCATGAACATTTCTACGGCCCTGGAAGGAGTTATAGGCTATATCGTGTTTCGGTTCATTAACCCATTGTGGCCGATTGAGTTGAAAATTTGCACAAATGTTCTTCCTAGCAATAGGCGGAAATTTGGATGCAATATGGTACCGGGAATCGGCCCGGTGGACTTCCAAAAAAATTTTTGTTTCCGATTTTTGTCGAATTTTTTATGGTGGTTTTATGGTCTGAAAAAAAGCCCATAAAAATTTTTTATGAAGTTTCAGTAACCCATTTACGCACGAGATTCGAACGAAATTCATTAAATTTTTTTGCTGTGCTGCATAAACGGTTTAATCAATTGATTTGAAAATTCGCAAAATTCTTTCTCTTTAGCAGAAAAGCTCACTGAGTTAATTTGGTTACGATCCGTTTAAATTAACCCAGCTCGTTTGGTTAAAACGGTTACGATTTAATCCGTTTCGGCACCAGGGCTCAGTGAAGTTTTTTAATTTCTTTGTTGTCGCGCTTAAACGGTTGACCAATTGAGTAGAAAATTTGCAAAAGTACAGCTCTTCAGTCAGTACAGAGGGTCACTCAGTTGATTTTATTACGATGCATTAATCCGTTTCGGCACCAGGGCCCAATGAAATTTTTTAATATCTTTGTTGCCACGCTTAAATGGTTTAACCAATTAAGTTAAAAATTTGCAAAAGTGTATCTCTTTACCACAGAAGCTTACTGAGTTCATTTGGTTACTATACCCATATTAACCCATTTCAGCATCAGACCTCAATGAAGTTTTTAATTTTTTTGTTGTCGTGCTTAAACGGTTTGACCAATTGAAAATTGGCACAAGTATTGCATTTTAAGACTGAAGCTAATTTAAGTAAAAACTGCCAAAAAAAATTTGTCTATATTGTTTTTGATATTCCATACAAAACTTTTAATAGTAATTAGTCTAATTAAGTATCTTAAGAATACTGTGCTTAAGTGTTAATAATATAACATTTTCGGCAGTAATTAAAAAACAGAAATAATCTGCTCGATACGACAATCATCATGCCATCATTCAAGAATGCATTACTAACATGTGGTGTATCTATGTAAGATGTATATGTGTAACATATTTCCCAAAAAATATCATTGAAATATGTACATACTATATATGTAATGTATGTATGTTTAAAAATAGTATAAACACAATCAATTAAATTAGAAAACATATTCACATTTCTGTACAGTATTTAATCAAAAATGAGTACATATATATTTACAACCTTAATACATGAGTTTTTTATATTTAAGAAAACAACCCTTTGTATATATATATTTGGGTAAAGTTAATCATCTATACTCCTTCAAAAGGTGTACCCGGGAAACATTACGTGCCATCCTCAAACTTGATGTTGTTTTTGGAGAAAAATATTCAACTGATTATAGGTGTACACTCAAGTCAAGGTTTAAAAGTAAACCGTGCCGAGGGCTGGATGGTACCAATTATCGCTAAGGTCACTAACGGTCTCCTTGGGGCACTAGGCACCACCCCATTGTAAGAAGCCTTGCATATGTACGGGAGCTATGGCGTCGACCGCCCTTTCTCGCCAAACTCGTGGGAACAAAAATGGAAAAAAATAGTATCAAAAATCAAACAAACATCCACTCATTTTCTGAAGAACCAAACAAACATCAACTTGTCTTCAGTCAGGAGACTATTATCGGTACCAGCCAGAGTACCTCTTCAGCAACGAAACCAGGGACCTGCAAAAGTTATAATGCCTGTTGGTGGAGCTCCTGGTTGGTAGTGCCTGTTGGTGCTCCAAAGCCATCAGGTTCAAATAGTAGTGGAAATAACAGTCATTGTATTTCCCCTACTAAAAAAAAGTAAAAGCTCTGGATCGGTTTTCAAAAAACAGTACCAGAAAGCTAAGTTCATATTGGGCAAGATAGCCTAGAACGAATCCAAAGGTATTGTTAACGAAAGGGATTCAGAAGACAAGAAGAAATTTAGCAAGATTGTGCGAGTGTATGAATCGCACAATTCTGAAAAAGATTCGTCTAAAAGAAATAGATCACAGGATGGGACTAGTCCTGGCGTAGAAAGAACCAAGGTGCCTAGAATGAATCTACATAGCAGTTCGAAAACAGTAGCACATAAAAATTACAATGATATTGTAAAAGATAGTTTATGTATTGCAGTTGTCAACGAGAGAGCCAGTGACAGGAAAGTTTCCAATGACTGTGGATCAAGTTTGAGGCTTTCCGAGATCGTCAATGAGTTTATCCTAGGAGGTGCAGGAGGACTACTCCCTTTCTTTGATTCAGCCGACGTTGTCAGGGGCTACAGGACAATCAGATGCGAGGATCACAACCCCTTGGATTTCTTTAGCAAAAGTATTTCTTTAGCAAAGCAAGCTAAGATTAGCAATGCTTGGGAGGAAGCCAAAATTGGAATCATTCCAGTTAGTGAAATTCCTAGGAGACCTAGAGCCCGTACCTGATTGCCTAGGATGGATATAAGAGAGGAAAAGCTCCTTGACTGTCTCTACTTACAAAATACGACGGTTCCAACGGGAACCTGGTCGGTGATAGCGAAGGAGAAATCGTCAGATGAACTGCTGAAAAACAGTATATAGTTTCTCCTTCTTATCAGTGAGGAAAGTCTGGGTCCTTTGGAGAAGCTGGAAAATAAGCTGAGTTTTGGTATACGCCATACCAAACTAAAAATATTCAAGCCAGGGAGTCCAGACATAGACGACCTGGACAAAGCAAGCGAGCTGCTAGCAGACTTGGCAATAGACAAGGAGTTTACAATAGCTCGTTGTGAGGTAAGCGATGCGGGTGGTGCAGATTAACCTACGAAGGACTTATACATAGCCCTCATTCAAGAACCATAGGATAACGCCTCCAAGATTAGAGGATTAAACAGCTGCAACTATAATATATTCTACAAGAATGTAGATTTAGAAATAGGTAAGCCAAGAACTTGTATTCTAGCTAAAAAAACATATAAGTGCACATCTCTGTTCTAATTTTAGTTATGAAGATTTGACAGTTGGCAAACTGGAGATGCGGAACAATATAAGCGTGTATATAAGTTACGTGTACACGCCAGATGACAAACCTGCTCCGCCACCCGGTTTCAGCAGTTGGTAGTTGCCACAAGTGGTAAATTGATCGCAGGCTGTGATGCTAATGCACGGTGTACCCTATGGGGTAGTTCGGAAACGACTGAACGAGGTGAGTCATTATTTGATTTTTTCTTTTTTTTTCTCTTTTTTTTCAATCTTCACTGTATAAATACGTGCTTTTTGTTACGCTTAACTTTTTTAAATTTGTAAGTTGTAGCTGTCAACAAATTATTCAATAATTAAAATATAATATTAATACACTTAAACTTTTTAAATTTAAAAATCTTTTTTTTTTTTTGTCAATTTTGCAAAACTTTGTGAGTTGACCTAACCCAATTAAAATTTTTAATAAATATTATTAAATTGTGAATTAAATTTAATTAATTAATTATACAATATGGAATTCAAATGCAAAGCTAAAATTTGTTTGATTAATGATGCAAAAACTGAAACTGTTTCCTGTACAGGTTTCTATCATCTTAAATTTCATGTCACTTGTATCAAAGCTCCAAGAAATTCGTATAGTTCGCTTCTTGCCAAGCATTTTGATTGCGAGAATTGTTTAGAGCAAAATAAAACATTTGAACAGTTCTACAATAAAATTTTCGAGGCAATTGGTGTTGTGAAGCATGATTATCTGGGAATGGTAGCAAATTTATCTGCCGTTATTAAGAACAAAGCTTCTAACTTCCAGGAAATGGAAAAAACTTTTGAAGCAATGAATAGTACTTTGGCATGTTTTCCAGGTGACGTCAAGAAATTTATTAGTGAACAGATGATAGGTTTGCAAAAAGAAATCTCATCAATTAGAGCTGTTGTTGAGCCTTTGTCAACTCTAAATAACAACAATAATAATATTAATAGAAATTTGGATGGAATAATTTAAATAAACAGTATTCATCACTTAAAGAAAATATTACAGCTAGTTATATATCAATGAGTTTCAGAGACGTTTGTTTTAGCAGATTTAGATATTGTTAAATCTAAATTAGAGTTACTTCAGGATAAAATGAAGGAAATGAACAACAACATGGTTTCAGAAAAGGTTGTTTCACTACAACGAACCTTATGGTTTACACATCTGAAATCCTGAATCAAATGGAGCAAGGATACCAAATTGATGAAATTTACACTGATTTTAGCAAAACTTTCGATCGTGTAGATCACTTCACTTTGCTAAACAAACTATCAACTTTTGGCATTTCGCGTTCATTTCTTGAGTGCCTTAACTCCTATCTTTCAACATACAGAAATGTAAAGTTATAAGTTTTACGAGAAAACGACCTTCTTTGATATACGACAACAAAATAGATAACGTAACTTTGGAAAGGGTTTTTAGCATTACTGATTTAGCAATTCTTCTCGATAATAAACTTAATTTTAATCTTCACTATGATCAATTAGTTTCAAAGGCTAATAAAATGTTAGGTTTCATTAAGAGAAGAGCTAAAGAATTCAGTGACATAGCTGTGACTAAATCTCTCTATTGTTCGCTAGTTCGATCTATCTTAGAATACGGTAACATTATATGGAATCCAACCTTTCAAGTTCATTCCAATAGAATCGAATCAGTTCAAAAGCAATTTCTTTTATTTGCATTAAGAAATCAATATAATCCTTCTGATTTTGCTAATCTTCCTAGTTACACTACAGATTTAATTCATTTAACATGCTTTCATTATCTTTTACGTAGACAATTATTGTCTTCATGTTTTACTTTTGATATTTTGAATAATAGTATTTCTATCCAATCTCTTACTAACAAGTTTAGACTTAACGATAGTGTTAGGCAAATTAAAAATACTAAATTTTTAATGGATTCCAAACACAATACAGAGTATGCAAGAAATGAACCCATCAATAGATGTTGTACTACTTTTAACAAAATTAGTCATCTTTATTCTACATCCATCTCCAGAATTACTTTAGAATACATTTTACAACAACATTTTTCCACTTTAATGACCTCAGACAATTAATTCTTACCTAGGCAATTATTTTTTTTTTTTTTAATTATGACATAATTTAAACATAACACACTTATTATAATACATTAAAATACAAAAAATCTGTTTATGTATTTTGTTTAGATAATTTTTTCATTTTTGTACATTTTATAAATTGTAATTAAACGCTTTTAAGTAACGTTAAAGAAAAAAATTCATTGTTTTTTTCAATTTTGCTACTACTTAATAATAAGATATCGAATTACATTTTTTGTTTTTGTCATTGTTATTGTTATTGTTGATACTAAAGATGAGAATGTAAATTGTAATAAGTCTAAATTCACAAAACTACATTATAGTAATGTAATGAATTGTCGTTAGTGCAATCAGCAGATGTGTTAGATAGGAACCTAAAGCAAATCTAGGGTTAAACATTAAAGCACTCTCAAATGAACTAGAGCTAAATGGTTCTTCTGAGTGTAAATGTTTTTTGAATTTTGGTGTATATACACTTGGTTATATCTGAAATATGTATGCACACTAACATTATATTTGCCACAACATTGACTACTCCCATTTTAAGTGAACCTATTTAGTTATTTAATTTATGTACAATATCATTTGGTTGACTATTAAGCTTCGAATCGGATAATTTCTACAGTTGTAATTTAATATATTATTTTAGCTTGGTAGTCAACGTTTTTGTAGTTTCGTTTGTGCTTTTAAGTCCAGAAAGGAATTCATCATTATTAATAACTAAATTTTGCTTAAACTGAATACAGATTTTTTTCTCTGTTCAGTGTCGTATTCAGTGAATCGTAGTCCGCGATGGCTTGTTATAAGGCCATATGTGATGAAGCCGTACGCAAAAATATGACTTTATATCACATTTAATTGTGTGATTAAGCTACATGGCTTTATCACTCAAATAAATTTTAAAAAGTTAAAAAACAATATATTACGGTGAAATAACAAAAATATTTTTCTATTATTATGGAAATAAAATATATATTATATTGGCGCTACAAGTGAAAACTGAACTAATCCGTAATATTTTTGGGTTTTAGTTCATTATGAACTAACCCCCAAGTACAAAAATTAACTAATCCCAAAAAATATTTTTCGAACTAATGAACTAATCCCTAAATAAAATGAACTAATCCCCAAAAATAATGAACTAATCCACAAAAAAAATGACCTAGCCCTCGAAAAAAAAGAACTAATCCCTAAATCGCATGTACTCATAATATGTTATGTGATTTGTTATATAAAGAAAACAATTACAAGGGGTTTTATAGTTGATTACCGAAATTCTGAATTAAGAGGGATTTTAGAGTTGAATTTTGTAACCAAGTTATACGTTATGCGCTTTTTCCAGAATATGTATATATGTGGAATGTTATAAATGGAAATCCACTCTAATGCATTACAAAATAAATCTATTATTAAATTTAGTACAAAATGTTCTACTACAACTCGATTCAATTAAATGGAATGAAGTCTATTTTCTTCTTCTTGAACGAACCGTAGACGTAGATGGACGCAAGTAACAAGGAAGCCGACGAAAGTAACATATTAAAAATTACCTTACATTTTATAAATTATATTAAATTAAATAAAACATTGTATAATAAGAAATAATTAATCTTTTATTTATATTATGGAAATATCTAATTTATTTAACATCTGGAATTTATTTAACAAATGGAAATATCTGAATTTAAAGAGTAAAGTGTTTTAATCGTTGTTTCATCAAGATCAAAACCACATGGGGGCTTAACCGGGATCCGGACGGACCAATTGAATAACCATCAAATAAAAATCAAAAAAAGAACAATTTAGAAAAACGTAGTTAATTAGTTAAAAAAAAAATAAAGAAGACGACCGTGGATAATAAAAAATGTGGGTATAATTCCGAAGTTCAAGTGATATCAAGAGCAATTTTTATAGTCAAAGGATTGTAAAAAAATAGATAAACAAAATGGCATTTAAATTTACACTCTGAACATTTTTTGAATACTATTATAAAAAAAAAAAAAAATTTCTAAAAAAGAAAAATTAAAATTAAAGTCGTTTTTGTAAATTACATAAAAATATTGTATAATTTATTTAAATAATTTGTTGTTGTAATTATACCACATACATTTAGAAAAAAACAACACCTGTTGTAATTACATAAGAATTAAGAATATTTTAAAATCAAAATAAAAACATTGTTGTGTGGTTAGATAAAAATAAATAAGTAAACATAAATATTCTTTAATACACGAAAACCGGTTATTAATCTAGAAAAAAAAAATTTTAGAAGACCAAAATTTGCTATTGTAATTAAAAAATATAATCTAAAATTTAACTTGCTATTTTCACATTCAATGACATAATTAAAAATAAATATAGCTTAAAATAAAATTTTATTTTTCTTTGTATAAACATAATTTCAAATAAAAATTTTGAAATCGATACTTTGTTGTCCTACAGAATTAAGATATCATATATGGGTAAGTGCACATAGTCTTAGGAGCAAAAGTAGACAATTAAAAATATATCGAAAGTAGTAAAACTAAGTATCCCAATTAATTAAAATTAAAAATATATATATATATATATAATATCGAATAAACTAAATACTACTTTGATTTAACATTAAAATATAACACTAAATTATATGATATAAATATATAAAAATAAAATTTAAAAAAAAAATATAATAATGGTAAAAAGCTATATACATAATTATCAATTTCAATGCTAATTTGCGATTTACGTAGGCCGGGTCAAAAACATTATTGTAGTTAAAATTAAAATTAAAGTTATTAATAAACCATATTACAAAATTTTGAATATTATTTATTAAGAATTACAAAACTTACAATTTAAAAAAAAATATATATGGATTTTTATTAAAAATAAATTTAAGCAAAAATATTAATACAGCATCAAAAATTTAAAAAAAATCTAATAAATTTTATTTTGAAAATTAAATATTGTTATCAACCGATTAATTTAAAAAAAAAAAACCGATTAATCTAAAAATAAATAAAACTTATAAACTTATATCAATGTAAAATTTCAACAAAATATTAAGAATTTTTAATACATTTCCGACTTTAATAAATTTAATTAAGCCAAATTAAATATTTTACCTACAAATGATTCTAAACAATATTGAAACAAATTTTATATTTAATTAATTTATATTGCTGTACTTTCTATTTAAAAAATTATAAATAAATTAACTTGCATTAAAAACAAATTAAATAAAAAAAACAAACAAATACAAATACAAATAATTAAAACGAAGAAAACAAACTAATAAAAACAAATTTTTTAAAATTTAGACAAAGGTTATTAATTTATTCAGAATGAATGGGAGAAGACGTCGCACAATACAGCGCAGCGATTCGATTATGGATTTCGAGCCAATACCTACTAATTTTTCTTCCCAAAAGAACCAGGCTACAAAAATTAATTTTAGTGAAGCTGAAAGTGTGATTAGAAAGTTTAACGGTGATGAAACCCTTAGTGTGAGCAAATAGATAGACGAGTTCGATCAGTATGTAAGCTTATTTCAATGGAATGAATTACAGAAATTCGTCTTTTGTAAAAGATCATTGACAGGTGCTGCTAAATTATTCGTGGAATGAGAAGCAAAACCGTTCTGCTACCATGTCCTGAAGAATGAGTTATTTAAAGAATTTGAAGCAAGAGCCACCAGCGCCGAAATACACGCCAAATTACGGCAAAGAAAGAAAAAATATGAGGAATCTCTTCGCGAATATTTGTACTGCATGCTCGACATCGCCTCTCAAATTGAAATAGATGAATCTTCATTAATAAATTACGCCATAGACGGAATAAAAGACATACCCAGTAATAAAATGATTCTTTTTGGTGCCAAACACATATCTGAATTAAAGGAAAAATTGCTGATATTTGAAAAAATAACGAAAGGCGAAGATTCAAAATCAACATTGGATAAGAGAAATATAACTAAAAGTAAAATAGAAAGAAGTGGGAAAATTCGTTAACGGAGGAACCTAAAAACTTGGAGGAACCTAAAGAAGTCTTCGGACTAACACACCTCGAAAAGAACAAGCAAAATAAGGTAATTACCTTAATAAACGATTACTCACCAAAATCCCCAGAGGAATCACCAGGTCAAATGAACATTATTACAGTAGACGACGATCTAGTTTATAGACCTCCCAGGAGATTTTCGCTGTACGAACTCCAAGTTATCGAGTAAGAAGTCTACCGATGGTTAAACGAAGCAACTATAAGCAAGAGCGCATCCGAATATGCAAGCTAAATAGTTCTCTTTAAGAAGAAGGACAATTCTTATCGTTTGTGCATCGATTATCGAGGAATAAATAAAAAGATGATTAAAGATAGTTATCCTTTGCCTAACATCGAAGAACAAATAGACAAATTGCAATCGGCAAAACATTTCACCACGTTAGACCTTGAAAATGGGTTTTATCATGTAACGGTAGCAGAGCAAAGCAGAAAGTTTACCGCAATTTGTTGTGCACTGTGGACAATTTGAGTTCAATAAGATCCCATTAGGACTCTGTAATTCGCCCAGTCGCTTTCAAAAATATATAAACTTTATCCTTAGGGATCTCATCATACAAGGTCTGGTGATAGTTTATATCGATGATATCATCATACCATCACAGACGTTAGAAGAAGGCATCAAACGATTGGAAATAGTATTGAATGTAACTGCTAGAAACGGTTTGAGAATAAAGTGGTAGAAGTGCCAGTTCTTACAAAAGGATATTGAATATCTCGGATATAAAATTTGTAATGGCAGTATTTCACCATCCAGCTTGAAGACAAAAGCCGTATTGAACTTTCCTATACCGTCTACAGTCAAAAGTCTTCAAAGCTTCTTGGGATTAGCTGATTATTTTAGGAAGTTTATACCAAATTTAGCTACAAAGGCACGCTCATTACATGAATTTTTAAAAAAAAAAATATTTATTTTAGAATTGCACCAGTAGAAATTGCAGCCATAAATGAGATTAAACAAGCTTTATCGAATAATCCGGTTTTGAAAATTTTCAGATATGGAGCATATACAGAGCTGCACACCGATGCATCTCAAGACGGATACGGCGGAATTTTGCTTCAAAAGGACTGTGAAGATGATTCACTGCATCCTATCTATTATTATAGCAGAAAAACCAACGAAGCCCAGAGAAACTACACATCGTACGAGTTGGAAGTGCTCGTTATTGTTGAGGTTTTAAAAAAATTGCGGGTTTATTTACCAGGCCAAAAATTTAAGCAAGTTACGGATTGTAAAGCTTTTGAAGGTACCATGAAGAAGAAAGACCTAACAACTAGGGTTGCTAAATGGGCCCTGTTACTGGAGAAATTTGATTATCAGCTGGATCACCGAGCTGGTAGCAAAATGCGACACGTAGATGATCTGAGCAGAAATCCGGTCATCATGTGCATGTTTCAAAAAAACGAATTCTTAGCAAAGTTAGTAGAAGCGCAACAGGAAGACCAGTACTTACTTGCCATCATTGAAATAATATTAATATATAAGAAAAACCGTATAGAGATTACATTATTTAGAACAAAATCCTTTACAAAAACATGAATAATAATTTACTTTTTGTAGTTCCAGATTCTACGAAAAATTATATTATTACAGAAGTTCACGAAACGGGACATTTTAACTGCAAGAAGATGAGAGAAATTATCGAGGAGGATTTCTACATTCCCGACCTTCAACCTAGAATAACCACGCATATCAACAATTGCGTACGATATATATTAGCTGAGAGAAAGATTGGAAAGGCTGAATCTTTGTTACATCCAGTTCCGAAAGGAGAACGCCTACTTGAAACACTTCATATTGATCACCTGGGACAAATGACAGTTACAAAAAAGCATTACAAATATATATTTTCCGTAATCGATGAATTCACCAAATTTCTTTCGCTTTTCCCCACCAAAGCACTTGGCAGCGAGGAAGCCATACAAAAATTCGAGATAATTGTAGAAACTTAAATGGTTATGGTTATCCAGAAAAAATAATTGTAGATAAGGGAGGAGTTTTTACATGAAACCAATTTCAAAGTTATTGTAAAGAACGAAATATCCAACTTCATTTCATCACTGTCGGAGTGGCAGATCGAAAGGGCTCATTCTCTAGAGATAAGGACTTGAATTGAACGAAACTTTCTTAAGAAGACAATGAAAAAGGTACAATTGTGTCAACCCGGTACAACAAATAGTAAGCGCGACTTATCAATGCGCAATAAAAACCAGCCCATTTTAACTGCTTACGGGTTGTGCGATGAAAACTCAAAAGAATTCAAGAATTATTGACACTATAAATGAAGAGTATATCAAAGAATTTGAAGATGAACGCCATGAACAACGTGAAAGAGCAATGAAATAAATGAAATAAATTTTGATGATACGTATAATAACTCATAATAAATTAACATTCTCCTTTAGGCATCTTCAGGTGCCGGAGATCATCAGGAGAGGCCGTGTGGAATGTAATAAGTGAAAATACACTCTAATTCATTACAAAATAAATTTATTATTAAATCTAGTACAAAATGTTCTACTACAAATCGATTCAATTAAATGGAATGAAGTCTATTTCCTTCTTCTTGAACGAACCGCTACGTCCACGGTTCGTTACCAAAATTTACCATTGATGCAACTAACAAGGAAGCCGGCGAAAGTAACATATTAAAAATTAGCTTACATTTTATAAATTATATTAAATTAACTAAAATATTATATAATAAGAAATAATTAATCTTTTATATGAATTTAACTAAACATAATTAAATATTTTATAAATTTTGAAGTTTATAATTAAATGGAAATATCTGAATTTGAAGAGTAAAGTGTTTTAATCATGCTTTCATCAAGATCAAAACCACATATATATGTATATGCGAGATTCTGAATTGGGAGGATCATACACATATTCTGGCAAAGGCGTATAACACTGATGTTGCAACCAACTCTAAAATCTCTCCAAATACAGAATATCTCATATACAGATATATAATGCCCTGATTTTGGATGAAACTCTTAAACGATTTCTCATTTTTTTTTGCATACATTTTGTTGTTCAAATATGCATGTGAAAAAAATAATTAAGAAAGACTCAGAATTGGTTACAATAATTTACAATCAGTGCTGCCACAAAGCGGCCGGTTGCAGCCACGCACGCACATACGTCGCGCGCCGCAGTCGAACGCTCGCGTTTTTGGCCGTACCACGCCGTTGTGTTGCAATGGAGCGCTGAGTTACGGCCGCGCACATGAGGACTAACAAGCATAACCCGGGAACTCGACGGTATCTAAGAATTTTAGAGCTGGATTCAAAATCCGGTTTATTCGCCTTTTATAAAACACTTAATAATATATATTTTTGTATTCGCTATATTAAATTAATAATTATAAATGTGTATATAATAGTTTAAGGGCTTATAATAATTTAACCGATGAATTAAAAAATTTAACTTCTTGCAGCTTATTTAAAAAGAATATTAGAGATTTTGTTATAATTGTAAATGTAAATGTTGTAAATTAATTAATAACATAAAAATTAAAACAAAAAAATTAAAAAAAAAAAAAATAATAGCTAATTCTAGTATATTGAAAATGTAGCTTTAAGAATATAATTTGATAATTAAAGAGAAAACTGAAATTATTGTTATTTAAGAAAATGAAATTTAGGAATTTCAGAATTGTTATATATTTTTTTTTTGATAATTATTAAACTATCTATACGACCATACAACCACTTACTGGCTAGGGTTTATAAAATAAAATGATTATAATACAATAAAAAAATTTGTAAAAACTATTTAGTATGTAAATAAAAAAAAAAAATTATTCAGTAACCTCAAAAGAAGGAATGAACTAATTTCCAAAATAAGTGAACTATTCCCCAAGTAAAACGAACCGATTTTGGGGTTTAGTTGATATGAATTAATGCACAAATCCCAAAAATAAACTAAACCCCAAAAAAAATTAACTACTTTCCAAGTTAAAATTTTGAAAAAATATGGCGCCACGAACTAAGCCCCAAGTCTCTAACCCCCAAATCAAAAATGAACTAATCCCCAATACGTTTGGGTCCTTTTTATATGCTTTTATATTGACTCGTCGGTGTCGGTTTATTTATTTATTTATTTATTTATTTATTTGTCATTCTGTCACGCCTTTTATTATCTTCGTAATCTGTTAGCAACATTTATAAGTGTTGTATGGTGCAGAGGAAAGTGTACAGGTTTCAAAAGTGGGTGTCATGTTGTTCGAATCCAGTTCACATGCAACTTTTTTTTTTTTAACTATCTATACATCAACATTTTTTGAATAAAATATGTATATATTATATACATATGAATTTAAAACTTACATTTTTATCTCTTATTCATGCATACAAACATACACATTATATTTTTGATCACATTATATCTTTCCTGGTGTTTTGTATTAGCATAATTAGCAAAACACAATCCATACATACAATATTTTTATGTATGTTGCTAAGTTATTTTGTTTACAACATTTGTTTAGTATTTAAATCAAAATATTTGCTGTCAACATTTTTTAATGCATATTGACATGGTTAAAAAGTAAGATTTTATGTTCGCAATATGTTCATTATATATTTAAGTGTTGTATAGTGCAGAGGAGAGTGTACAGGTTTTGAAAGTAAGAGTAATTTGGTTCGAATCCAATTCGTATAAGTACATTTTTTTTTTTGTTAACTGTATTCATCAACTAATAAAATAAAATTTTTTTAATAAAATTATAAAAAATAAAATTTTATGTATAATATACACATATTATTTTATCTTTCCTCCTATAATAATTTAGTTCAATCAATCTTGATATGCATATGTATTTTGTATTAGGATTTAGCAAAACGCAAAATATATAGGTACAATATTTTTATGTTGCTAAATTATTTTGTTTTCAAACATTTGTTTAGGATTTAAATCAGAATATTTGTTGTCAACATTCTTTATTGCATATTGAATATGCATGTCCTTAAAAATTAATGTTTTATGTGTTTTATTTAGGAACATTTATTATGTATATTGTGTATATAGATATACAAATAAAATTTTATTCAAAATAATTCCAATTGCCAAATTCAAACTACATACATACATAATATTATTTTTGTACATAGTAAAGAATATAAAAAGTAAAGATCATTACAAAATTATGCTTTTGCGCATTACGCATTATGATTTACAAACAAAATTTTGTCAACACAAAAAATTAAAACTACGTATGTAAATATGTACGTACGTATGTACATAATATTTATTTATTTATTTATATTCAGGTACCGTGGTACATAAATGTGCCAGGTAGCTATAACCCCTGTTTCCTGGTAGGAATGTGGGGTGTACGTGATATAATGATATACAAAGTATTTACATATTGCGATATATGAATATTTCTTTTTTATATTATAATTATTGTACCCAGCCGGGAATCGAACCCGAGACCTCTCATTTCCTTATGAATGAGAAGCGGTGCGTCAACCACTGCACCAATCGCTGGATACACATAA
Source organism: Poecilobothrus nobilitatus (assembly GCA_947095535.1). Taxonomy (NCBI): domain Eukaryota; kingdom Metazoa; phylum Arthropoda; class Insecta; order Diptera; family Dolichopodidae; genus Poecilobothrus; species Poecilobothrus nobilitatus. The sequence goes on from OX352772.1 coordinate 172,311,008, forward strand.
TATTATATTAAACTAATTTCCTAAATTATTTTGTTCCGCTCCATTTGTTTATAATTTAAATCAAGATATTTGTCAACAATTTTTACTGCATGATCTTATTAAGCGATTAGGTATGTACTATGTAGGTGTTCAAGGTTTGATGTTTGTTTGGATATACGATATACTGCAATAACTATACTATAAAGATATACAGTAAAATATATTTATGTATATCATTTTCATACCTGTTAGAAATGTTGCTTCAACTAAAATTGGATTGTAATATTTATAATCACAGTGTTTTGGTACATATTTTACCCTTCGAGGTACTTTCATTATTTATGAATTACATACTGAAATAAAAAATTTTTACTCTTGCTGTAATGGAATCGATTTAACATCTCTTAATTTACTTAAACATTTGGTACAAAATTGTAAAACGTATTTTATATCAGAAACAATAATTAATGTATGTGTGAATAAAAAATATCCCATATTTCTTAAAATTTAAATTACATACATATGTGTTTCATTTAAAACTAAAAAGTATAAAATAAAATAATATGTAAAAAAATATTTTTTAAAATATGCTTTTAGTAAAACCGAATTCGCCCCCTAAAAAGTAGAAAATAAAATTGATTGCAAAACTTTAGCTTTTTGGACTGTTATAATATAAAAGTGAATTGCTGGAATAAAAAAGGAACTTGAACCTCAAATTTCTCAGATTTTTATTTAACCTTATTTCAGCAATTTACTTTTATATTATAACAGTCCAAAATGCTTGCACTAACAATTCACTTTTATATTATAACATTCCAAAAAGCTAAAGTTTTGCAATCAATTTTATTTTCTACTTTTTAGGGGGCGAATTCGGTTTTGCTAAAAGCATATTTTAAAAAATATTTTTTTTACATATTATTTTATTTCTTTTTTTATTCTTTATTAGGAAATTGATACAAATTCATTTGTTACATTGAAAACATTTACTGTCACAATTAGAATTTAATTTTGATCTTAGACAAAGCTGTCTGGTCTTATAGAATTTTACAATATTAAAATTTTTATTTTTTATTTATTTTTTTTTTCCTTGTTTGAATTATTAAATAATTAAAATTTAGATTAGGTACAGAGATTTAGTTAAGGTTTTTTTTTATTTTGGTTTTTTTTTTTTTATTTTTTCTTTTTTGAAAAATACACATCAACCATTGACTTTTTTTTTTTTATTATTATCAATCTACATTGCGATAGTTTTTAAAAATTCTTTGTATTATTCAATTGTGTTTTATTTTAGTAAACATGTTATTTGTTGTTCAGGTCTTTGCTGTTGTTGAGGAAAATACTTGGACCATTGAAATTCCATTTGTAATACATACGCTTACTTATTAGAAATAATGGAGGCAATTGTTCAGAATACTTGAGTCAATTTAAGTTACGATTTAAAATTTACCATTTTTAGTAATAAGTAAAATTTCTTTAACAATTAAACGTTATGCAATGGTTTTCGCTGACACTGCATTTTTATGCATAAAAATTAAATGTTTAAATGAAATACAATATTGTACTAAGTAAATTAACTTATGTTATATCAAATGGATGTAATGTAAACTGTTGTTGTAAAATTTTAATGTAGATTTAAAGTAAAGTAGGTCAGTATAAAAATATTTCAAGTTTATAATACGGAAAATAATTGTACTAAATTTGTAACGATATTCGAGGTGTAATTAGTGCTGATTTTAGTATTTAATTTATATATAAAGATATAAATTTGTAATAATTAGACAGAACAAAATAAACAAACAAAACATTGGTCCTTCGAGCCGGATAATTTAACCATAAATGATCAGACGAGCCGATTATATCAATATAAAAAAAAACAATTACTATTCTTTCTTGTGAAGAAATTCAAAGAGCTAATTTGGAAAAGCTTTTTAGAGTCAACAGAAATTACAAGAAAAATAGCAAGGACAGGTATTCATTGGAATACTTCGAAATTTGTCTGGAACGCGTTCACAGCATATAGAGACGCTGTGTTGAGAAGCATCCAGATGGACTGGAGGGAAAAGCCCTTACTCATGGAATATCAAGAAAGCTATGAAGAAACAGAAGAACTTTCCTCAGACTTAGTAACCAAATTTAAAGGGTTCATTAATGGATATAAGGAACAGAAAGCAAAACCGATAGCAAGACCATCCACGCCAGCTGGAGAAGAGTCTCAATCCACAAGAATTGTTATCAAGGATAACTTTCAACTAGAAAAAACTAAAGATTCCTAGATTTGATGACAGCTATATGAAATGGACTACATTCTATGAATTATTTAAGACAATGGTTCATAAAAATAACGAAATTTGCAATGTCCAAAAAATACAATATCTCAAATCTGTAATTACTGACGAAGCTAGCAATCTAATAAACCATTTGTCAGTAAGTGAAGAAAATTATAAAATAGCTTGGGAGTTGTTAATAAACCGAATTTCAAATAAACCAGTTATTCTATCATCATATTTGCATGCAATTACATCTGCTCCATTTACTAAGGCTGAAAATGCTAACAGCTATCAGGCGTTACTTGACGCTACAACCAAATCATTAGCAGGATTTAAAGGGTTAGGGCAATCAACAGAATCCTTAAGACCTATATTGGACAACATTCTGTCCCAAAAATTAGATATAGAAGCCAGAAAGAAATGGGAACAGGGCCTAGGTTCTAGTAGAGAGTTTCCTACTTTAGCTCAATTAACAACATTCTTAGAACAATAATCTAGATCTATAGAAGCTATGAGCAGTATGACGACATTAAATAAAACTCATGTACATATTGTCAACATTGAAGAAAGATCACATTGTATCATGTGCAACGATACGCATCGGCTTTTTAAATGTAAGAAATTTCAATATCAAAACGTTCAACAAAAACGATTTCTAGTGGAAAAACATAAACTATGTTTTAATTGCTTACATAATTTATGTTTTAATTGCTTAATGTTTTAATTGCTTCTCAAAAGGCTGTTTTTCAAAATCTTGTTGTTTCAAATGTAAATCTGCACATCATACAGCTTTGCATATTGAAAACACAAAACCGAAGGAAATTTTAACAGTCACTAATGCAGAAAGGAGAAACGACTTTTTGTTAGCAACAGCATTAATTCATAGAATAGAAAATAAATATGGAGATTATGTTTCGTTTAGAGGTCTAATTGACCAAGGATCTCAAAGATCATTTATAACTGAAACTGCTGTACAATATTTGAAAATTCCTCGTAGTTATGACAGAACCATCATTAGCGGAATTGGGTGAACTGAGAGGACTGTATCAAGGGGTGTGGCTAACCTAAAAATAAAGGAAAAATGGACTCTTAATCATCACCTCATTCAAGCATTAATAATACCACAAATTACATGCGATTTACCACATCAAAATATATCACCAAATTCAACAAGAATCAATCTGGATGATTTAGCAGATCCAACTTTTAAAATAAAAGGGAGAAATGACATTTTGTTGGGCGCTGATATATTCGGCAATACTATAAAAAATGGAGTAAAAGACACACAATCAAGATATCTAACTGCGCAAAAAACAGCATTGGGTTGGATTTTGTCAGGACCTGTACTAATCGAATCAAATTATAAGATTTTTAGTTTAATTTCAACTGAAGATGTGGATCAATCTCTGAGAAAATTCTGGGAACAAGAATAAGTGGAATATCGTATTGAACCCCCAGTTAAGGATTTACTAGCAGAAGAGATTTATAAACAAGATGTCCAATGTTTACCATCAGGCAGAACTCAAGTAAGTTTACTGTTCAAACTGATGCCAGGTGCAGAGTTGGAAGGTACTCGTTCAAGAGCATTGCAAAGACTATATCAATTAGAGTGAGCGTATGTTCAGTTAGAGCATATTGAAGGAGTACCACTAAATGAAATCAACAAGGTCAATTACTATCTTCCACATCATGCTGTATTGAAGGCTCGCAGTACAACGACCAAAACTAGAGTAGTTTTTGATGCATCAGCAGCATCACCATCTGGAAAATCGCTGAATGATTTTTATTAACTGGCTCAACCATACAAGAATATATTTACGATATCTTAATGGAGAAAATATAAATTTGCAATTACTGACGATATTGAAAAAATGTACCGACAGATATGGTTGAAGCCAAAAATTTACATCGCGATTTTCACAAAATAGTGTGGAGAAAACATCCAACGGATGAAGTTAAATATTATAGATTGAAGACTGTAACCTTTCGAGTCAGCTCCACTCCTAGCAATAAGAACTTTACATAAAGTAGCACAGTCTGTAAAACTAGAAAACCCAAAAATTACAGACATCATTCTTAACGATTTTTATGTAAATGATTTAATGACAGGTGCTCACACTCTGGAAGAAGCTCAGCATATTAGAGCAGATCTTAGCAAAATCCTGAAGGAGGCTGGATTTCCTTTACCGAAATGGGCAGCAAATGATAATAATTTATTATCAAAAATATTAGAAACAGATCGGTAATTATAATTACCACTGGATTCGGAAAAGGGAGTGCAAGTGAAAACATTAGGATTGTATTAGTTACCAGCTACTGATGCCTTTTTTTATTAGGTGATCCCACAAAAGCAGGAAAAGAATCTTCATACGAAAAGATCAATATTATCAGAAATATCTAAACTCTTTGATCCTTTTGGTTGATTGCAACCAATACTTATATAGGATAAATCATTATTGCAACAATTATGGCTAACGCAAATTGATTGGGATTGCCCTTTGCCAGAATATTTACAAGATCAATGGAATAACTTACTTTTCAGATGCTTCTATGTTAGGTTATGCTGCAGTTATCTACATTATAATTGAAAAGCCAGATGGTAACATCATAACCAATATGTTATCTTCAAAGTCGAAGGCAGCTCCGATAACAACAGTGTCAATTCCACGCTTGGAATTATGTGGAGCTCAACTTGCACTACAACGTATGGAGCAAGTATATAAGGCATTCAAATGGACGGCTATAAACAAATTTTTTTGGACTCACTCGACAATTGTATTATCATTAATAAATGGAAAACTTATGTAGGAAATAGAGTTAGTTATATTTTACCTAACTCAATACGTTCACAATGGCGCCACGTTCAAAGTAAGGATAATCCATGTGATATGGCATCTCGAGGCAAGTTACCCTAAAGTCTTCTGGCGTATATAAAAGACATGACGTCTCATACTAATTTTGAAACAATAACTGTAACTTTAAGCACTGTTGTCAATCTTTCAGAACCTAAATGGATCATCCAATATTCGTTTCGATTAGAATAACGGCTTTGTTTTGAATTGAAGAACGAATTGAAGTTCGATTGAAGAACAGTTCACTTATTCCAAGGGAAAAACGAACTAATTAATTAACAACGGAAGAATTAAGTACAGCTGAAAAAACTTGCGTACAGCTCATGCAAACCCACTTTTTTCAAAATGAAATTGAGCAATTAAAAGATAATAAAGGGATAAAACTATCAAGTCGATTCAAAGCTCTTAATCCTTTCTTAGATTCAAACGAAATCCTCAGGGTGGGCGGTCGGTTAACCCTCGCGCCAATATCATATGAAGAAAAACATCCTATAATAATTTATGGACGCTCATATTTAGCAATTTCGATCATCAGATACTGTCACGAAAAATTGTTACTTTCAGGCACGCAAGCTACGCAAACTGCTACCCGTTTAAAATATTGGATTATTAATAAATGGAATCATAGTAACCAAACGCATACTTCCAAAGTTTTTGCTATGTTTCCGGTCTAATCCTACAATTCAAAATCAAATCATGGGATCGCTACCAGAGACTAGAATATCACCTGGCAGACCTTTTTCATTTGTAGGACTTGATTTTGGTGGTCCAATATTTATTGAATTTAGCCGTGGACGAGGAGCGAAATCGCCCAAGGCATATATTGCACTTTTTGTTTGTCTTTCTACAAAGGCGATACATCTGAAGTTAGTAAAAGATCTCACAAGTGATGTATCTTAAGCAGCAATACGCTGTTTCACTGCCAGGAGGATTGTGTACAAACATTTACTCAGATCAAGGAACAAACTTCATTGGTGCTAATAATATTCTAATGAACACATATTTTAATTCAAGAGATGTACTTGCAAATGAAAACATTAATTGGCATTTTATTCCACCTGGAAGTCCCCATTTTGGTGGACTATGGGAGGCTGACATAAAATCAACAAAATGGCTTCTCAAAAAAGTTTTAGGTGAACAACTCCTGATATATGAAGAAATGGTTACTCTTTTAACGCAAATAGAATCCTGTTTGAACTCTAAACCACTTTGCTCTCGAGTAATGATTGCAATGATTTAGAAGCACTTACACCAGGGCATTTCCTTATAGGCCAACATTTGCATGCTGCTCCTGAAACACTTACGTTACAAGGAGGAAAATGGAAATTATTACAACAACTAAAAAATTGATTTTGGGAGCGTTGAACTAAGGAGTACATAAGTTCATTACAGGAACGAAACAATTGGAAACAATCAAAGGAAAACATAAAACTAGATCAATTAGTTCTTATAAAGGACGAAAGATTTTCATCAAACAAATGGCCATTAGGAAGAATCGTGGAAATACATCCAGGAGAAGACGGTACTGTAAAGGTGGTTTCAATAAAAACGAACAAAGGAACTACACAGAGGATTACAATATAACTAAAATATGCCCACTACCAAATGACGAACCACATGTTGATACAAGCAAGATTGTTATCAATAAATCACCTAAACATCTTCTAAGGTCAATGTTAATTTACGGACAACAACTTTTTTCTTGCTATCATTATTCAGCTTAATTTTCGGACAACATCTAAATATTACAGAATTTAGCGGCAAACCCGGCATATATTTTGAAAACAATGGCAAAATTAAGTTGGTTAGCTCAAAGTGGAAAATTCTTTTATATTACTATTTAGAAACATACTGGTGGGAACTGAACGAAATTGATAAAGGCATTAAAAATTTAACATTTTGTCTGCCACATGTAAATCTTCTTTCTAGTCAATTTCTTCGTCTTCAACCAAATAATGAAATTCTGTTTACAAATCATGTATATCACCAAAAAAAAGCAAGAGGAGCTTTAAACATTGTGGGAATTGCAATTAGTTTGTTTGGTATACTCGTTCAAGAAGACGCAAATCAAACATCAAAAATCAATTCAACTCTTAAATTGATAAAATTAAAGGATTCTCTGATTCAAAATCAATTTAAAACATTAGAGGAACAACTGAACCAATTGCATAAAATGAAGCAGAAAGAGATAGGAATACTGAGTTTAGTGTTATATTACTTAATGGCTATGAAAAGATGCAAGGAAATTCAAGATGAACTTATAGCATCTTATATTAATGCAAAAACTCAAAAACATTATTTATTTTTAACAACCACCGAATTGATTCATCAACTTAATTTAATAATCAGAAACATAACCTATGGGACACAACTTTCCATTAAAGAAACAGATCCAAATTTCTTTCATGATATATTCGCCATCTTGAATAGCAAAACGGCATTATCAGAAAAACGGCTGATAATTGAATTCAGCATACCTTTAGTCGATTCAAAAATATTTAGTTCGTATAATCTCATTCCGTTACACAATAGTACCACAAAATCTTATGTTAGAACGCGGAGAGTATTCAAAGCCAATCAAATTAGAAAATGAAGGAATTATAACTATACCACCAGGCTGTGTAGTGAACCATCCAACGTATACAGTAGCGGCTTACTCGCCTGTTCAGTCACGGATCTCGATTCAAAATGTTGTTATACCTGTAATGAATATGTCAGAACTTGCAACTCTAGTTGGAAATTTGAATCTTAGTCAACCAACACCAACCTTTGATGGAGATATATCCGATATTCAGAGAATTCTAGAAAAGCTACATAACAAATTGAATGAAATGTCAAATAATTCGATGTTATTTAAGTCTGAACTTTATGAATACGTTTTGATTTCCATCATTATTTTCATATTATTGCTTTTAGTAGGTATCACTGTATATAAAACGAGGAAGAATACAGTTGCCTTTTTCAACTCTTAGATACCCGTACGAACCGTTAGTATGTTAACAGCCTGTCACTCTGCTTACAATATTATTTTTTTAATATTTTAGTATTTTAAAATAATTTGGGTGAATTTTATAATTTCTAGAACTTTTTGGGTTGTACATATATTCAAACTATGTGTTTATATGTACATTCTTCTAAAGCAGATTCTAACCTTCCACATAACGATTATCAATCCAAAACTTTTTCAAATATTCTATAGTAACATTTAATACTAAGCGGTAAATGTATATTAAATTTACTTAGTACAAAATAATAAATATAATTTTAAATATTATATTATATTATATTATATTTAAATATTCCATTGACAGAATAATTTCTTATAAGTACAATAAAATACATATATGTATGTAAATACGGCACTATATAATATACATCTATATTCTTATCATTCATTCACTAGTGACATATACATGAACATAAATATGATATTATATAAGTATGTATATATATTAATATCATATAAATAAAAATTCTTCAAGCAACCGTTATGTTGTTTATTTATTTGCATTTTTATGTACTACGCATTATATCCTCAACAATTTCAAATTATCGAGTAAAACAAAATGCAAAAAATTAGTTAAAGAAATTTGTTAAAAAATTTTAAAAAATCAAGTAACACTTTCGTCAATTATAAAGTAACCCTATATTATTAAAAAAAGTTGTTAACAGAAATAAGAGTATGATGTTGAAGCTTTAATTTTTGTGTATTACTTCAAAAAAATTCTAACAGGTGTTCAAGTTACAGGTGTTTAAAAATAGGAAATTTTCAGTTTTTGACTCCTTACAGCTCCTAAACGGGGGGTGATACAAAAAAAATTTCTGAAATGACTCATACTTATTTTCAAAGATCTAACTTCTGTCAAAATTTCAAGTTTCCAACTTAAAACGTTTAGAAGATAGAAGGGTTAAAGGATTTTGCAAAATTTTAGTTTCGCATAACGGTAAATTAAGACACCGTATGCCACAAATATATATTTATTGTATACATACTTTTAAAGCTAATGAAAGTAGTAATCGTTTGGCGTTTTCAAAATGAAGATATACCTTATACAACTTGTGCTATAACAATTTAAATATAGAGCTTTTTTGAACCTTTGGAGAGCTGTAGCTCCGTAACGGGTGGGGCTACGAAAAAAAGTTATTTAAAATAAAATTAATATTTTTGTGAGATCTACCAGCAGTTAAAATTTCATAGCTCTATTTCAAAAAAAATGTCGGGATCTAAAAGTTAGGTGTTGGAGAGCTACCCTAAGGCTTGGTCCAAACTCAACCAAAAAAAATAGGGAACCTACAAATTACTCCCAAAATATTTTGTGTAAATTTCAAGATTCTAGCTTTCTTAGTTTTTGAGTTAGCGTGCTGACGGACGGACGGACATGGCTCAAAAGTCTTAGAATTTTTTTCTGATCCGATCCATACCTTTGAAGGTATATCTAGCTCGCTTATTTCGAGGTGTTACAAACGGAGGAGCAATTTTATTATACCCGATCCTATCGTACGGGTATAAAAATTTGGACTAAGATTTTTAAGTGCAATTCATCAGCAATCTCCAAACCAGAGTTTACATTACACTAAAAGTTAAGACGTTCAATACATTGGTTTACCAACCATGTATTGAACGTCTTAACTTTTGCCATATGTAGTGCCAAGGTTTACTGAAGAACCTATACCATCAGCAAGTCAAATTACGGTTTTATAGGTCCTTGGTGGGCGGAATGTTCAGAATACTTTAGTCAATTTAAGTTACGATTTAAAATTTACCATTTTTAATAATAAGTAAAATTTCTTTAAAAATTAAACGTAAGCAATGGTTTTCGCTGACGCTGTATTTTTATGCATAAAAATTAAATGTTTGAATGAAATACAATATTGTACTAAGTAAATTAACTTATGTTATATCAAATGTATGTAATGTAAACTGTTGTTGTAAAATTTTAATGTAGATTTAAAGTAATGTAGATCATTATAAAAATATTTCAAATTTATAATACGAAAAATAATTGTTCTAAATTTGTAACGATATTCAAAGTGTAATTAATGTTGATTTTAGTATTTAATTTATATATAAAGGTGTAAATTTGTAATAATTAGACAGAACAAAATAAACAGTTTATCAACAAACAAAACAGCAATTATTAGACAATTATTCTTTTGCTTGTCTGTTTTAAATAGCGAAAGATAGAAATTGGATTTCTGTCTGGTATTATAATTGTGAAAGCCTATATTCCGATTAAGAACGAAATTATGTTTAATTTTGTTGCTTATATGTTAAATGCTAATAGATACAGTTCACGCTTGCATAAGTTATAAAAGAATATGTACTGATATGTGTATAGTTGATGTGTGGGATATCTTAACGGATAACCATGTATAGATTTTATGACTTTTTTGTGTAAAATGTCTAATTTGTTGATGTACGATTGCGTCGTTCTTCACCATATAAAATTTAAGTAACATAAGTGTGATGACGAGAATATTAAGCATAACACGTCTTTACTAAAGAATTTTGTTATTTTCCTTAAAATAAAGATATATGGCGATATTTTCTTGAGAACATGATCGATGTGTGGAAACCATTTGTGTTTATTATCTATTACTAGACCTAGAAAGTTAAAATGATCAACTAGTTCTAATGATTCGTGCTTATAATTAATATTAAAGTTATCTCAAATTCGCTTTTTATCTCAAATTCACTGTCCATAGCATATTTGATAACGGCATCTTCCACGTATAGTTGGATTTTTTCTTTGAGTTGTGTGTAATATCAGAGACAATTACATAGGTGTAGTTTCGATGACTTTACCCGTAGGGATGGCGCCTGTTGTATTAAAACCAATTAAAAATATTTTTTTGTCGTTTCTATATTTTGTTCGGTATAATTTTGCTATAAACATTTTTGCCTAGTTTTAAAGCTCAGAAAATATTTTTTTACAAAATATGTACATATTTTACTTATCTTCTTTGCATGCATTTTAATATAGGAAAGAAAATTTTGAGTGGAATTATTGTTAATAACGTAAGAAATTTTTGTTAGGCACCTACTTACAAGTTTCTTAAATTTTAATTGTAAAAAAAGAAATTAATTTGGAAAAATTTAATACTTAAGATTGCCATATAAAATTTAATATACACAAACTTGTTTTAAACAATATAACAATTTTTTTTTATATTCAATAACAATATTATATTATATTTATAGGCAACGAATTAATCGTAGAATTATCCTACATTTCGCAGGTTTGAAATAGTAACATTCGTTATTTCAATCGGATCAAATTTTTTTTTAAAAAAACATGGAAAAGGGAAATTAAAATTTAATACGCGCGTGTGAATTAGTTTAGGTCTGCTTAGGCATTTAGTAAATTAAACAGTTCTTTCTCGTTCTTTTATTGCAAAATACATAACTAAACATAACTTTATTATTTCAATATTTTGTTAAATTGTATACATTCATTGATAATATTAGTAAGTAAAGTGCAATCTGGAAGCATTGAATCAGATCTCTTTTTTCTTCCCCCCGAAGGGATGTGGAAATCTTTAAAAGACACCAAGAATACCTTTTTGGTCGTGTCAGATTTTTATTGATTAAAAGCACCGCCTCCTGTGAAATACATGAGAAATCCGTAACTGCCCACGCAGTAAATGAATTATTATTCTAATTACATTCGAAATCAAAAATATATTCAAATTCAAATATCTTAATTCAAAATCAAAAATTTATAAATGTTTCTCTTTTTTCTTACACCACTGGAGCCTACCACCCGTTAACGAGATGGCGCCTGCTGTATTAAAACCAATTAAAAATATTTTTTTGTCGTTTGTATATTTTGTTTGGTATAATTTTGGTATAAACATTTTTGCCTAGTTTGGTATAAAGAAAGCCTGGGTCAACTCCACTCCATCGCCACTTCATCGCCGATTTACCCGATTATTTCGAGTAACTATCGAAAAAGTGACCCAGGCTAGTTGCTTATTTTGTTATCACTTTTTATTTATTTTTGTCAAATCGAAAACAAAAATATACCTAAACTAGTAATTTTAACTTAAATTTCAAAATTCATTTGCTTATTCTATTTTTTCTAATCCTACAAATTTATTTTTTATACTATTCAGTTAATGTTTATTATTTTCTTCTTTGTTTTGTTTTAACCTTATTTTTTTATTTTTTTTTTTTACGAAGGTTGGTGGAAAACTCGAAAGTCACCAAGAGGAACTGCACGTGCTTCCTCAGAGTAAGGTTAGACTTTAACCAACCAAAACCACCCGCCTTTTAAAACCAAATTTTAGGATGGGACCTTTAATACAAATGAACAGTTTGGTTTTGGGGATGGGGATGTGGGAAGGATAATTGGGGAAATATGTCTTTTTAATCTTTTGAAATATTTCTTCGTTTTTATTAATTTTTATTTTGTTTTAGGTATATTTAGATTGATTGATTTGTTTTGTTAAATATCTATTTTTTTATTTTTAATTTATATACGAGTATTTATCTCTTTTTTCTAATTTTGACATTATCACTTTGCGTTAAGACTTTTTAAAATTTGTTTTTTATATACTATGCCAAATTCCTAAATGGACCATTAATCGTTTTGTTTTTGTTTGTTATTTATTTAATAAATGTACCTACTTAACCAAAAAAAATTACTCAATTATTCTTAATTTAAGTTTTAAATTATTCTTTCATACACATACATTATCTGATATTACCAGATATTACTATGTATGTTGAATGTTTCTTGATTTTAAGATGATTTTGATTCTAATAATCCTATTTTTATACCCTACACCTAAAACATAGGGTATATTAACTTTGGTATGGTGTTTATAACCACTAAAAGGAAGCGAGTTAGATATAGACATGTATATATATTCTGAATCAGGATCACCTCCTGAGTCGATTTAACGATGTCCGTCCGTCCGTCCAACAAAGATAGAACCTTTAAATTTTGTACAATGATGTTCCTTCCCGTTCGATTTATGTCTATGAAATTTAATAGGATTTGGTCCATGGGTTTCGATTTGGAAGCTTCCGAACGAGCACCAGAGCAAATGAGATTATCTCCAAAACCAACTAAGATATAACCTTTAAATTTTGTACAATGATGTTCCTTCCCGTTCGATTTATGTCTCTGAAATTTAAGAGGATTTGGTCCATGGGTTTGGATTTGGAAGCTTCCGAACGAGCCCCAGAGCAAATGAGATTATCTCCAAAAACAACAAAGAAATAACCTTTAAATTTGGCCGAATGGTGTTTTTTCATGTTTGATTTAGGTCTCTGGAATTTGAGAGGATTTGGCCATGGGTTTAAATTTGAAAGGATTTGAACCGTGGATTCGGATTTAGTAAGCTTCCGAACGAGCCGCAGAGCAAATGAGATTATATCCAATACGAACAAAGGTAGAACCTTTGAATTTGGTACAATGGTGTTCTTTCGTGTTTGATTTATGTCTCTGAAATTTAAGAGGATTTGGTCCATGGGTTTGGTTTTGGAAGCTTCCGAACGAGCCCCAGAGCAAATGAGATTGTCTCCAAAACCAATAAAGATATAACCTTTACTTTTGGCAGAGTGGTGTTCTTTCATGTTTGATCTAGGTCTCTGAAATTTGAGAGGATTTTGTCCTTGTGTTTCGATTTTGAAAGCTTCCGAACGAGCCTCAGAGCTAATGATATTATCTCCAAAACAACAAAGATATAACCTTTAAATTAGGCAGAATGGTGTTCCTTCATGTTTGATTTATGTTTCTGAAATTTGTGAGAATTTGGTCCATGGGTTCAAATCTTGGAAGCTTCCGGACCAGCCCCAGAGCAAACGAATATATCTCCAAAACCAACAAAGATAGAACTTTTATTTTTAGTACAAAGGTGTTCTGTTATGTTTCCTTTTTTGTAAAATTGGAAACTGACACTTGAAAGAATTTGAACCATGGGTTCGTATTTTAGAAACTTCCGGACGAGCACAAGAGCAACGAGCACATCTCCAAAACCAACAAAAGTAGAACCTTTAAATTTAATAGAATGGTGTTCTGGCAAGTTTTCTTTATGTTCCTGAGATGGATTCGATGAATTGGAGTGGCAATTCGGGTAGCTGACACAAACCTCCCAAGGACTACCAATCTTCGAAAATAATTAAGATACAAAACTTAAAATTTTATACAAGGGTAGTAGATAGGTAGGCACTTGGGCCAGACAGGTCAGTAGGTCAAGGTCACCCAGAAGTAGGTCAAGGTCACCCGGAAGGCCAGACAGGAAGTATGTCAAGGTCATTTTAAAAGTAAGTCAGACTGGCGGCGATCGTCAGTTGTTTATAAAGATTGTATACTTGGTTTAAGTAATAGGTATGCAGGAAAATAGTAGGGAAAAAAAATGCTTTTTCATACAATGTAAAGAGAAAAAAAATGTACCTATACGTTTCTTTAAAATTTAAAAAAGTGCAAACTGGTTTTTTACATCTTAGATGAAGAATCAACAAAATTAATGCAATTTTGAGATGCATTTTTTTTTCTCTTTTCTTGTTTTTTCTTTTTTTTTATGAAGTATTTAAAGAAGAGGAAATAAAAACCATTAATTAATTGCGAGTATCACCGTATAAGATTTTATTGTTATGTAAGAATGTTGACAAAAATATGAATAAAAAGAAAACAAACAGAAAATCAAAAATATTTAACATGTGGTTTAAGTAATAGGCGTAAATGGATATAGTAAGAAAAAATGCGTTTTTATAAAATGTAAAGAGAAAAATTTAAAGAAATTAAGTGTACCTATGCGAATTTTTAAAATTAAAAGAAAAAAGTGCAAAGCTGGTTTTTAAATCTGAATCAACCTTGACCAAATTGATATTTTGAGATGAATTTTTTTCTTTTCTTTTTTGTTCTGATGAAATATTTAAAGAAGAGGAAAGAAAAAATTATTAGTATTTTAAGATTTTATTGATATGTAAGAATGTAGAACAAAAAAGATGTATTCTTATGTTGTGTTAAAAAAAAAAAAAATAAAACAAATTTATTTATATGTTTGAAATAATTTTTTATTTAAAAATATTTTACAATTTTATAGAAATCTGTGCTGTTTTAATCTAACATTTTTTCTTTTAAAAGATACATATATACATTATAACAATTTTTAACAGCACATCTGAAATTGTTGTTTAATAAGTGTATAGGACAATTTGATTTAAAGTTATCAATCTTTTGTAATGACGGCAAGTTTCTGCTTAAATCTTCTATTTTATCACTGTCAATGTACTTTTGAAGGAATAGTTTTTTTTGTTCTCCTTTAACATAAATTTTTTCAGCTGGCTCTAAATAGTGTTTTAATATGCATTTTACATCTAAATATTCAACTAGACCGTTATTCCATTTAAGTCCATTTATTTTATTTTCGCAATACTGGTTATTATATTTCATATCCGGACTAAGTTCCTCTGAGGGGTACGGTGCTTTGAAGTGATAGACAATTGGAATTAAACTTCCTTTTTCAAGTATGGCTAATTCTTTTAGGAAATATTGCTTTTCATTTCCTTGTAAAAATTGTAGGTCAACTATGAGAACTCGTTTAACCATGTCGACGGTTTGTGTAAGAATACTCATTAGAATAAATAAATTTACATTTATATTCACTTCGGCAAAAGAGCTTTTCATATAAATATAGGTTAACAGTGCTATTTTTAACTATGCTATTTCATCCATTTACAATGATGGTAGCGGGGCCATCATGCTGTGGTAAAACCACTTTTATTCATAATTTAATAAAGTATAAAAAAGAAAATATACAACCACATATTAATAAAATTATTTGGTGTAATCCAGACAAAAATGCCGTTCCAAAATATTTAAAAGATGTGGAATATAGTAACACTATTCCGGATTTTAATGACAATAAAGAACCTTTGTTAATTATTATCGATGATATGATGTTAAATTCCCATGATAAGTATGTATGTGATTTATTTACTAGAGGATCACACCATAGAAATTTATCTGTAATATTTGTAACACAAAATGTTTTTCACCAGGGTAAATTTTCAAGAGATATTTCGCTTAACTGTAAATATCTAGTACTTTTCAAAAATCCAAGAGATAAATCGCAGATATTACCTCTAGCTCGCCAAATATATCCCAATCAAATCAAAGCATTTGAAAAAGTATATAATGAAGTGACGTCAGAACCATACGGGTATATATTAATAGATCTTACTCAAGACGTTAATGATATATTTCGATTAAGAAGTGATATATTTGGAAAAGGTTTGTGTTTTTGTACAAGAGATCAATTAGAACAATTTGGCAAAGAATATGAAACGTTTGAAGGTCAACCGTCATATATTGCACCTATTAAAAAGCTCTAAACCGAAATTTCAGAAAGTAATTATAAAACATTGTGACCCTGAAGTAATCGAAACATTTTGTGAAATTGCTTTAAATATTTTAAAAGGTAATTGTAATCTAAGTAAAAAATCAACAACCCAATTACGAAAGTATAAAAAGGAATTGAGATCCCTCATTTGCCGCCAAAAATCTATAAATAATAAAAGAAAAATCATTATTCAACGTGGTGGATTTTTACCTACACTTCTTGGTGCAGTACTATCAGGGATAATCGGAAATTTTATAAAATGAATAATGCAACATTTAACAAAATGATTATACTAAAACCCGAGATTTATGAGAAAATGAAACAAAATGCAGACTTTGAATTAAATGAGTTGGATAAAAATATGAAAAAAATATTGTTAAATAAATATCTAACAGACACTCAAAAATGGTATTTATACAGACAAAATTTATTTAAAATAAGAAACAAAAATAGAGTACTTCCTAGAAATAAAGAGGAGAAAGTAAAAATTACGGAAACAAAAGGTACTCAAACTCGTGCAAAACCAATGTATATAGATGCGGAAGCTCAATCGCATTATCCTGAATATAAGAATGTAGGAATACAAGTTGTTCCTGAAGAAGAAGAAGTATATGAAAAAGAAGCTGATGACGAAGTATTTGATGATGAAATTCAGGAAAATGTTTTAACAAAAGCATTGTCAGCTGCTTCAGTTGGAGAACGGCTTAGAAAAAGAAAATCAATTAGAAATCAAAATGTACAAATTTTTGAAACTGATACAGGGGACATTATAACTGTTCCTTTAGATAGCCCAAGCCCACTAACGAAAAAAGAAAAAACTATAAATAGCAAAGAGTTGAATAATTCATCAAGACGTGTTTTAAGGTCAGCAGTAGGTAATACTCAAACAGAACTTAATTTTCCAATTCGTAAGAATAAATCCGCAAGCTCATGGACAACATACAAGTAAATGATGAATTTTATGCCACTTTACTCAGTGATTCATCTATGAACTATTATCCAGAAAATTCATTATCATCTTTTACAAATAAAATGAATAAATACATGTGTGATTCAAGGTGGAAAGTCGGTATTTCAGAAATGTATGTTAATGATTTCGTTCCAAATGTGTATGGTGAAGAATGGGAAAAAAGTACTCAAATATTTATTAAAGGTATGCAGAAAGATATGATAGGGGTTGGAACATCATATATTCCATACATAGAAAAACAAATGATATGCGACTGGAAATTTTTTCTACTACCAACACTAATTCAAAATATACGCCCACCTAATAGGTTTACAAGAAAAGAAGTTGAACGACAGTTGATTTGGGGAATTTTTAATTTTATAAACGATGAAGTTCATTATACACAATCAATAAAAGCTGAGGAGATGCCTAAAAATTTAAGTTACACCACAATATGTGTTACTAAGCCTAAAATAGATATAAAAATAAGAGCAAATTACGCTTATACCCTCGAAGGACTTTTGACAACATGTTTCAATCAAGTATCTTTTAAAGTTACAGATTTTAAAAAATATAAATCACGTGTAATAGAAGCTTTCAAAACTTTTATAGATAGTGTACAATTGATTCCCATTAGTAAACCAGATATGTTTTTTATATACACAGATATAATTGAACCGCAAAAACTAGGTGATAAAGATATAAGGTGTTTAAGATCTGTTAACATACAAAATTCTTTCACTGATACTGTAAAAGAATTTAGTAATATTCAATATTGCAATGTGGAGAAATCATTTAATAACATTTCATTACTTTTATGTGATAAATATGGATACAAAATAAACTTTTCCAATAGTTCAATTCCAACAAAAATTGTATTACATTTTAAAAAAGTATAAATAAAAGCGATTTTACAAAACTATATATTATTTTATTTTATTCATTATGGAGAGAGCGTACTACAAATATTATTTAGTTCAATCAGGAAAAGGTCTTGAGGATATTGGTCCTTTGTTACACTCAATTGTACCTTACCAAAGGGGACGAGGGTTAGGGAGCTTTTTCGGTGGTCTTTTTAGATATTTAAAACCAATGTTTACGTCTGGAGCTAATATATTTAAAAAAGAGGTTATTAACTCTGGTATTAATGCATTATCTGATATTGCCACAAGGGCAAATGTAAAAGAAGTGGTTCAAGATCGAAGTAAAGAGATAATGAAAAATGTAAGACGAGGTGCAGTTCGGAAACTCAATGAAATGTATGGACAAGGCAAAAGAAAACGAAGAAAATCTATAAAAAGACCTCTTATTAATAATTTAAATTATTTTACGTCGAAGCGACGCAAAGTTAATAACAAAAACAAACAAAAAGATATTTTTGAATAATTATGATTGAATGTATGAAATTAGAGCTTGATATTTTTAAAACACAGCCTATTCAGTCAAGTATTTTACGATCTGAAGAAGTTTCCTATAACTCTATTGCTTCTTTAGATAATCCGTCTGTCATAGAATTTGTTTCACTAGGGCACGGTGATACATATAGAGACTTGTCTTCGACATATCTAAAATTAAAAGTACAAATTTTAAAAAAAGATGGAACTCAATGGAATAAAGATAAAAAAACTGATGGAACACCTATACAACAACCAAGTGTGGTTAATAATATGTTACATTCATTAATAAAACAATGTAATGTTCAACTAAATGGAAAGAATATATCTCCATCAGATGGCAATTATCATTACAGAGCTTATATTGAATCATTGTTAAATTATGGTACGGATGCCGCTACAACGCATTTGGAGTGTGGTGGATGGATGCTAGATAAGCCAAATATAGCAAAAACAGATAATAGTGGTTCAAAAGAACGTCAAAAATTATACCAAAATAGCAATGTAGTGGAACTTATGGGGAAATTACATTTAGATATGTTTAACCAACCTACACTTCTCATAAACAATGTCGATGTTCGAGTTGTCCTAACATTAGAAAAACCAGATTTTTACCTCTTTGCAGATGATACTGATGAATCTCAACTAAAAATTTTAGAAGCCACTTTATTTATGAGACATGTAACAATTAATCCTAGTGTGCTATTAGCACATAATGCTGTATTGGAAAAAACTAATGCCAAATACAATTACAAACGGGTAGAGGTAAAAACTTTTACCATTCCACAGAATAGTTCATCAATATCACTTGATAATGTTTTTATTGGACAGTTGCCAAACACAATCATTTTTTGCATGACAGAAAATACAGGTTACTCTGGAAAAAGATCAAAAAACCCATACAATTTTAAACATTTTGATATTTCACAATTTGTGTTAAACGTAAATGGTGTTCAAATACCTAATTCAGCAATTGAAACCAGTTTTTCAGATGAAAATAATTGCTGTACAAGATCATACAGTACACTTTTTTCGGGAACTGGAATTTACCATAATGATAAAGGTCATCAGATAACAAAAACCATGTTTAGTAATGGGTTTTTCATTCTAGCTTTTGATTTAACTCCAGATTCATCAGGAAATGAAGTGTGTCAAGGTCTACTAAATCAAGGTACAGTTAGAATTGAGGCAAGACTATCAAAACCACTTACATCTACACTGACTGCTATTGTTTATGGAGAATTTGATGCAAGTTTACAAATTGATAAAAACCGAAATATATTCTCAAACCTATAAATAGCATATATAAAAGTAAATTTGAATATTTGACAAAATGTCACTGTCTTGTGCACTTCTGGATGTAACATTTTGTAGTGATGATAATAATACCTTGTTTCGAAAGATATTTGTATAGTTGGTTTTAAAGAACCTTGTAAAAAGTTTGTAAAAGAGCTCAAGTATAAATTTCCAACTAGGGATTTTATAAATGATAATTTTGATAATTACTCTTTTGGAACTGTGTACAACGATAAAATAAATAAAGAGCTCTGTCAAATACTAGAAACATTTGATGTTATTATAACAAATAAAAAAATCAAAAAAGAGTTTTTATCTAATTATATTAAAGAAACAACTAAAGTATATGACTTGAATCAATTTGATACTACTATATATACTGATATATATATGTAAATAATTTTTTGGCTATATTCTGAAAATTAAAAATGGTAAAATTAAAAGATTTTGTTTAATGCTGTAATTTAATAGTTTAATACAAAATTTTTACAATATACATATTAACAATAATTTTTTTAATTTTTTTCTTTTTGAAGCCATAAGGAACTGAAGTATAATCATCTGCAAAAACTCGTTTTCTGGAATTTATTCGATATGACTTTATTTCAGGAACAGTGATGACTCTGTGATCGTATGTTCGGCGAATACTAGGAAATGTTATATTTATTTGTTGAAAGTTGTTTAATTTTTTAACTAATTATTTCATAGAGCCAAAATTTATTTCTTGTGAAGCGTTGTAATTTAAACGAATACCTTTCACTTTGCAAACAGTTTTTTCGCATTTGGAGTTGGTACTATATATTTTGTATGCATAGTTCTTTGCACCACCACTAACAAATTCTGTAATATAGCTTCCAATTCCATATTCTTCAAGCTCATCTGTCATATCTCCTATGAAAACTCCAGTTGGAGGGTTATATTCTCCTTCACGTGCTACATATATTATTGAATCAGTATCGTAATACAAAACTCGTTCTTTTAAATTGTCTAAGTAAGAATACAATTTTAAACGAGCTTGTGTGGTAGTGTAAGCAGCTATGCAAACGTTAACTGTTGATAATGATTCAGCTGTTTCTTCTTTGTATTCCCAATTTACCAAAACTGTTTTTTCGTTTATTGGAGTTATTTGATTTACATTCTTCGAAGGATCAGTAAGAATAGTAAATAATTCATAAGGCTCATTTATTATTTCAGTTTTTGATTGATTTTCTCTCTGTCCAAATTTACCCCAGAAAGAGTTTAACATTAACTTAGTTAATGATCTAAGTCCAGGATTTTTTTTTATATCGTTAAACTGTAAATTTATGCCTTCTACTTTCGAAAATTTTTCTAAATATTTGCACTTTTCCTTTGGTGTTTTGCAAAAGCTAGGCCAGCCAGAAGGTTCTTGTTTAATTTTAAGGAACTTGTTCATCATTTTTGTAAAAATTCCTTGTTGTGATGTAAGGGGATTAAATTGTTTAACAGTATACTCCCATACCTCGTATATTTCCACAATTTTGTATCCCTGTTTAACAGCTTCTCTTACTTCATCTATAACCCACGTTCCTAAAATTGACCTACTACGATTGTCATGCGAGCAGTCATCATTATTCATTTCCAACAGCAGGAAAACATTAGCTTATTATTTTGATTTATAGGCAAAACCGGGTGATAGAGTTTTTCTGGGGGAAGTATCAATGCCTTTATTAATCCTTCAGTATCATTTAAATTTAATTTATTGCATTCAATTTTTCCAACATGAACTTTTGGATGACCCACTGGGAATTTTCCATATTTACACACCCAAGGATATAGTGAGCATATATCTATATACATTATTTTTTCACCAGGCGCACATTTATAATATGTTCTTGTGTTTCCTGTTCTGCCGGCATAAAACGCATCACGTGGTTTTAGTGGTACTTTTGTTCTCCAATTTTGCGAAAAATTCTATGTATTCTTTTGATCTCATTTCGTTTCGAAATTCACACTCCCACTTTTCAATTACTTGATAACCTATAGAGCGTAATTTATTGGTTTTGGATAATGTAGCCTCATAACGTGTTTCATATTTTTTATGATTATTATTTTTGAAACATTTTGGATGGCTATGGTAATAACAGCCATAAAACTCAAATATATGTTTTGTGTCGTTGCAATATCCGCCAACACGAAGACCAAAAATTACTTTTTCTTTTCCGTTACCACTATGCTGAATTTTTATTTTTCTTTGTTTTTCTTCCCACATTAACCATTTTATGGCAATGATTGACTGGTTTTCTGATAAGCGATATCCTTGTTTAGGTATAAGTCCAATTGTATACGGTTTTAAAAAATTCCTTCTAAAAACCAAATTACACGCTGATGCAATTGTAGTGGCCTCTAAAAATGGCTCAACCTTACATTCTTCCAAAAATAGCTGTCTGAATTTAATACAGGCTGCTGTCAAAATTTTTACGTCATTCATACAATATTCTACAAGTTCCTTTTGGAGGTTAAAAGACTTGTTTTTATTTTCTTCATACCATTCAAGAAATTGTTTTCTTTCTGATGCACTCATTGAATTATAACAGTAATATTTCCGATCGGGTAACTTTCCATTATATTTTATATTATTTTTACGATTAAACATATGAGGAAATATCCTTTTTTTAAATTTATATCTAAATCAAATGCCTTCGGTAAACTAGATAACGGCATTGGAAAATAGTTTAGTGAATCAATAAATTTCACGTTATCTAACAGCATTAAAATTATCTTTGTTCCCCTCATAATTAGTTTTGGTTTGATGATGGTTTTCTCTAAGATATAGTTTAATAAAAACTGATTATCAAATGCTTGTCCGTTATGTGCAATAACTACAACTTTATGAAATATCTTTCTTTGGTTGAGTATATATTCTAAGAACATTTGTATTGGATTTTGTTTCAACACATGTTCTCGAAGTCCACAAAAATTGCATCTTTCAACATTAGACAATATACAATGCGTGCAACGTTGTTCAAAAATACATAAATCAGGCTGATGTTCAATTATATCCCCTATTGCAACACCTTCATGAAGTTTCTCCCCGATGATATCATCTTGAGTTGTTTCGAGATCGTAGAAAATATATAATATATTTTTAAGTTCAGCTAATTCTTTATACGGTGTAATAAAGCATTGGTGGTCTGAAGCTACATTTATATTACAGTTTTTACACAAATGTCCATAGCATATATGATTTACATCGGTTCTGTATACTTTAAAGCATTTTGTACAGGAATTTATAAGAGTACAAATAGATTTTTTATTTGTAGATGATGTTGCTTTATGATTATCAAAACAAGTTTGACCTTTAAAACTTCGATTGCATACATCACATTTAATATTTGGAAAATTTACGTCACATGCTGGAGATGATTTACAAAAGAAACACGACTGTTTACATCTGTGAGACAATCTATTGTTATACGGAACATTACATGTTTGGCAAAAGTAATCACAACTAAATGCTGCTGTTAATGATGTAATTACATTGAAGTGACCTTCATCGTATATCAAATTCAATCTTTTTTCCTTATCTTCTTCACCTTGAAAAATAATTGATTTTCCTTTTCCTCTGAAATCAAAAACTACAATTTGATATTTAGAGAGGTACAGTTGAAATTTTTTGAGCTCACTGATACTAGCTCCTTTTGCTGGGATGCTTACATTTGAATTTCTTATTAGTTGTAATGCTGCTTTCAACTGAAGTTGACCTGCGTCTTTTCGCATTTTACAGTAGTCAACTGATTTTTCTATGAATGAGATAGCAACAACTAACGCACGTGGTAAGCATAAATTATCTTTGTTTTTGATTGAAATTATGCCTCTTCTTTTATTATATTCTTCTTCAAAATTGTTGTATCTTTTTCCTCTTCCACTTCCTGCTGGAAGTCGTATATATGTAACATTTATACAGAACGTATCTGTAGATAATCCTTCGGAGTTGCTTTGAAAAATGTTTGAAATAACTTCCCAAATTTCCGAAATGTCAAGATCTTTTGCTTCTTTAAAATTGATCCAGGCTGGACCACGTTCATGAAAACTTTGGCATCCAAAAGTGACACCAATTTTGTCAGTAGGATCAACATTTTCAAGTAAATTGCTGAATAATTCTTCAATACCGGTTTTAATCCAATCTATTGGATCTTTGTTGTCTGGTACTGCATTTATTATAAACTCCAATTTTTTTCCAAAAATGTTGAATCGTTTTACATTCACTGATTTTATTGATTTTATTGTGAATTTTTCTGTATTCATTTTAATTTCTTTTTTTTAATTTCCGATTTTTATTTTATTAAGACAACCAATCGCGAACGTTTCTAATCCTAGAATTTTCACTCTATTAACAATTTTTTAACTTTTTACACAATTTATACATAATGTCTTGCTTGTTACTTTAAAAAAAGCAATTACTCGTAACTTATTTTGAATCGCTTTTATTCCTTTGTTTTTTTTTCAACATTCTTACATAACAATAAAATCTTATACGGTGATACTAAGAATTTTTTTCTTTCATCTTCTTTAAATACTTCATAGAAAAAAGATAACAAGAAGAAATAAAAGCATCTCAAAATTGCATCAATTTTGTAAAGGTTGAATCTTTATGTAACATTTAAAAACCAGTTTGCACTTTTTCTTTTAATTTTTTTAAAATTAGTTTTAAAATTTTAAAGAAACGTAGTTACACATCTTTTTGTTCTGTTTTCATTTTTCTCTTTAAATTTTATAAAGTATTTTTTCTTATTCTTTTCATATATGCCTATTACTTAAGCTAAGTATACATCAACAAGAAGTATACCTGTACCACGTTAGATATTTTTGATTTCTTGTTGTTTTCTTTTTATTCATATTTTTTTCTTGAACACAGAATAAATCTGTTTTATTTTTATATTCTTGTTTTCAAAATAGGTGACAAATACAATTAACCTGACTTGATTTTTTTTCTTTTTTTATTCTTACAAACAAAAAATATCTTACATGACACACCGACAATAATCATTAGTTTTTTTCTTTTAACTTCTTTAAATAGTTAAAGTAGAAAAAAAAAAAAAAAAAAACACAACACAAATAGTTAGGTACATCTAAAAACGCATAATTTTTTTTCAATGGTTTGATCATTATGTAGACATAAAAACAGGTTTGCACTTTTTCTTTATGAATTTTAAAGATGCGTTGTACCTTTTTAAATTGTTCTATCTTGTACGTTTAAACTTTTTTTTTGTTTTTTTCCTTTTACATTCACTAACCATTTTTTTGTTTCTACTTTTCATATGCGCCTATTACTTATAACTTAAGCCAAGTATACATCAATAAGAAGTAGACCTGTACCACGTTAGATATTTTTGATTTCTTGTTTTTTTTCAACATTCTTACATAACAATTAATTAATGGTTTTTCTTTCCTCTTCTTTAAATACTTCATAAAAAAAAAAACGAAAGAAAAAACAACAAACAACAACATCTTAAAATTTGCAACCATAAAAAAAATATTTTTCTTACTGTTTTTCCATGTTTACCTATTACTTAAAACGAGTATACAATCCTTATAAACAACAAGAGTTGTCTGACGGTCGCCGCCGCCTGTCTGACCTAATTTTACGTCGTTAACCTACTCCTGTCTGACCTAATTACAGTTTGACCTACTTCCGGGTGGCCTTGACCTACTGACCTGTCTGGCCCAAGTGCCTACCTATCTACTAAGGGTGTCAAGCATATCCCAAGCGGATGCCTCTTTTACGTTCTTGAAATTCGAGTTGAATAAGACACAAAAGGGAAGAAGTTCAAGCAGCTGCCAAAAACACTTATGGATTTTTAATTTAATTCGAATTATTCAGGTGTAGGGTATTAATAAGTCGGTTGCATCGACTTACCTTTACATTTACTTGTTTTCTTGTCATTTTCATATTTTAGAATTCTTTTATATTTGTGCACACTTTCCTTGTGTCATTTAGTGTTTTTTCGTAACAGTACTAAGATTATGAAATCTAACATAAATTTACGATGATCAATACAAGTTTGACTATTATCAAACCATAACGGAAACGTTTTTAGTGTTTCTGTGTTAATTTTGATTTGCTTTTTATTGTTACTAAATAATTTTTTTTAATTAAAACTTCAATCCCAGAAGCAACGCTTCTGGAAAAACTTGAGCTGCGAATTTGACTGTAATTTTTTGAAAACGGGATTTCTATTCTATTCTATTTCATATTGGGGCTTCAGAAAGTCTGGGACACAAACGTATAATATTTACTGAATCATTTGCATACAACATTCTAATATTGGTCCAACTTATTATACCATCAAGTGTGTTTAAATCATACATTTAAATCTAATTATCTGTTTTTAAATTATTTGATCAAATGAGGCACATCAGAAGTTAAATAAATAACTTTTTGTTTGTACATAAAACTCGAAGTTTAGCTTAGAGTTTAGCTTGTACAATTTCGAATTTATAGTGCTCTGATCACAAGTAATTGTTTTTACAGTTAACCCTAAATTCTCGCATATATCAATGCTTTTAAAAATATTTTCTTTTAAAATAACATTTGGACAAGCGTCACCAGATATTATATAAAATAAGGGTATCTTGAATTTACCTAAAATGCTTCGAACTATAAATACACAAACATGTTTTGAGGAAACATTACATCTTTCCCCAGTCAACAAACCCATCAATTTGATCATGAACTTCATTATATGAAAAATGAAGGATTGACATTTCGTCAAACATTAAAGTGACTTGTTTCTCTTCTGGTTTTAAAAAATTTATATATTCCTGCATTTTGTTTAAGATATTATATTGACATCCTGGTTGTATAGATTTAATTGGCATCCATTTAAATAAAGAAGTTTTATGTGGTAAATTCAATTTCAAAGTTTCCCTCGAAAAGTCATAGGTCGCGGCACTTTTGAAAAAGAGCCCTTGAGCTAACCACTTTTCAGTTTCATTGTCTTTTCTGGAATTGTTTAGAATTAGTAGCGCAAAGTTTTTGCAATTATCATTCATATGAGATTCATTTATGTTTTTTTCTAATTTATATTTATAATTCTTTTTCGAAGAACGAAACTTATTAAATTTATTTGATTTTAATTTAAGTGCTGTGAGAGATTTATTTTTAATTGCTTATGAACGATTACTAATTTTTACTCAAGTGAATTTATACGTTGCTGAAGTTATTTAAAATACGTTGCTTTTTAAATTGCCTTTAATTGAAAAATCGCTAATCTTAAAATGAAGAGCGCAAATAAAAGGTCTTTTCTTTGGTTTCATGAATGGTCCACAAATTTTATCCCATAAATCGTACCTATTTTTGTTTTGGAAAATTAAAAAGTTCTAAAAACTTATCTGACTTCATAAAAAGTATATTAACCTACATAATAACATATTAAAATAAAATATAATAAAAGAAAATGCTACCTATATGCTTATTCTATAATATTAGCAACTAAATAAGTACAAAATACATTCATTGCCTTTTGAAGCTTTTGATTTTATTTGGAAATTCGAAAAATTTTCTTTCTTAATTTATAAGTTTTCGCGATTTACAATAACAACAAATTCGCCACCTTTTATGCATTATATCAGAGGAATTATATAAATTAAAAAACACAAAATTGAATTTCATTTAATAATTTATTTAAAATTTAATGTGATTTAACCAATTTAAGTTTTTTTTTACATTATTGTACCATATACTACCTGATACCACACTTTACTATGTAGTAAATAGAATATATACACATGTATAATCAATTACAAATATACATTAAATTAGCATTCATACTTATATTCATAAATTTTCATACATAGAAATAGAATTTACACATATTATCTACAATTATCTCGCGATCGTATGTTATCTAGTTATACCATTCTCATTCTCAGTTTATACTAATTTCTTTTCTCAGCTTTTATATCATTCCCGTTCTTAGTTTATACTAGTTAAAACTGAGAACGGCAAAATAAAAAGTGCCTAAAATTATGAATGGAAAACTATATATATGTAATTGCCTATGTAATACCATCGATATGGATTTTGAATAGGTCCAACCTCAGACCTTTTTAACATGGATTCTTCTATTATTTTCATTGCAATAGGTAAGTTTTGAAGAAGTGTTTGTCATTATTGCTTAAGTTTAACTTAAGTAATTTATAAAGTTCCGTGACTACATAGTCAAAGGCTTTTTGAAGATCGATAAAAATAGAATCCGTATCTTTACCTTTATCCATACTTCTTGTAACAAAGACCGTTAATGCGAGGCATACGACGATAATACTGGAATTATCTTCGAAACCGTACTGATCTTGGTGAAGTATAGCATTATTTCTCAAGAAAAAAGTTAGTCAATTTTTGTTAATTTTTTCAAACATTATTGAAAAAGGGCTTAAGATGGATATAGGACGATAATTTGTTGCATTGGTTAATTTTAACGGATTATATTAATAACCAACAATTATTAATATAATCCGTTAAAATTGGACACAGTTGGATGGAAAATTTTTTACAAATTTTGCAGAGATACAATCACATCCTGTCACTGATGAAGATTTAAGAGTATTAATTTCATTCTTGACTTCCGTTAAATTAGTTGCGTTTAGTTGAAAAGGAGAAAATATATTCCTACTAAAATTTCGCAAAATTCCTCATCAATCGGACTTAAGTCAATATCAAGGGTATCGGTGACATTAACGAGAAATGTATTTAATAAGTCACTTATTTGGTGAGAAATTTCTATAACCTTATTATTGTGTTTTAAAATTTTGATATGATTACCGGTCTTTGAAATAATTTTATTGTGCATTCTTTTTTTATACAAGATCCACAGTTTTCTACCATCACTAGGATACTTGGAAATAGTTTGGTTACAATACTTTGTTTTAGCCTGCATAACTAGATCATTTACCTTCATGAAATTCATATAGTTCATTCGTTTTTTTATCATTAGGGTACTTTTTCTTGTAATTAAAAAGGAGTCTAGCATTTTTATGATTTTTATAATAACAGGAGTCATCTACTTATGTTTTTTTTTAGTATGGGTCATCGGTATTACTCCCGTATGTTCTTTTATTAGCAACGATAAGGCATGCACGATTTATTTATTTATTTATATTAATATTACACATATAAATGTAATGCAATATTATTCAACCATCGGCTACTAAAGGCCATTATAGGTTTTTATACTGTTATTAATACTAATATATATACTAATATTATTTATTTTGTTTACATTATATACTATATATTTACATTATATTTGGTCGTAAGGGGGGTATATAAAGAAAAAAACACTTACGACCTGTGCAGAGATCGAACCCACACTCCTTCGGTTAATACGCCACACGCCTACCCACTAGGCTACCGAAGTCCCGCATGCACGAATTTGTCAAAACTGTAGTTTTTAGGTATATGTTTAACTCCTAATTACAAAACTGAACTAGTCCCCAAAAATATTTTTTAAATTTCTGGAGTTTAGTTCATATGAATTAATCGACAAATTCCAAAAATGAACTAACTCTTAAATAAAACAAGTAAATGTAACAGTAAGTCGATGCAACCGACTTATTAATACCCTACACCTGAATAATTCGAATTAAATTAAAAATCCATAAGTGTTTTTGGCAGGTGCTTGAACTTCTTCCCTTTTCTGTCTTATTCAACTCGAATTTCAGAACGTAAAAGAGGCATCCGCTTGGGATATGCTTGACACCCTTGTATAAAATTTTAAGTTTCTATCTTAATTATTTTCGAAGATTAGTAGTCCTTGGGAGGTTTGTGTCAGCTACCCGAATTGCCACTCCAATTCATCGAATCCATCTCAGGAACATAAGGAAAACTTGCCAGAACACCATTCTATTAAATTTAAAGGCTCTACTTTTGTTGGTTTTGGAGATATGCTCGTTGCTCTTGTGCTCGTCCGGAAGTTTCCAAAATACGAACCCATGGTTCAAATTCTTTCAAATGTCAGTTTCCAATTTTACAGAAAAGGAAACATAACAGAACAACTTTATACTAAAAATAAAAGTTCTATCTTTGTTGGTTGTGGAGATATACTCGTTTGGGGCTCGTCTGGGGCTCGTTCGGAAGCTTCCAAAATCCAAACCCATGGACCACATCCTCTTAAATTTTAGAAACATAAATCAAACTGGAAGGAACATCATTATAAAAAATTTAAAGGTTATATCTTAGTTGGTTTTGGAGATAATCTCGTTTGCTCTGGGGCTCGTTCGGAAGCTTCCAAATTCCGAACCCATGGAAAAAAATCCTCTTAAATTTCAGAGACATAAATCGAACGGGAATTAACATCATTGTACAAAATTTAAAGGTTCTATCTTTGTGGATTTTGGAGATAATCTCGTTTGCTCTGGGGCTCGTTCGGAAGTTTCCAAAATCCGAACCCATGGACCAAATCCTCTCAAATTTCAGAGAATTAAATAAAACATGAAATAACACCACTCTGCCAAATTTAAAGGTTATATCTTTGTTGGTTTTGGAGATAATCTCATTTGCTCTGGTGCACGTTCGGAAGCTTCCAAATCGAAACCCATGGACCAAATCCTCTTAAATATCAGAGACATAAATCGAACGGGAAGGAACATTATTGTACAAAATTTAAAGGTTATATATTTGTTGGTTTTGGAGATAATCTCATTTGCTCTGGTGCTCGTTCGGAAGCTTCCAAATCCAAACCCATGGACCAAATCCTCTTAAATTTCAGAGACATAAATCGAACGGGAAGGAACATCATTGTACAAAATTTAAATGTTATATCTTAGTTGGTTTTGGAGATAATCTCATGTGCTCTGGTGCTCGTTCGGAAGCTTCCAAATCCAAACCCATGGACCAAATCCTCTTAAATTTCATAGACATAAATCGAACGGGAAGGAACATCATTGTACAAAATTGAAAGGTTCTAAAATGCATTAACTTCAAAAGAAGAAATGAACTAATTCCCAAAATAAATTAACTAATCCCCAAGTAAAATGAACTATTCGGCAAAAAGAATTAAATAACCCCCAAAAGAAATTAACTAGTGGGGTTTAGTTCATATGTATTAATGCCCAAATTCTAAAAATGAACTAAGCTCCAAGTAAAAATTTGGAAAAAAATTTCGGGATTAGTTAATTTTTGTACTAAGAGGTTAGTGACTTAAGGATTAGTTCGTAGTGCCAAAAAATATTGGGAATTAGTTCATTTTTGAACTTGTGATTTAGTGAATGGGGAGTTAGTTCGTAGCGCAGCTTTATATATTTGCATTGTCATTGAATTTTAATATTATATAAAATTTTTACTGAAATTAAAAATTTAGAAAAGCAGCAAGGAATTACTATATGGCTTTATCTCTCAAAATGATAAGAAAACTATGTGGTTTTATCACATAATTGAATGAAAGATAAAAGAGAAATATTGTATCAAATGGAGTTATAACATTTAGTTGCAAGTCCTGTAAATTCATCTATCTAAAAAGCGTTTAGAACAAATAGAAAACAAATAAAAAGTGGTGGAATATAAAGTAAATCTACTAGAGAACAAATTGGATGAACCCCAACAGGAAAGTTTGAAAAATAATATGTCGTTGTTGGGTTACCATAAAATCTTCCATAAAATCCTGCAAAAGTAATGATGGATATGCTGAGAAAATAAATGACAAAACAACTGAAAAGGGTAAAATCAAAGGATTATACGGATTATATACAGTAGAACTAAAGTCTCAGTCAACTAAAGAAGAGTTGATTACTAAAAACCGAAATCATAGGGAACTGTTTACTGAAGAAATTTATTTATTTATTTATTTATTTAGTTCAAGCTTAACACAAGCTAGTTACAATATAATTCAATTACAAAAAAATTATTAAATTTAAACAATAATTATATAAAATAAAAATTTTACAAAATATTTTATGACATTTAATGTAATAATTAATACTCGTAAATACTACATTATAACTTTAATTAAAAATAAAATTTAAAAGGAAAAAAAAGAACAAGTTAAAGATAAAAATTTATTACAAAAAACAAAAAATTTTTAATTAAATAATATGTATGACATTAAAATCATAGTTATTATTAACAAACTGCATAAAATTACAAATCAAAATTAACCATCGATTGATATAAATAAAAAAAATATATCTCGATAATACAGTTTCAATGACATGAATATAAATCTCTTTTTAAAGATTCTTTGGTTAGTTGAAAGCTAATATGGGATTTGTGTAAGTTACAGAGAGACATCATTCTATTAAGTGGTTCATACTTACCATAATTAGTGCGGTGAAACTTCAAATTAAAGAGGTTAACCGATCTTAGCCTAGTATTAGTACAAAAGCTAATGTTGGCTAATAATTGTGCAGATAAAATATTACCTTTTACCAATTCTGTCAAGAATAATATGTCTGCGACGTTACGACGTTTTGCAAGCGTACACATATGTAAAAGGTTTAGTCTATGTTCATACGGAGGTAGATTATAAGGACCTTCCCAAAGGAGATGACGTAGGGCAAATTTAAGAAATTTTTTTGAACAGATTCCATTCTGAATATATGGGTTTTATAAAATGCACTCCACACCTGGCTGGCATATTCTAAGTTGGGACGAACTAAGCAAGTGTAAAGAGATTTAAAAACATAAGGATCATCAAACTCTCTAGCCCATCGTTTAATAAAACCGAGCATAGAGTTAGATTTGTTTAAAATATATGTATAATGAGTATGAAAAGAAAGTTTACTATCAAAAAATACACCCAAGTCTTTTATAGAATTAACTTTAGGGATAGTTTGAAGGTTAAAGCAATAATTATATGAAATTGGATTAGAACGGCGAGTAAAAGTAATATGAGCACATTTAGTAATATTTAATTGAAGATTGTTGATATTACACCAATTACCAATTATAAAAACAATTAAGGTCAGCTTGTAATGCTTTCAAATCGTCGAAGGAAGTAATTTTCTTGAAAATCTTCATATCATCAGCATAAATTCTAATATCTCAATGTTGAATTACGGAAGTGACATCGTTGATTGCAATAATAAACAAAAGCGGTCCAAGGTGGCTACCTTGAGGAACACCTGTAGCAGCTTTAAATAGAGAAGAAATTGAAGATCTAAAAGAAACACGGTAGCTACGATCAGAAAGATAAGAATAGATCCAATTAATAAAATATTGTGGAAACCCCAGGTTCTGCAATTTTAAAATAATAATACTATGAGAAAGTAAATCGAATGCTTTACTAAAGTCGGTGTAAATTACATCCGTTTCAAAACCATCCATCTCCAAACCATCTCCATATGTTTCAGAAATGTAGTTGTGGATTCCACAAGATTGATGACTGTAGATTTTCTTTTTAAAAAGCCATGTTGATTGGGTGATAAAAGGCTAGTAAAAAGTAATTACTAGATAAAGGGTGATTAAAGGATGATAAAGGCTAAATTAATCTAAATAATAATGGAAATAAAGAAATATTTTTTCAGAATTAGCTGTCTTCATTAGAGACTAAACTTTATTTTGAAGCTAAAAAAGTTAACGAATCAGAACATTTTAAATTTCTATGAATAAAAAATTATCAAATTCTTCTTAAAAAACTGCAACCAGCAAAGTGTATTAATTTCTATCTTTTAATGGCTTAATTATATTAAACAAACACTTAATATCTTGGATTAATCTGTGTTTCCTCTTTAAGTGCAGTTCTATATATACTTATGAGTAGATAATTTTGTGTGTGGGAGATAAGATAGGGCTCTGCAGGATCCAGGTTTTCGGGATATGACGATTTAAATGAAATTTCAATTTTTTATTTTAGTTTTCATAATTTTGCATTTAACTCTGTTTCTACACTACTTATGTATTCGAACGCTTAAAAAACAGTCTTTTAAACAAGTACCTATTCAATTTTAAATCTTTTAACGTTTCAAAACAACGACTTCTAAATTTATAAAATGGAGAAATTTTAACAATTGTTTTTTGTCATCAAGGCATTTAAAATAGTGGCGGCTAACACCCTCAAACAAATTATTGAGACCTTGGTTTTGTAATCAACTATAAAATCCCACCTTTTTCTTGTTTTTACATATATATTTCAATAACATTGTATTTAATATACGATGGCTGCCCCAGTATATGATGACTTTTTCTATTATTAAGTAATTTGAAATTTTTTTTGTATACGTATCAAAATTCTGAATCACGTTGTTCAATAAACTGTTCTCAATGGTTGAAATCTGCTCGATAATGTTGTTTTTCTTGAATTGTTGTGGGATTATTGCTGTACATTTTCGATTTCACAAAACCCCACAAAAAAAATCCAACGGTGTCAAATCGCACGATCTTGGTGGCCACATCACTCCTCCTCTACGAGAATTAATGCGATCTTCGAGTTTTTCCTTCAAAAGATTCATTGTTTCTCTTGCTGTGTGGCAAGTGGCACCGCCCTGTTGAAACCACATATTCTCTACGTCCAAATCATCAATTTCCCGCCACAAAAAGCTTCGGATAATCTCCCTGTAGCGATTTCCATTGACCGTAATCGCATTTCCATTTGCGTTTTCAAAAAAATATGGTCCGATGATTCCTCCTGACCACAAACCACGCCAAACCGTAACTTTTTGTGGATGTACTGGTTGCTCTAAGATAACCCTTGGATTCTCTTCACCCTTTAACCAATAAAGCACTCGACGGCGGAACGCCCACGGATGCACGTGCGTAAGCGGCTATAACTGGGCGCTTTATGGGAGCACGATGGCCCGGTAGGGCCGCCAGCGCTCGAGGGCGGTGGGCAGACCAATGCGCGTGTGTGTGCAGACTTAACCGGGCGCTCCATGGCAGCACTTATTGTAAATTATTGTAACCAATTCTAAATTCTAACAAGTAAATGTAACAGTAAGTCGATGCAACCGACTTATTAATACCCTACACCTGAATAATTCGAATTAAATTAAAAATCCATAAGTGTTTTTGGCAGGTGCTTGAACTTCTTCCCTTTTCTGTCTTATTCAACTCGAATTTCAAGAATATAAAAGAGGCATCCGTTTGGGATGTGCTTGACACCCTTGTATAAAATTTTAAGTTTCTATCTTAATTATTTTCGAAGTTGGTAGTCCTTGGGAGGTTTGTGTCAGCTACCCGAATTGCCACTCCAATTCATCGAATCCATCTCAGGAACATAAAGAAAACTTGCCAGAACACCATTCTATTAAATTTAAAGGTTCTACTTTTGTTGGTTTTGGAGATATGCTCGTTGCTCTTGTGCTCGTCCGGAAGTTTCCAAAATACGAACCCATGGTTCAAATTCTTTCAAATGTCAGTTTCCAATTTTACAGAAAAGGAAACATAACAGAACACCTTTGTACTAAAAATAAAAGTTCTATCTTTGTTGGTTGTGGAGATATATTCGTTTGCTCTGAGGCTCGTCCGGAAGCTTCCAAGATTTGAACCCATGGACCAAATCCTCACAAATTTCAGAAACATAAATCAAACATGAAGGAACACCATTCTGCCTAATTTAAAGGTTATATCTTTGTTGCATTTGGAGATAATATCATTTGCTCTGAGACTCGTTCGGAAGCTTTCAAAATCCAAACCCAAGGACCAAATCCTCTCAAATTTCAGAGACCTAAATCAAACATGAAAGAACACCACTCTGCCAAAAGTAAAGGTTATATCTTTATTGGTTTTGGAGACAATCTCATTTGCTCTGGCGCTCGTTCGGAAGCTTCCAAAACCAAACCCATGGACCAAATCCTCTTAAATTTCAGAGACATAAATCAAACACGAAAGAACACCATTGTACCAAATTCAAAGGTTCTACCTTTGTTCGTATTGGATATAATCTCATTTGCTCTGCGGCTCGTTCGGAAGCTTCCAAAATCCGAATCCACGGTTCAAATCCCTTCAAATTTAAACCCATGGCCAAATCCTCTCAAATTTAAGAGAAATAAATCAAACATGAGAAAACACCATTCGGCCAAATTTAAAGGTTATATCTTTGTTGTTTTTGGAGATAATCTCATTTGCTCTGGGGCTCGTTCGGAAGCTTCCAAAATCCAAACCCATGGACCACATCCTTTTAAATTTTAGAGACATAAATCAAACTGGAAGAAACATCATTATAAAAAATTTAAAGGTTCTATCTTTCTTGGTTTTGGAGATAATCTCGTTTGCTCTGGGGCTCGTTCGGAAGCTTCCAAAATCCGAACCCATGGACCAAATCCTCTTAAATTTCAGAGACATAAATCGAACGGGAAGGAACATCATTGTACAAAATTTAAAGGTTATATATTTGTTGGTTTTTTGGAGATAATCTCATTTGCTCTGGTGCTCATTCGGAAGCTTCCAAATCCAAACACATGGAACAAATCCTCTTAAATTTCATGGACATAAATCGAACGGGAAGGAACATCATTGTACAAAATTTAAAGGTTCTATCTTTGTTGGTTTTGGAGATAATCTCGTTTGCTCTGGGGCTCGTTCGGAAGTTTCCAAAATCCGAACCCATGGACCAGATCCTCTCAAATTTCAGAGAATTAAATAAAACTTGAAAGAACACCACTCTGCCAAATTTAAAGGTTATATCTTTGTTGGTTTTGGAGATAATCTCATTTGCTCTGGTGCTCGTTCGGAAGTTTCCAAATCGAAACCCATGGACCAAATCCTCTTAAATTTCAGAGACATAAATCGAACGGGAAGGAACATGATTGTACAAAATTTAAAGGTTATATATTTGTTGGTTTTGGAGATAATCTCATTTGCTCTGGTGCTCGCTCGGAAGCTTCCAAAACCCAAACCCATTGACCAAATCCTCTTAAATTTCAGAGACATAAATCGAACGGGAAGGAACATCATTGTACAAAATTTAAAGTTTCTATCTTTGTTGGTTTTGGAGATAATCTCATTTGCTCTGGTGCTCATTCGGAAGCTTCCAAATCCAAACACATGGAACAAATCCTCTTAAATTTCATAGACATAAATCGAACGGGAAGGAACATCGTTGTACAAAATTTAAAGGTTCTATCTTTGTTGATTTTGGAGATAATCTCGTTTGCTCCAGAATCATTCGGAAGCTTTCAGAATCCGAACCCATGGACGGATTTTGTCCAGATTCGAACTTAGCCTTTCTTTCGTAATTAGTAACCTACTATATAAATTTCATCAAGATAGCTTCATTAGTTTTTGAGTTATCGTGTAAACGGACGGACGGACGGACGGACATCGTTAAATCGACTCAGGAGGTGATCCTGATTCAGAATATATATACATGTCTATATCTAACTCGCTTCCTTTTGGTGGGTACAAACACCATACCAAAGTTAATATACCCTATACTTTAGGTGTAGGGTATAATAAAATATATTATAATAAAAATCTTCCTAATTCAGAATTTCGGTAACCAACTATAAAATCCCTCCTAATTGTTTTCTTTACATAACAAATCACTTAACATATTTTGAGTACATGGTTTTTAGGGATTAGTTCTTTTTTTCGACACTTAGTTCATAATTTTTGGGGATTAGTTCATTCTTTTTGGGAATTAGTTCATTTTATTTAAGGGTTAGTTCATTTTTGGAATTTGTCGATTAATTCATATGAACTAAACTCCAAAAATTCGAAAAATATTTTTGGGGACTAGTTCATTTTTGTACTTAGGGGTTAAACATATACCTAAAAAACTACAGTTTTGACAAATTCGTGCATGCGGGACTTCGGTAGCCTAGTGGGTAGGCGTGTGGCGTATTAACGGAAGGAGTGTGGGTTCGATCTCTGCACAGGTCGTAAGTGTTTTTTTCTTTATATACCCCCCTTACGACCAAATATAATGTAAATATATGGTATATAATGTAAACAAAATAAATAATAATAGTATATATATTAGTATTAATAACAGTATAAAAACCTATAATGGCCTTTAGTAGCCGATGGTTGAATAATATTGCATTACATTTATATGTGTAATATTAATATAAATAAATAAATAAATCGTGCATGCCTTATCGTTGCTAATAAAAGAACATACGGGAGTAATACCGATGACCCATACTAAAAAAAAACATAAGTAGATGACTCCTGTTATTATAAAAATCATAAAAATGCTAGACTGCTTTTTAATTACAAGAAAAAGTACCCTAATGATAAAAAAACGAATGAACTATATGAATTTCATGAAGGTAAATGATCTAGTTATGCAGGCTAAAAAAAAGTATTGTAACCAAACTATTTCCAAGTATCCTAGTGATGGTAGAAAACTGTGGATCTTGTATAAAAAAAGAATGCACAATAAAATTATTTCAAAGACCGGTAATCATATCAAAACTTTAAAACACAATAATAAGGTTATAGAAATTTCTCACCAAATAAGTGACTTATTAAATACATTTCTCGTTAATGTCACCGATACCCTTGATATTGACTTAAGTCCGATTGATGAGGAATTTTGCGAAATTTTAGTAGGAATATATTTTCTCCTTTTCAACTAAACGCAACTAATTTAACGGAAGTCAAGAATGAAATTAATACTCTTAAATCTTCATCAGTGACAGGATGTGATTGTATCTCTGCAAAATTTGTAAAAAATTTTCCATCCAACTGTGTCCAATTTTAACGGATTATATTAATAACCAACAATTAACAATTAACCAATGCAACAAATTATCGTCCTATATCCGTCTTAAGCACTTTTTCAATAAAAATTAACAAAAATCGACTAACTTCCTTCTTGAGAAATAATGCTATACTTCACCAAGATCAGTACGGTTTCGAAGAGAATTCCAGTATTACCGTCGTATGCCTCGCATTAACGGACTTTGTTACTCGGAGTATGGATAAAGATAAAGATGCGGGTTCTATTTTTATCGATCTTCAAAAAACCTTTGATTATGTAGTCACGGAACTTTATAAATTACTTAAGTTGAACTTAAGCAATAATGACAAACAATTCTTCGAAACTTACCGATTGCAAAGAAAACAATAGAAGAATCCATGTTAAAAAGCCCTGAGGCCTGACCTATTCAAAATCCATATCGATGATATTACCAGAGGCAGTTACATAGATGTAGTTTTCCATTCAAAATTTTAGGTACTTTTTATTTTGCCGTTCTCAGTTTTAACTAGTATAAACTAAGAACGGGAATGGTATAAAAACTGAGAAAAGAAATTAGTATAAACTGAGAATGAGAATGGTATAACTAGATAACATACAATCGCGAAATAATTGTAGATAATATGTGTAAATTCTATTTCTATTTAGTATACAGAAACCATTTTCTACAATTTTGTATAGAATAATCTTATCATTAATATACATCTTCTATCATCTTAATAGGTGTTACGGTTTTTGAGATATTGCAGTTTAAAGTGGAAATTTTGATAAAAAAAAGATAGTATTATTCTCTACAATATTGTAGAAAATGGTTTCTGTATACTATCGTAGACAAAAATTTTACGGTTTAAGTGAATTACTACAAAATGTTAGAAAATAATTAAAATAATCAATTTGACCTTTAAATGATCTTGTCGCCAAAAATGATTGTCTGTGAAATATAGGTGACGTCACTAGGTACCGTTATGTAAAATTTCAAGGCAAACGCACGGCAAATGTACCTAAAGTGGATGTGTATTAGTACAGTATGTACGTTGGTAAACATATACTTTTCTATGGCTGCAAATTCCAAATACATAGAACTTTATGAATGAAAATTGAAATTTTTATAATGGTGTCGATTCATACTGAATACATACGAGTATGTATGTAGTTATAATAGCCGTTTTAGTCAAATTTGTTTGATCCCATAATTTTGTACTACATGTCTACATACATATATTTCCGTATAACAATATACATTGTTATAATGTGTAATACGATTGCAATTTGCAATTTATAAATATTGTTACATAAGCAAGTTGCAAACATTAATTTTATTCATTTTATTTTAGTTAGAAACTGTACTTTTGCATTCTTCAATTATTTTTGCAAATTTCAATTATTAATTTCTTTAACTAAATGTAGATAACTGTACTTTAATTATCAAATTACAAAAGCAACTCAATTATAGTCGTACGATTCTAATTGAGTTGCCTTATGTTTGTATGTAATATGCAAATTGCTTACGCAGCACATTTCCTCCCTTAAATTACTGTACAAATAACTTTAGATGGAGAGAAATATAAAAATTATAATTTAGTCTGTAAGAACAACTCGAAATAATAGCGTGTGCATTGTAAACACCTTATTCATCTAATAAATATCTGTTAAAATTAAAACCAAGAGCATTTTAATTTTTATGAAGATATAACTGGCGCAGTCGTAGGATGTTAAAATGTTAATATTTGTACCTAATATAAAATAACTAAAATTATAAAATTATAAAACCTAATATAAAATAAAAAAAATTTATAAAATTAACGAAATAATTAAAAGTATTATTAAAATTATAAACTTAACGAAATACAAAAAAAAGTCAATAAAAAAAAAGTGCCAATCAGCATAACAACATCTATAATAACATCTATAACATTTATAACATCTATAACAACATCTATAATAATATCTATAACATTTTCAACATTTACAACATTTACAACATCTAAGTTTACAACAAATTACAACAACAGCAGCAGCAACATTTGTAAAAACATTTACAAAATAAAAGTTAAGTAATATTTTAATTTTTGCTATTAAAATCTCTAAAATAAATTTCCTCAAAATAAATAAATAAAATAAAAGTTAAGTAATATTTTTAGTTTTTTTACTATTAAAATCTCTAAAATAAATTTCCTCAAAATAAATAAATAAAATAAAAGTAAGTAATATTTTAATTTTTACTATTAAAACCTCTAAAATAAAATTTTTAAAATTTTATCTCTTAAACAAATTTTATAAAAAAAAAAAAAATACTATTATAAATCAACTTATCGTTTTCATCTTATCAAAAAAAATTTTTTTTTAAATAAAATTATTATTTCTAAATAAATTACTATTGCAAGAAAAAGTAATAATAAATCTTTCTATAATAATTTTTTTATGATTTGGAGTCAATTATAATTCTTTTATAACATGAGTTCAATATTTCATTCTATAATCCTAGTTCAATTTAAGGTTAATTGTGAATTCTTTTTACAATTGTTAAATTTTAAAGCTTGATTGAATCTTTTTATAATTTAATTTTATCCTTCCACTAAATAGGATATTAAGCTTTGTAACTTTAATTTAATTATAATTTATAAATCTTCGTTAATTTTTCCACATAGGTAATATAATTTAGTTTTCATACGTTTCAATTATATTTACATTTTTTTAAAATTATTAATTGTTCCATTACAATTTATAATCTTTTTACAATTATTTTGTTCTAATTATAAATCTCTTTATAATTTTGTTTTAATTACAATTTATAAAACTCATATCCTTTTTATAAAAAAAAAAAAAAAAAAAAAAGAGTAAGACTTTTTTTTTCTTTATTAATAATTTAATAATTTATATTATTTACAAAATATTGTTTTATTAGGCATTACAATAATTTGTTTTTAAGACCTTAGCCTTAGCTTTATGGTCTCATAATTTACAAACGTATAGTTTTCCCTTCATTTTTGTAAATTTACAATTTTTGTTATATGTTAAAAATTGTTAATATTTTATATTAGATATTATTTAATCCGAAATAATTAATATAGACATAATGAGAATATATATTAACTTAATTACAATTTATTTACATTTTTTTGACATCTAATTATTTTACATAGTTATTAAAAAGTTATTTATAATATTGCTTTTTTATTTTTACTTATTCAAATATTTTAAATTTTAAATTTTGAAATTTTATATTATATTCTTTTTCTTTTCATTCAGAATTAATATTATATTTCAGTTAAATTTCTTTATAAAAAATTTTTTTTACATATTTATTATTTTCTTGAAAATTTTAAACATTTCTTATTGTTGCTCCAACACTCTGTTTTAATTCTGTTTTTGAAGATTACTAAATTATCTATTACTTTTAAGATTTCAGGGAGTTCATTGTACACTTTTAAGCAGTTACATAGACAATCATTTTCTGGTTGTTAGTGCGAAATAGTGTTAAGTAGAAATTGTCTTTGTTGCGTATATTATGATTATGAATATCAATACTTCTATTTAATATAAAGTTATGCTTAATTTCGTTATTTATTATTTTGAAAGCTAGGATATATAATTCGTATTTGCAAATATTCATAAGGCTAATATATTGAGTACAGTATAGTAAGTTTAAAGGATATTGATTTGGATATCTATGGATTATCTTGATACATTTTTTGCTAAGGACGTCAAACTTATTAAGGTAAATTTAAGGAGCTCTGCTCCAAATTGGATTTAGATAAGTGATGTATGACTTTATAAATTATGAATATATCGTGAATAATGCTTTGTTTGAAAAAAAAATTTTTTAGCCAACGTAAAATGAAAATATATGGACCAATATTTTTTATTATGTGCTCAATATGGTAGCTCCAGATTCCTTTACTATCTAGAATTAAGCCTAGGTAGTTGAACTTTTTAACTACTTCAATAACATCATTGTTGTAGGTAAACCTGGTCGCTGGGTTTAGAGACTTGTTTTCACAAAATAAAATTTTGGTTTTTTGCACATTCAAACTAAGGTGATGTTTTTCTAACCATACTTGTATGATACTAAGATCATTTTTTATTGCATTGTTTAAATCAGCCTCATTATCAGCAGCATACTTTATCACCGCATCATCTGCATATAACTGCAGAGTTCCTTTTATGTTTAAACGGGTAATATCATTTATATAAAACTTGAAGAGATCAGGACCGAAGATGGGTCCCTGAGATACTCCTTTAGTTATTAATTTTTTGGAACTATAAATGTTATTTACCCGAACCATTTGCTCTCGATTACTAAAGTATGATTTAAACAAATGTAACTGCGAATCAGTAAGATTAAGTTTGCTAATTTATGTAACAATATTTCGTATTCAACGCAGTCAAATGCTTTCTGAAGATCTAGGAAGACACATCCCACATGTTTTTTGTTATCTATATTTTCAAAAATAAAATCAGATAAGTATAAGCAAGCAGCTGTGGTATTTGATCTTTTTTCAAAATCAAACTGGTCTTCGCTTAAAATGCCATTAGAATTTATAAAATAATTTAGCCTATTTTTCATTATAATTTCAGATATTTTCGAAAAAGCTGACAAAATGCAAATCGGACGATAATTGGAGCAATCCCCTTTTTTAAAAATTATCCTCTTTTTAAAAATTGGAGTTACAATATCTGTTTTCAGTGAAGGAGGAAAAGTACCCGATTGGAAAGTATTGTTAATGAATTTTACCAAGATGGGAATTAGGTATTCTGCAAACCTTTTAATAAATTTAGTTGAAATACCATCATATCCTGTTGCAACGTTAGAATTTAAACACTTTATCGCTGCACTGACTTCATCTGTGTCAGTTATTGTTAATTGGAAATTAGAAAATATTGATCGCCCGAATTGATTCATAAAATTTTGATCAAAAACATTATTCGAAATTTGTATTGCTTGAGTAATATTAACAAAATAATTATTCATTCTCTCAGAGGTATCAAATGGATTTTCTAGTGTTTTATTGTTATAATGAACAGCTTTTAATTGATTTTTATTATCACCGTTTTTATCTGTGTTGAAAATGAACTCTTTATATAATTTCCAAAGTTTTTTGTTATCTAAATTTTCTGAAATTTTATCCGAGCAGTATTTTTTTTAGTCCCTTGTATTAGCTTTTTCACTCGATCTCTATATTATAGATATAAATTATTGATATTTTCGTTATTTGAGTATTTGTTTTTTGTATTTGAAAAAAGAATTTCTAATTTTAATGTTATTACGAATTTCAACCGTGATCCATTCCCTTTTCCGTTTTGCATTTTTAATTAATACATTTTCAGTGTTGTTTTTGATTACCGAGCTAAGATCGTTTACAAAAT
This sequence comes from Poecilobothrus nobilitatus, assembly GCA_947095535.1. Taxonomy (NCBI): domain Eukaryota; kingdom Metazoa; phylum Arthropoda; class Insecta; order Diptera; family Dolichopodidae; genus Poecilobothrus; species Poecilobothrus nobilitatus. The sequence continues at coordinate 172,355,063 of OX352772.1, forward strand.
CATTAAAGTTCGAACAGGAGTTAAGGTTTGACCAGATGCTTTCATTCGCTATTTTATTATGGTTTAGAACTGTTTTATATTGTAATATTTTTGTTTTAGTGGGTTTATGACTAATACTAACAAAAACATTTGATGATCGGACAGACAAGTATCTAAGACATGTAAATGATATTTTTTTTCAATTATGTCAGTTATTAGGTGGTCTATAACGGTTTTACTGTGTGATCCGAATCTAGTAGAGTATTTTTCTGAAATACTATTGTAAACTATAAAACCGTTGCTAAGTAGCGTATTAACATATGACCTTGTTTCTGAACTATCTCTATTTAACAGATTAATATTAAAATCACCTACTATTACCGATCTTTTATATTTGTAAGTTATTTCATCGACCTTAGTTATGAAATCTGAGATACGTGTCTCATGTGATCTATATATTCCTATTATATTAAAATTTTCCTTTAATAGTTTTACACCTACTATATTGCTATTTTCAAACTCCTCACTAAAAACTATATTACTGTTACTTTCGTTTTTAACATCAATAGCGACCCCACCATATGCATTAAGCCTATTAGCGAAATAAGAAGTGAATCCAGCAATGTTGAAAAACTCATTTTCGGAGACGTGTAACCAAATTTCTGTTAAAACTATAACATGCACATCACAGATAATATCTTTAATTAGAGCTTCAACTTCAAACAATTTATGACGTAAGCTTTGAATATTAAGGTATATAATATTTAAATTATTTTTATAAATATGTATTGTTGAGTTAGTATCAAAATTTAAGTAATGCTCCACTCTAATATCATCTTTAATATTATTGATGTTGTTGGAACTCATTGTGGAACGAACAAATAAAAAAAAATTACTAAACATAAAACATCGAGACGATATAATAAATAAATAATTGATCAGCTGTTTTATTATCGACAGCAAAAAAAGTTTATAAGCAAATGTACTAAATGAAATCTTCGAATTAATTTGATCAGCTGATTTGTCAGCACAGGATATTAAAAATTCATTATCTGTACTCAGAAGAGTAAGAATAAACGTTGTATCAAAATGGCATTCGTATGGAGTCAACAATAAAGAATATGTGTTTTTTTTTAAATTTTTTAAATAAATTAATAAAGTAATAAATAATAAAGTAATTGTTATTATAAATTTTAACAAGCCCTTTTTAAATTTGGAAACCAAAATCTTTTAGGGATGGAGGTGTTACGTAAGCAATTTGCATTTCATCTGCAAGCATTTCATTTTAGTTAGAAACTGTAGGTACTTTTGCTTTCTTATAAAATTTCAATTATTAAATTATTTAACTAAATGTACATAACTGTACTTTAGTTATCAAATTACAAAAGCAACTCGATTATAATCGTTCGATTCTAATCGAGTTGTCTTATGTTTGTATGTAATGTGCAAATTGTTTACGCAGCACATTTCCTCCCTTAAATTATTGTACAAATAAATTTAGATGAAGAGAAATATAAAAATTATAATTTAGTCTGTAAGAACTTTTTCAATATTCATCGTCAATTTTTTTTTGTGTTGTTTATGTTTTACTGGAGTTTAATGTTAAAGAAAAAAGTGAATTTGTACAAAAGTATATATTATGTACTCGTATGTGTGAATATTTTTTTTAGCCTTCAAAATTTTTATGATTGACAAATATATTATTATTTTGAAATGTTCCCACAATTTTGTAATATCTTATTTAAACCATTTTTCGTCTACTATAGTATACTAGAACCAATTTTTTACAACATTGTGGAACCAACTATTATCTTTAATAAATATCTTGTTTCATCTTAATCTATGCTACCGTTTCTGAGATACTTTAGTTCAAGAGGAAAATTTTGGTATAAAAAAAAAATGTCTCTAGACTTTCTAGAAACCACCAAACTTTATAAATTTTCAAAGACACCCTATATTATTTTTATATTGTTAGAAAGTGTCTTTATAACCTCTGCAACGGTATATAATAGGTATGGTTCGACTTTGGAAAGAGTCCTTAGGTTAGAAATGCGAAATGCGAAAGAGGTTAGAAATGCGAAATTGAAACAATTATACGCTTTCAGATTATTTAGGTACTATATTATATTGTATATATGCGAGATTCCGAATTAGGAGGAGTTTTAGGGTTGTATTCAAGATCCGGGTATTCTCTTTTTCAGAATATTTATCTTTAGACAGACTTCTTATTGAGCTAAAGACTTGAAACTTTGGAGACAATTTAGATCTTGGTGACAATACCTACATATATAATTTTAAAATAATTATTTCAAAATTATTACAGAATAAAATAAAATTATACGCAATCAAATGGGTTTGTTTAAAATAGATTATAGCTTCCACTTGAGTGCGTTTCGTTTCTAACACTCCGGTGTTTAGTTAGCACAATGACAAATAAAAGTAGTTTCGAAATGGCGGAGTAGAGTAAAATAAACTCTCTGACTGTTTATTTTACTCTACTCCGCCATTGTTTTGAAACACCAAAATCGAGTTAATAGAGTTAATTTTTTGAATTATACTCGCGTCTTAAATAACTTCTTTTGGTTATTTTCAAAAAAAAACTTCATTATTTAATTTTATGAATAAACTTTATTTAACAGTAATCTTATAATTTAACTTACAACACATTTAATTAATTTAAGTTTAAACAAATGATGTAATAATGACCAAAAAGTGGTCTAAAAAGTGATTAACTTTCTTCTGATTAGCATGACTATTTATATTATTTAAAAAGTGCAATCTCAGCAATACTTAACTTAATTCTATTTAATTTTGGTATAATTCGAGCAATGTTAGTTAAATGTGGAAAAGCTTTTATTTTAATTATTCCACGATAAAATTATGATTAAATATGATTGAAATATGATATTGTCTTTAAATTATTTGATTAATAAATTTATTATTTAGGAATAACAGAGAATGCAAATTTAGTGTCTGTTGTTTTTGTATTTGTTTTGACAACAACAGGAAGTGCTGACATAGTGTCTGGTAAAGAATATATTTTATTACATAAAGAATTAGGTGAATACGTAACTGGCGAAGATAATTAAGGAATGTTACAAATGGCAAAGCCTTATGAAGTGCCATTATTGTTTTTTTAATTAAAATTTTAACATTATAAACTTACATATTAAAATAATGTAAGCGAAATCGTTCAATTTAATTTATAATACTTGTTAAAATTATTTTGCTTTTGAAAAACTCTATTATTTGTTTAAATTAAATAAATGTTCCAATCTAATTTTGACAGATCAAATTCATATTAGTCTAGTTTTTCGAAATGGCAGAGTAAAGTTAACTCTGCATCTGAGTGTCGTAGTTAATCCTATAAAAGCATAAGCTCTACTCAGAGTAAGAACATTTTTTAAATAAACCTACATATGTATAATGTTAAACAAACATATGTACCGTTTAGGGCTTTAGATATGAACTCAAACATAAAAGTTTCTGTTTTTATATTTGAAAAAACCTTCTTTTTTTTTATATTTGACTAAAATATAAAAATTTAATTTGACTAAAACAACTATAACTTGAAAATCATTTGTCCGATTTATAAATACCGTTTAGAAAATATGTACTTACAAAAATAAAATTTTCCTTTTTTTAAAAAAAAAAAGAACTTTATAGGTAGGTAGGTCCTATCCTTTTCTGAAAAATGCTACAAGATAAAACTTTTTTTTTATATAATGTATTACGAAAATAGAGGAAATTTCTGATTTTCTATATGCTTATAGTATACATATGTCCATCATAACTTTTATAACAGATTGAAACAAGAAAAGACGAAAGATTTTAAATAACTGCATTATGTGTGGCAATTTTTTTCTAAGCATATTTTACGGCAGTTTTTACGGAAACATATTATATCTGCGTTAAATTTATCTTTACCCTCAAATTTAAAAAAATGTAAACTAATTTTTGGTATGCATGCTATAATGTGTCATACAAAAAGATAGGTAAATACATATATATATGTTATATACATATATATGTGAAGCGTTTATATAAGGAATTTTGAACTAATTAATTATTAACTAATTAATTTTTAACTAATTATATTTTTAAAACTTAAAACAAAAACAAGCTTCGTTCGGGTAAAGGGTTCTTTCCTTAAACATTTTTTCTAATTACATTTTGGAAAAGTAATGGAAAGAGTAATACATAACTGTCATGCCATATGGTGCAATATTCGTGTACCTAGTTATAATTTAATATTTTATTTGGTTTATCTATTTTTTTGTACCTATACAAATTTATATTTTGTTATGAAATATATGGTTAAAAAATATTTAATATTGCACATAATTAAAGCGAACGCCTGTAAATACATAAATAATAAAATTTGTAAAATGTGATATAGAAAAAAAATCCATATCTTTAATAGATGTAACTATAATTTGGTTCATTTTATCAAAATATGTCTTCCATTGTATATTGTTACCTCATAGTGGGAAAGTGTAATAAATGTCACTATAAAGTTGCGAATACGAGCAAAACCGTCGCAAAACCGTCAGTTTAGAGCTACAAAGTTTTAGCTACCTTATCGTTCCGCATTCTACTATATAGTACGAGAAATAGTACAAAAGGTACCATTTCTTGTTTTTAGGTACATAGTAGGTATATATTTTACTGCGGTTATGGTTACTACAAGGAACTACTTTCTTTTTGTTTACTTTATTACAGTTTTTAAATCTTTACTTTATTTATATACTTTATTTCTTTAAAAGTTTTTAAATCTTTTAAAACTACATAATACATAATATTGCAATAAACGAAAAAATTATTACAGATTAACAACCCCGCTTTATAGAAAAGTAAGAAAACAGATAAAGTTTTATAAAAATAAACCTAAATAAAGCCACTGCAGTGGTTATTTTTATTGAACTATGTAGTTCCAAAATAAGATAACAACGACGTTTATATGACTTCAAAGTTTTCGTTATAAAACTGGGTCTCTGTAGTTCCAAATGAAGAACTAAGGACGTAATAAAAACTAGAAAAATAATGTCTCCGTAAATTAAAAATCTTTATCCCAATTACGATTTTTGGGACTATAAAAATTACTAGGTAGGTTTAAAAACGTTTTCGGTAGTTTTATGATAGGTTCCTAAAACTTAAATTTATCACTTAATTTTAATATAATTCGTAGAAAAAATAGGTATAGTTCCGTAGCAGTTACCTGAGAAAGTTACCATAACCTAATAATGCCTACCTAGTATCCAAGAATATATAACACATAAAGAAGTTACACGCCATATAAATTTCAGCGTAAAATTTTTTCATAGATGGTACCTGTTGGGCGGACCCACCAAAATAAACAAACATTTTTTACTCCATGTTTTATTTTACTAAGAAAAAAAAATAAAAAATATTATTTTTCTAATTTATCAATCAATTTTAGTTGTTACAAGTTGTTTAGTTGTTCAAGAAATAAAAAAAAAAATAAGTAATTCTTACAATATTTTAAAAATTCAAACGGCAAGCTATTTAGTTTAATAGCAGATCAATATTTATTATAAGAATAATAAGAATAAGAATGATCCACTGTTGAGACAATCAAAAAGTTTATCAAACACTAAAATAAAATTTGGTGTTCAAATTGCAACTTCTTTAGTAACACTTTTAAAACTAGACGTTTCAATTATTGTTCTAATAGCGTCACTAACTGTTCTACTAAATATTTGTGTTACTAATTTAGCTCTAACTTTTTGAAAAGTATTCGGATTAATGTTGCCTAGTTAATTTGGTACACATCTTAGTTTTTCCATTTATTTGAACTTCCCATTATTCTATGAGAATTTTAAAGCTTATAATACCATCTGAGGTTTTTAAATCGGAATCCATTAATTTATTTGTAAAAGATTTAATGAGATGGAGAAAATCAAGTATGCAAAAAATTTTGTTATTAATTTAGTTAAAAAAATATTTTATCAGATCTTATTTCTAGCAACGAAAAAACTTCCTGCAGTTTGGTCACAAGTAATTGCCCGAATTATAAATATACTGGTTGGTTGTTTTACTTGGCTGGTCCTGTCAACCGTGACAAGACCACAATTAGCACGTTAGCACCGTGTTGCTACCACTTCCGTGACCACAACCCTTATATTTAGGGTATAACGGATTTAATTTCAGATCCAATTGGGCGCATTCAGGAACCTTACCATTTCTGCAGGTTGCTTAGTCGCTAGATCGCTAAGATCGTTAAATTCATGGCTATCCAGCACCGCTCTTCATTAGCATGTTCATTTCCTGTGATGTTCCTATGTCCGGGAACCCACAGTAATGTAACATTGTATTGATAGCTTATATTCTTAAGTTCGTCAGATTCCTAGCATTTCAGCTTGAAATACACTGAATTTATCGGGAAGTCTGAAAGCATATTCTATTTTGAGTTTTTCTAAATAGACATCAGCACCGACACCGCAGTCCATTTTTCACCCATCAGGGAAGAGTGTGATGTCTAGGTATTTGACACTTGGGGCCAAATTCATATATACACCACACAGTCTAGGCTTGGTGAATGCTGGTATCTTTGTTCTGTTTGTGAATAGCATTAGATCAGTTTTGCCCGGGTTGTCGCAGAGGCCATATCCATTGGCCCATCTTCTAGCCCTTCTTAAACCTCTTTCCATAATTACACTAATTATGTAAAGAAACTTTCCAGATACTAATACTGCTAGATCATCTGCGTATGCAATGGCTTCATTCCCTCTGTAAATGTACTAATATTGGACAAAATTCTCAAATTTTTTTTAATAATTTCTAAAAATTAAAAATTTGAAGTGTTACGAGATAAATATCTATATTCTAAAAATAAAATTTAAAAGTGTTACGAGAGGAATATCTGTATATGTATACATATATATATTCCATACATCAGTTACAAAAAAAAAAAATTTATATAAAATTTTAAAAATATTTTATAAACATCGCCTAAATATCTTACAAGCCGGATCGGAACACTTATTTTATTTTATATACAAATAACTTTTTTCCAAAGTTTTCGTTGAATGTTACAACAAATACACAACAAATACATAATATTTGAAGGCCAACAAAATGTTATTGTAATATTGCTTAAGTGTGTTGTAAATTGTAACGGAGATCTATTGAAATTTCTAAGAGAATATTGTAATCTTCTAAAATATTGAGATTTGCATTAACCTTTTCGAAACCACAAAGATATAAGTAGTAAGTTAAGATCAAATTTACTGAATGTATAATTATATTATAATTATAAATAGTATGTAATTCTTTCTAGTTCTTTAGTATTTTTTGATATTGAATAAGATAGATAGCTACTTAGTTAGTCGGATTAAATGGCAGAAATTTAAAATTTTAAAAATTAAGAAGGTATTTTTTAAAACTGTTTCTTCTTGATTTAATTTTTTTTTGTAAAGATATGGTAAGGTTTTGAATGGTAAGATATGGTAAGGTTTTTAACCCTAATGTTCGCACCGAATGTTTTTTTTTTAAAAAATACCTTCTTAATTAAATTTCTGCCATTTAATCTGACTAACTAAGTAGCTACCTTATTCAATATCAAAAAATACTTTTAAGAATTCTGCTATCTAGAAATTTACAATCTGTTGCAATTTACAACAATTATATTATAATAAAATTTTGTTGGCCTTCAAATATTATGTATTTATTTTGTAGAGTAATTATTTTTGAGATGAGATCTATAAAATTACATTTTAAAATTATAAGAACAACATTTGTTTGTGATGCATAGATAGATATGTATATATGTACGTATGTTAAAATCAATTTTTAGAGAAAAAAAAAATAAGTTCGAAGAAAATGAATTATGAACAGAATGAATGAATGAAAAAATTATTTTATTTTTGTTTTGTTTTTCTTATGTTTTTTTCTTTCCTTTTATCGCCGCCCGTAGCTATCATAGTTTGGAAAAATTAAAATATTTCCAATACGACTTCTTTATGTATTATATTATGTTCTTTGCTAGTATCAAATTTAGTCCGAAAAATATAGTCTGCCACTTTTTATTAACCCAAACTACAAAAAGAAGGTAACCTTCACTTCGATTGCTGCTTGGGCAAATCTTTTTGAATTGAAATTGATGTTTTTTGGGCGGTGAATTTACTAGCAAAAAATGATTAAATTGGTTTTGAAAAAAAATATTTTCAAACTGCTAATGCAATTGTTGAAAAGTTTGATGACATTAGTAAACAGTATCAAAATAATATATATAATAAAACATTAAAAAAACTAACCGAATTTCAAGAAAAAGATAGCGGTTGGACCTTATCATCCATAATAAATTTGGGTGTAAACATTAATAAATGTGAACGATTAATGGGTTCTACATATATTGATGTTCCAGTTTTTATTAAATCAAAACATGCATGCATTAACGTAAAAAATAATGATGAGGCTTGCTGTGCTTGGGCAATTGTATCTGCTTTACATCCTGCAAACGGGAGCACGCCATTTTTCTGAAAAAAAAAATGTTTGACTAAAAAATATCTTGAATCAAGAAAAATCTTGAAAAAAAATTTCTTTAAAAAAAAAAACTTGAATTTAATCTTGAAATAAAATATTTTTCAAGATTTTATATAATGTTTTAAAAAAAATTTGTTTTTAAATAAAAAAATAACAAAATTAAAAGTTTTTCAACAAAAAAATACCAAATCAAGATTGCCCCTTTTTCCGGAATATTTATATATATATCTATATGCAAGATTCTGAATAAGGACGGATTCTAAAGTTAGATTCAACAGCAGGGTTGTACGCTTTTTCCAGAATATTCATTTATATGTATCTGTGAGATTCTTAATTAGAAGCGATTTTAGAGATGGTTTAAAAACTAGGATATTTCCTTTTTCCACATTATTTATATTAATGTAAAGCGTCTTTCAAATTAACTTTTCAAAAGTAGACGCCTGTGTAACACACTTCATCATTGAACGCACCCATTAAGTCATTTTGATAGTTGAAGGTTTGCCATTTATAAAAATAGAGTCATATACATTACAACAACGTGTTGAAATTATTAAATTATTTTATGAAAATGGTTGTTCTGTAAGAAATGTATTTCGCAAATTACTCGAGTATATGGTCGACATAATTGTCCAACTGAGCAACAAATTGGTAATATTGTGCGGACATTTCAAGAGACTGGTGCAGTACAAGATCGAGAAAGACATCAGTATGCTCGTGCCGGTTGTTCACAAGAAAATATTGGTGCTGTGAGTGATAGTGTTACAGCTGACCCCACCATGTTCCCAACGTTCCAATTCCCGACGTTCACAAAAATTGGGACTTTCTGAGTCAACTGTATGGCGTATTATACACAAAGATTTAGCGTTGAAGTCCTACAAAGTTCAATTGACACAAGAATTGCTGCCACAAGATCATTCCATGCGTCGGGACTTTGCCAATTTAATACTGGAACAAAAGGACGGTTTTTCAAAAAAATTCATCTTTTCGGACGAAGCACATTTCAAAATCGGTGGCTACGTTAATAAACAAAACTGCCGTATTTGGGAGAGGAAAACTCTCGCGTGATCCAAAAGAAACCAACAGATCCACAAAGATGCGAATTGTGGTCTGATGGTGTGATTGTGCATTGTGGTCTGGCGGTGTGATTGGTCCGTCCTTTTCCGAAAATGATGCTGGAAGAGCCACAATCGTTAACTGTACCAGATATCGCGACATGACCACAATTTTTTTGTGGCCAAAAATGGAAAATATTGATACTGAGGACATGTTTTCAACAAGGTGGGGGCTACGTGTCATACAACCAGAGAAACACTGCAATTACTGAATACAAAGTTTTCAGACCGTTTTCTTTCCAGATTCGGTGACGTGAATTGGCCTTGAAGATACTGCGATTTCTCTGGGGACATGTGAAAGGACAGGTCTACAAGTATAATCCTCGAAACGTTGAAACTTTGAAAGCAGAAATTATTCAAGTTATTGGTGAGATGGAGCCGCAACTATGCCAGAATGTGGTCGAAAATTTTGATAAAAGAATCAGGTACTGTAGAGACGCAAGAGGTGGTCATATGGGAGATATTATTTTAAGAGTATAAATGGCAAACATTGTACTTCAAAAATAAGTAAAAACTTTTCCAGCTTCAATTCAAATTCTATGTCTTTTAATTATTTACTTTTGAAAACTCAATTTGAAAACTCTTTATATGCGGAATTTTAAATGTCGCGATTTCGTTACAGAACATATTACGTTTAATGAATTTTAGTGACGTTGATATGTAAACTCTCAGAAGAATACCTTTTGATAATTTAATTAAAACTATATTTATATAATATTATATTTTATAAAGGGAGAGTATCAAAATCTCGCGTGTCAAACTCTCGTGTTTCAATATCTCGTGTTTCAGATTCTCGTGTTTCAAAATTTCGCGTTTTTACGATGTTTTTAAATAACGAAAAATTACAAATAGAAAAAGGAGGTAAGTACAGTATTAGGAGGTAAGTACAGTGCAAAAGTACTATGAATTAGGAGAGATTTTATAATTGGTTACAAAATCAGGCTTTCAATAATTTGTTTAGGGAGCTTTGACGACTACAGCCCGCACTATTTTAAAATGTTTTTAATGTTTTAATATTGAAATATGTATGCAAAAACATAATTAGGAGGGAAGACGCGGCATCCCTCACTATTTTAAAATGTTTTTTAATGTTTTAATATTGAAATGCGTAAAAGCATAATTAGGAAGAATTTTTTGGTTACAAAACCAGAGTTCCAGTAATTTGTTTATCGGGGCTTTGAGAACGGCCGCTCGCACTGTTTTAAAATGGTTTTTAATGTTTTAATATTGAAATATGTATGCAAAAACATAATTAGGAGGGATTTTTTGATTACAAAATCAGGGTTGCAGTAACTTGTTTAGCAGAGATTTGGGCGGCTGTCCCCATTATTTTTAGAGTTTTTTTTTGTTAAATATGTATGTAAAAAATACAATTACTGAGGATTTTAGAATTGGATACAAAATCAGAGTTCCAATAATTTGTTTATCCAGGGTGTGGGCATTGCTCATTACTTTAAATGCCTTGCTGTTGAAATACGTATTTAAAAAAAATAATTGGGAATGATTTTAGAGTTCGTTACAAAATCAGGGTTCCAATAGTTTGCTACCGGGGGTTTGGAGGCAGCAGCCACAATTTTTTTCTTTTGAATTCATCATTTCAAAAATAAATAATTTTAATAAGATTTTTTAGTTCAAGATTTTATTTTCAAGATTTATTTAGTTCAAGGTTTTTTTTTCAGGTTTTTGTTTTTCAAGATTTTTTTTGTTCCCGATTTTTTCTTCAGGATATCGATGGGGACCAATGCAAACATAAATAGTAATAGAATTTAAACATACCCAAATTACAAATACGTTCTGAATATGGGAAACATATCTTTACATATGATTATTATTTTGTCAAGTGTCAAAATTTGAAAATTTCAATAATATATCAATTAATATACAGGCAATAAAACTTTTAAAAAGAAAATATATTGTCTATCCACTGAGATTAACAAAACAGAAGATACATGATAGACATGTGAATTTGTTAATGTTTCAAGAGTATTATGAAGGTAAAGATGAATATGAAGAAAAAAGAGATTCTTTTGATAATAATGATTACAATACTAAAGATAATGATGATGATGAAAATTACTCTAAATATAATTTTTGTTGGATAAATGATTTATCAAGATTTTTATCAAATCAGATTTCGAAGCACAATGGTAAAATATATGTTTGCGACAGAAGTTTTTATTACTAGTATTTTTATTATAAAGAAATATTATATTCACATGCGGTTAACTGCGAAAAACAGAATGATTGTATCATGTTGATGGCAAAAGAATCAGATTTAAAATTTAAGAATTTTTTGAATAATGAAAAAGTACCTTTTATTATATAATATGCAAACTTGGAATCGATTTTGCAATTTATGAATTATAAACAAACAGGAACATTAGTATATGTATATACCAGAAAATGAAATCTGCAGTCTTGGATTTTATTTAAAATGTTCATAATATGATGAATCTTTTTCATATTATGAAAGTTATAGAGGTGGATTGTGTTAAAATTTGCTCAAAAATTATTAATGATTGTTGAAAAACTATCAAACATATATTATGATATATACAAACCGATGAATGCATTAACACAAGAAGAAATTAATTGTTTTGAATCTACTACTATATGTTTTATATGACACCAAGAGTTTTCCCTAGTAGATGTAAAGGTTAAAAATCATTCTCATATAACTCCCCTGTAGCTGCTCATAAATCTTGCAATTTAAATTATCAAAAAAAAACAAGAAATTCCAATAATTTTTCATAATTTATCTAGCTATGATACGCATTTTATTATTAAGAAAATTGCAAACGAATTTTCAGCAAGAGTTTCTCTACTACCTATAACTAAAGAAAAATATATATCTTTCACAAAACTTATTGAAGGAAAAGGGATAAAATTAATATTTTATATAACATTTAGATTTTTGCCAACATTTTTAGATAAATTTTCAAATTCCCTGATAATAAAAAAATAATAACACATAGGGAATAGGGAAATATAAGCAAGAAAAATATTCAGTTATTACTCAAAAAAGGAATTTATCCATATGAATTTATTGAATTTTGAGAAAAATTAGATTTAAAAGAACTAGCACCAAAAGAAAATGTTTACAATAAATTGAATGAAACACAAATATCAATTAACAGTTACAACCATGCTCAAAAAGTTTGGAGAAAATTTGTTTCCAAACTTTAGAGAATATTCAGATATATATTTGAAAACAGAGTTTTATTGCTAGGTGATATATATGAATCTTTTCGAATTACATATATAAAAATGCATAGGCTAGATGCAACACATTACTTTACATTACCAGGTTTTACATGAGATACTATGTTAAAGCATACTAAAGTTCGATTAGAAATTTTAATAGATGTTGATATGATATTATTTTTCGAAAGCGCTATACGTGGTGGAATAATTCAATGCTATAATAGATGTGGGAAAGCGATTAATAAATACATGACATACTACAAGCCTAATGAAGAATCAAAATTCTTATGTATTGGGATATTAATAATTTATGTATATGGATATGCTATGTCATCATTTTTGCCAATAGGAAATTTTAGGTGGTTGGCGGATAAAGAAATTAAATATTTTGATATAATATCCTTAAGTGATGAAAGTGATTATGGATGTGTACTAGAATTTGATATAGAATATCCCGTTTCTCTTCTTGATCTACATAAAGATTTATCTTTCTGTACAGAATATAAAACTCCACCGGTTAGTAAAGATAGAAAATTAATAACATCATTGTTACTAAAGAAATAAATGTCGTACATTGTAAAAACTTAAAAGAAGCTTTACAGAATGGAATTATATAAAAAAAAAACAGAATTATCCAATTTCAACAATCAGCTTGGTTAAAACCATTTGTAGATTTAAACACAAACTTACGGCAATTAGCAACAAATGAATTCGATAAAAATTTATATAAATTAATGATAAATGAAAAGTGCGAAAATATAAAATTGTCCAATTATTATCAAAATGGAATGGGACGATACGGAGTTAAAGCAATGATTTTAAAACCAACATTTCATAGTCAAACTACATTTAGTAAAAATTTAGTGGCGGTTGAATTGAATAAAACTCAAGTTTTAATAAATAAACCAATTTATGTTAGTATTATAGATATATCAAAATCAGCTTTATACGATTTCCACTATGACTATATGTTGACTGTTTTTGCAGATAGATGCAAATTTCTTTATACTGATACAGATTCATTGTTTTATGAAATAAAGTCAAAAGATATATATGATGAAATAAAAAATAGTCTTGAAAAATTTGATACAAGCGATTATCCTGAAAATAATATTTATAATATATGTACCTTTAATAAACAAAAAAGTACTTGGACTGATGAAAGATGAAATGAGTGCAAAAATTATGACTAATTTTGCGGGTCTAAGATCAAAGATGTATTCAATAAAAGTAGATGGTGTTGATGTAATAGACAAGTTTGAAGGGATAAAAAAATGTGTCGTTGTAAACAAAATAACTTTCAAAGATTATTTAAGCTGCTTGGATGAAGAAAAGGTAATGGTTCAATCGTTCAACTATTAATAAAATCTACAAAACATAAAGTTTATACAATATCACAAAATAAAATTGCTTTGAATCCGGTTGATGATAGGCGAAAACTGTTGTCAAATTCCAGAAACACTTTACCATGGGGGTCTTATAGCGTTACTTAAACGATATGCGTTTTAAATTAATTATAATACTTCACAATACAAATATACAGCAGAATCATAAAAAAATTAAATAGAAAAATTTTAAATAAAAATATTTTATATAAAATGATTATTATAAAAAATATTGATTTAAATATTGATATAAAACTTTCTATTGGAAAGTTAAATACATAATAAATATGAAAAATAAAAAAAAAAATTTTTAAATTGTAAAATACAAATCGCTTTTTCTTTTATTAACAAAACAAAAATTACACGTTATTTTACAGATTTTAGATTATATCTAAATATACTATTTTTTCCTCCTTTAGCTTTTAATATTTTATCGATAATTTTTTTTTGTCTGATGACAATGATGATCATGATGACTGTTTGAAAGGATTTCTTACGTAATAATGTTAAAATCGCTTCTTTAGAGATTCTTTTTTTTCTCGGCTCATGATTTTGAGTTTTAACTTATATTTATAAGCTATAAAACAAATTTAAGGCTGACGCGATTTAAAAATTTTAATCTGGTTAAATAGTAAAATATCGTTTAGACCATCAATTTTATTAAATAAACATTTTCTAAGGCACAAACACCAACATGATTAAATGAAAACTTAAATAATTTTATTAACTTCTCCTGTTAAAAGCGCAAATTCAACAAATCTATCGTGTAGCAGAAAACAGTAAGCTATTATATTTGTAAGAATTTTTTCTAATGTTTTCAGTTCGATTCTAACATCAACTGCCCTCTGAATCTACTACTATATGTTTTATATGACACCAAGAGTTTTCCTTAGTAGATGTAAAGGTTAAAAATCATTCTCATATAACTCCCCTGTAGCTGCTCATAAATCTTGCAATTTAAATTATCAAAAAAAAACAAGAAATTCCAATAATTTTTCATAATTTATCTAGCTATGATGCGCATTTTATTATTAAGAAAATTGCAAACGAATTAAGAGTTGCTCTACTACCTATAACTAAAGAAAAATATATATCTTTCACAAAACATATTGAAGGAAAAGGGATAAAATTAATATTTTATATAACATTTAGATTTTTGCCAACATTTTTAGATAAATTCTCAAATTTACTCCCTGATAATAAAAAAATAATAACACATAGGGAATGGGGAAATATAAGCAAGAAAAATATTCAGTTATTACTCAAAAAAGGAATTTATCCATATGAATTTATTGAATTTTGGGAAAAATTAGATTTAAAAGAACTAGCACCAAAAGAAAATGTTTACAATAAATTGAATGAAACACAAATATCAATTAACAGTTACAACCATGCTCAAAAAGTTTGGAGAAAATTTGTTTCCAAACTTTAGAGAATATTCAGATATATATTTGAAAACAGATGTTTTATTGCTAGGTGATATATATGAATCTTTTCGAATTACATATATAAAAATGCATAGGCTAGATGCAACACATTACTTTACATTACCAGGTTTTACATGAGATACTATGTTAAAGCATACTAAAGTTTGATTAGAAATTTTAATAAATGTTGATATGATATTATTTTTCGAAAGCGCTATACGTGGTGGAATAATTCAATGCTATAATAGATGTGGGAAAGCGATTAATAAATACATGACATACTACAAGCCTAATGAAGAATCAAAATTTCTTATGTATTGGGATATTAATAATTTATGTATATGGATATGCTATGTCATCATTTTTACCAATAGGAAATTTTAGGTGGTTGGCGGATAAAGAAATTAAATATTTTGATATAATATCCTTAAGTGATGAAAGTGATTATGGATGTGTACTAGAATTTGATATAGAATATCCCGTTTCTCTTCTTGATCTACATAAAGATTTACCTTTCTGTACAGAATATAAATCAATATAAATATTTATACAGAATATAAATATTTTTGTAATCTTTGCCAAATCCCAAAAGTCTTTTTAATGGAATACGGAAGCTAAAAAATAAAGTTATTGGTTCAGCTGACGCTTTAGGTGACTTAAATGTGCAAGAGCTTCGGTCTCATTTTCATTTAGCGAAATATAATTTTCAAACATGTAGTTATACCAACATTTCGAATATTGTGAATTTCCTTTCTATTTATTTCATAACGTATTTCATCGACCAAAAATGCTGCGGCATTAGTAATAAATTTTGTTTTTGTTTTTCTAGTTTCATCTCCTTTTAAAATAGTGCCTTCAATATAAAGCCAACTGGTAGATGATAAAATATTTAAATTTTGGTTCTGTATTTGTATGTTAATCATATCGATTTTATTAAATGAAGTTATGTATGGTGTATAATGTATATGAATGACAATGTGCACTTATTATACTTTTATCAGTTATAGCAATAAGAAATAAATTTTTCATTTTAATATTTCTTTAGTTTTAGACCCACAGATCTCAAAAATTGTTGATTTTCTATTGTTAGAGTTTTGTGTGTTTAATCTTTGTGATTCTTTTTCTTCTAATGGTGCTATATTATAAAATTTATTTTTTTTGATTGGGGGTCGGGAAAGCATTGAAAGCTTCTGCAAAGTGTATGGGGCCTAAACTGGGACCCATAATAAAAATGACATTAACGAAAACTAAATAAAACTTAACTTAGCTATTATTTTTGTTATTTTTAAAATTAAATTAAATTTTTTTTTTATGTCAAAAAAAATATAAAATTTGTCTTTATCTTTGTCTTAGTTCTAAAATGAATTTAATTTTTTTCCTCGAATAGTAATTATAATATATAACATATTATATTATTATTTTTATTTTCTTTCATATAAAATTTATTGTTTTAATTAAGTTAAAAAAAACATAAAAATTAAGGATTAAAATATTGTATTAATTTATTTTTTTTTGCAAAAATAATAAAGTATAATAATTCATAATAACAATATAGAATTATAACTCGCGGGGGCATCTTATTGCTAACCAACAATTAAATTAATTCATAATAATTAATAATATATCAACAGTAACATACATATATTAACATACATGCATATATTAAATCACATTTTTTTTTTTTTTTTGCAATTAAAATTTGCAATGTATGTATGCAATATAATTGATTGATTTAGATTGTGAATAAACATGTGATGAATATTACTGAATTGTAAGATAAAAATATTTTTTTTTATCGTTTTTATTTTAAATATTTAGAAATGAAGATTTTATTTGAATTTTAAAAATTTTTAATTTAAATGATTTATCAAAAATATTTTTTGTTTTTTTATTTTATTGAGCAGAAAATAGTTAAACATATTTTTTATTTTTTTTCTGTGGAGTTGAAAGTTTAAGTTAATTGAAACATAATTTATAATATATTTTTTTTATTGCTTACTTTAAATATTTTATTAAAAATCAAATATTTGTTAATATTTTTTTTAATGGATGTAAGGGAGACTGATTGATTGGGTCAGTAATAATTGCAATTTATTCTAAACTGCAATCTTAACTTATTTATACACAATCTAATATAAAATTGTTCGTGATCTTACTACTTCAATAAGTTTGTTTTTTATTCTTATAATTACATATTGTTATTGGTATTGCTATTAATTTACGCTTCAGTAATCACATTCACTTAAGTTAATTCAATATGCCGTAACAAGAATATAATATATAAGATAAACTGAGAAACCAAAAAAACAAATAATAGAGAATATGTTAAAATATTAGGATAGTGGATTTTTAACGTTAGTACATTAGATATAATAATTAGCAAAAAATTAAGTAATACCTCTAGTAATTGTATCAGATGACAAACCAATCGAAGAACTCTTAACAATCGCTGACAAAATCACGGACGCCACGAGAAGCAACTGCTTATTACTCGACAAATTTCAAAAATCCAATCCTACTCAATCAAAGAGTAGCATCTAAGCCAGTGCTGCCACGTACGCGGATATGCAATCTTTACAAACTCAAATATCTGAATTAAGATCACTAGTGTCACAAATGACTTTCAATAGAGATAACTATCGAAACAGAAACAGAAGTCGCACACGTTACAATAATCATAATAATGTTAAACTGGTTCGCGCAATAATACACGGTCAAAATCGCGTACAAGCATTTGTTGGTATCATAAAAAATTTGGTATAAAAGCTACAAAATGCACAACTTGCGGTTTTGCTTCCAAACTAAAATCAAACATATGGGAAAACCAGAGCATCCTTTAGAAATTGCGACTAATCTAAAGGAAAATTTTACATCGCTTAGCTTTTTAATTCATGACCCGCTAACCAATTTTACTTATTTGATAAACAATGGAGCCGATATATCAGTGGTACCACACGATTGGTTAAGAGTAACAGTGAGAGACCTCGATCCCAATCTGTCAGCTGCCAACGGAACAGTGATACAAACATTTGGCATCAAGCTGCTGGAACTTAATCTCGGACGCAAACGTTCATTTCTTCACTCGTTTGTTTTGGCTTCGGTCGACCGTCCGATCATTGGAGCTGATTTTCTTTCCAATTTCAATTTATTAGAAGACTTAAATAAAAGTCGCCTTATTAACCCAAAAACAAATTTGTCTGTGAAAACTTCGATAGCCTCAATAAATTTAGAAACTCCTACTCCTAGACATCCAGTAATTAATAACGAATTCGGTGGCATATTGCTAAATTTTCCAATTTTGACGCAATCGCCAAATTATCATCAACCAGTAAATCATTACGTGGTACACCATATATTAACGAAAAGCCCACTACCAGTGTCCAAATTTCGTAGACTTCATCCCGAACGACATAAAATAGCAAAAACAGAATTCCAACATATTGGACCTGGCAATATGTAGAATCTCGTCATCCGCAGTTTCATCTCCATTACATATAGTTGCTAAAAAGAATAACAACGATTGGAGACCGTGCGGGGATTATAGAAGACTGAACGCCGTGATAATTCCGGACAGATATCCAATTCCTTACCTACACAATTTCACCATGAATTTGAATGGCTGCAGTTTTTTTTTCAAAACTGGATATTATAAGGGCGTGCCAACTCATTCCCGCTGCGCATGAAGATGTCCCAAAAACGGCCATAATTACTCCATTTGGCCTCTTCGAATTCACAAGAATGCCTTTCGGTCTTAGAAACGGGGCACAGACGTTTCAACGTTTCATTAATAAAGTAGTCAGAGGGTTGGATTTCGCGTTCGTTTATATTGATGATATACTCGTGGCCAGTACAAATAAAGACGAACATGAAATCCACCTTCAAAAATAGTTTGAACGTCTCTCATCATATGGAATTCAAATAAATCCAACGAAATGTGTTTTTGGTGTCCAAGCTTTAGAATTTTTATGCCACGTCATCACTCCTAAGGGCATTCAACCAAGCCCTTCCAAAGTCGAAGCTATTACCCCGTTTCCTATACCACAGAGCCTTAAACAGGCTCAACGATTTTTAAGAATGATAAATTTTTATAACCGTTTCATACCAAATATCGCTCAAATCTTATCACTCATTTATATACATTTGGCATTGGTTCAAAAAACTTACAAAAAATCGGAAGAATAGTTTTGGTGGCCTGATAAATGCAAAGCGGATTTTCAAAAAGCAAAATCGCTATTGGCACAGGTAGCAATGCCGGCTCATCCACTAGAAAACACAAAGCTTTCCGTTGTAACTAATGCCTCCAACGTCAGCGTACTCCAGCAATAGAATAGAGGAGCTTGGGAACCAATTGGTTTCTTCTTCAAAAAACTATCTATTACCGAATCTAAATATTCGACTTTCGATAGGGAGTTGTTAGCAGTTTACGCAGCAATAAAACAATTTAGGTATTCATTGGAAGGTAAAGATTTTTCAATTTTTACTTATCATAAACCACTCATTCAGGCTCTGTTTTCAAAGACAGAACAAAGTCCGGGACAGGCAAACCACCTGGATTTCATTTCACAATTCACTAGTGATATTCGATACGTCCCAGGGAAAGAAAATATCGGAGCGGATACGCTATCAAGGTTTTCCGAAGAAGAAATCCAGGCGCACACTATTAAGTTTGATCTTGAAACATTATCGAAACACCAAAAAGATGATGCACATCTTCAAAACTTACTTTTAACATCTTCTAACTCAAAAACCTATTTTAAACTGGAATTACATAAGTTACCAGACTTTTACATTTATTTAGAAACATCTACAGAAAAACAACGCCAGTAGGTAACGCCACTTTGGGATGGGAAAAAAATTTGACCCATATCGCACGACCCATATGACCTACATTTTGATTTATGGGTTTAATGTAGGTTATGCTACAAATTTTTTACTTGGTTACTTGTTTTGATCGTTTTGGTTTAGGTTTTAAGTTAAGTTGTATGTGTGGATTGTTAACTTATAAGTTCCAAATTACTTTATAGTAGGAAGTCAAGTGTTAAACAATTTAAAGTAGGGTCGGCCCTTAATAAACAAAATTGTACAACTGAAGTTTAAATACCAGGCGCACATATAGTAGTAAAAACATTTCTTATATGAAAATAAAAACCAGAAAAAATTTTTTTATTTTTAAATCTACAGCGCATCTTTAAAATTGAAAAGAAAAAGTGTAATCCTGTTTTTTTTTTTTTTTTTTGTTAGCATAAAGAAAAAAAATTAAAGTAAGATATAGATATTTTTTTTTGCTTACATAAAAATGTGGTCTCTTCTGGATAGAAGAATTTATAGAAGAAAAGAGAAAACGAAAGTCATTAATTAGCTGACTGCATGTCGTGTAAGATATTTTTTTTATTTTTTAATTAAGAATGTTCAGAAAATATGAATAAAAAAAAACAAACAGCAAATCAAACTGATTAAACTAAAGATATACTCTTTGATATGCATTTATGTTTCTTGATATGCATTTATGTTTATAATTATTTTTTTTTTTGTATAGAATAAAAAATAATTCAAAGATAGGTTAATGGTATCTATTTGAAAAACATAAGATAAAAATAACAGAAATTTATTTTTATGTTTAAATTGTTTTACTATTATATTTTTATTTAAATCTAAGTTTTAACATTTTTTTTACGATGATCAGATGTTAAAATTGCAGAAATAGTGAGACCAACTTTTTCTATACGTCTTTGAAATCTACTTGTATCACGTGTGTATTCTTCCCAATGACTTTTCCTTGCTGATCTGTAAGCATACTCCCATACATGCATAACGTGAATTTCTTGTTTAACAGTAAAGTGAACTTTTTTAGTTTTGTTATTTAAATTCATATCGTGCAAGTATGAAAATTGAAGGTCTTATTCTAACATTTTTTCCTTTCAAAGATACATATATACATTATAACAATTTTTAACAGCACATCTGAAATTGTTGTTTGATAAGTGTATAGGACAATTTGATTTAAAGTTATCAATCTTTTGCAATGACGGCAAGTTTCTGCTTAGATCTTCTATTTTAACACTGTCAATGTACTTTTGAAGAAAAATTTTTTTTTGTTCTCCTTTAACATAAATTTTTTCAGCTGACTCTAAATAGTGTTTTAATATACATTTTACATCTAAATATTCAACTAAACCGTTATTCCATTTAAGTCCATTTATTTTACTTCCGCAATACTGGTTATTATATTTCATATCCTGACTAAGTTCTTCTGCGGGGTACGGTGCTTTGAAGTGATACACTGTTGGAATTAAACCTCCTTTTTCAAGTATGGCTAACTCTTTTAGGAAATATTACTTTTCATTTCCTTGTAAAAATTGTAGGTCAACTATGAGAACTTGTTTAACCATGTCGAAGGTTTATGGAAAAATGTTCCATAGAATAACTAAATTACATTTATATTCACTTCGGGAAAAGACCTTTTCGTATAAATATAGGTTAACAGAGTTAGTTTTTAACTAATACACTTATGCTGTTTCATCCGTTTACTATGATGGTGGCTGGTCCATCATGCTGTGGTAAAACCAGTTTTATTCATAATTTAATAAAATATAAAAAAGAAAATATACAACCACATATTAATAGAATAATTTGGTATAATCCAGACAAAAATGCCGTTCCAAAATATGTCAAAGATATGGTATATAGTAACACTATTCCAGATTTTAATGATAATCAAAAACCTTTTTTAATTATTATCGATGATATGATGTTAAATTCTCATGATAAGTATGTATGTGATTTATTTACTAGAGGATCACATCATAGAAATTTATCTGTAATATTTGTAACACAAAATGTTTTTCACCAGGGTAAATTTTCAAGAGATATTTCACTCAACTGTAAATATTTAGTACTTTTAAAAAATCCAAGAGATAAATCGCAGATATTACCTCTAGCTCGCCAAATATATCCCAATCAAATTAAAGCATTTGGAAAAGTATATAATGATGTGACGTCAGTCCCATATGGCTATATATTAACAGATCTTACTCAAGACATTAATGATATATTTCGATTAAGAAGTGATATATTTGGGAAAGGTTTGTGTTACTGTACGAGAAATCAATTAGAATAATTTGGGGAGGAATATGAAACGTTTGAAGACCAATCGACATATATTGCATCTATTAAAAACCTCTAAACCAAAATTACAGAAAGTAATTATAAAACACTGTGACCTTGAAGTAATAAAAACATTTTGCGAAATCTCTTTAAATATTTTAAAAGGTAATTGTAATCTGAGTAAAAAAGCAACAACCCAATTACGAAAGTATAAAAAAGAATTAAGATCACTTATTTGCCTTAAAAAATCTATAAATAGCAAAAGAAAAATTATTATTCAACGTGGTGGAGTTTTACCTACACTTCTTCATGCAATACTATCAGGGATAATTGGAAATTTTATAAAATGTTTAATGATAACTTTAAAACCTGAGATTTATGAGAAAATGAAGGAAAATGCGGACGTTGAACTTAATGAGTTGGATAAAAATATGAAAAAAATATTGTTAAATAAACATTTCACGGACACTCAAAAATGGTATTTATACAGACAAAATCTATTTAAAATAAGAAACAAAAAACGACAACTTCCTAGAAATAAAGAGGAGAAAATAAAAATTACGGAAACAAAAGGTACTCAAACTCGTGCAAAACTAATGTATATAGATGCGGAAATTGAATCGCATTTTTCTGAATATAAGAATGTTGGAATACAAATTGTTCCTGAAGAAGAAGAAGTATATGAAAAAGAAGCTGATGACGAAGTATTTGATGATGAAATTCAGGAAAATGTTTTAACAAAAGCATAGTCAGCTGCTTCAGTTGGAGAACATCTTAGAAAAAGAAAATCAATTAGAAATCAAAATGTACAAATTTTTTAAACTGATACAAGACACATTATAACTGTTCCTTTAGATAACCCAAAACCACAAACAAAAAAAGAAAAAACTATAAATAGCAAAGAGTTGAATAATTCATCAAGACTGTTTTAAGGTCAGCAGTAGGTAATACTCAAACAGAACTTAATTTTCCAATTCGTAAAAATAAATCTACAAGCTCAGGGACAACATACAAGTAAACGATGAATTTTATGTCACTTTACTCAGTGATTCATCTATGAACTATTATCCAGAAATTTCATTATCATCTTTTACAAATAAAATGAATAAATACATGTGTGATTCAAGGTGGAAAGTCGGTATTTCAGAAATGTATGTTAATGATTTCGTTCCAAATGTGTATGGTGAAGAATGGGAAAAAAGTACTAAAATATTTATTAAAGGTATGCAGAAAGATATGATAGGAGTTGGAACATCATATATTCCATACATAGACAAACAAATGATATGCGACTGGAAAGTTTTTCTACTTCCAACACTAATTCAGAATATACGCCCACCTAATAGGTTTACAAGAAAAGAAGTTGAACGACAGTTGATTTGGGGAATTTTTAATTTTATAAACGATGAAGTTCATTATACACAACCAGCAAAAGTAGAGGAGATGCCTAAAAATATAAGTTACACCACAATATGTGTCACTAGGCCTAAAATAGATATAAAAATAAGAGCAAATTACGCTTATACCCTCGAAGGACTTTTGACAACATGTTTCAATCTTTTAAAGTTACAGATCTTAAAAAATATAAATCATGTGAAATAGAAGTTTTCAAAACTTTTATAGATAGTGTACAATTGATTCCCATTATTAAACCAGATATGTTTTTAATATACACAGCCATAATTGAACCGCAAAAAATAGGTGATAAAGATGTAAGGTGTTTAAGATATGTTAATATACAAAATTATTTCACTGATACTTTTCTAAAAAGTATCAGTATTTATTTTCAAAATAAACTTTTCCAATAGTTCAATTCCAACAAAAATTGTATTACATTTTAAAAAAGTATAAATAAAAGCGATTTTACAAAACTATATATTATTTTATTTTATTTATTATGGAGTGAGTATACTATAAGTATTATTTAATTCAATCTGGTAGAGTACTTGATGATATCGGCCCTTTATTACATTCAACCGTATCTTTTCAAAGAGGTCGTGGATTGGGAAGCTTTATTGGGGGACTTTTTAGATATTTGAAACCACTATTTACTTCAGGCTCTGATATTTTGAAAAAGAGGTTATTAACTCTGGTATCAATGCTTTATCTGATATTGCATCTCGTGCAATCAGATGTAAAAGAAGTTATGCAAGACCGTAGTAAAGAGATTGTTAAAAATTGTCGACGTGGTGCCGTACGAAAACTGAATGAAATGTATGGTTCTCGTAAAAGAAAACGAAAAGCTATAAAAAGACCATTCATTAAAAATTTAAACTATTTTACATCAAAACGACGCAAAGATAATAACAAAAAAAAAGGAAACCAAAAGATATTTTTAATTAATTATGATTGAGTGTATGAAATCTGAGTTGGATATTTTTAAAACCCAACCCATTCAGTCTAGCATTTTACGATCTGAAGAAGTTCCCTACAATCCTATTGTTTCTTTAGGCAACCCTTCAACTATTGAATTTGTTTCACTGGGTCATGGCGATACATATAGAGATTTGTCTTCTACATATTTGAGATTAAAAGTACAGATCTTAAAGAAAGATGGAACACAATGGAATAATGATAAAAATGCTGAAGGAAGAATAATAATACAACCAAGTGTAGTTAATAACATTTAAATTATAAATTATAATAACAAAAAACAATGTAATGTTCAATTAAATGGTAAAAATATAACACCGTCTGATGGAAATTATCACTATAAAGCTTATATTGAATCTTTATTAAATTATGGTACAGATGCTGCTGCAACTCATTTAGAATGTGCAGGATGGATTTTAGATAAAGCAAATATAGCTAAATCTGATAATAATGGTTCAAAAGAGCACCAAAAATTGTATCATAATAGCAATGTAGTGGAACTTATGGGTAAACTACATGTAGATATGTTTAATCAACCTACTCCAATTATAAATAATGTTGACATTCCTATAGTTTTAAAACTTGAAAAACCAGATTTTTATCTATTTGCAGACAATTCTGATGAACCACAATTAAAAATTATATAAGCCACGCTATTTATGAGACATGTTACCGTTAATCCAAGCGTACTGTTGCACACAATGCTGTTCTTGGGAAATCCAATGCTAAATATAATTATAAACGCGTTGAAGTAAAAAGTTTTACAATTCCAATGAACAGCTCGTCAATATCGCTTGATAATGTTTTTATTGGACAGTTGCCAAACACAATAATTTTTTGTATGACAGAAAATGTGGGTTACTCTGGAAAAAGATCAAAAAACCCATATAATTTTAAACATTTTGATATTTCACAATTTGTGTTAAACGTAGATGGTGTTCAAATACCTAATTCAGCAATTGAAACCAGTTTTTCAGATGAAAATAATTCCTGTACAAGATCATATAGTTCACTTTTTTCAGGAACTGGAATTTACCACAATGATAAAGGTCATCAGATAACAAAGTCTATGTTTAGTAATGGGTTTTTTATACTAGCTTTTGATTTAACTCCAGATGCATCTGGAAATGAAGTATGTCAAGGTTTACTAAACCAGGGTACGGTTAGAATTGAGGCAAGGCTATCAAAACCACTCACATCTACACTCACTGCTATTGTTTATGGAGAATTTAATGCAAGCATACAAATTGATAAAAATCGAAATATATTTACAAATCTATAAATAGAATACTCAAACATGTTTTTGAATATTCGACAAGATGTCATCGTCCTGTGCACTTGTGGATGTGAAGTTTTGTTGTGATGATAAAAATACTTTATTTGTAAAAGATATTTGTTTGTTGGAATTAAAGAACCTTGTAAAAAATTTGTAAAAGAGTTTACTTACAAATTTCCAACCAAAGAAATTATAAATGAAAATTTTGAAAATTACTCTTTCGGAACTGTACATAATGATAAAATTAATAAAGAATTAAGACCAGTACTGGAAAAATTTGATGTTATTATAACAAATGAAAAAATAAAAAAGGAGTTTTTAATGAACTACATTAATGAAATAAGTAGAGTGTATGATTTGAGTCAGTTTGAGTCATGAACACTTTAGAAATAATTAATGTTTTAAAATGTAACAAATTTACAAACAAATATTTTAAGGGAGTTTTTGCTTTAGACAAAATTCCAAAAATAATAGAAGAACCAACTTTTTTAATTGTAAACACTGACAAGATAAAAGATCCGGGAACACATTGGTTTGCCTTTTATATTCCAAAGCATGGTTGCACAGAATATTTTGATTCGTATGGTGGAGTTCCAGATAAACCGGAAATTTTGGAATACCTGAAAAATCAGTGCATAGTTTTTAATAATAAGCAGATACAGGGTACTCTTTCAGATGTATGTGGGCAATACTGTTGCTTTTTTGGCTGGTATAGATGTTTTGGTTTAAGTATGAAAACTTATTTGAATGAATTTCACAAAGATAATCATATAGAAAACGACAATCTGATTATTAATATGTTCTATAATTTATTTGGAAATTCAAATTTTTCACAATCTTGTGCACCTCAGCAATATAATTAATATTAAAAGGCTTAGTTAAAACGTAGTAATGGAAGATCAAGGTTCGAACACAAATTTGATGTTGAGCTATACATATTTTCTCAACAGAAATCAGTCATTAAAAGTTCTTGCTGGTCTTGTAGCAACTTGCATTTTTCACCGTATTGGAAAAAAGCTATTTTAAAATATCATAATTGGTGTAAGTCCATCAGCAAATTTGTGAAAGGTACTCGAAACAATCAATAAAGAATACAAAATTATGTTTACAATATGGGTTAAGAATTGTTATTGGTCGATGTCTTAGTATTAACAAGGAGGAAGCTGAGACATTTTACAACTTAATTGATTTTCTTCAAGCTGTAATGATACACAATAAAAGTGCTGAATCGTACATGAAAGTGCTAAATGTACGGGAATATATTATTAAATATATAAAAACGTGTCAAGAAAAGCATGTTATGAAATTGCATGAAGAAATATATATTCCAATACAACGTTATAGCGTTCAATGTAATTATTCTAGATTGTTTTTTGAAATACCTGTACTACTAGAAAATAAAATTTGTAATATTTTAGTCAAGAACAACAATAAATGAAAAATTTGTAAAATTTATTTGTTTTTATTATGAAATACTTATAGATACATATACATTTATACAAATATTCTTATATATTATTTTAGGCTATAAGTTATTTCTAAAAAATTCTGCAAAATAGTCAGGATCTCCTTCTTGGTTATTTATTTCCCAAATTTGTTGCTCATCTGTATCTTCATCTAAAACTTGAAACGGTGGTATGAATTCTTCAGTTTCCATTAATTCCTCGTCATCTACAGTACATGTAATTTCATCAACTTGAACCTCATTTTGTGTACTGACTATTGCAGTTTCCTCAGTAAATGGAAATGTTGTTGAATCAGCTGCCATTTTTGTAAAATATCTTACAAAAATTGAGTTAAAAATGATTTGCCAGTGAAATTGAACCGCATTATATACTGTAGAATACAGTCAAAATTTAAAGTTTTCAGAGTATATAAATAAAGAAATGTAAAATTGGATTTTTAAAACTAGTTAGATGGTGCAAAAATTATGTCAAGATCTCAAATAGTAAAAGAAATACATAGTCCAGCTAGAAAAAGGTATCTTAGAAGGAAAGTCAAGCAGAAAAGAGTAAATGATACCTGGCAAATTGATCTAGTGGAAATGATTCCTTATGGAAAATTCAACAAAGGTTTTAAATATATCTTAACCGTTATAGATATATTTTCTAAATATGCTTATGCTGAACCAATTAAAACTGAAACCGGTAGTAATGTTTTAAATGCGTTAAAGAAAATTATAAAACGAGCTAAAAACCTACCTAAAAACATTCATTCAGATCAAGGTAAAGAATTTTTCAATTCGATATTTCAAAATTTTGTTGTAAAGAAGGGTATTAATCACTATCATACTTACATATTAATCACTCTGAAATGAAAGCATCTATTCTAGAACGCTTTAATCTATTGTAGAACTTTAAAACATTTAATGTGGAAAATATTTAGTTTACAAGGAAACTACAAATGGATTAATATATTGCAATCTTTATTAAACACCTATAATTCCACTAAACATAGAACAACTAAATTACCTCCTGAAAAAATTTCTAAAAAAAACGAAAAATTTTTTTTAAAAAATGTTTACATGCAACCTAAAATTTCTCTAAAAGCTAAATATAAAGTTGGAAACTATGTTAGAATAAGTAAATACAAAAAAACTTTTGAAAAAGGTTATCAACTGGATTGGTCTACTAAAATTTTTAAAATTATCAAAGTAAACAGTACCTCTCCGATCACATATCAGCTGGTTTATTATAAAAATGATTCAATTTTTGGTGGATTTTATGAGGAGGAACTCATATCTGTTAAACACTCAAACGTATATCTTGTCGAGAAAATTTTAAAGAAAAAAGGGCAAGTTTTTGTTAAATGTCTTGGGTTTGACGAAAAACATAACACATGGATAAATTCAACAAATATTGTTTAATATCTGTAAAATAAAACTTTAATAAGGATCTGAAAAACTTGCTAACATCTGAAAAATAAAATAAAATTAAGAACAGTACAAAACTTATTTGAAACGAAATTTTTTATTGAGACAATTCTTTATATAAAAATAAAACTTGATAACATCTGAAAAATAAAATCTTAAAATCTGAAAAATAAAATAAAATCCTAACATCTGAAAAATTAAAATAAATTTAGAACAGTACAAAATTTATTTGAAATAAAACTTTTTATTGAACAAATTCTTTATATAAAATTCTTAATATAAAAACATAATTCTTAATATATAATAATTCTTATTCTATAAATGATATAACATAAAAGCTTAAACTATAATTATTGTTTTGTGGCGAATTGAAAATCACCACGTTCTTCTTTTAAAATTAACTCATTTTCCTCGTATAAGTATTTTTTCGATTTCCTCTCAGAAATCGTTATCTTCAAATACCGCAACTCTATGCTTACAAAATTTACTGTACAAAAGATAATATAGAAAAAATTGTTTGTAAAGTTAAAGGATTCTCTCTTAGTTATGAAGCTTCTCTAAAAATTAATTTTAATAGCATAAAGGCAGCAGTTTTAAATTCATTGAATAGTGCAGACACATCCGTCATTTCAGAAAGTATTCGTCGAAATAAAGATCATGATGTACTTACGATTCCCGAAATAAAAAAATATCAACCAAAATCGGAAAAACGAAAATTTAATGAAGATGGTAGTTCTTTACCGTATGGATATAACAGAAAAAAGCAAATGTTGATAAGTAAATCAAAATAGTATTCATTCAAATTTGAACATTTTTATTTGTATTGTAAAAATATTTGTTTTTGTATTAATTAAAATTTTTTAAGAATGTAATAAAGATTTAAACAAAAAAAATTCTACATGTAAAAGTAGACATTATTTACATACATATTATACAGTTCTATACTTTCGATTTCTTTTATGATCATTACATTTTTCAGAATCTTAATAAATTATTAATTGTAATTCTATGAAATTGTAATTTTTTAAAACCAGGAACTATACTATCATAGAATCACTCAACTTTTACATTATATTCTTTTTATATCAATTCCTTGCTTTGACTAGGTAACTAGTGATTTGTATACTCGTATATTTTTTTTTTTGTTTTATTTAACTTTTATTTAATAATTTACATTCTAATTTAACCTAAAAAATGTTACTACAAAAACGGGTTTATTTTCAAAATATTAATTAACATATAAAAATACAATATTTAGCCCGTCTACTATAATGATATAGTAGAGGGACATGATTTTCTGTTAGTATAAAACCATTTTTGTCAAGAAAGATAAAATGCTCAGGAGCAATGAATCCCGTGAGTTTAGTTTTTCTAATGTACTTTTTTTTTCAAAGTTTTTCTAATATACTCCTCATTGTGGTAGAATATATGTGATATTAAACCATTTTCAGGAGTGTTTAATGCTCTCTCATAATGATTTCGAATTAGTTTTATCATAAAACTGTCGATTCTATTTATGTTTCCTTCTTTGTACAAATATTTATTGGAATAAAAATATTTATACTCAGATTCGGGTTTTCTGTTTTTGTTAATGCATACTCTTATACACTTTTTTTCAAACTTTCTGAATTTTTCCATCAAGCTTGCGCTTATATTGTTCCAAACAGGCACACCATATGTCATGGTTGGTCTTATTAATGACTGATAAGCTGTTACTTTTATTCTGTTACTTATTATTTTATTGTAAAAGAGTTTTTTGCAAGCATGGAATACTTTGTTGCCTTTCTGTATTGCTTTTTTTACGTGCTCTATGTACTTAAGGTTGCGTTGTAAGTAAACACCTAGATTTTTAACCGTATCACTGTTTAATAATACTGTATTATTAGTATCTTTAATTTCAAAGTTTTTCCAATTATCTTTAATATTTTGGTTTAAGTGACTATATGTATTTCTAAATAAAATTGTTTGACAATTTTCATAATTTATTTTTAACAACCACACTTTACAATAATTTATTATTAAATTAAACATTTTTTACAGGTTTATTGTATTGTTTCGACTTGAGAGTCGGCTGAATAAACTATTATATCATCTGCAAAGGCAATTATGTAGTATTGATATTTTAACAAGTTTAGCATATTGAGAAGTTCAGTTATATATAACGAAAATAGGAGTGGTGAATTGATAGCACCTTGTTGTAATCCATTAGAAATATTTCTTGTTTTGGAGTCAATTTTATTGTTTGTTGCGATATAAAATTTATTTCCATTTAACATATCTTGGATTAAACTTACTAAATGGTTCGGGAAATTCAATTTTAAAAGTTTATAAATTAGACCATCTATCCAAACTGAGTTAAAGGCTTTCTCAAGGTCCGCGCTGCAAGCCCCTACTCCGAAATCTTTGTTAATATACCAGCAAATGTCCGAAGTTAACTTCGTGATGGCATGTGTCGTACTGTGTTTGTGCCGGAATCCGAATTGGTTTTCTGGTAAAATGTTCTTTTCTTTGATGATGATTATTAGTCTGGAATAATTTTATTTTCATTTTAATTCTATTATGAAAGGTGTTATTTGGCACGTTTATTTTATATGTGTTTTCAATGAATAAGCTCAATATATCGTAGATATCTTTCTGATCTTTCAATATAAATTTATTGTCGTTAGTTTTTTTTAATTTCGAAGGGTCTATATTATTATCTAAAATTAATTGATTAGAGTCAATGTGCAACGTACGGATGGTAGAGTTTGACTTGTTTTTAAAGATTTTGTTTATTTCAGTAAACATATTGCAATTTTGTGGCTTAATTTTACTTATTCTATTGTACCAGTATCTATTGATATGATTTTTAATTTGCTGTTTAATTAGAGTATTAATATTGTTTAAAAGACTTTTTAATAATTGCAGCTGTTGTGAGGTAATATTCAAATTCAGCTTCCGGATTTTATGTATATCATTGAGTAATTTACTTTTTTTTTTTTAAGTTTTTTAATTATTGGCGAGAAGATTTTGTTGAGGTTATTTCTGTTATGTATTTTGGGTACTGTTTCGTTTATTGTTTTTATAATTATATTATCAATTTTATTTAAGTGATAGTCAATGTTCGCCACGGTCAGATTACAATTATCATTTATTTTATAGCTATCATTATCATATGCTGTATTAAAGTTTTTGTCCAATTCTTTTTTAAATTTATTCCAATTTGTGTCTTTGAACTGAAATTTAATATCTTCAGGAACTGTACTTGCGATTAATTCATCCTTATCGATTCTAAAGTTGAAAGATGTAGCGTTATGGTCACTATCATAAGGCATCGTTTCTAATTTGTTATAAATATTCGGGTAAACCACATTTAATCTTACATCCGCAAAAACTAAATCGATATATGAGCTTGCTCGTGTTGTAGTGGGACCATCTGTTAAATGTAATTTAAGTTTATATTGTATCATTTTACTTAGTAACCATTTATTTAGGTGTATTCCGCGTGTATCATTATATGTATTATTCCAATTTCGGTGTTTAGCGTTAAAGTCACCACAAATTATATAAAAGTTGTTTGGATTTGAAAGATTTAATATTGAGAAAATTTTTTCTAATTCATCAATAAAATTGTTTGAATTTCTATTTGGTGCATCTATTGATATTATAAACAATTTTTTATTGTCACCTAGTTTTATGTAAACAATGCATGGTTCGATACATTTGAAATTATCAAAAATTTCATTATTAACACATTTATATTTAATATTATTTTTTATACATATGGCAACGCCACCCCCATTTATATTACATAATCTGTCTCCTCTGATTAAATGATAATTGTCAATTACCATGTGGTTTTGTGTTTGTAATTTTGTTTCACTCATGCGCATGAATTCAGGTCAACTTTTTCAAATTTAGTGTTTTGGGTTTCTAATGATTTAAGGTATTCCAAAACTTCATTTTCAGTGTAAGAATTATTTAAACCTTTTAATACATATGTTATTTTTTTCCCCCTTTTGGGTGTAAAAGTGAAATGTTCGATCGTAGCTTCTCGCGTGCTTTGTTAAAATGGATGGTGTTAAATGTGTATAGTGTTGGTTTATTTTCATTATGTTCTTTGATTAGGAAATCTGTTATATTTAGTTTATTTCTTAATAAAGTTTTTAATTTATTAATTTCTGTGTTGAAAAAATTTATCGGAGCCATTTTTTTTTATTATTAACTTCTTTATTTGTTGATCTGTCGCATTTTGCAACGACGTATTTTTTTTTGTAATATTAATTTTTTGCTGTTTTGTTTTTTCAATAATTTTTGGAGGTCGTTTGTCTTCTCCTCACTTTGTGTAGTTTCACCTTCGTTTTCAATATCATCGACGGTTAAGTCCATTAGTGGGCTGAATAGATTTGTAATTTCAATACCATTTTCGTTAGAAGTTGATGGCAGAAATTTTTTTAAGGTCTCCTTTAGCTGTTCATTCTCATCCATCAATCTAATCACTAGTTCTTGCAATTTGCTCACTTTTTGATCACTTTTATCCAGAACATCACGCAATTTATTATTAATTGAATTTTTTAAAGCGTTTCTTTGTCACTGCGCCTTTCAAAGGCATGATTGCTATCCTGTAAGCGGATTCAATCAAAATTTGTTTGGCACTTTTTATTCTTTTATTTATGTTTATGTTTCTTTATATATATAGATATAAATATAATTTAAACCTTGTCTATTAATTTATGTATTTATAAATTAACTTTAGAAATTTTTATAAAGTTTATTTTTTATTTTTTGGCTTTAGAAGTTTTACACTTTTTTTTTTTTTTTTTTCTTACTTAATACCACATCGGTAGACTTTCGGAATTGAACTCAATTCGTATACTCGTGTAGTAATTTAACAATAACAAAAACAAGTCTTAAATTTTTTTTTTTTAGTTTAAAACTAGAAATTTTTGAATTATTTTTTATTCCATAGAAAAACAAAAAAACATAAATGCGCTTTCTCTTTTCTTCTATAAATTCTTCTATCCAGAAGAGACCACATTTTTATGTAAGCAAAATCAACAAAAAAAATCTATATCTTACTTTACTTTTTTTTCTTTATGCTAACAAAAAAAAAAAACAGGATTACACCTTTTCTTTTCAATTTTAAAGATGTGCTGTAGATTTAAAAATAAAAAATAAAAAAATTTTTTCTGTGTTTTATTTTTATATTAAAAATTTTTTTTAATAAATTTACATTTGCGTATAAAACAAAAAATAAAATAAAAGTTTTAATTCTTATTCTTTTAAAACTAGAATGTTAAAAAATCTATTTAAGCCTTACTTTTTTTTTAGTCACACAGAACAAGCTTTTTATTTTCATTTCATTTAAATGCAACATTTTTTTCTTTTCAATTTTAAAGATGCTCTGTATAGATTTAAAAACAAAAAAATTTTCTGTTTTTATTTTCATATAAGAAATTTTCTTACTACTTTTATATGTGCGTCTAGTATTTAAACCAGGTATACAATTTTGTTTATTAAGGGCGGACCTACTTCAAATTGCTTAACACTTGACTTCCTACTATACAACCATTTGGAACTTATAAGTTAACAACCCACACATACAACTTAACTTAAAACCTAAACCAAAACGATCAAAAGAAGTTCTTGACCTACTAACCAAGTATGACCTACATTAAACCCAAAAATCAAAATGTAGGCCAACATGTCGTGCGATATGGGTCAAATTTTTTTCCCATCCCAAAGTGCAGGCTTACCTACTAACGCCCATATGTACCATTGATTTTGAGACGTCCACTTTTCGATAAATTGCACACAAGGATGAACAGCGAAATACAATCATGGGCAAGAGAATGCTTGGCCTGCCAAAAGCAAAGGTAAACTGCCATACAATTTCTCAGCATGGCAAAATTGCTCTCACGTCCGAACGCTTCGCGCACCCTATACCACCCTCCGGACGTAAATCTTATATACTGACTGCAGTCGATAATTTTAGCCGATGGCCAGAACCCTGCCCTATACCAGAAAACAATCGCCGAAACGCTCATTGAAAATTATATTGCAAGCTTCGGTTGCCCGACGGAGATAACTACTGATCAAGCTGCTCAATTTGAATGTAAACTCTTTAGGGAATTAACAAAAATGCTCGGTGTTCACCATGTACATACGACCATTTATCATCCCCAGGCTAACGGAATGGTGGAACGGTTCCACCAACTACTTAAAGCTGCCTTAAGAGCTATACTGGGAATATAGAGCTATACTATATCAGCGATTAAAGACGACTTTAAGTGTTCTCCAGCAGAATAAGTATTTGGCCAAAACCTCAGATTGTCGGGAGAGATTTTTACCAAAATTAACGACAATACCGACGCCTCTGAATTCGTAAAACAGCTACGGGACACAATATCAAAGGATCGATCTACAGATACGAGACCTTCGCCGCAAACAAACTTTTACATTCCTAAAAATATGTTCGAAACACCGTACGTTTTGTTAGAGTAGACAAAATTAAAAAAGGCTTAACCTGTCTCTACGAAGGCCCTTTCGAAGTGGTCATCAAAGGAAAAAACACTTCAATTTCCATTGATCTTTTGAAACCAGCTCACGGCATTAAATCAGATAGATTTAAAAATTAAAACATTGATTTTACTCCTTAAGTTTTTTTTGGATCGTGCACATACAATAATTTGACAAGCATTTATGCATTGTAACAATAAAATTCTCATAACACAATCTTAAATAAAACTAATACTTTACATATAAATAGATTGTCGACGGTATAAAAATATTGTTCAATACAAATCTCACAACCTAGTCTGAGATATTATAAAATACTTATTATACTCGTAAAATATATATATTTCATTCTATTTCTTAAAGCTAATAATATATTATTACATATCATATAATAGCATTCTTGGAAGGGGGTGATGTAAAGTTCAGATCTACATTTTGCGTCACACCCTGTATTTATCTTTGTTATTAATTATTTCGAAATTAACTTTACAGTTTGTTGCATCATCGGCAATGCAGTGATAAGTTATCACATGTACACATATGTATATAGATAAAACTAGTTAGTTTTTGGTTGCCGATGCATTCAACGTAATTCTGTACAATAAAAAATATTAAATAATTAAAAATAGTATTATAATTAAATTAAAATATTTAAGTTAAATTAAGTGTTTATTGAATTATATTATAGATCAGATAGTATCTAAGTGTTAAATTAAGAAGAAATTATTTTTATTAAATTGGATTCAAAAAATAAATAAGTGTTTCATTAAAACAGACACGTGTACATTAAATATTTGTAAGAACACGCTAAATGTTTAAGACTCTATGTCAGTCGCTATTTCGCACATACCAGGGAGCATTAACCATGTTTCTTAAAACTTTATTTTGGAATGTTTGAATTCGCTGTACAATCCCAAAGTTGTATACCATCAACTTTGGGATTGTACAGCAACAACCAAATCGGTTTAAATAGTATTTTATACTGAATTGGCAACTTGGAACTTCGACCCACGACCCAATAAATTTCTCTATATTTTAAATCACATTCCCTTTTTTTTTTATATATGTTCATTCCACCTTAACTTGACGTCAAATGCCATACTCAGGTATTTCGCCATTTTCTCTTGAAGTATATCTAAATCATTCAGCTTAATAGCAACGGGATAATTGAATATTTAACAGATTTCAATTCTTTCAATTAAATTTTCTATTTTTATTCCAATTGTATAATTTATCACTTGCTTTCTGTAGTTTTTCTGTAGCTTCGTCAATATTTGATCCTACTGCGATAATTGCAGTATCGTCTGCAAAAGTAGCTACGGTAATATTTTCTAACAATGGTAAATCACTTCTAAAAAGCCCCAAGGCAGTTAGCACATTTAGGTGCGACAGTTTTATCTTTGTCACAGCTTATTGTTAAGTGAGGACCGGTATATTTCATACAAATCTCTGAACGCCCACAAAAATTGTTTGTGTGTTCAAATCTTTGGCATTTTTTACATCGAGGAACTAGATTATTTTTTCGGAGAGCCTCTATTTTCACTCTCATATGTTGAATATAATCAATTTTATAGATTTTATTTTTATCGTCAAAATTCTCAAAAGCTGGCATGAAAAGACGAAGCCGTGTACTGGTTATCATACCATTTATTTTTTTTTTTTAATTTTATTAACTACTTCTAGTATCTTAAATCCTTTGATAACAAGTTCTTCTTTCTTCTGGGTGGTATGAAGGATGCAAGCCCCGAGCCGTCACTTTTATAGGTACTGGTCAACTTACCTTCACATGTATGCCACTCCAGTTTAGCGTTATTTATTGCCATAGTCAACTCCCTAGATTCCGTTTCCTCTTCGACATTAATTTTTAACTGTTTATTGTTAGCTATAAATTTTATTTTAGACTCTTGTATGACTTTTTGCAACTGCGCATATTCTACTATGTTCCTTAATATGACCGGCGGAGGTTTATATTTCTAAGCGTGTTTACTGTCAGTTGAACCAAATTGGTTTTCTCTTTTAGATTCCCAGAATAACTTCAGGTGATCCTTCTCCTTTCCTTTTTTTGGCCCTTTGATTTATTATCCAGTTAGTTTCACGAGCAAGTTTTTCTTCGTCTATGTTGTATTCCACGGAATTCTTGACATCTTTTTCATTACTTGCCGTTGTTGAAATTTTTTTTATTTCTGCTCTTTTAAATTTTTAATTCTTTGCACAGATTTGCTAGCTCACTCATTCTTAAGCGAAATTGAACTTCTTGTTTTCTTAGCAATTCACCAATTTTATTCTCATTGGATTTTTTCTGACTGTAATTTTTTGGCATAGTGGCTTTGATATTTCTAGAGTTGCTGTTGTGAGTCACCCTTGAAGGTGATCTAGGAACCTTACTGCTTATTTTGAAAGGTTCCATTTCTAAACGCAATAAGTGATCTTACCAGAATCCATGAAATCCGTCTCATAAGAGGGTGGATTTTCTAGCTTAGCTAAATTACCATCTGGGGTATAAATTCCTTTTGTTTTGTTCATTGCATCTATTTTTTTTTGTATTATTTCGCAGTTTCAATCTTCTACTCTCTGAGAACAAATCCCTCGTATAAAGCGGTACTCGAAGTCTCTGCGATCCCTAGGGATGAGCCGCAGACCAGAAGCCGCTCATTCTGAGATAGTCGCTTCTGGATTTTTTATTGTATTTTAGTGGACTTTTACCACAAGCATTTCTTACTAGGGGTATTTCGATTCCCAATTGTTTCAAATGCAACCGCAGTATTATAATTTCACCTAGAAAATCAATTAAATTATCTTTATCTTTCTCTTTATTATTGTGATTTCGTAGAACTTCAATTATTTTATAACCAGAAGGAACACCAACAGAAAACTCATGTAGAATATGTGCTTCCTTATTATTGATATATATTGCTTGTATAGTAATGCATTTCAATATATTAGTATTAGGCTTTATATGGAATTTTCGATTTTTAATTTTAGTATCAGATATTTTCAGCTCCTTCTTAAGAAACTTTTCAATGTCTTCAATTTCATAAGAACCGATAGGAATGATGATATTTTTATCACCAATAACTAATCTTTATCAATATTCGGTGTAGAATTATATGTCTGGAAATCTACTAATACATATTTCCCCTTTAACTCTATAGATGGAAAATATTCTGTTGATAAAGTAGCTGTGTGACCGTTTAAAGTTAATGATATGATTTCTTTTCAATCAATAAGGTAATCATTTAAAAATCCAATACCTTTTATATAATTTTTATTATAATCATCACAATACGTAATAAAGCCATGACAATTCAAAAAAAAAAAAATTAATAATAACCTTGAACTTTAAATTAAAATTTGTATTAGCGTAGGTCAAGATTCAGTAAAATACATTTTTTATTTTATTTTATTTCCTATTTTCTCTCATTGTGTTTAAAATTACTAGAACTAGATAAGAAAGTTAAACATAAATATCCAGAATTATATGTGTTAACTTCAATTGGTTGTTGTAAATTTTTAAAACTACGAAAATATTTAATATCATTTAAATTCTTGTACCCTATAATGCTACCCAACGACTCCCATTTCAAATTAAATTATCCAAGTTATAATTCTGCATTTATGTTTCCAAAGTTTAGTTTTAGGAAGATTATCTTTCATTTCCTCTAAAATATTTTAAATACTTTACTTCAAAATTATTTATATCAGATTTAGACTTCGCTTGGGCAGAATACTTAATGGCCTTTGGTGTCAAATATAATCCAAGTCCTAGTTTATATGGTTTTAAATGTAAACCTTTTCCTCGTAGAGAAATGACTTCCATAGTTTTATTATGCCTTTGGCTTTCATTCAACTCCTTTTTAGCATTTTTCGCATCATTAATACTTTTGGTAGTACCAGCAGCATCACCAGCAAGTGCTGCAATAGCTAACAAATCGGCAAATATGGGGATTAAAGGTAAAACTCCTCCAATTTTTAGCATATAGAGTTTAACTTTAACTTTCATTGTATTTGTAACTAGATATTTGCTTAACCGTACACCAAAACTTGAGTTTCTAGCTTTAAGTCTTTGCCAAGTCTTTTCTGCTTATATGTTATCAGCTATCTGGGACTGATATTGATCAAAACTTTGAGGATATGCTATATCATGTTCTCGACAAGCTTCACCTAATCCATTAATTGCTTTATCACCACGAGCTAATAGTTTTTTCAATTTTGTTTCCGGTTCACAATAATTATAGCCTGGTAAATGTGCTTCAATTGGTAATTTATTAATTAATGAACTAATAACTCTTCTTTCTTTAACATTTGTATACTCTACACCTAAAGTATAGGGTATATTAACTTTGGTTTGGTGTTTGTAACCCGCAAAAGGAAGCGAGTTAGATATGGACATGTATATATATTCTGAATCAAGATCACCTCCTGAGTCGATTTAACGATGTCCGTCCGTCCGTTCGCACGATAACTCTAAAACTAATGAAGCTATCTTGATGAAATTTATATAGTAGGTTACTAATTACGAAAGAAGACTAAGTTCGAATCTGAACAATATCGGTCCATGGGTTCGGATTCTGGAAGCTTCCAAATGATGCCGGAGCAAACGAGATTATCTCAAAAACCAACAAAGATAGAAACTTTAAATTTTGTACAATGATGTTCCTTCCCGTTCGATTTATGTCTCTGAAATTTAAGAAGATTTGGTCAATGGGTTCGGATTTTGGAACCTTCCGAACGAGCCCCAGAGAAAACGAGATTATCTCCAAAATCAACAAAGATAGAACCTTCAAATTTTGTACAATGATGTTCCTTCCCGTTTGATTTATGTCTCTGAAACTTAAGAGGATTTGGTCCAGGGGTTTGGATTTTAGAAGCTTCCGAACGAGCACCAGAGCAAATGAGATTATCTTCAAAACCAATAAAGATATAATCTTCAAATTTTACAGAGTGGTGTTCTCTCATGTTTTATTTAGGTCTCTAAAATTTGAGAGGATTTGGTCCATGGGTTCGGATTTTGGAAGCTTCCGAACGCGCCTCAGAGCAAACGAGATTATCTCCAAAATCAACAAAGATAGAACCTTTAAATTATTTACAATGATGTTCCTTCCCGTTTGATTTATGTCTATGAAATTTAAGAGGATTGGGTCAATGGGTTCGGATTTTGGAAGCTTCCGAACGCGCCCCAGAGCAAACGAGATTATCTCCAAAATCAACAAAGATAGAACCTTTAAATTTTGTACAATGATGTTCCTTCCCGTTTGATTTATGTCTATGAAATTTAAGAGGATTTGGTTCATGGGTTCGGATCTTGGAAGCTTCCGAACGAGCCCTAACGCAAACGAGTATATCTCCACAACCAACAAAGATAGATCCTTTATTTTTAGTACAAGAGTGTGCTGTTATGTTTCCTTTTCTATAAAATTGGAAGCTGACATTTGAAAGAATTTGAACCATGGATTTGTATATTGGAAGCTTCCGAACGAGCCCCAGAGCAAATGAGATTATCTCCAAAACCAACAAAGATTGAACCTTTAAATTTTTTACAATGATGTTCCTTCCCGTTTGATTTATGCCTCTGAAATTTAAGACGATATGGTCCATGGATTTGGATTTTGGAAGCTTCCAAACGAGCCCCAGAGCAAATGAGATTATCTCCAAAACCAATAAAGATATTACCTTCAAATTTGGCAGAATAGTGTTCTTTCATGTTTGATTTAGGTCTCTGAAATTTGAGAGGATTTGGTCCATGGGTTCGGATTTTGGAAGCTTCCGAACGAGCCCCAGAGCAAACGAGATTATCTCCAAAATCAACAAAGATAGAACCTTTAAATTTTGTAATTATGTTCCTTCCCGTTCGATTTCTGTCTCTGAAATTTAAGAGGATTTGGTTCATGGGTTTGGATTTTAGAAGCTTCCGAACGAGCACCAGAGCAAATGAGATTATCTCCAAAACTAACCAAGATATAACCTTTAAATTTGGCAGAGTGGTGTTCTTTCATGTTTTATTTAGTTCTCTGAAATTTGAGAGGATTTGGTTCGTGGATTCTTATCTTGGAAGCTTCCGAACAAGCCCCAGAGCAAACGAGTATATCTTCACAACCAACAACGATAGAACCTTTATTTTTAGTACAAGAGTGTGCTGTTATGTTTTCTTTTCTATAAAATTAGAAACTGACATTTGAAAGAATTTGAACCATGGATTCGTATTTTGGAAGCTTCCGGACGAGCTCCAGTGCGAACGAGTATATCTCCACAACCAACAAAAGTATAATCTTTAAATTTAGTACAATGGTGTTCTGTCATGTTTTCTTTATGTTCCTGAGATGGATTCGATGAATTGGAGTGGCAATTTGGGTACCTGACACACACCTCCCAAGGACTAACAATCTTCGAAATTAATAAAGATAGAAACTTAAAATTTTTTACAAAGGTCGCAAGCATATCCTAAGAGGATGCCTCTTTTACGTTCCTGAAATTCGAGTTGAATAAGACAGAAAAGGGAAGAAGTTCAAGCAGCTGCCGAAAAAACTTGTGGATTTTTAATTTAATTCGAATTATTCAGGTGTAGGGTATTAATAAGTCGGTTGCATCGACTTACTGTTATATTTACTTGTTTTTTATTGCTGTTTGAATATTTATTGTAAAGAAGCATAATATGTAGTTTAGTTTAAAAAATCAATCAAACAATAATCACCTTTTAAAACGCATCACCATCATTTAAAAGGAAAAAATTTTAACTAAGTTAAAGAAATTATATTTTTAAAAGTAGATAACGCAGTTAATGCTAAAAAATTTGATAAAAATTTATGAAAAAAAAAATAAAAAAATGGCGAAAGCATTCCATATAGTATAAGAGGATTAATAGTTGAATTGTATTAAAACTGCTATGATAAGTATGTAATGATAAGTACTGCTATGATAAGTACTATAAATGCTATGATAAGTATGGTTTTAGATCCTAAAGGGCTTAAATTCCAAAACATATATATTTACTCGAAATCATTGCACCAACCTAAATATGAATATTTAAGAAAATTAAAAAAACCAATGAAAGGAATGGAATATAACGATTTTTCAAATAATGTTGATGTAATTGAGAAATCAGCTTCCAAACCAAAATAAACATTTATTTTTGATGATGTAGTTTATCATTAGCAAGATAGCATAAGAACCTATTTTTGTATATGAGACTTCATCAAGAGGTAAATAGCTTTCATTTATGTATTTGTATTGACTTTGTACTGTTGGGGTTTACAGCCTAAAGTTACTGCTCCCATTTTATTTGTAATATTTTATTTGTTTTCATTTTAACTTGAATTCTTAAAAAACTGACTTATATTATTAAAATTAATTTTGTTTTGCTGTTAAATTTTTATATATTGTTATATATTTTTATATAATTTGTTGTATTGTTATACTGTTACTAATTAAAATGAATCAAAATAAATGCAGTGCTGTACTCTGTACTATTACAGATTCCAAAACAGATGTCATCGCATGCAATGGCATCTGTAACAGAAAGTTTCATGGGGTTTGCATTAATGCCCCCAGGGGCTGGCAAACATGTAACACGTTTATTTCGCATCATTGTTGGCTAAGTTCGCAAGTTGCTTAGATTTAAACCAGCCTATTCATATTCTTAAAGACGAGTTGATGGTTTACTTAAATGATATAAAAAGCGACTACCAAGGTTGCTTGGCCAAAGCAGTGGATGCTCTAAAAAGTAATTCGGTATGCTTTAACGATATGGGCAAAAGCTACGATAGCTTTAACCAGACATTATGCAGTTTTCTTTCTGACCGAAAAAAGTATTTAAAGCATACATTAACAGATCTGGTTAATGATGTGAAAAATGAACTTCTTTCGGTAACATCAAAAGAGCTGGTTGGCATTCGAGAAGTAGTTGAACTTATGAAGGAAGATTTAAATCGCATGAACTTATCCCTTCACGCTATGGGTTCGGAGAAACAATTACCTAATCATAGCCAGAAGGAAACTCAATGCGATGTGAGTGAGTTAATTAAACAACAGTTTGATAAATTAAATAAACCATCCATAGTTTATAAAGACGTATTTATCCAAACTGACAATATCACACGTAGCACAAAGGCAAAGACCAAAAAAATAAAGCAAAACCTGGAGTTAAGGCTACAATAGTCCCAGTGGCTACAAAAAAGCCTTCTCTTTCTCTTTGCATTTCAAGGTTAAATTGCAAAACTACAGAAAAAAGCCTTGAGTGCTATATTAAACAAAAATTTAAATGTGATATTGCAATATGTAAAAAGGTAACTCCCAAAAACATCCGAAATCCGAAATACATGTCGTTTAAGGTGCACGTTCCTCAAAACATAATCATGAAGATGAAAAATCTTAAATTTTGGAATAAGGGGACCACAATTACAAAATTCTGGGATATTAGAGGTAAAGATGCGAAAAGCAAATTAGATAATAAGTTAAATATTAAAGATAATTGTAATAAAAAAAATAATATTATAAGTAATAAAATTAATAAAAATAAAAATAGAAGTGATAATAATAATAATGATAAAAATAGGAATAATAAAAATAAAAATATTTCTCGTAATAATATAAAAATAATATCTAAAAATAATAAGATTGTTTCTGATAATAGTAGTTCTAATTCTAACGTTAACGTTAATAATTTAACTGTTCAACCTAATAATAGTTCAACCGTTGACAAGTCATTAAACTCTAGCACAACAAACACAAATAATTCCTTAATCATAGTAAACACTAATTCAGACACTTACACTACTTCAAACATAAATCAGAACAACAAATCTCATAACCACAATACTATTCAGAACAGTAATAACGATATAAACGCATTTAATACTGCATCACTAACTAAAGATCCTAAAATTACCAATTCTAATTGTGTTTCGATAACTGAACCTCCTCCTTCTTCCTCAACTTCACC
Source organism: Poecilobothrus nobilitatus (assembly GCA_947095535.1). Lineage (NCBI taxonomy): Eukaryota > Metazoa > Arthropoda > Insecta > Diptera > Dolichopodidae > Poecilobothrus > Poecilobothrus nobilitatus. The sequence goes on from OX352772.1 coordinate 172,399,733, forward strand.
AAATGTTCCTTCTACTTCTAAATTCATAAACTTTGTTCAGGTGAAACTCTTCAACCTTCAATTAGTAACCTGCTTTTACCACCGATAACAAGAATAACACAACAATCTCTTGCCAACAACGACTATACAGTCGCTCTTTCTAGGCTAAGAGAAGATAAAGTCTATAATATGGTCAGATTATATTTGTCATACTTGTTTGATGATAAATATAATACTGTGTTGGAAGGTAAGACCAGAACAAGTACAAAAGTTTTAATTAATAACGAAGGTTTACCAACCGAATACAAAGAATTATATAAATTATATATAAAATTTCACGAAACTAAAGGTATATCTTCCAAAGATGTCTCAGACGACTTAAAGGCATACCGCAGTCATTGTAATAGTAATTATTACAATCGATTACAAGTTTCGAATGATAATTATAATAAATTTTTTCGTGCCAATAAATAATTTAAATAAGATCTTTACATCTTTGATAGATTCTTCAATTTTGATAAATTTATCAATATATTATCAAAATTACAGAGGTCTTAGAACAAAAACAAGTCAAGTCTTACTTAATTCAATAAATTTAAATTTTGACGTATTTGCATTAACTGAAACTTGGCTAAATTCTTCTATTAACAATCTTGAGTTTTTCGATAGCTCATATTCTCTTTTTAGAAAAGATAAATATGCTGAATCTAATGTATCTAATAGTTACATTCGTAAAGGGGGAGGTGTGTTGATTGCAGTCAAAAACTCTTTTAATGCAAATGAAATTCCTATTCCTAACGCAGACGGTCTTGAAATAATAGGTGTGAATATAAAATTTTCAAACAAAAATGTAAATATTGTTAACATATACATTCCACCTTCTTCGAATTTAAATATTTATATTACTCTTTTAAATGTAATAGATTCGATTTGCTGTAATTCAGGTCCTAATGATGAGTTAATTTTATGTGGAGATTTTAATCATCCCTCATATTACATGGATTAATCATGACGAAGAATCTTTTTTGATTCCGGATTTTTCGGTGAGTGAAACTGATTCGCAATTTATTGATGGATTAAATACCAACAATTTACAACAGGTTTCCCACCATCGTAATTTTAAAGATAAGCAATTGGATTTAATATTTACCTCTGATTGGTATAATATCACTTTCTGTGACTCGGTGTTATCGCTTGTTGCGTTAGATCCTTATCACCCTTCAATAAGTTTTACCTATTGTTTAACTAATTCCGTAAATCTTGAAGCAGCATATTCTTACAGTTTTAATTTCAATAAAACCAACTTTCCCGAACCAATAAATTTCTTAAATACCTATGACTTCACATTTTTATTTAATAATATTGACCTAAATCAAATGACAATTAGGTTTTATGAAATTATGTTCGAAGGTTTTACTCAATTCGTTCCTATTTCAAAAAAAAGATCTTCCCAATCTGGCCCACCATGGTTCACAAAGCAGCTTAGATCTCTCAGAAATAAGAAAAACAAAGCCTGGCGTAAATATCTCAAATCAAAAGATATTAATGACTATAACAATTTTGTCATATTTTTTGATAATTTTAAAACGTCATCCGATATTCTTTACAATAATTATATTAACCAAATGGCAAGTAAACTAAAATCTGATCTGAAAAAATTTTGGAAATTCATAAATTCTAAACGTAATTGTGATGATTACCCTATATTTATAAATTTCAATTCTCTTTCAAGTAATGATCCTTTAGTTATTTCGAAGTATTTTCGTGAGTTTTTCAGCACTTCATATAGTGATTCTTCCTTTTTGCCAAATGAAAATTATTTCTCCTTTATGGACAGTTGTCAAAAAACGTCTCTTAATGACACAAATATAAATGACGAAATAGTTTCCAAATATCTAAATAAACTCGGTGATAATACTTTTCCCGACCCTGATGGTATACCGGAAATAATTCTGAGCAAGTGTTCTAACATTCTCACTACGCCTTTAACATTACTCTTCAAAAACTCATTAAATTTCGGACTTTTTCCTCCTTTTTGGAAAATGTCTTAAATCAGACCAATTCACAAAAAGAATGCTAAAAATGAAATTACTAACTATCGTCCCATAGCCAAATTATCTTCTATTCCAAAAATTATTTGAACTAATTATAACGGATTCAATTTATAATCACTGTTCTAATCTTTTATTTGATAACCAACATGGTTTTGTAAAACAAAAATCTACTGTGACAAACCTAGTTGAAACAACGTCCCTCCTCCTCAATAACATGGAACAAGGTTTTCAAACAGATGTTGTTTATACTGATTTTAGTAAAGCATTTGATCTATTGCCACATAGTATTATATTACTAAAACTAAAAAAATATGGCTTCCCAGAGTTTTTCCTAAAGTGGATATATTCTTATTTGTGTGATCGCTCTTATAGTGTTATATTCAAAAATGTGATTTCAGAACCATTCGTGGTAAATTCCGGTGTCCCACAATGTAGCCATCTTGGTCGTTTACTTTTTATTTTATCTGTAAATGATGCTTCAAGTTTACGCTGATGATATGAAAATCTTTAAAAAGATTACATCTAATAAGGACGCCGTCCTTATGCAGAATGACCTTCAAAACTTTAACAATTGGTGCGTTAATAATTGTCCACTACTTAATGTAACTAAATGCTCATTGTTATCTTATACTAGCCGTTCTAGTCCGATTTATTTCAACTATAACTTAGATGGTATTAGTTTACATAAAGTTACTTCAATAAAAGATTTAGATGTGTATTTTGATTCCAAACTTAGTTTTAAAATTCATTATAATAATATTATAAATAAAGCTAATTCATTATTGGGGTTTGTTAAACGTTCTTCTAAGGAATTTTCAGATCCCTATGTTCTTAAATCGTTGTACACTTGTGTTGTAAGACCAAACCTGGAATATGCTAGTCAGGTTTGGTGTCCATTTTACATGGTACACATTGATAGGATCGAGGCAGTACAGAAAAACTTTCTTAGATTTGCCTTACGCCACTTGCCATGGTCAAATTCTATTATTTTGCCACCATATGAACAAAGGCTAAAGTCAATTGATTTGTGTACTTTAAGTTTTAGACGTGAGGTTTCTGATGTTATTTTCATTACAGAGATTGTTAAGGGTTATGTTAAATCTACTTTAATTTCTAGTAAAATTAATATTAGAAATCTTCAACGCCTTCGCTCTTGCAATTTGTTTAAAACCTATAATCATAGGACTAATTATGGTAAATTTGAACCTATTAATAGGATGCTTATTATAGGTAACAAACATAAGCTTAACATTGACTTTATACTTTCAAAACATTCCCAAAAACAAAAATTATACAATCGCATTTAATATTAGGATTTTTTTTTATTTTTTGTTGCACTGTAAAGTATATACCAATGTATATGATTTTTAATTTTAATCTTAGTTCTTAGTTTATTTATACTTAACAATTATGTAATTTTTATTATAACTTTTATTGTATTTAACAATTTATTATTGTTTATTAGTTATTATATACATTATAAATTTTATGTAAACTGTTTGTGCTAAGCAGTATAAATAAATAAATAAATAAATAAATATAATTCAATTTATAAACTTTAAATTTCGTAAATTTGATAATAATTTCAAGAATAATTATGAAATGCAACGAGTGCAATTTGAAAATTAAAAGAAATTCCATAAAAATTCAATGGATTATTTGCAAAAATTTGGAGAATTTGAAAGAGATATTTAAATGCAGTATTTGTGTTGGTTTGAATGATACTTCATCTCTGAGAGACACAATTCCTGTTAACTCTCCAGAGTTCTCACAATCAATATTGGACATTACTTCTGATTCTGATAGTTGCAGTTCATCTTCTTCTAACACAATCAAAACCGTAATTACAGAGAAAGAACAACAACACATAATATTACTCTGCTTACAGTATATAATGAAATAATCAAGTTGCAAAAAATAAATTCTAAGGCTGTCGCAAAAATAAAGTATCTGGGGGATAAAAATAAAATTCTTAGCATAAAATTGGATATTCTTGAAAGTAATTATAATAAATTGAAACAAAGCTGTTTATACAACAATATTGATATTATTGGCATTCCGGATATCAACATTACAAATGTAAAAGAAAAAGTAATGAAGCTATTCACTAGCTTAAATATTCCGGTGGCTGAACATAATATAGTGAGTTGTTATATAAAACAAAAAAAAAGCAGCTACGCTGAAACTCTCTCTGTGAAAACTAATAACAATTCAGCTGATATTCTTTACGCTGACACACTTTTTAGAAATTCCAATCATAATTCAGCTGGTATTATATGCGTACAGTTATCTTCTCAAGCAAAAACAACTAAGAGAAATAGTAATGCAGACATTTTTCGTGTGCACCATACAGAAAGCAGTATCTACAATAATCATTCACTTACAAAATTTATGAGATCTCTTTTTAATACAGCAAAAGAAATTGGGAAGCTAAAAATTATAAATATGTATGGGTAAATTCTAATGTATTACTAAAAAAAAAGAAGGTGATAGAAGTATAATTAAAATATGTAATTTTATAGACTTAAATTTAATTGTATAAATTTAAATTTTTTTTTATTGTCTTTTGCTTTTATTTACTCTAATTAATTATGTCAATTTATAATGTTAATGCTTTCAATTCTTCGCCTTCTTTGAATCAAATTAATTATCATAATTATAATTTTAGTGTTGCTCAACAAAACATTAGGAGTCTTAGAAAAGATGTTGATGTTTTTGTAGACAATTTACTAGCTCTTGATCATTTGCCAGATATTATATTCGTAACTGAGGTTGGATTTTTGATTTTGAGGTAATTAATTTTAATTCTCCTAATTACAATTTGTATGCCTTTTGTAACAACACATATGCAGCTGGTGGTGTTGCAGTGTTTATAAGAAATGATATTAAATATGTGTTGGAATCTGTTAACCTAATTAGTTCTGATATTTTAAAATTTTCTTTTTGTTTTATTTGCATATACAGATTTCATAATTGAAATATTCCTGATTTTTTAAATGAATTTTCTTCTTTTATTGAACAAATTAGCTCAAAAAACTGTGTTGTACTTGGTGATATTAATATTGACATTTTGAGTAGTGCATATTGTGTTAAAGATTACCTGTGTTTAATGTCTTTATTTGGTTTTTTATTCAGCAATTAATGAACAAACTAAAATCACTGCTTCTTCCACTACTTGCATTGATCATATCTTTGTTAGGACTCAAAAAACTTCAATTTAATTGGTATGGTAATGGACTTAAAAATTAGTGATCATGCAATGACAATTTTACTTCTTAATAATATCGCTACTAATGCTAAATCAAAATATACTACAAGAAATGCTATAAAAACTGATTATGTTAAATTAAATGAATGTTTGATTTCTGAATCATGGCTAGAAGTTTATGCTGAAGATGATCCTTCAATTGCTTTTGAACAATTCATTTCAATTTTAATTAAGTATATTGTCACAAGTTCGTGTAATTATGTACATTATTGTAACAAATTTAAAAAAACTTAAGCCATGGATGTCGAATGCAATACTAAGAAAAATAAAAATAGGAATAAATTTATTAAACGGGTCAACAATACGTCTTTCTCTAATAATGGATTAAAACTTTATGTTAAGAAGCTTAATAAGTCTATAAAGGATGATTTAGGTAAGTGTAAGGAAAATTACTATCTTAGTGAGTTTAATAACTCTAAAGAGAATGTGAAGAACGAATGGAGTCTTGTTAACAAACTTCTTAATAAAGAATCTAACAATAATGACGTAGTGTTAGAAATTAATGAGAATTTAATTTCGGATGATAAAACTATTGTAAATCATTTCAATGAATTTTTGTAAATATTCCTTCGAAGTTTAAGTTAACTAATTCTTCTATTAGAGCAGAGGATATTACAATAACTGAGTTATCCCCTAGTTTTTTTTATCTAGCTTTTTCTTTAATCATATTTCTGTTTATGAACTTATAACTATAATCAAAGCTCTTAAAAATTCTAACTCATGTTCATTTGGGAATGTTTCTAATAATGTGGTTAAAAAGATTTCTTGGTTTATTGTTGATGTGCTAGCTTTTATTTTTAATAAAAGTGTAATATCTGGGATTTTTCCAAATGATTTAAAATTAGTTTTAGTTATACCTTTGCACAAAAAAGGCAGCAAATATGATATGAATAACTATCGTCCAATATATTTACTATCTACGTTTTCCAAAATCTTTGAGAAAGTGATTAAAAATAGAATTTTAAAGTATTTAAATAGGAATAATTTTTTCAGTATAAATAAATCAATTTGGTTTTCTCAGTAATAAATCAACAGAAGGTACCTTATTAAAGTTTTGAGAGGAACGTTATTATTCTCTGAACTACTCGAAAACTTCATCAGCTGTATTCATTGATATTACGAAGGCATTCGATCTAGTTGATCACGGAATTCTTCTTGCAAAATTACATAGTGCTGGTTTTAGAAATTTTATACATAACTGGTTTCGTTCCTATCTCACCGGCAGATGTCAATCAGTAAAAATTAAAAATGTACATAGTAACTTGTTGTCTGTTCGTCATGGTGTGCCGCAAGGCTCTGTTTTAGGTCCTATTTTGTTTATTATTTTTATAAATTCACTTTACGTTCAACCTTTTAAAGATAAATCTACGGCTTTGACCGACGATACTGTTTTCACCAACAGTAGTATTAATCACTTTGAAGTATTGATTATAACTTTGAAGTAGTAGTTGATATGAATCATGATTTAGATTTATTGAGGCAATGGTTCTTTAAACATAACTTTTCAATTAACAATAAAACTAAATACATGACTTTTAGCATTATTTCTTCATTAGTTATTGATTATAACTTGTACTATCATGGGCCTACTTGCAATAAATTACCTTTACAAGTTGTTTCATTTATTGACAATCCTGTTAACCATTGTTGTATTGATTGCTTTAAAATTGATTGTGTTTCAAATTTCAAATATCTTGGATTGTTTATTGATTCTAGACTTAATTGCAGGCATCACATTGACTACTTGAAACTGTACCTTAACAATGTTATTAGGCAACTAGATCACATTAGAATATATGGCTCTTTAAATATGGTATCCATGGTTTATTATGCTCTTTTCCATGCTAAGCTTCAGTATGGAATTGTATGCTGGGGTGGTGCCTACTAAGGTCTCTACTGATTGTCGAAAAAAGAGCTATCAGAATAATCTGCAAAACCAGCAAAATGTCACCCTCTTTTGAACTATTTATAAATGCTAAAAATTCTGCCAATTAGAAACCTCTTTTTTTACAAAACTCTGAAAATCTTTTATATGCGATCGGGGAATATGGTCTTAAGTTGTTCGTATAGATGTAATCTGAGAATCAATTATAGAAGTTTGGTCTCAGTTCCTCTTTTTAATATAAATTCTAATATAAAAAATTCAAACTCACTATCAAAATTTCTCAAGCTGAGTGGCTTTTAAATATTAAGGAGAAGCAAATATTAATTCTTCAAATGCTGATGAGACTTTAAATACATTAGTTTGAAATGTTACGTAAATCTTTAAAATTGTTATTTTTATTTTCGACGGATTTTTTTTATTTGATTTTTATATTTTGTAACCCCATACATACATAATTTTATTAAGTGGAATCTAATTTTAAACTATACTTGCTTTTTAGCAATAGAATAGGTTTTTCTTTATTCATATCTATCTTATTTAAGTTTTTTTCATATGAATTATTTGATAGCATTTATTGTTCTCTTCTTTTTATTTTAATAAGTTATTTTGAATAATTGTTACTTTTAATTAAATTTAATTAAGTTTAATTTAGTTATACTGAAAACATATTTTGAATTTGTAATATAGTACTATAAATATGAATAAATGAATTGAATAAAAATAAAAAAAATAAAAACAAAATGTCAGTGCTATACAACAATTCCAAAGCATTTACTTAGAGATAATGCCAACTTTTTGATTATACTCAAGCAGCATGTTGAATTTAATACATATATATAATGATCATGTAAAATGTGATATGACTTATAACGATTTCAAAAAAAAATTAGTGCATGCTGCTGAAATGACAATTATGGTTTTCTATTAATTGATAAAGACATTAATTTAAATAATGGGCGTTATAGAAAAAACTTCGATGAATTTACTAAATTTTAGTTAACAAGAGGTCTCTCAGTAGTTGAATTACGAACCAATAATTTAGATATTAGCAGTTAGTAGTTAACAGTTATCAGTTGTCAGTATTATCAGCTAGCAGTTACCATTTAGCAGTAGCCAGTTCGCAGCTACCAGTTACCCGTTAGCAGTTACCTGTTAGCAGTTACCCGTTAGCAGTTACTAGTTCGCAGTTAGCAGTTAATAAGAGAACAGTTCAGTTGATAATTTGCAGGTAATAATAACCAACTCGTATTTTAAAACATTGAATGAACAATTCATGAAAGATTTAATTAAAACTAGTAAAAGTTTGAAAATGAAATTTTAATTTTTAAAAAGTCAGAAGCTATCGGAAGACCATATTCGAGAAAATACTTTTTACTTCATTTATAAAACCATTGAAAGAATTAACAAATGTTGTTAAACAACAACGAATTTCGAATAATTTTATCAAACCGGAAATTAAATGGGCTGCTCATAATGATAAAAGCTCTAAGTTAATCACATCATTTATGCCGAAAGTTAAAACACCTTGCAATAAAAGTAATACTTACAATGATGGACTCTATATTGATGCGTCATTAAATATACGAAAACTTGGGAATGCTAATTTTGAAATAGATGAAATTAATAAAAATATTTTGATTGATAATGATGTTTCTAAAGCAAATGGTCTAAATGAGTTAATATTTAAAAAAAACATAAACTATGCTCAAAGTGATTTAAGTACATACCATAAAATACTTAACAAAACGAATGCGCATTAAAAAAATGATGATGGTTTACAACAAATAAAAGCAAACAAAGGTTTTAAATATAAGAATATATTAAGAAAATTATATGAACATGATTATAAAACTGGACATAAAAACTCTGGTTCAGGTTATTAAAAAATAATTTTAATGAGTTTTCCCATTAATCTTTTATACCAGCAAACCAATTAAATTCTACAAAATAATCAAATCAGTATGTTTTTTGGATGATCCTAATAAGCTAGTCGATAAATTAAGACTTCTAATTGAATCACAGTCAGCTGGTAACAATAGCCATCATAACGATTGTATCTGTAATTGAAGAATTAAGAGAAGCAAATGTAATTCAATAATATTTGTACAGCACGTAGTACAGCTTCTTCTTCTAGAAAACTACATACTCAAGGTCCTTCAGGTATAGGTTTCAAATTAACTTCTGAAGGAAATTATTATTTAGATAACAACATTTTATCAAATGTTCAAGATCTAGTTAACGGGAATGTTGCAGCAACACAAATATTTGTGAATAACCATATTTTCTTTCACAAAGAACTAATAAAAATCAACATAGCAGAAATGTTTAACCATTTGACTAGTGAACTTAAATTAACAGAAAAAAAAAAAATATATAGTTTAGACAAAATCCATATCAAATTATCTACAATATTACATGAAAAACTTTCAGAAATAGCAGATTGTATTGAATTTCAAGTCAAAAAATCAATTGGATTCATTAATGCTCGCTTACAAACAGCAGGAGCCAAAGCTCAATCAGCATTAGATTTAATTAATAATTCAAGGAATTAATTGTGGTTAGCTTTTATTTAACATCAAATCGGATATTCTTTATATATTTTTTTAAAAATATTTTATATTAAAATATTAAATATGAAAATATTTTATTTGAGGAACATTATGTACAGTTAAAAGATAATTTTAAATTTTAAAAATTATTTAAAAATTCTTTACAACGAAACGAAGGAGTATGGATATCATTGGAATATATATCTATACTTTAGATAATATTGAAAGTTTTTCAGATACTTGCCCATAGCATTCAGTAATAAGTCGGGTACTGTCGAAAAAAAGGTTTTAAAAATAATCCATTTCCATAATAATACTATCCACTATTTTCATAATAATACTAATTATCAATACATTTTACCCCACAATTTGCGACTTAATCACTACCTAACAAAATAAATAAAACAATTAACCAAATTGAACGAAAACCGGAAAGACTTTGAAATTCGAGAAGGAAAGAATTATATTTAAAAAAAATTAAAGAGAGCAAAAATCACTCAAAGTATAGCCACAAAATTACTGCTACAAAATTAAACAATGACCATCTAATCGATAATAAAAAAAATTAAGGTACTATAAAACACATGTAAAGAAAAGAAAACAATTTTAAAATAATTAAAATCCATCAATTAAAATAAAATATAAAATGTACTTCCTTTTCCGAAAGTTTACCACTTCCAAGAAATACTCGGAAAAAACGTCATATATTTAATACGCTTTCTGTATGCAAAAATAAATTAAACTACTTTCCCTTCAAAATCAAAACAATTCCCAGAAATATAATTCTATATTAAAAACGAAAAAGAATACAGTTGCATTTGCCAACTCTTAGATACCCGTACGATACGTTATTATGTTCATAGCCTGTCACTCTGCTTATAATATTATTTAATATATATTAAACATTCTTCAAAAGCATATTCTAACCTTCCACATAACGATTATCAATCCATGAGAATGACAATGAGAAGACAACAACAAATCCAATGAGAAGACAACTTTAGCATCTTCCTAAAAATAGCAAATCCTTTTGGATCTTTGCTAAGAGCCTTAACGGTAAAAGCGGCGGTTCTTCGTTCCCGTTTTTGGTTGATAACAGTGACGAAATTGTATCCGATCCCAAAGAAGAAGCAGATTTATTTGCCAAAAATGTCGCCTCCAATTCAACATTGCCCCAGTCAACACAAAGACCATGCATTCTTCCCGAGGTTAACTGTTCCTTAGGTAGAATTTCTTTCAGAACTCGTGCAGTTCGTAAAGCTCTTAAAAATTTGGATACAAAAAAGTCAGCCGGTCCGGATGGCATTACTGCCACGGTTTTAAAAAATTCTCTTTCTACTGCTATCACATCGGTCCTCTCCGAAGTGATAGTATGGAAAATTTAATAAATAAAAAGCTGCTGAAATATCTACATAACAAAGGATTAATTCATGATCGTCAATATGGGTTCCGAACCCATCGGTCAACAGGTAATCTCATGACATGTCTCTGTGAAAGGTTCAACATCAGCCTCCACCATTCAGGGGATTCCGATGTTGTCGCTTTGGATATTTCTAAAGCTTTTGACCAAGTTTGGCATGATGCTTTAATTGCTAAAAGCAAAGCAATGAACCTCGGTGGTGTATTTGTAAAATGGATTGGAGATTTTCTTTCGAATCGTTCGATTCGTGTTCTGGTCGATGGTTATTCTTCTGAACAATTCAAAACTAATGCTGGTGTCCCTCAAGGATTTGTTCTCTCTCCGACACTTTTACTAATATTTATAAACGATCTTTTAAATATAACCTCCAATCCAATCCATAATTTTGCAGACGACAGCACGCTCCTTGCTTCTTATGAAGACAACGACAGTAAATATTCTGCTTCGCTTGAGCTAAATCTCATCTTGGTCAAAATTTCTAATTGGAGCAAAATCAACAGAGTCGATTTTAACTCTAAGAAAACTCAGTGCTGTTTAGTCTCTCGGACAAGAAACACTTCAATCCCAACTTTAACTTTTCCAGGGCAAGTTTTGCAGCATGCGGGTGAACTCAACATCTTGGGCATGGAGCTAAATCAAAAATTAAGTTGGTCCAATCATATTTTTGGTATAGCTAAAGATGCATCTAGATGTATTGGTTTCCTGTATCGTTGTAAAGCCTTCTTTTCATCTTCTGATCTCCTAAATATCTATAAAACATATATAAGACCAAAGATGAAGTACAATGCACATATTTGGGTAGGAGCCTCCAAAACGGCATTGGGATTTCCCGATAAAGTGCAAAATAGAGCAATTCGTCTAATAAATGATCGCAATGTCACTTCTACGCTCTCCCCACTCGGTCTACGGTCTACGGTCTACGGTCTGTAGTTCAAATTCCCAGATGGTATAATTGGCTTATGGAAATTCGTTTGTAGTACGAACATCGCGAATGTGGAACCATCTTCCACCTCATGTGTTACCCAGAATTGGTGATGATTATATTTACAATGTGCAAAGATTCAAGTTGAATATTAACAACTTTGTTCACAATATGCCTGCCAATTTGAAATCTATTTTCATTCCTTAACTCAACTTCCTATGACCAGGCAGTACAGTAGTACTAAAGGTCGTATAACCTATTGTTTGGTCAAAAAAAGGGAGGTGCTGTTTAGTGGGTTAAAGTCCCACACACTCATAGAGGAATCGTGCTCGTTTTCACTCCTCTATAGTGTTTTTCAATGATTCCCACCTACCCTCGCAAAAAAAAAAAAAATGTATAATAATTTATACTCTGCATATGTATTGTATATCATTCATTCATCAGTCACATATACGATATGTGAAAAATCATGAGTTATATAAGTTATCATATAAATATTAGTATTATCATATAAATATATTATTATGATATAAATATAAATTCTTCAAGCATTAATTTTTTTTTGTATTACGCATCATCTTCAACAATTAAATAAAAAAACAAATAAATAAATAAAAATGTGAAAATAGACTTCTCTGGAATTTTGAGGGGCCGTAAGTCCGGAACCTTACATTAGCAAGCAAAACCGTTAACACACGCAAAAATATATTACTGGAACTTCAATTTTTATGTCTTGTCGTATAAAAATTTGTACTGGTGCTTAAGTTACAGATGCCTAAAAAAAGCAAATTTTCAATTTTTCAGCCCTAATAGCTCTTCAACAGGAGGTGGTACAAAAAAATGTTCTTACTAATTCTTAAAGTTCTTTCTTGTCTCAAAATTTCAGTTTCCTATCTAAAGGCGTACCGAAGTTATGAAAAAAGAAATTTCATGCAAAATGTGGTTTTCACATAATGAAATTTAAATAGTAAATTACAAAATATTGCATAATTTTGATATTGCTTATGGAGATAACAAAATTTGCGGTCTTCTAGTGTCTTTAGATTGTAAAACTACCGCGCAGAGCCTGAGATATATACATCTGAAAATAGGGCTTTTTTGCAATTTTGGGGGGCTGTAACTTTGGAACCCTATACAATTAAAAGCTTTAACACATAAAATTATATTACTGGAGCTTTAATTTTTATATCTTGCCGAAGTAAAATGTGTACAGGTGCCTAAGTTACAAGTGTTCAAAAATAAGGAATTTTTTAGTTTTTGACCACATACAGCTCCGAAACGGGGGGCGATACAAAACTATTTTCTAAAATGACTTATTCTTATTTTCAATGACCTAACTTCTCTCAAAATTTCAAGTTTCTAACTTAAACTGTTTGGAAGATAGAAGGAGTCAAGAATTTCGCATAACGGTAAATTAAGACACCGTATGTCACAAGTATATATTTATTGCATATATATTTTTAAAGCTAATAAAAGCAGTATTCCTTTAGCGTTTTCAAATTGAAGATATACCTTATACAACTTGATTTATAACAATTTAAATATAGAGCTTTTTCGAACTTTGGGGAGCTGTAGCTCCGTAACGGCTGGGGCTACAGAAAAAAGTTCTAAAAATAAAATTAATATTTTTATGATACTATCAACAGTTAAAATTGCATGGCTCTATATCAAAAAAAATTTGTGAACCTAAAAGTTAGGTGTTCAGAACTACCCGAAGTTTTGGTCGGATCTCAACAAAAAAAGCTACAAATTATGGTAAGAATATTTTGTGTTAATTTCAAGACTCCAGCTTTCTTAGTTTTTGAGTTATCTTGTGACAAAGCTCAATCGACTTAGAATTTTTTTCTGATCCGATACCTTTGAAGGTATATCTCTATACCTTTGAAGGTATATCTCTATACCTTTGAAGGTATATCTCCATACCTTTGAAGGTATATCTCCATACCTTTGAAGGTATATCTCCATACCTTTGAAGGTATATCTAGCTAGCTTATTTCGAGGTGTTACAAACGGAGAAGCAATTTTCATATACCCGATCCTTATCGTACTGGTATAATGATTACCCTAACTTCTGCAAAAATCTATTATATAAACCACGATCCCAATTAAAATCCAATCATTAACAAAACCCAGTAGATAACATGAAGACCTCTAAGTTCTCTTAGTTCTTTTTACAACAAACTTTCAATAAAAAGAACATTTGGAAATAAGAAAAGGAGTAGTGGGCTGCTCCACAATCATAGCAAGAATACTGTTACAAAGTATGATATCGAAAATCCATTGCTTCATCAAAGCTCGAGGAGACGCTACAGGAATAGGGAACCCCATCAGTTTGCATTACTTTTAATTATTTTGTCCCTCTTAGCTAATCTTTCTCTTTACTACACGAAAGCAAAAACACGAGAACATTTTTTTTGCTATTGGTACAAAATCTACTATCAAGCTATGAATAAAAAAATATAATATACATACATTTTTTTTGCTTTTGTTAAATAGTTAAACAAAGAAAAAAAGCTCTGACTTAATAACTTAAACAATACTTGAATTACAGAATAGTTATGTTAATTATACAATCGTATTATAAATTAAACCTTTTTTCGACTTAAAATTTTAAATTACAAAAAATAAAATATTAAATATTATAATAATAAAAGTCGCTTAATAAAAAAAAATTTAAGTCACGTAAGAGACAATGATTACACTAGTAATCGTACTAGGGAGCAGTATGTAAGAAAGCACCACAAAATTTTTCAGTAACAAAATCTTGCTTTTTTTTATAAAATTAAAAAATATACACCATAAAATCTTGCGATAACAAAATTTTAAAAAAGTTTTATCAATCGGGAAAACTGAAACAAAAACAAGTAAATGTAATAGGAAGTCGATGTAACCGACTTATTTATACCCTACACCTAAAAAATTCAAATTAAATTAAAAATCCATAAGTTACTTTAGTAAGGTAAATAATATAAGCTAAAACGAAAAAGAATACTGTTGTCTTTGTCAACTCTTAGATACCCGTACGAACCGTTAGTATGTTCACAGCCTGTCACTCTCCTTACAATATTATTCTTTTAATATTTTAGTATTTTAAAATAATTTGGGTGAATTTTATAATTTCTAGAACTATGGGTTG
This sequence comes from Poecilobothrus nobilitatus, assembly GCA_947095535.1. Taxonomy (NCBI): domain Eukaryota; kingdom Metazoa; phylum Arthropoda; class Insecta; order Diptera; family Dolichopodidae; genus Poecilobothrus; species Poecilobothrus nobilitatus. Next base: position 172,414,946 of record OX352772.1, read on the forward strand.
TACATATATTATATTCAATATATATGGGTTGTATACTAAATGTTTATACATTCTGCAAAAGTAGATTCTAACCTTCCACATAACGATTATCAATCCAAAACTTATTATTAACTTATATTATATACTTCAAATATTCTATAGTACCATTTAATACTAAGCGGTAAATGTATATTAAATTGCAAAATCGTAAATATAATTTTAAATATTATATTATATTAATGCGCACATAGTATATTTATATTGTTATAAGTATATCACCATACATTGTAATATTTCTTTAAAAATATTTCTATTCATAGAATAATTTCTTATAAGTACAATAAAATATATATATATATGTGTGTATGTATGTAAATACGGCGCTATATAATATATGTACATCTATACTCTTATCATTCATTCATCAGTGACATATACGATATATAAATAAACATGATATTATATAAGTATGTATGTATATCAATATCATATAAATAAAAATTCTTCAAGCAACCGTTATGTTGTTTATTTATTTACATTTTTTTGTACTACTCATTATATCCTCAACAATTTCAAATTATTATACCCGTATGAACTATGTTCAAGGGTATAATAAATTTGCCATTACGTTTGTGACACCTTAAAGGAGTCGAGCTAGATATAGTGTCAAAGGTATGGATCGGCTCAGAATCGAATTCTGAGTCGATTAAGCCATGTACGTCCGTCCGTCCGTCCGCACGATAACTCAAAAAATAAAGGAGCTAGGGGGCTGAAATTTTTTTTACGTCACTTTTGCAAAATTGTTAGTTTTGCTATTTAAATCCAACATTTTCGGTCGGCGGGTTCGAGTAGCTGCCATACAACTTCTATCTTTATATAGAAATAACTCAGTATCTATTCAAGCTAGGTTTCTGAAATTTTGCAAATGATGATCAAGTTTTATGGCAACAACTTCTGTAAAATTTGGTTGTGCTGGTGCAGCGGGTTCGGGTAGGTGCCATACAACTCGTTTTTTTAAATGAGAATAACTCAGTGTCTATTGAAGCTAGGAATCTAAAATTTAGTAAAGAGGTGTCGAGTTACATGCCAACAACTTTTGTAAAATTTGGTTGGTCTAGAGCAGCCGGTTCAGACTTCTTGCACCTCTTGGAACCTAATGAAGCTAGGCGTCTGAAATTTTGCAAATGATGATCAAGTTTTATGGCAACAACTTTTGTAAAATTTGGTTGTGGTGGTGCGGCGGGTTCGGGTAGGTGCCATACAACTTATCCGGTTAAATGAGAATAACTCAGTGTTTATTGAAGCTAGAAATCTGAAATTTAGTAAAGAAGTGTCGAGTTATATGCCAACAACTTTTGTAAAATTTGTTTGGCCTAGAACAGCCGGTTCAGGCTTCTTGCACCTCTTGGAAGTTAATAAAGCTAGGCGTCTGAAATCTTGCAAATGATGATCAAGTTTTACGGCAACAACTTCTACAAAATTTGGTTGTGCTGGTGCGACGGGTTCGAGTAGCTGCCATACAAAATCTCTTTTTAAATGAAAAGAACTCAGTGTCCGTCCGCACGATAACTCAAAAAATAGAGGAGCTAGGAGGCTGAAAATTTTTTTACGTCACTTTTGTAAAATTGTTAGTTTTGCTATTTAACTCCAGCATTTTCTGTCCCCGGATTCGGGTAGCTGCCATACAACGTCTTTCTTTAAATAGAAATAACCCAGTGTCTGTTCAATCTAGGTATCTGCAATTTTGCGAATGATGATCAAGTTTTATGGCAACAACTTCTACAAAATTTGGTTGTGGTGGTGTGACGGGTTCGGGTAGCTGCCATACAAAATCTCTTTTTAAATGAAAGAACTCAGTGTCCGTCCGCACTATAACTCAAAAAATAGAGGAGCTAGGAGGCTGAAAATTTTTTTACGTTACTTTTGTAAAATTGTTAGTTTTGCTATTTAACTCCAGCATTTTCGGCCGCCGGGTTCGAGTAGCTGCCATACAACGTCTTTCTTTAAATGAATATAACCCAGTGTCTGTTCAATCTAGGTATCTGCAATTTTGCGAATGATGATCAAGTTTTATGGCAACAACTTCTACAAAATTTGGTTGTGGTGGTGTGACGGGTTCGGGTAGCTGCCATACAAAATCTCTTTTTAAATGAAAGAACTCAGTGTCCGTCCGCACTATAACTCAAAAAATAGAAGAGCTAGGAGGCTGAAAATTTTTTTGCGTTACTTTTGTAAAATTGTTAGTTTTGCTATTTAACTCCAGCATTTTCGGCCGCCGGGTTCGAGTAGCTGCCATACAACGTCTTTCTTTAAATGGAAATAACCCAGTGTCTGTTCAATCTAGGTATCTGCAATTTTGCGAATGATGATCAAGTTTTATGGCAACAACTTCTGCAAAATTTGGTTGTGGTGGTGCGACGGGTTCGGGTAGCTGCCATACAACTTCTCCTTTTAAATGAAAATAACTCAGTGTCCGTCCGCACGATAACTCAAAAAATAAAGTAGTTAGGAGGCTGAAATTTTTTTTACGTTACTTTTACAAAATTGTTAGTTTTGCTATTTAACTCCAGCATTTTCGGCCGCCACGTTCGAGTAGCTGCCATACAACTTCTTTCTTTAAATGGAAATAACCCAGTGTCTATTCAATCTAGGTATCTGAAATTTTGCAAATGATGATCGAGTTTTATGGCAACAACTTCTGTAAAATTTTGTTGTGATGATATGACAGGTTCGGATAGTTGCCATACAACTTCTCTTTTTAAATGAAAATAACTCAGTGTCTATTGAAGCTAGCTATCTGCAATTTAGTGAAAAAGTGTCGAGTTGCATGCCAAAAACTTTTGTAAAATTTGAATGGTCTAAAGCAGCCGGTTCAGGCTTTTTGCATTTCTTGGAACTTAATGAAGCTAGGCGCAATAGATTCGGGTAGCTATCATACAACTCCCCAATTTACATAAATATATCTCTGTAGTTCGGTACTAAAACTCTGAATGTTTTTAGAAGATGATCAAGTTTTATAGAAACAGGATATATTACGTTCATACGGGTATCCCAGAGTTGACACAGTCTACTCTACTGCACTCTTCCTCGTTTTTTATTTTATTTTATTTTACAAAACCTAAGCAAGGTCGTTACAAAAAAAATTCTTAAATTAATGCTTATAATTAAAATTAAACAAAACAATGACTTAAAACTACATTTATAATAACTTAAAACCTAAAAAAAGTTAATTTATTGTTATTGTTATTATTAATTTTTTATTTAAACTACATTAACAGCTTTATTTTAACAAAAAAAATTGAAATATGATATCAGTACAGATATGTACATATATATAATGACAATCAATTTAACATTTTATGTAATAACTTATGTAGCAAATTAAACGTAAATAAATATGTTATTATTACGTAGAAGTAAAATTAAAAAAAAAAATGAAGATTTTTTTTTATTAACAGTACTTGAAAGCTATTTATAAAATGTACAAAAAAAAAAAAAAATGATCTAAATGAAAAACATTAATTGTATTATAATGCAATACAATAAATGTGCTATGTTTAAAATTATATCATACTTAAAAAAAAAAAAAAAAATTTTTTTTTTGCTTAAGTAAGAATTAATTGTCTAAGGTCATTAAATTGGAAAAATGTAGTTGTAAAATGTGTTTGAACGTATTTCTGGAGATAGATGTAGAATAGAAATGACTAATTTTGTTAAAAGTAGTACAACATCTGTTGTACGAGTAAAACAAAATGCAAAAAATTCGTTAAAGAAATTTGTTAGAAAATTTGAAAAAATCAAGTAACACTTTCGTCAATTATAAAGTAAGCCTATATTATTAAAAAAAGTTGTTAAGAAAAAAGAGTATAATGTTGAAGCTTAAATTTTTATGTATCACTTCAAAAAAATTTTAACAGGTGTTCAAGTTACGGGTGTTTAAAAATAGCAAACTTTCTGTTTTTGACGCCTTAGAACTCCTAAACGGAGTGTAATACAAAAGAAATTTCTGAAATGACTCACACTTATTTTCAAATATCTAACATTTGTCAAGGTAGGCAAAAATCCTCAATCCAAAACCTCCTCGTAAGTGCCGACCGGAAACAATCACTAGCTAGGTGGTTAGGTACTAAGGGAAAGGTAAACTGAGTGTGTCTTTATGTATCGTATTACTGACACCCCGGTTTTTAACGGAACCATCGGATTGGGGTAAACCTGGGCCAGATTCAAGGTGTTATACGACCGGTGCCGATGATCAGCCTGGCTGGGGACCCAGTCTTAAAAATAGCCCTGTCGCGAACGAAGTATTCGGAGTACCTGGCGAATTAACTAGCCTTACCCTATGTGTACGAATCTCTGCATAGGGTGGACCCTCCTTTTCTTCGTACTCGTGGGTTCAAATATGAAACAAATAATAAAAAAAAAGATTCAAAAAAAAGTTAGCCGGCACTTCCCAAAAATCGGCAAGTAAAGCGACCAAACCGGGCATTAGCAGTGCTAAAGAAAGTCGCGAACAACCAAAGACGGTACGCAAAGTGCGTCCGTCGAAACAAGCCTTCTTTGATAAACGATCGGGCTATAAAATTATTGAGCGGTTAAGCTCTCTCAATATTGGTCAGTTATCTGAGTCACAAAAGAACTCCTTAGCCTGGACCAAAACAGTAGTAGGCCAGGTGAGCCCCAAGAAGGACAAATCCCAGGTTCATCGAAGGGCCTTATGTCCAAGAAACAAAGATCACAAGATGAGCTACAGGGTAATTCCAAAAAGGCTAGGTTGCTAGGGAGCAAGCAGGTAACCAAGCCTTTCAATGAAATTGCAAAGGACAGTTTAATTCTGGCAATCATTGATGAGGGGTTAGAGGATGGGGGTATTTTCCCCAGTAACTGGAAGAAAGTTGTTGTTGCTTTAAACACAACTTTCTTCCAGGTACTGGAAGAAAATCCGGGACCACCACCCTCCTGTAGAGACGCTGGCTGGCAAATTGACTGCTTGTGCTGATCAGAGATCGGCAGATCTCTATAAGCAGGCGATAGGTAAGGTGGGTAGTCTGTGGCCGGGGACCAAGCTCAAAGCCGTAAGCAGGGAGGAAATCCCTAGCAGGCCAAGAGCTAGGGTATGGCTGCCGAAGGAACCTGCCTAAGAAGACACGGTCATCAAAATGATGAAAGTGTCAAATCTCCAACTTCTAGTTTTTACTACCTAGCGAAACCCAAAGGGCTCATAAATTACGGCTTCACAGCGGTTACACTGAAGGTGCACAAAAAGGATGCGGTGGAGGCCTCAAGGAGCATCGGTGAAGGCCCTAGTCAAGCTCAAGAGGCAGACTCTGACCGATCCGATGTCGTTGACGGAGCATCCTCCTCGACTCCAAAGAGAGTGAGTGATGTCATCAAGGCTGACGATGAAGAAAATCTACTTAGATCTGATTCCGACAGCTTTAATGATGCTAAAAGCTTCTCAATAGACTTCGAGGATGAAGCTAACGCGACGGTGGTGGAGATTGAGGATGGCTCAGGTAATGAAGCTACTCCAAATTAATCTCCATCACTCCAAAGCGGCTTCCGCCGCACTTGAAATCCGCCTCAGAAAAACGGGTGAGGATATTATCTTGATGCAAGAGCCATGGGTAACACAAAAACAGGTTCATGGACTCAAGATATCAGGATACACGTTGTTGTATAATAAAGGGGTATGCAGACCTAGAGCGTGCATACTTGCTAAAAATACATTAAATTTAACTTTTATGTATAATTACAGTGCTGCTAATCAGGTCGCGGCGAGCCTAAAGCTAAAAAACTTAAGGCTCTGGGCTGTTGCGGCGTATTTTCCTCACGACTCGCAGGATTCACTCCCTCCATCCAATCTGGCAGGGTTGATAGTGGTTGCTAGAAGAATGAACATTGGGGTCATCATAAGCTCCGACGCCAATGCTCACCATGACATCTGGGGTAGTTCGGATACCAACGAAAGAGGTGAGTTTTTGATTACATTTTAAGTACTAACCTTCTAATCTGTAACATTGGAAGGGACCCTACCTTTGTTACTAGTAATAGGCAAGAAGTCCTAGACATAACCTTAGTCTCGGACTTCATTTATTCTAAAATAAACTCATGGAAAGTTTCTGATGAGCATTTCTTTTCAGATCACAGATACCTTGAGTTCAGTCTGAACGAAAGTCCTCCAACAAAGTCAGTCTCTGGAAATCCTAAGAGAACTGACTGGAACAAATATAGGGAGCACTTAAAGTCAGCGCTTCCCTCCTTAACACTTTGAATTCCTAAAAATATCCAGGATCTAAATAGCCTAGTAAACGTTTTTACTAAGGCCTGCAATAAGTCCTTAGAGCATTCATGTCCCATCAATAAACTTAGGGGAAAACCTAAACCACCTCGGTGGAATGATGAAATCAAAGTTCTAAGGAAAGATAGTAGAAGGGTTTTTAATAATGCCAAAAAAACGAATGAGGTACAGGACTGAAGCTCTTATAAAACGGCTCTTAGTCAGTACAAAAAAGCACTTAAAAAGGCGAAAAGAGATACCAGGAGACTATTCTGCGGAGGTATAGAGCACGTCTCCGAGGCATCTAGACTTTGGAAAATTCTATCGACAAACCCCATGGTACCCAGTCTTCTTAAAAAAGAGGATGGCAACTGGGCTACCACAAGCGAGGAGTCGTTGGAATTACTTTTAAAACCTATTTTCCTGGGTGCTCAAATAACAGATCAGAGGTGGCTTGTCTTCTGAATCCTCTCCCTACTATTTCAGAGATGGTGGTTACAGGGGACAAACTACAATGGGCTATAGATAGTTTCAAACCATTCAAGTCAAGCGGACCGGATGGAATTATACCCACTGAGATCCAGCAAACTGCATCTACTACCCTGGCTTGGTTAAAAAGTATTTTCTGTGGTTGTCTTAATTTGGGGCTTATCCCGGATAAATGGAAACAGGTCAGAGTAGTGTTCATACCCAAGGCCGGCAAAAGTAGTCACGTTCATGCGAAGGACTTTCGGCCTATAAGCCTGTCATCCTTCCTTCTAATAACCTTAGAAAGATTGATCGACATCCATATCCGCTGCAACTTAGATAAAAATCTGTTGTCAGCCTCTCAACATGCTTAATGTTAAGGGAAGTCAGTGGATACTGCACTTCACACTTTGACAAGCTCGATTGAAAGATCTTTAAATTGCAAAGAGTGTACTCTTGCAGTTTTTATAGACATTGAGGGAGCGTTTAATCAGCGTCAATCAATGAGGGAGCGTCAATCAGGTAGCAATTGTGGACGCACTCATAAGCCTAGGAGTTGAACCGGAGCTAAGAGCACTGATAGCTAATATGCTAAATAGCATGGCCATCAGTGCCAACTTAGGCAACGCTTCAGCAAAAAGGTTTGTGAAAAGAGTGACTCCGCAAGGAGGGGTTCTATCTCCCCTTCTTTGGAATATGGTGGTAAATAAACTGCTTAAAATCCTGAAAGAGGTGGGCTGCACAACAATCGCCTACGCGGACGATATTGCTGTCGTGGTCAGTGGCAAGTTCCCAGACAGTCTCAGGGACGTTTTGCAACTTGTACTAAACAAAATCACAACATGGGCTACAGACTGTGGACTGTCAGTAAATCCACAGAAAACAGAACTAGCCCTTTTTACAAGGAAATATAAAATTCCTAAAATAAAACCGCACTCTTGCCTTTAGCGAAACGGCGAAATTTTTGGGTCTAACTCCAGACAGGAAGTTAAGCTGGAAGGCTAACATCTCAGAAAGAGTAAAGAAGGTCTCAATAGCACTCTATTCGTGTAAAAAGCCATTGGTAGGAAATGGGGGCTTCAGCCATACATGACTTACTGGCTATACATATTCGTAGTAAGAAGACCCATTCTTATGTACGGAGTCCTAGTATGGTGGAAGGCAATCGATAAAGAGGTCAACCGCAAGGAAATCGCTAGGGTCCAAAGAACTGCCACACTATGTATTAGTGGCTCTTTAATAACAACCCCTTCTGCGGCATCAGACATCATAATCTGATGCTTAATCTGATGCCTGTAGAATATTATAGTAAATTTGCAGCCGCAAACACAGCTGTGAGATTAAAAGCTACATCCCAGTGGATCAATTTACGAGAAGGTCACTCGGATATCATAAACCAATTCAAGTCCACTCCCGCCTTGGTGGACTACACGTCCCCCACTTACTTCTTCGGGAAATCTAATGTGACGAGCATACCAAGTCGTGAGAGTTGGAACTCGAACACAGTGATGACCTTCGAAGGAGTACAATTCTACATGGATAGTTCAAAAATGAACAGCAGTGTAGGATGCGGGGTCTTCACAGATTATTTTAAATATCAGTCATAATTTCCGATTACCAGACCATTGTAGCGTCTTCCAAGCGGAAATTATGGCAATTCAAGATGCCTTGATTCTACTGCATAGAAGCGTTTTGACTGTGAAGCAAGTACGTATTCTGTCAGACAGTCAGGCTACGTTAAAATCTTAACGGATATGGTAAATTACAAATGGTCAAACTTAACCTGAAGATTAATATGGCCCAAAACCGATTTAAGACGATCCAATGATCTGCTTTCCCTCAAAAGGGCAGACATTGGAATGACAATGGGAATACTCACCGGTCACTGTCTAATAGGGAAGCATGCCAGAAGACATGGCTTATCCGCAAACGACTATTGTAGAGCCTGCAAGGATGAAGAAGAGGAGGAAACTACTCTCCATCTCTTATGCACATGCCTGACCTTGTCGACAGGAAGGAATACCCATTTGGGGCAATATCTCTTCGATAGCCTTAGCGATCTGTCAGGTAAAAATGTGAAGAGTATTCTTCGCTTTGCAAAAAGCTCAAATAAATGTTAACGCGTGGGATAGAAAAGCTTCTATGTGGTATCACAATGGACCAAATACGGTCTAAGTGTGCCTTTTAGGCAGCCACCTTAACCTAACCTAACATTTGTCAAAATTTCAAATTTCCAACTTAAACCGTTTAGAAGATAGAAGGGTTGATTTCGCAATAATTCAGTTTCGCATAACGGTAAATTAAGACACCGTATAGCACAAATATATATTTATCATATACATATTTGTAAAGCTCATAATAGCACCTATCGTTTAGAATTTTCAGATTGAAGATAGGACCTTATAGAGCTTGTGTTATAACTATTTAAATATAGAGATTTTTCGAACTTTGGGGGCCTTAACGGGTGGGGCTACAGAAAAATTATTATATACATAAAATTAATATTTTTATGATATCTAACAGCAGTTAAAATTTCATGGCTCTATTTCAAAAAATTGTGGAGATCTAACAGTTAGTTGTTCGGGAGCTACCCGAAGTTTTGGTCGAAACTCAACCAAAAAAAATAGGGAACCTACAAGTTGCTCCCAGAATATTTAGTGTAAATTTCAAGATTCTAGTTTTCTTAGTTTTTGAGTTAGCGTGCTGACGGGCGCACGGGCGGACGGACGTACATGGCTCAATCGACTTAGAATTTGGTTCTGATCCGATCCACTTATTTATTTTATATACTTATCGTACGGGTGTAAAAAATAAATGCTTTTACAACCTTTGAACAAAATTTTAGGTTTCTATCTCTATTAAATTCAAAGACATGCTTGTTTGGTCTTGGGAATTGTATGAAGGTACTCGGACCACCACACCAATTCATCTCGAATTTTAGAGACATCATCAGAACAGGGTAGAACACTCTTATATCAAATTTTTTTTATCTTTATTAATTTCGAATATATGCTTCTTCGGTCTTGGGAGTTGTGTGGCTGATTCCCAAACAACCATTCGAACTCATCTAAAATTTTAGGCAAATCAGGGATTTAGGAAACAATACCCTTGTATAAAATTTGCAGTTTGTATCTTTATTAATTTCGAAGATATGCGTGTTCGGTTTTGGGAGTTGTATGGGAGGTACCCGACCCAAGGTCCGATTTTTTGAGTTATCATGCGTCCGTTCGTCCTGACATCAAACACCATACCAAAATTAATATACCCTTTACTTAAGGTGTAGGGTATAATAATAATAAAAAATATACTATATACCATATGAAATGCTTTTGTTTTGAAATGCACGTGGGGAAAAATAAATTCGAAGGATTTTAGATTAGGATTAAAAATCGGGATTATACGCTTTATATAAATATATGTGTATGTGAGTTTCTGAATCAGCTGGGATTTTAGAGTTAGATTAAAAGCCAGTGTTATACGGCTTTTCCAGAATATTTATATGTATGTACATGTGACATTGTGTATTGGGTGTGAAAAAACGAGATTTTAAAAAACGAGATTTTGATAAAACGAGATTTTAAGAAACGAAATTTTAAGAAACGAAATTTAAGAAATGTTTTCATAAAACGAGTTATACAGATACGAGCATTCGTAGCGATCCCATATATTTCTTGGAAAAAGAGAATAATACTCTTATTTTAATTCCAAATCTCTCCTAATACAGAATTTTGCATATACACTTGTACAAATATTCTCGATATATTGTCCGCCCAAAACACCGGCTTAACATATTATTGAAACTATATTTTAAGTACCCTTTTCGTGACTGATAAAAATGATTTGTGTAACTAGCTATAATATACAATCATTCCTCCTAAAACAAAATTTTTGGGGCCGTATAATCACGTCGTTGTATAAATTGTCGTAATATGTGTAAATTTTTACCTTGAAAATAAAAGTAATAGCTAAAAATAATAATCTATGGTTGGGTTATTTACAAAAAAACAAAACTAACAAAGAAACATTATATGGTAAAAATGAAAACAAATGAACAAAATTAATATATCACAACATTATAATTTAAATTTTTTTTAATTATGTATTTGAGTTTTTCAAAAATGCTTTTTTTTATATGTCGCTGTAGGAGAAAAATGTCGCTAAGAAAAAAAAAAAGTCATAAAATATTTTTTGTCGTTATATGAATTGTCATTGTAAGGGGTGTCGTTATACGAGGAATGGCTGTATACTACTTAAAAAAAAATGTCGAAAAATTTTTTTTAATGTTAAAATGTGACTTTTTTTTCGACATTTTTTTTCCAAGAACCAGTTTTTCAACATTATTTTTATTTTTCATCATTTTTCCCTATTCGACATTTTTTTTTCGACACTTTATTTTAAACATTTTTTTTTTCGACAAAAAGACCAGCTCCCTTGTGCATTAGGAGGGCTAAAAAAAATGATTTTAAATCTACCTTCAAGCATATTTTTAATTCAGCAATTTTTTTTTCAACATTTTATATTTGGACTTTTTATTTTAAATTTTTCCCCCTGGTTGGTTGGTAAACGTGACTGGTTCTATCAGCCGTAGATCGCAATTAACGCGTTAGCACCGTTTGGCTACCACTACCGTGACCACAAGGCTTATGTTTAGGCTATATCAGATTTAATTTTAGATCGATATCACGGCATTGAGGAACCTTACTATTTCTGCAGGCTGCTTAGCCACTAAATTGCTATGATCGTTAAATTCATGGGTACCCAGAGCTATTCTTCTGGCCAGCGCTGGACATTTACAGGTAAAGTGTACAATGGTTTCTTTCTCATTCTGTTCACCACAACTCCGGCATGATGTGTTGAATGGAATACCTAATCTGGCCGCATGTAGGTCAGTGTCCCGTCAACACACCTATTGCTCTGATTATATTTCGCCGATATAGCTTCAATAGGTTGTTCGTACTTTTGTTGTTGTACGACGGCCATATTTTCTTGTTCGTACGGTATGAGGTTAATTTTTTCCGCCTTCTATTCGCTAGGGATTAAAAGTGTAGAAATATATCCTTTTTAGCGCTGTTTAGTGGTGGATCCACCTATTCCTCCAGGGAAGTATTCAGATTGGAACCCCTCTTTCCTAATTCGTCAGCATGTTTATTTCCTCAGATATTCCTATGTGCTATATCGGAACCTAAAGTAATGTAACATTGCGTTGTGTTGTAACTTCCCCCCAGAGAAGTATTGCTCCTAAGTATTTGGCATGCTTTCCAGGTTTCTAGCATTTCACCTTGAAACACATTGGGAAGTCTGAAAGCATGATCTATTTTGAGTTTTTAGAATAAACATCAGCACCAACATGGCAGTCCATTTTTCACCCATCAGTGAAGAGTATGATGTCTACTTCAGCCAAAGGGCTTCCTTGTTGAATTCCATTCTTCATGGAATCTTTACTTTGAAATTCTTAACAATTTTCAAACTTGGAATTGTGTAGTCTGTGGAATCTGCCATATCACAAGCTTTCGAGCTTAGAATACTACTATGTCCATAGGGTTTTGTGCGCCAGTCCCCATTTTCTCTGAGCCGGAGCACACTACAACATGCTAATTTTATATGATGGTCTACGGGGAGGAGGTACAGAAGTATATCCAGTGTATTACTTGGTGTCCATCTTAACGCACCCGTATTGCTTATACATTAACACCTCTGTATCCTACTAAGTCTGGTTCAAATATACTCCTTCTCCAGCGCTGGCCACCAGACTAATAATCGTTAGGTAAGAATGGGGCTTACTATAGTTGTGTACATGCATCCATAAAGCCATTCTTGGTTTTAATCACCATTTTTTACTTAACATTTTTCCTACAAGAATGCAGGGCTACACAGGCATTTTTCGCTCTTTCTTCGGTATTAAGTCTCCACTTCAATTTCGAATCAAGTACCACTCCTAGGTACTTGACACTGGAAGCTAAATTCATATATACACCATCCAGTCTAGGCTTGGTGAATTTCGGTATCTTTATCCTGTTTGTGAATAGCATCAGATCAGTTTTGTCCGGCGCAAAGTTCACATCCGTTGGCTCATCTACTAACTCTTCTTAAAGCTCTCTCAATAATTACACTAATTTTGTCAAGAAACTTTCAGGACACTTATACTGCTATATCATCTGCATATGCAATGGCTTTGATTCCCTCACTTTCAAGTCCTTTAATTATTCTATTCATTACTAGAAGCCACTCTAGTGGTGATAGCACCCCACCCTGGGGTGTGCCGCTACTTACTCTTCTAGTAATTTTATGGTTACCAAGTTCTGACTGGATCTCTCTTGATTGTAACATATTAACAATCTACTGACTTTCAGTTTCTGCCCCTAGTACTTTCAGTGAATTCTATATGGCCGCTACATGCACATTATTGAAGGCACCTTTTATGTAAAGGTAGCCAATGCATGTATATGCCTTATACTGAATCGATTGCTGCACGTCCCGTACTAATTCACACAGTGCCGTCTTGGTTGACTTGCCCTTACAATAGGCATGTTGGTACTTACATAGCGGAGTACTCTCTAGTACTCTTCTAAGCTCTAACTCGAGTGTTCTTTAAAGAGTTTTCAATAAAAAGGATGATAGACTGATCGGTCTAAAGTTTTAATGGGGTTTCGTGCCCTTTTTCACCAGCTTTTGGTATAAAGATCACGTTCACCCGCCTCCATTACAGGGGAATATGACCAAATGTGTCATTTTTTTGTATGCAAGACTTTGTTTAATTTTCATGATAGAATTTTCTTCGATGAAATAATATATGCTATATAATTGAACTGTGCCTAAACAATTAATTAATCCGTTATCATTTATGTAATAAATTATTTATTAACATCAATTTTCTGTTACTCTTAACAATAACATATGAAAAAAAAATATCGAATTAAAAATGTTGAAAAAAAAAATGTAGAAAAAAAAATTTCGAATAGGGAAAAAAGTTTAAAAATAAAATGTCGAAAAAAAATATATTGAAAAAAAAAATTGGTGAAATAAAAATGTACTCGAATGTAGATTTAAAACAATTTTTTTTAATTTTATTTATCCCTCCTAATGCACAAGGGAGCCGGTTGTTTTGTCGAAAAAAAAATGTGGAATAGGGAAAAATGTTGAAAAATAAAATGCTGAATAAAATAAAGTTGAAAAACCGGTTCTTAAAAAAAAATGTCGAAAACATAAATGTTGGAAAAAAAAAGTCGAATTTTAACGTTGAAAAATTTTTTTTTTTAAGTAGTATGTATATATTAGAGCTAGTTACACAAATCATCTTTGTCATTCACGAAAAGTTGACCTAAAAAATATAAGAGTTTCAATAATATGTTTAGCCGAGGTTTGAACCGACAACGCCTATTGTTAAAATTGTTTTGTTGTTAAAATGTATATGTAATAAAAATAATCAGAAGGAATTTAAGAGTTTGACTCAAAATAAGCCAATCAAAATATTACAGAGTATTTCCTTTTTGCAGAATATTTATACAAGTGTAAATGCAAAATTCGGAATTATTAAATGCAAAATTATATTAAATGCAAAATTCTTAATTCGGAATTGTATAAATACTTCAGAGTTGGATTCAAAATAAGAGTATTATTTTCTTTTTCCAGCTAATGTATGGGATGTATGAAATCTTAAAATCTCGTTTTTTAAAATTTCGTTTTTTTTTTTTAATTCTAAGTAAATCTCTTTTTTGTTTAGAAAATAGAAAACAAATAAGAAATTGTAATTTTTGGAGGCGGCAGACTCCACTATATGAAATACTTTTGTTTTGAAATTTACATGGGAAGAAAAAAGGACGTCCGAAGGATTTTACAGTTGCACTCAAAGAAATATTCTTCCAACTCTAAACCCCTGCTAATTCAGAATCTCACAAAAACATATATATAAATATTTTGGAAAAAGCGTATAACCACGATTTTGAATCCTACTCTAAAATCCCTTGGAATTATTTTTTCCCGATTATATTTCAAAACAAAAGCATTTCATATGTTCGAATTTTTTATTATTTTCCCGATTGATAAAACTTTTTTAAAATTTTGTTATCGCAAGATTTTGTGGTGTATATTTTGTAAACGTTAAATTTTCTTGCGCTAGATTTTATTATTGGAAGTTTTTAATGATGCAAGATTAATAAAAAAAAGCAAGATTTTGTTACTGAAAAATTTTGTGATGCTGTCTTACATACCGCTCCCTAGTATGGTTACTAGTGTAATCATTGTCTGTTACGTGACTTAGATTTTTTTTATTTAGCCACTTTAATTATTATAATGTTTAATATTTTATTTTTCGTAATTTACGATGTCTTACACACCGCTCTCTAGTATGATTACTAGTGTAATCATTGTCTGATTACATGAATTTTATTTTTTGTTTATTTAGCGACTTTAATTATTATAATGTTTAATATTTTATTTTTTGCAATTTAAGATTTTAAGTCGAAAAAAGGTTTAATTTATATTACGAAAGTATAATTAGTCATAACATAATTATTCTGTAATTCAAGTATTGTTTAAGGTATTATTTCAAGAGCTTTTTTTCTTTGTTTAACTGTTTAACAAAAGCAAAAAAATATATGTAAGTATATTATATTTTTTATTAGTAGCTTGTTGTTCTCTTGCTTTTGCTTTCGAGTAGATTAGCTAAAGACAAAATAAATATAAAGGAATGCAAACGTCAATGTGTTATGGTTATTGGTTTCTTTATTATTTTAGTTTAATTTCTTATTTCTAGGAAGGTTTCTTTCCGTTTTAAGTATTTTAAATATGTTTTCATGCAGGTTAGAGGTTATGGAACTTTCTATATACCTTTTGTTTGTGTCTAATAATATTTTGTATCCAGATTTCAACGCTTTAGATTTCACAAGTTTCTTGTATGTCCTTGTTTCTTAGACGAGGTCCCCTATTTCTATTTCGTCTCCTCGAGCTTAGATGAAGCAATGGAATCTCGATATCTTGCTACTTTGTAACAGTATTCCTGCTAGTATTGTGGAGCAGCCCAATATGGTTACCCCTTTTCTTATCTTCCAAATCTTCTTTCTGTTGAAAGTTTGTTGTAAAAAGAACTTAGAGAACTCAGAGGTCTTCATGTTATCTATTCGTTTTTGTTAATGATTGGATTTTAGAAGGGATGGTGGTTTATATAGCAGATTTTTGCAGAAGTGAGGATAATTATTTTTAATATAGAACTTGTTCCATTTCTGGGATTTTTGTGCGATTATAGAACAAAACGTTTTGAAAGCCATAGGGAAATAGACTTTGAAAAGGAAATGATCGAAATAATGGAGAAAATAACAAAATTTAGAAATGCTTGTCCTTATAATGACACTTAGGAATTGAATTCGTTAGATCTAAAAACAAATATCTTTGATTTTATAAAAACATATCTTCTTAATAATGAAGAAAATAAAATATTTTAAAAAAATATAACGGAAAATAAAGATCTCTTTTATCAAGAGGGTCAGACCTTAACCAATATTAATTGTATTAAACATCAAATTTTCGCAAAATAGCCACTCTATCTATTCGAATATTTACAGGTTTTCTAGGATTCATGAACATAAGGTGGAAAAACAAATTTCCGAATAGCTATCTCAAGAGATAGAAAAATCACCTATTCGGTAGTTGTCAAGAAAATAGATCAATCAGGAAAACAAAAATGGAGAATAGTCGTTGATTATAGGAAATTGAATGAGATTACAATTGAAAATAAATTCCGAATATTGAATCTACTTTTGATAAACTAAGTAAACCCCAATATTTTTTTACTATTGATCTCGCTAAAGGATTTCATGAAATTCTTGTAGACGAAAAATATCAACCGAAAATGCCTTTTCGACCCCACAAGGTCATTACGAGTTTGTCAGGATGCCATTCGGGATGATGAATGCTCCTGCAACATTCTAAAAAATGATAAATTATGTTTTACGTGACTTTATAAATCATATCCGTGTTGTATATCTAGACGATACACTAATTTTCAGCACATCACTACAAGAACATGAAAATGCTATTAGACAAATATTGGAAAGGCTAACGAAATTTAATTTAAAAATACTATTAGATAAATGTTTATTTTTCTAAAGAATCAGAATATTATGTATATTTAGTTACAGATAAAAGAATTAAACCAAACCAAAACAAAATTTAACTGATAAAAAACTAAAACTACCAAATTCTCGAAAATCCATTAAAAAGCTTTTTATATATTCAACCATTCGAGAAACTTAAAGAAATCATTTCCAGTTATCCAATATTAAGATATCCAAATTTTAATAAAAAATTTATCTTAACTACTGATGCAAGTGACTTTGATATTGCGGCTGTTTTATCACAAAACGGATCACGAAGGTCGTTATAGTACTATAGTTATAGTACTAGCTTTTGGCAATTGTTTGGACAACTAAGTATTTTATACCGTATCTCTTTGATGTTAGATTTACAATAAAAACGGATCATAAACCTCTAGTTTGGCTAAACTCACTAAAAGAAAAAAAATCCAAAATTCCAAAGATGGAGAATTAAATTAAATCAATCCAATTTTGATATAGAATATGTTAAAGGAAAAGACAATAAAGTAGTCGATTCCCTCAGCAGAATCAATATTGAAAAAAATGAAATAAATAAAATTTTTCAATTAGATGAGTCTTTCTCTAACATTGAAAGTGATTAAGCTACAATTCATAGTGGCATTGCAAATTTGGATGACCACATTCCACTAGTCAAACAAATATAGTAAACAAATATTTTAATCAAATCCACCTAGTAGTAACTAAACCAGGTGAATGGATTACTAAATATAACAAATATAAAAAAAAATTTTATATCCGAAGATGATTTACAAAATCAGAACTATTTAAATGACTTATTACTAAGGCTCATAAAAAACAGTATTACTGCGATTTATTCAGAATTAAACGATAATATATTTTGAATATTACAAAGAAAACTAATAGAATTATTCAGTATCGATAGCAAAGTTAAGTTTATTAGATGTAGGTACTAAATTAGCTAAAGAAATCGAAAGCGGAAGCGACTTACTAAATGTAGAAAAAGAAACTCATGAAAAAACAAATCATAGAGGTATCTTAGAAAATTTTAATGAAATGAAAGATAAATACTATTTTCCAAAAATGCAAGACCTTATTTACAAAAGATCAATATAATTTTAATATATCTCCAACAACTTCTGAAACGAAAGAAATAGTTCAAGGCGATACCTATTACTTAAAAAAACAAGTATTTTGAACAACTATAGATAAATTTACAAAACACTTATCAATAAAATTAAACTAAATGATAGAAATAGCATTACCAAGCTTTAAGATTAAATAATTCTCTGTTCGGTAAACCAAAAACATTTATCTTTGACGATGAATTCAATAGTTTAAATCTGAAGGACTTTTTTTGTAGAGTAGAAAATGTAGAAATGCACTTTACCTCTCCTAGAAGTCACACAGATATGGATTCTGATATAGAAAGAGCCCACGGAACTATTACAGAACATATTAGGATTTTAACATTAACCGATCCCAATCTTAATACTGAAAGTTGTATACTAAAAGCTATTGAAGCTTATAATAACACACTACATTCTGTAGCTGAAGTTAGGCCTATAAATTTTAAATTTACAGGAAATCAAAGACAGATTATTACATAAAAAAAAGAAAATTCTTTCAAAATTAAACAAAAATAGAAAAACTTTTGAACTACCTAATGACAACGAGATACTAATACAAAACCCCACAATCGTACGGTATAAAGAACAGCCTAGATATAAGAAAATTAAAATTAAGAAGATAAACAATAAAAATAAAAACATCCACCCAACGAGAGTTAAGAGAAAATATAAATTTATATCAGTTTGTTCATCAGTTATTATTTGTAACTTAACAAATAACAACTGCCATTAAAATCATCATTCAGATTTTTATACTTATTATAATTCTAAATAAAGCTGAAGCAATAATTAATCTAGAAAAATTAGAAACTGAAATCGGGTATTTTTTAATCCAACAAGAGAAAACTCCAATTATTGATAGCTATACTAAAATTCCTCACGTTATTGAATTAGATGAAATTGATTATACAATATATAATAAAAGATAATATAAGAAATTCATTTAAAATTCCACAAGACGAAATTATTTTAAAAACGTTAAAAGATAAAATTAACAAATTATAATATACCTTCAAAACATTAATTCCCTATAGACATAAAAGAGCATTAACTAATATTGGTGGTTCATTTTTAAAATGGATATTTGGTACAATGGACGAGGACGATAAAGTTGAAATAGAAGAATATCTAAAAACCCTAGAACAAAATACCCATAGTCCAATAAATAACCATAACCAACAAATAAAATTAAATAATCATTTTCAAAATAATATTGAAATCTTGAAAAAAAAACCGTTAATAATTACCACATAAAAATTGATAGTGTTTCTAAAATTGATAGATTCTAAATAGAGTTTCAATAGAAAATAAAAATATAACTAAACAACTACAATACTTGCAGAAGAAAAGAGAAGAAATAGATTTTTATAACATAGATATTTTCAAAATTCAAGAACTTAAGAGTTCATTTGCAACAACAAATAGTAATAAATTAATATTTATATTGGAAATAGCAGTACAGTAATAAGTAAAGAAAATGCTACTAAATATAAAATATTTGCATTGCCAAATTCAAAATTCAAAATTCAAACAAATAGATATATCAAATTCTTATATTATCTAATTTGAAAATAAAACATATTATATTACCCAGGAAAAATATAAAAACAAACTAAAACCAATCTCAAACTGTATATCAAATCTTTTTATTAAATCATATATTAACTGTTCTAAAACTATCGAAGAAGATCTTAAAATAATGGAATTGGATCAAGGTGTAATATTAATAAAAAATGCCAAAAAATAATAATTTAATAAACAATTGTAACAATATGTATTATTTTTAAACAAAAACTATATTATTTATTTTAATAATTGTAATATCGAAATCGATAACATTAAATTTTCTAATAAAAACAAATAATTCAAACATAATATTGTAATACCTAATTATATAACGATTAAAAATATAAATAATACTGTTAAATTTGAAACTTTAAATTTAAAACAATCAGAAAACAATAGAGAAATTGTTGAAATTAATTACAAAATAAAAATTTATGATCATTTAACGCATACTAACCCAATTGTTGTAATAATTATAGTTGTAATTTTATTCCTTTTTGTAATTATACAAAGTGAAAGAAGAAAAGGAAAAATAATAAATAATATAACCAATATTAAAACTAAAGAAATTACCCAGAAGTACAAAAATCCTGAGGATGAGGGAGTCATATATACAACAAACCAAATACTAGAAGATGTAATTTCTAGGAGGTCTAATCAATAAATTAATTTTCATAATTCTTTCTCTTACTTTCATATTAATCAATTACATTGAAAATCAAGTATTTCAACGTACTTGATATTATAATTTTTTGTGTTGTTCTTTTTCTTTTTGTTCTGTTGACCGCTTTTAAGCAAAATGCAATATTTCGTTTTAAAGTACAATAAACTATATTTAAGTCACTAAATGTGACTTACTACAAACTAAATTACAAACAAAGCAACACGAAAGTTTTTATAATTAAAATCTTACAAAATTTCCTCTTCAAGTGCAAAAACAGAAATCGAAAGCACTTCAAAATATAATAAATTTTTTTTTCTTGTTTTTCTTTGTAAAATAATAATAGTAATCGAAATGTAAAATTGAATGTTAATTATAAAATGTCTAAAATGAAAAAGTTAGTTTAAATCTAGATGCATAAGGTTTAAAATTGAATTAAAGAAATTAAAATAAAACAAAACTTTTGTGTTTAATTTAAATAAAATTATTATTTTATAAAATTCAACTTATAAAATAATAAAAGTCGCACATATATAAATATTCTGTAAAAGGCGTATAATCCGTAAGATCTTATATAATGCTGTGCGTTGTAATCCACTGATGGTTCTAACTTTGTAGTAAAATAATAATAATATTAATGAGAATACTAATCGCAATAATAACAGCCGCTATAGTGACAGTGGAGGTTGGCTTCAATAATTACCTAAGGTAGTAAGGTGTTATATACTACTTCATGTTGTAACTGTTGTAACGGCTATAGTCACTGTTAGCAAAATAGTAATAATAATAGGTGAATTCATTGTTTCCTTACAGTCCCACTCCCAATTCAATGTTTCCGTATCCATTTTTCCTATCCTTTCGTATCCCTACTCCCTAACCGCTATATTGCGTTCTCAGAAAGGTTTCATCCCATTATATTGGCTAAAGGAGGAGGTGGGTTTAGTCAGTAAGAATCTGACACTACCAAGGGGGAAGTTCTTGGCGTCTTTGGAAGATTCCCACCTCCCTTAGGAAAAAAAATTAAAACAAACTTTTTTTTTCGTTTGTGTAGTTAAAATAAAAAATTCCAGTGTATTGGTAATTAAATAAATAAAATATGATGAGATTTTCTTTTTGAATTTTATTATTTTGAAAAATATAATTGTATATTATAGGTAATGTAGGTAGGTACATGAAACTTTATGTACCTCTATTTTTAGTTTTTTTTATCATATTTTCAAAAAATTTTAGTATTTATAAAGCTAATAATTTTAAAAAATTTAAATTTTTAGAAATATTTTCCTAAACTCAATATTTTGAATTGTATAATTTATTGTGTTCCTATCTTGTATAGCAATAGCATAAAGAAACCATTTCCTATATTAATGGTTTAAATGGCTGGTTTAAATGGTTTATTAATGGCTAAAAATCAGAGTGATGTCTCGTAAATAAGGTGGATAAATAGGCAAATAAAATAAGAGAAAGCATAATAAAAAGAGAAACAAAATATGTAGTTTTATATTTTAATGTTTTGTTTTTTAAATGAAATATATATGTATAAAGAAATTTACTTTTGTACAATGGCAAACAATTATTCAATTTCCTTCTAAACGTGTTTCAATATCTGAATACCTATACAAAAAAAGAAATAAATAAAAAAAATTTAAAAAAATATGTACATAAAAAATGTACAATAATATACATATTTACGTACATATATAATAAATAATTTCGTTTTCTGATTTGTTGAAATAATAAAAATTCACATTTTTTTTCTTGTAGGTATTCAGATATATTGAAATCCATTCCAAATGTATTTTGTGGTATTTGTGTACATATACAAAAGCTTGTCATTTAATATAAAAATTTGGATTTCTTTTCTCTATTTATATGCTTTTGTCGGTTAATAGAAAGAAAAGAATATCGTTTTTAACACATTTCCAAAAAAATTTTAAAAAAATGTGCTTATTAGTTTCATTCTCTCCGTTCGTCCGTCCGTCTCTTTACAAAACTTCTACACCGTTAAGGATAGAGAAAAAGAATTTTAACCATGGGTAGGTCTAATAAAAAAAATAATTTTGTGGAACAATTTTTTCATGCAGCCCCATCCATTACGGAGCTACAGCCCTTCAAACTTTGAAAAAGCCCTATTTTTAAATGCATATGTCTTATGTTCTGCTTAAGATTTTTTCACTCTGAAAACGCCATTCGACAGGTATTTTTTTTTTACAATAAGTAAATTAATATCAAAATTATACAATTTTTTTAAATTTTGTATTTAAATTTACCGTTATGTGAAAACCAAGTTTTGCATGATTTTTCTACTTTCATAACTCCGGCACGCTTTTAGATAGAGGCTTTAAATTTTGAGGCAAGAAGGAACTTTTAGAATTAGTATAAGTTCGCTCAGAATATTTTTTTGGACCACCCCCTGTTTATGAGCTATTAGGGCTCAAACATTGAAAACTTGCTATTTTTAAACATCTGTAACTTAGGAACCTGTACACATTTTACTTCGGCAAGACATAAAAATTAAAGCTAGAGTAATATATTTTTACTTGTGTTAAAGGTTTATTTTAGTTGTAAAGTGTTCCAGAGTTACAGCTCTTAAAAATTGGGAAAAAGCCCTATTTTCAGATGTATATATCTGAGGCTCTGTGTAAAAGTTTTGCAATCTAAAACCGCCAGAAGACCGAAAATTGTTTTATCTACATAAAACAATACTAAAATTATGTAATATTTTGTAATTTACTATTTTCATTTACCGTTATGTGAAAACCGCATTTTGCATGAAATATCTTTTTACATAACTCCGACACCCCTTTAGATAGGAAACTGAAATTTTGAGACAAGAAACACCTTTTAGAATTAGTATAAGTTTCCTTAGAAAATTTGTTTGCACCAGCCCCCGTTTAAGAAGTATTAGGGCTGAAAAATTGAAAATATGCTATTTTTTGGCACCTGTAACTTAAGCACATGTACACTTTTTTCTTCGACAAAACATGAAAATTAAAGCTCCAGTAATATGTGTTTACGTGTGTCATTTTTCTTAGTTGTATAGGGTTTCGGACTTACACCCCCTCAAAATTCCAGAAAAGTCCTATTTTCACATATTTTCTTATTACAAAAAATTTCTTAAATTTAATTTTTTAAATTTTAAAATTTTTTGTGCAAGTCACAATTCTAAACAGTTTGTAATGTGTTTTGGAAATGTGCTCTTTTAAAAACCGTTGGTTTACATTCTACCTTGTTTTATATGAGAATGAGAAATCTATATAGTTTATTATCTGTGCTATATTATTGAAATTTTATTTGTGTATATACTATATTGTTGAAATTTTCTTTGTGATTATACTATATTGTTGAAAAAATTTCAATGTGGATTTGTAGATTCGAATGTGAAGGAGCTTTTAGTACTAATTTTTTTGATGGTTTTTGTATTTATCTGCAACAGCTTTTAATATTGATTTTAAAGTTTGGTTTGAATACAGAATTATTGTTGAAAAAAATTTGTCTTGTATAATAAACTTAGTACCTAATAAAATTGATGTAACGTTTATATGTTAAATTAAAGAATTTTAAAAGAAACAATAGGTATATAGTTTTAAAGCTTTAAAAAACTGTTTAAATAAATTTTAATATTGATTTGAATACAGAATTTTTGTTGAAAAAAAATGTCTTGAATAATAAACTTAGTATCTGCTAAACCTGATTCAAAGTTTAAGTTTGGTTTGAATACAAAAATATTGTTAAAAAAATTGTTTTGAATAACAAACTTAGTACCTAATAAAATTGATTTAAAGTTAAATTAAAAAATTCTAAAAGCAACAATACATAGTTTGAAAGCTTAAAAATATGCACTGTTCGAATACGGAGTTATTGTTAAAAAAAAGCTTGTTTTAAATAATAAACTTAGTACCTACTAAACTGCATTTAAAGTTTATGTAAGAAATTAAATATGTTAGTTTAAATACAAAAAAAAAGAATTAAATCTAACAGTAAGTCGATGCAACCGACTTATTAATATCCTACACCTGAATAATTCGAATTAAATTAAAAAGCCATAAGTTTTGCTTGAACTTCTTCCCTTTTCTGTCTTATTCAACTCGAATTTCAGGAACGTAAAAGAGGCATCCTCTTGGGATATGCTTGACACCTTTGTAAAAAATTTTAAGTTTCTATCTTTATTAATTTCGAAGATTGTTAGTCCTTGGGAGGTGTATGTCAGGTACCCGAATTGCCACTCCAATTCATCGAATCCATCTGAGGAACATAAAGAAAATATGCCAGAACACCATTGTACTAAATTTAAAGGTTCTACTTTTGTTGGTTTTGGAGATATGCTCGTTGCTCTTGTGCTCGTCCGGAAGTATTCAAAATACGAACCCATGGTTCAAATTCTTTCAAATGTCAGTTTCCAATTTTACAGAAAAGGAAACAAAACAGAACACCTTTGTATTAAAAATAAAAGTTCTATTTTTGTTGGTTGTGGAGATATACTCGTTTGCTCTGGCGCTCGTCCGGAAGCTTCCAAGATTTGAACCCATGGACCAAATCCTCACAAATTTCAGAAACATAAATCAAACATGAAGGAACACCATTCTGCCTAGTTTAAAGGTTATATATTTGTTGGTTTTGGAGATAATCTCATTTGCTCTGGTGCTCGTTTGGCAGCTTCCAAAATCCAAACCCATGGACCAAATCCTCTTAAACTTCAGAGACATAAATCGAACGGGAAGGAACATCATTGTAAATAATTTAAAGGTTCTATCTTTGTTGATTTTGGAGATAATCTCGTTTGCTTTGGGGTTCGTTCGGAAGCTTCCAAAATCCAAACCCATGGACCAAATTCTCTCAAATTTCAGAGACCTAAATCAAACACGAAAGAACACCATTCTGCCAAATTTAAAGGTTATATCTTTGTTGTTTTTGGAGATAATCTCATATGCTCTGGGGCTCGTTCGGAAGCTTTCAAAATCCAAACCTATGGACTATATCCTCTTAAATTTCAGAGACATAAATCAAACGGGAAGGAACATCATTGTAAAAAATTAAAAGTTCTATCTTTGTTGATTTTGGAGATAATCGCGTTTGCTCTGGGGCTCGTTCGGAAGCTTCCAAAATCCGAACCCATGGACCAAATCCTGTCTAATTTTAGAAACTTAAATAAAACATGAAAGAACACCACTCTGTCAAATTTGAAGGTTATATCTTTATTGGTTTTGGATATAATCCCATTTGCTCTGGTGCTCGTTCGGAAGCTTCCAAAATCCAAGCCCATGGACCAAATCCTCTTAAATTTCAGAGACATAAATCGAATGGGAGGGAACATCATTGTACAAAATTTAAAGGTTCAATCTTTCTTGGTTTTGGAGATAATCTCATTTGCTCCGGATCCATTCGGAAGCTTCCTGAATCCGAACCCATGTACAGATTTTGTCCAAATTTGAACTTAGCCTTCCTTTCGTGATTAGTAACCTACTATATAAATTTCATCAAGATAGCTTCATTAGTTTTTGAGTTATCGTGCGAACGGACGGACGGACGGACATCGTTAAATCGACTCAGGAGGTGATCCTGATTCAGAATATGTCTATATCTACATGTCTATATCTAAATCGCTTCCTTTTGGTGGTTACAAACACCATACCAAAGTTAATATACCCTATACTTCAGGTGTACGGTATAAAAAAAAGAAAAAAAGCTGTTTTAATTTTGAATTGTATTAGAGTCACTAAAATCACTTTTTAGCAAATTTCCAAAAAAATTTTGAAAAAATGTGCTTATTAGTTTCACTCTGTCCGTTCGTTCGTCCGTCTGTCCTTCCGTCCGTCCGTCTGTTTACAAAACTTCTACACCGTTAACGATAGAGAAAAAAAATTTTAACCCTGGGTAGGTCTCATAAAAAAAATAATTTTGTGGAACAACTTTTTCATGTAGCCCCACCCATTACGGAACTACAGCCCTTCAAACTTCAAAAAAAGCCCTATTTTTAAATGCATATATCTTATGTTCTGCTTATGATTTTTTCAATCTGAAAATGCCATTCGACAGGTATTTTTTTTTACAATAAGTAAATTAATATCAAAATTATACAATTTTTTTATATTTTGTATTTAAATTTACCGTTATGTGAAAACCAAGTTTTGCATGATTTTTCTACTTTCATAACTCCGGTACGCTTTTAGATAGAGGCTTTAAATTTTGAGGCAAGAAGGAACTTTTAGAATTAGTATAAGTTTGCTCAGAAAATTTTTTCGGACCACCCCCTGTTTATGAGCTATTAGGGCTTAAAAATTGAAAATTTGCTATTTTTAAACACCTGTAACTTAGACACCTGTACACATTTTACTTCTGCAAGATATAAAAATTAAAGCTAGAGTAATATATTTTTACGTGTGTTAAATGTTTATTTTATTTGTAGAGGGTTCCAAAATTGCAGCTCTTCAAAATTGCGAAAAAGCCCCATTTTCAGATATAGATATCTCAGACTCTGCGTAATAGTTTTGCAATCTAAAACCCACAGAAGATCGGAAATTTTATTATCTATATAAAACAGTATCAAAATTATGTAATATTTTGATATTTACTATTTAAATTTACCGTTATGTGAAAATCACATTTTGCATGAAATTTCTCTTTTCATGACTCCGGCACGCCTTTAGATAGGAACCTGAAATTTTGAGACAAGAAAGAACTTTTAGAATTAGTATAAGTTTCCTCAGAAAATTTTTTAGTAACGCCCCCTTTTTAAGAGTTATTACGCCTCAAAAATTGAAAATTTGCTATTTTTAGACACCTCTAACTTAGGCACCTATAAACATTTTTCTTCAGCAAGACATGAAAATTAAAGGTTCAATAATATATTTTTACGTGTGATAACGGCTTTTTTTAGTTATATAGGATTCCGGACTTACGGCCCCTCAAAATTTCAAAAATGTCCTATTTTCACATTTTTTCTTATTACATGAAATTTTCAGATTTTTGTGCAAGTCACACTTCTAAATAGTTTGTATTGAGTTTTGGAAATGTGCGCTTTTAAAAACCGTTGGTTTACATTCTACCTTGTTTTTTTTTGCTCAAGTTTTGTAATCTTATGACAAATTGTAATTTAAAAGTATTTTTAAAAAATTTATTTTTATATCGTTTCAATATTATAACATGACCTTCCATACCTAAAAAAATGTGAGTAATATAAAAACAAAACAACAAAAATATTATGCAAAAATTTTTAATGTACACCTGCATCATTAATAATATTTTGTTTTAAAAAAAAAGAAAACAAAAAAAATATATATACATACCTGTATCATATAATTAAATAATATCTTGTTTGTTTATCCATGAATTATGCATTTTATCAGGACCAAGCCATGTAACTAAAACTTGATTTCCTTTTCTTTTTATTATTTTTTCTGATATGAATTTGCATTTTTTATTGGTGTAAGTTCAGCTTCATAAAATGAACCAGAAATGGACGATTTTGTATAGTCAAGTAAATTGTATGTTATTGGGTCAGTTCGTTTTATTTTTGCAATGGTAAAACTTTCTGTTGACCAATTAGGTTGATAGCCTTTAGCAAAATTACCTTTATATTTACTAATACGAATATAATCTCTAACTTTATATTTTGTAACGCTTTTAGGTTCAAGTTGCGCGGCAATTGTGTAGTGATATGTTGAATTATATTTTTCAATCAGTTTTAGTAAAGTAGACATCCATTTATAGTTTTCATGAAAACTAAACTGCCTCCAAATTAAATTCTTTAAAGTACAATTCAAACATTCTACTATAGACGCTTTCAATTAAGAATAAGTACGGTAATGATAAATTTTGTGTTTCACCATAAATTATTGTTTAAATTCTTTATTGAAAAATTCTCTTCCTTGATCTGATTGTATATCTGCTCGTTTAAAATTTTTTTTCATAGTAATTGTAACATTGTTAGCAGTTTTATTTTTAACCTGTTCAGCATTTGCATATTTAGAAAAAGTATCTATAACCGTTAAAAAATACTTATATCCACCATTGAATTTCTCATATGATATCATTTCCACTAAATCGATTTTCCACATATCGTTTAAACCTTTTTGAATAAATTTTCGTCGTGGAAACTTTCGTCTGGCAAGTCTATGTATTTCCGAAACAATCTCTGCTCTTGATATTATGTTTATAACATTCAAATTTCTGTTCTAATTCTGCTTTATAGTTTTCTATAGAACAGCATTCACAAGTGTCTGGTCCAGAAGTAGAATTAACATAGCCCAAGGACAAGTCGTGAAATGAATGCCATATATTAAAGTGATTTGTAAGATTTTAGAAAAGTTTTCAATTTTTTTATACAAATAGGACGTTTATGTTCATCTAATAACACAGAGGAATAGGTTTTTAAGAACTCATGCACTTCCATCACAAAGAGAAACTATGTGGTAAAAATATAATCTTTTCTTTGTATACTTTTTCAAATCAGCCTAAACTTTTAGTATTACATAAACCCTACAAACAAAATTATATCTTTTTGTCACCCATTTACAATGATGGTGGCAGGTAATTTAATAAAAAATATAAACCAATTAGGATGCTCTAATGTAGAGAAAATCTCCTACTTAGCCTAGGTGGTTAGAGCGTAACCTTACAATCTAACCACTGTGGTAGTCCCGGGTTTGATTCCCGGTGGGAGATACCATAATTCAAATATTTAATATATATATATTAATAATACATATATTATAAGTAAATAATATAATTAAAATTATAATCGTGTTTCCTGCTATACTCTATAACTTTATAATTAATACAAAAACATAACAATAATCTATATACATGCATGTGCATTTGTCAAAAATTGATAAGAGAAGACATATGCGTCAAAGCACGATTAATGTAATTGAAATTGTCATACACAATTACAATAGCAACACGCATTCCAAAAAACATGACACGGTTTCTCTACTTGACGGATATATGATAGGTAACAAATAGGTAAAAAATTAAGAAGAGACATCTTGTAGAGAGATTACAGTACAGTAGAAAACGATTCGAAACACAAGGCAGAGCCTTGGATACAGAACTGAATTCACGGTAAAAATATTTAATACAGTCAAAAGGACAAGAATTGGACAATGGAATGTAAGAACGCTACGTGAAGCATCCAAACTGGCGCAAGTAGAACAAGTAGAAAAAATGAGCAAATACGACTTAAATATCCTCGGAATTAGCGAAATGAGGTGGAACAAATTTAGAGAAGAAATAACAACAAATGGTAATAAACTTATATACAGTGGGAAAGATAGAGGGGGCGAAAGCGGAGTAGGTATCATAATATCAAATGTTCGCAACTCACTAAGCAGCTGGAAGGCAATATCAGATCGAATACTCATGGCACGATTTGCGACAAGAAGTAAAAGGATACGATAATACAATACTACTCACCTACAGAAGAGGCAGAAAATGAGATTAAAGACGACTTCTATGAACAACTAACAACAGCGTTAAGCAGCATAAAGAAAGGTGATATTACGATACTAATGGGTGATTTCAATGCTGAAATAGGATCAGACAACCAAGATAAAGAAGATACAATAGGGACACATGACTGCGGAGTTAGAAATAATAACGGAGAAAGATTCATAGATTTATGCCAAACATTCCAAATAATTATCGGCGGCTCGTTATTCCTCCATAAAGACATACATGAGTATACATGGACCTCACCAAACGGTCAAACGAAAACCCGAATTGACCATATATGTATCAGCAGAAAATGGAGAAACACACTGCAAGATGTCAGAAATAAGAGAGGTGCAGATATAGGAAGCGACCACGAATTAATAACCGGAGATGTTAGAATGTGGCAGAAATACAAAAGAAAATCACGAAGAAATATAAGAAGAAAGATAAACCTCAAAAAGCTCCGCAACATTGAAACAAGAAATAATATGATAGAAACAATACGCCAAACCCTCCCAATAGGCCAACAACACACATGGGAACATATTGTCGAGAACCTCCAAAATACAGCAGAAGAACAACTCGCGACAATTCAGTCGCAAAGAAAAATATGGATTTCCAATAACACCTGAAACCTAATCACACAAAGAAACAGCCTAAAACAGCAATTGAATAACACTATAAGACAACAATACATTAATATCGCTAAACAAGTCAAAAGAGCTGCAAGAATAGACAAAAGAACATACATTAACAATTCCGCGAACATGGTTGAAACGGCTGCAATACAAAACAACTCAAGAGAGTTACATAATATCGTAAATCAGCTCACTGGCAAAAGAAACAACAAAACTCACCCAATCAAAGACCAAAATGGTAAACTAATATCATGTCCCGAAGAACAAACCCGAATATGGAGACGATACTTCGCAGAAACAAGTAATACCAGCGATTCAAACCAAGAAGGAGACAGACTAGAAATTCGTACAAATAACAACAACAACAATTACAACATCAGAATAAATAAACCATCCAAAACAGAGATCAAAGAGCCAATAAGAAAGCTGAAAATAAACAAAGCAACAGGCGAAGATGGTCTTCAAGCTGAAATTATAAAAATAGACCCAGAAACATCAGTCCAGCTGCTAGAACCTCACTTCTCAATGGCATGGGATGAGAGTAGATTACCGGCTACATGGAAAAATGGAGTAATTATCAAACTTCCTAAGAAAGGTGATCTTACCAAATGCGACAACTGGAGAGACATAACAGTGCTAAACACAATCTACAAAATTATGGCAACTATAATACAAACAAGGCTACAGGAGAAACTAGGCTACAGGAGGTTAATCATCGTTGAACAATCAATAGAATGGCGAGCTCCATTATAGTGTATAGAACCTAGTGTTCATCGACTTCAAGAAGGCATTTGATTGTATAAGTAGAAAAGCAGTATGAAATCGAAACATTCCGGAAAAATTAATAGAAATAATACAGAACATGTAAGAAGAGACACAAATCTCATGGTAAAACCAGCGAACCATTAATCACCAACATAGGAGTAAAACAGGGTTGCCCACTGTTACCAATTCTCTTCACAGTAGTGCTAGATGACATCATGAAAGAGATCAGTCTCAAAAGAAGTAGAATAACATGGAATCTCTTCAGAAAATTAGAAGATCTAGACTATGCCTATGATATCTGCCTGCTATTGCATGCAATAAATAACATGCAAGCTAAAATAGAGCAACTAGTAACATTAGCTCCAAGTGTGGGCCTTGAAATAAATATCATGAAGAAAGCTATGGCCATTAACATTAACACCCCACTTCACCCGATGATAAACAACACACCACTCGAATATGTAGATAAGTTCCACTACTTAGGCTGCATTATAAATAACAGCGGCAACATAAACGCCGACATTGAAAACAGAATAAAAAAGGCCAGGGCAAGGTTCGGCCAATATGGAAAAATACACAAATGTCCAGGGGTACAAAATTGAGAATATTCAAAACTCATCTTAAAGATCATCCTCACATATGGAAGTGAAACCTGGTTAGTTACGAAACTACAGGTAACACAGAAATCACACAGAAACTACAGGTTTTCATTAATAAGTGTCTAAGAATTATATGCGGAGTATACTGGCCAAATACAATAAGTAATAATGACCTATGGAAGCTTGTCAAAGTAGAACCAAGGGCAAGAGATCAAAAGATAAAAGTGGAGACGGATAGGGCACACACTTAGAAAGTCGCAAGAATGCATAGCAAGGGAAGCACTAGACTGGAACCATCAAGGAACCCGAAGACGAGGTCGCCCCAATAACACCTGGAGGCGAACGATATTAGAGGAACTAACCTCAAATGGAAAAACAAGGGAGTAAGCAAAAATAACTGCTCCGAATATGAAGATGCCTAGTAGATATCCTATGCTCCCAAGAGGGACAATAAGGAAAAAATAAATGTAGAGAAAATCAGATGGTGTAACCCACAGCTGTCTGCTGTGACAAAAAATATAAATTACCCATCAATAAAATAGTATAATGAAATACCAAAAGAGCTTGGTAACAATGAACCTACATTAGTTGTACTGGATGATTTAATGTTAGACGCAGCTAATAAACAAGTTTGTGAACTATTTTCTTGGGGATCACATACCGTAATTTATCAATTATTTTAGGAACACAAAATGTATTTCACCAAGGAAAATTTTCAGAGTATATAATTAGTCAACATCAAAACCGCATCGTTATATTAGGTTGGATTTAACACAAAACATTAACGATTCATTTCGTATTAGAACTAATATTTTTTCAAAAGAATATTGTATTTGTCTTTGGACATAGGTGATTTAAACAATTGCCAGAAGTATGAAACGATTGAAGAAAAACCAACATATGTACTAGGAGATTGCAACAAGAAGAAATTTCAACAAAATGTTCTTAAATATTGTGATGATGATATTATAAAAACTATTGCTGAATATAAAAAAAATATATAATATCACCAACACAAAAAGCTAAATCAAAAAAACGTAAAAAACAATTAAGATTTTTAGCATGTCCAAAGAAAAGTATAAATGTCAAAAGAAAAATATTAGTTCAAAATGGCGGTTTCTTAACTTTAATAGAGACAATATTATCTGGTGTAATAAGGAAACTACTCAGTAAGGCATCATAATGCAGCGAATGATTGTTATGTCACCAGAAAAATTTTCTAAATTTAGTAAATTAATTCAAGATGATAAAAACTTGGATTTATTAGATCAAAAAATGAAAAAAAATTTTTATATGTTAAAAAATTAAAACCATTGCAAAAATGGTACTTATATCGTCAAAATCTCCTCAAATGTGGAATTAACAAAAGACACACACAAAAATTAACAGAAAAGGTTAATAATCTTACATTTAATACAGGCACTCAAACCAAATTCTTTTCTAAACGAAAATATGCATGTACAGAAACTGAATTACAAATTAACATCAGCACAAACCAATTTTGTACCATTAGCCACCAATGATGTGTTTGAATACTATCCTACAAAAAAGGCTTCAAATATGGATATTGATTTAACACGTTATGATTTGGATGATGAAAATTCATTTGAAAAATTAGCTCAAACTGAAATGTTGAAAGATGAAAAATTAGTAGAAAGACCATCTCTAAGCTCTGATTATCGAATGTTTGAAACATCTAGTGGTAATGTAATTACCATTGCTGTACCATCTTCTTAAAAAAAGAAGACACTAAGATTGGCCGGTAGTTCAATTTTATCAACTATATTTTCACAATTTCCTATCTTAAACCTTTACTAAGAAGTCCAAAACTAAGAACTTCATCAAAACCGGAATGGACAACATATAAATAGTGTACCATTATATGTTTTAGAAGAAGTTAACAAGGATGGATAGTTAATGTTATAATGTTCAATCATATTTCAAACATTATTTACAGAACTATTTCAACACAAAAAAAATATAAAAAATTTCAAAACAAAATTACCCGAACTATTCACATTAGTGCTTGCTAATAATAACTATGAATATTGAATGGAATGGTGATGATTTATTTAGATATAGTTCAACCATCTATTTTTGGAAGTAGTAAAGTGCGTGCATTAAGAGCTACCAACATAGAATATTGTAGAATACCTATAAACATTGAAATG
This sequence comes from Poecilobothrus nobilitatus, assembly GCA_947095535.1. Classification (NCBI taxonomy): domain Eukaryota; kingdom Metazoa; phylum Arthropoda; class Insecta; order Diptera; family Dolichopodidae; genus Poecilobothrus; species Poecilobothrus nobilitatus. Next base: position 172,448,696 of record OX352772.1, read on the forward strand.
TCCATTACATTCCTATAGAAAAAATATTTTTGAAACTATAGCGATTAAAATGTGTTATCAATACGGTGATGAAATAAATTTTGTTCCCATCTTCTGTACAACAAAAATTTTGTACAGTAAAATTGTATTTTTTTTTACACTTTAAAAAGCGTTGATTGCTAAAAACAATATACTCAAATATGATATCCTATCAAACATGGAAGGAGCTTACGTGAGATATTATTTATCGGTCTCCACGACATTTGACCTCTATTACAATTTTATCCAGCTATACAGAGAGGTCGAGATTTTGGAAATATATTTGAAAGTTTAATTCGTTACTTGCAACCAGTTTTTAGATCAAGTTGGGAAATAATTAAAAAAGCGGCTATAAACACAAGTAAAAATATTTTAAATGATATAGCATCTGGTGCAAACATTAAGAAAGCTGTAATTGATCAAAGAAAAGGTGGCATGAAAACTTTACGAAAATCTTCACGTTAATCAACTGCATTCGATGTATGGTGAAAGACGAAGAGTCATAAAAAGGGAAAGCGGTATAAAAAGACGAGCAGTTTCTAAAAAGACACATTTAAAGTCGAAGCGGCGAAAAAAGCAAAGTAAAACCTCTGATATATTCAATTAAAAATGGAGTGTATGAAATCCGAACTTGATCTTTTTACGTCTTTACCCATACAAACAAGTGTATTGCTTTCAGAGGCATTACCGCCAACCATTGAATTTGTTTCGCATGGAAATGGAGATACATATCGAGATTTATCCTCAACCTACATCAAATTTAAAGTTCAAATATTAAAAATTCTGATAGAGGACATCAAATTTCAAAAGAACTTTTTTCAAAAGGTTATGCAATATTAGCTTTTGATTTATCACGGCTCAGGAACAGATACATGTCAAAGTTTATTAAAAAGGGGTGTAGTAAAGATTAAAGCAAGACTGAATTTTCCACTAAGTTCAACATTAACATGCATTGTGTTTGCAGAATTTGATGTCAATATCGAAATTGATAAAAATCGCAACGTCTACGTAAACATATAAAAAGAAGTTCAGTGCACCACATCTATTCATTTGAAAAATGGCCTGTGCTCTGGTAGATTTATCGTTCTGTACGGACGACAATAATACAATATTTGTAAAAAATCTTACTGTAGCTGGAATAAAAGAAAGATGTAAAACTATTGTAAAGGAATTAAAGTATAAATTTCCGACCAGAGTATTTGTATTTGATATATAATTTTATATATAAACAAGTATTTGATATATAATTTCTAGTAAATTTTTTTTTTTTAATGTGGTATTCTGAAAGTTTTATTTTAAACAATAAATAAAAGAAAAATTGTATTTATAATTTTTATTAAATCAAATTATTTTACAATATATGTATATATATATATATATTTTTTTTTCTTATTTTAATAATTTTTTCTGTTAACTAGTACTATTCATTAGAATTAATTCGAATAAATCCATGTTCATCCTGTCTTTGGTTGCCCCTAAAAATCTAAAATATAGCTCGTTCAATTCGGTTTCGTTTTGGATTGTTTTTGAATACCGAACAGGCATAAAAAATACTATTTCTTCATCATCATCATAAGGATTTGTCACTTCACATAAAACTACTTTCTGTCCACGTTTAGTGTTGAGAAATCTCCAGGATACTACTTCATACATAGTATGTGAAACTAGACAATCAATGTTCTTATATTCTTCTTGTTATCCTTTTCCAATCTTATTTTAATTGTTAATAAAATCCTAAAATTAATAAAATAGGGAAAAAAAAAAAAACAAATAAAAATTTAAAAATCTTACCATGTTAAAAATTTTTTTATTTTTTTTTATACTTTTATTAGTTAGATGTACCAGAAAGAAACTTTTTGATTGAAATTTTAAATTTATATAGTTAAACAAACTAACTAGTATATCAGATTTTTTCAGACTAAGTATTTCTAAATTATCAAATTTTATATTTTTATGTACAATTATAATTTTTACTAGTAATTAATAATAATGTATGTTTTTTTTTTTTGAAATGTTTTTTTATGAAATGTTAAGTTGAATTTATTGAGAATGAAAAAATAAAATAAATAAATAAATAAAATAAAGTTTTTAGATTACGTAGATAGAGTAAGATATCATTGCCATAATATCGGCAAATATAGAGGCCCAGCATATTTTCAATGTAATATATTATATAGACGACCTACTTTTTTCGCTATATTTTTCAAAATATGATTGTCATTTGTTTTCAAGGCATTGAATGAAATTGAAGGTAACATTACTGTATTACTTTTGAATAAAGAACTTTACATTTCACTTTCTAAACAAATTAAATTTGACAGAGACAATTATTTTTATTTGCGCTTTCTTAATAGTTTTACATTTATGGCCACAAGTCTTGACTAATTGTGTAGGAATTTAGATAAAGATAATTTAGATCACGTTAAAAAAGTATTTAATTCTGAGGAAAACCTCGAATTTATGAGATTGAAAGGAGTTTTTTCTTATGAATACAGAAGAAAAACTTTATGAGAAATGTTTACCACCTTAAGAAGCATTTAAGAATCGAATGACAAATACCGCTTGCTCTAATACTGACTATAATCAAGCAATAACCGTATGGTATACATTTAATTGTCATAGCCTTTGGGATTATATAAAATTATACTTAAAAACGGATGTGTTAGTATTAGTAGATGTTTTTGAAAACTTCCGAAAGATATGTAGAAAAATTTATAAACTAGATCCTGCTAATTTTTACACTGCACCGGCCTTACGTGGGCTGCAATGTTAAAGTATACAAATATTGAACTAGACTTATTAACTGATATAAATATGTATAATTTCTTTCAAAAAAGAATAAGTGGTATTAGTTAAGACATTCAAAAGCTAATAATAGATACATGGGTGAATCTTATAAAAAAGAAGAAAATTCAAATTACATTGTATATTTAGATGCGAATAATTTATATGGTTGGACAATATCTGAATATGTACCATATAAAGGTTTTCAATGGCTTGAGAATCCTGAAAGTAATGGAAATTTTAGATGATTCAGAAATAGGAGAGAAATATTTGAGAAGTAGATTTAGAATATCCACAAGAACTTCATAATTTACACAATGACTTCCCGTTTTGTGCCGAAAATAAAATTCCTCTCGGTAGTAAAACACCAAAACTATTGCTTGATCTAAATAATAAACATAAATATGTTATTCATTACCGAAATTTAAAACAGTGTCTTCGAAATGGTTTGCTACTTCAAAAAGTTCATAGAGCACTAAAATTTTAACAATCAGACTGGCTGAAAAAATACATTGAATTAAATAATATGCATAGAACGAATGCCTTAAATAATTTTGACAAAGGCTTTTTCAAATTAATGAATAGCGCCGTTTTTTCGAAAACTATGGAGAATGTTGATAAGAGAATGGATGTAAAAATTGCAACGGCATGGGAAAGTCGAGGGAGACATTTGGAGCTCGCGCTTTAGTAGCTAAATCAAATTATCACTGTTCCTCTAGGTTTACTGAAGATTTAATTGCTATTCAACTAAATAAATCTCGAGTTCTTTATTATAAACCGATATATTTAGCATTTACAATACTTGTACAATCTAAAATTCTTGATGTATGATTTTCACTATAGTTATATTAAACCTAAATATCATAATAGAATTTATTTAAATTAGACGGATACTGATAGTTTCATTTATGCAATACAGATAGATGATTTTTATGTCGATATACCAAAAGATTTAGTTATACATTTTGACACTTCGGATTATGATCCTCAAAATTCATACAAATTCCCTTAAATAAATAAGAAAAAACTTGGTTTATTTAAAGATGAATTGAATGGTAGAATTGTTTCCGAATTGATCAGTTTAAGATGAAAAATGTATTACCTTCGATTCAGGGTGATCAAATAAATAAAATAAATAAAAAAAATTTTTTAAAAAACAGCTTTTTTGAACTAAAAAGTAGAAAATAAATATTTAATAGCAAATTTTTCTGTAATTTTCTAAACTATATTGTTACAATCGAGATTTGTTTGAAAAAGTTTATTTCAATATGTCAAATATAAATATAAGTATATATAAGTTTTAAAGTCTGTGAAATTAATATAAAAGCTGGAGGCAAAATTTAAAAATATAAGTTTATAGTTATGCGTTTGTAAATTTGTAAATTTATTTTCTACTTTTTAGTTCAAAAAAGCTGTTTTTTTAAAAAATTTTTTTATTTATTTTATTTTATTCTTTTTAGTAACGACAAATATAAGTATTAAATTGATATTTTCTTTTTCCTTGTTTAATTTTGAATTTTTACAGTTGCCCTTACAGTCTATAATTATATTATTACCTGTTATAATATAGAATATATTGAATTTTTTTATTATTAATTTATTGTGGCAAAATTTTTAAAAAATTAAGAAAACGTTGCATAGCTAAATTCAAAATTTAAATAAAAATATTGCAATAGTAGTTAACCCTGCACTTTGGGATGGGAAAAAAATTTGACCCATATCGCACGACATGTTGACCTACATTTTGATTTATGGGTTTAATGTAGGTCATGCTTGGTTAGTAGGTCAAGAACTTCTTTTGATCGTTTTGGTTTACGTTTTAAGTTAAGTTGTATGTGTGGGTTGTTAACTTATAAGTTCCAAATGGTTTTACAGTAGGAAGTCAAGTGTTAAACAATTTAAAGTAGGGTCGGCCCTTAATAAACAAAATTGTATAACAGAAGTTTAAATACTAGGCCCACATATAAAAGTAGTAAGAAAATTTCTTATATGAAAATAAAAACAGAAAAATTTTTTTTATTTTTAAATCTACAGCGCATCTTTAAAATTGAAAAGAAAAAGTGTAATCCTGTTTGTGTTTTTGTTTTTTTTTTTTTTTTTTTTTGTTAGCATAAAGAAAAAAAATTAAAGTAAGATATAGATTTTTTTTTGCTTACATAAAAATGTGATCTCTTCTGGATAGAAGAATTTATAGAAGAAAAGAGAAAACGAAAGTCATTAATTAGCTGACTGCATGTCAGATGATATTTTTATCATCTGACATGAAATATCAAAGATATTTTTTTATATTTTAATTAGGAATGTTCAGAAAATATGAATAAAAAGAAAACAAACAGCAAATCAAAAATATGGAACTGATTAAACTAAAGATATACTCTTTACTCTTGATATGCATTTATGTTTTTTTGTTTTTGTATGGAATAAAAAATAATTCAAAAATTTCTAGTTTTAAACTAAAAAAAAATTTAAGACTTGTTTTTGTTATTGTTAAATTAATATACGAATATACAAATCACTAGTTATCTAGTCAAAGCAAGGAATTGATATAAAAAGAATATAATGTAAAAGTTGAATGATTCTATGATAGTATAGTTCCTGGTTTTAAAAAATTACAATATTCTAGTAATAACAAGATAATAATTAATAATTTATTAAGATTCTGAAAAATGTAGTGATCATAAAAGAAATCGAAAGTATAGAACTGTATAATATGTATGTAAATAATGTCTACTTTTACATGTAGATTTTTTTTGTTTAAATCTTTATTACATTCTTAACAATTTTAAATTAATATACAAAACAAATATTTTTACAATACAAATAAAAATGTTCAAATTTGAATGAATACTATTTTGATTTACTTATCAACATTTGCTTTTTTCTGTTATATCCATACGGTAAAGAACTGCCATCTTCATTATATTTTCGTTTTTCCGATTTTGGTTCATATTTTTTTATTTCGGGAATGGTAAGTACATCATGATTTTTATTTCGACGAATATTTTCTGAAATGACGTATGTGTTTGCACTATTCAATGAATTTAAAACTGCTGCCTTTATGCTATTAAAATTGATTTTATAAATTCACCTATTTCTGGTTCATATTCTCCTTCTCGGCTAATATACAACACTGAATCGGTGTCATAATATAATACTCTACTATCCAACTTCTCTGTAAAGTTGAAGACGAGCATGTGTTGTTGTATAAGCAGCGATACTTACGTTGACAGTAGATAAAGAAGTTACTGCTTCTTCTTTATATTTCCAGCTAATCACCATGTTTTCTTCATTTACTGGAAATATGTGACATACTTCTACAGAAGGGTTTGTTATTAACTCATAAAGTTTAAAAGGTTGATTTATAATGCTGGTTTGTTGTTGATTTTCTCTTTGCCCAAATTTTCCCCAGAATGAGTTTAAAATAATCTTAGCAAAAGATCTTAAAACAGGGTTATTAACTACTTTATCGTATTCTAATTTAATTTCTTCCTTTTCAAAAAAACTATCAATATATTCTTCCCTTTCTTTTTGAGTTTGACATTTTATTGGCCACCCAGAAGCTTCTTGTTTAATCTTTATAAATTTATTCATCATTTTAGTGAATAAACCATCAATACCATTGCAATTGTCATATTTTACTGTTTCGTATTCCCAAACTTCATAAATATTTAAAAGTTTATACCCTTTTTCAATTGCTTTTTTAATTTCATCAATTACCCAAGTTCTACTAATGCTCTATCATCGTCTGTATGTTCACAGTATTTTCCTTGATATTTTTGTTCACTACAAGTGTTACATAATGAGAACATCAATTTATTATTTTTGTTTGACAGGTAACACGGGGTGTAATAGAATTGTTGGTGGTAAGATTTTACATTTAATAATACCGTCAATAGTCATTCTGTTTAACTTAGAGCAAGTATCTTCTCCAACATAAATCTTAGGATGGTTTATGGGAAATTTTCCTCGTTTGCAAACATATGGGTATAAGGAACATACATCTATGTATTTAATTTTTTCTCCTTGTTTACATTTATAATATTTGTAAGTATTTCCCGTTCTTCCATCATAAAATGCATCACTAGGATTTAAAGGAACTAAATTAATTAATGATTGATTTTCTAAATATCTCATATTTTCATTGTGTCTCATTAGCTCCCGGAATCCACATTCCCACATCTCAATAACTTTATATCCACATGATTTTATAAACTTTGATCTCATTAAGGTTTTTTTCATATCGTAGATTCAAAGTATCGCCAGAGTTATCATGTAATGGTATATCCCTCTGGTTTGTTAAACATTTTGGATGTGCATGATAGTAGCAACCGTAAAATTCAAATATTTCTTTAGTCTAAATCCATCGACTTTAACATTTCGGATTTCTTTTTCTTTTTCATTAAATGCACATTTCAAATCAATTTTTCTCAAATCTTTTTCCCAAATAAGCCATTGCATGACAATTTTTGACTGATTGTCTACCATCCTATATCCTTTTCTTGGTATAATTCCTATAGTATTCGATTTGAGAAAGTTTCTTTTATATACAAGATCACAGGCGGAAGCTATTCTTGTTGCTTCTAAAAACGGTTCAACATTACATTCTTCTAAAAAAAAATTTCTGAAAACCAGACATGCTTTAGTTAGAATTTCAACATCATTTTTACAGTATTCTAAAATATCTTTCTCCATATTAAATTCTGAGTTTCTATTTTGTTCATACCACATTAAAAATTCATTACGCTCATCTGCTTTCATTGTATTAGAGTTATAGTATTTAATTGCTGGAAGTGTGCCAATGTAATTTTCATTTTCCAATTTATTAAATAGATGTGGAAAATAACCATTTTTCAAATTGATCGATAAATTAAAAGCTTTCGGTAATTTTGCCAAGGCCATAGGAAAGTAGTTCATAGAATCAATAAATTTAATATTATCAATTATCATAACAATAATTTTTGTACCTCGTATAATTAACTTTGGTTCAAGTACAGTTTTATTGAGTATATAATTCAGAATAAACTGGTGGTCAAACGCCTGCCCATTATGAGCAATTATGACAATCTTTTTGAATTCCTTTGTTAATTTTAAAATAAATTCCATGAAATCCTTTATCACATTTTTCGTTTTAAAAATTCTTTCTCTTAATTTACATTTTTGACAGAAGTATAGAGAATCAATGTTTATACATTTAAAGCATCTCAGTTGAGCCACACATAAACTTGGAACATGTTCTTTTATTTTTGTAGAGTTAATTTCTTCTTGTCTTGTTTCTAAATCATAAAATACGTAAATGCAGTTTTCAAAATTTACTTTTGTTTTGTCTTGCTGAATGAAGCATTTATGGTTTTCAGGAACATGATTATCGCAAATTTTACAAAAATATTTACCACATATATGAGTCCTACAACTTTTATGAACTTTAAAACAAGATTTGCATTTCCTAATTTCTTCACAGGTGCTTCTATTTTTTGAACTGGAAGCCTTATGATTTTCAAAACATGATTGACCACGAAATGCGCGATTGCACTGCATACATAAAATATTTTTAACATTAATTGAGCAAGCAGGTGACTTTTGACAGCAAGGACAACTTTTCGAACACCTATGTTCATTTTTTTTAGAATACGGAATATGACATTCTTCACAATAAAATGCTGTGCAAAAAGCAGCTGTGAGCGAAGTTATTACATTATAATGATTATTATGGTATAGCAAGTTAATTTTTTTTTCATTATTAAATCCTTCAAATATTACTTCTGCACCCCTTGTTCCATATTTATATACAACAATTTTGTATTTATGTAAAAATTTTTGAAATTGATTTAATTCACGAATTCCGCAACCTTCAGATGGAATTGTTATTTTTGATGTTTTTAATAATTTTAAAGCTATTAACGTTTGAAGTTTTCCTATATTATTTCGAATTTTTTCATATTCAATAAATTTTTCAATTTTAGCTATTGCAACAAGTGCACGTGGTAGACATAAATTATCGCTGTTTTTTATTGTTATTATTCCTTTCCTTTTTAAGCATTCCTCTTTATAATTTGAATATTTATTATTTCACCTCTACCAGAGGGTAATCTAACACGGGTAACTCTTAAACAAAAAGTGTCTGTACTTAAGCCTATAGACATAAAATAAAAATAGTTTATTATTAAATGAAACAAAAAATGCGTTATAAATAACTACCTTCAGAATTACTTTGAAAAACATTAGAAATTACATCCCAAACGTCGCTAAATTTAAGTTCATGAGCGGATCTAAAACTGAGGTACGCAGGACCTTGATGTTCAAAGCTCTCTCCACAAAATGTTAACCCAATCTTATCAGTGGAATTCACATTTTTTACAGCAATCCTGATTATTTTATGTATAGCATCCTTAATCCAGCTAATTGGTTCTCTATTTTCAGGTACGGATTCAATTACAAATTTTATTTTATGACCGTTCATATTAAACCTTTTAACAAATGTCGAATTCTCGCTTTCTATTATGTAAGGCGTTATAGTTTCGGTAAGAAACCTTTGCAAAATAATTTTTTTCGACATTTTCTTTATACGAATTTCAAGATGTTGAATGCTTGAATAACAGAATAATATTAAATTTTTAATACAGATTCATTCTCTTAAATTAAAATGACACTTTAATAAATTTTAGTTGTTTTTAACTAGATTCCCATCTTAATCCTATCTTAATATGTAAATAGAAAATTCTATGCAACATTGTAATTTTCAAACTACAATTTAATTTAAAATTTATCTTAAAGATATAAATTGTAATCAAATGATAGTATAATAAATTATATATCATTAATAATTAGATTCTCATTTTATACGTATTTCAAATATAAAACAGTATTACAACATTGTAATCAAACGGTAATTTAATAAATTATCCCATTAAAATGATGCTTTAATAAATTTTAGTTGTTTTAATTAGAATCCCATCTTAATCCTATCTTAAGATGTAAATAGAAAATTTTATGCAACATTGTAATTTTCAAACTACAATTTAATTTAAAATTTATCTTAAAGATATAAATTGTAATCAAATGACAGTATAATAAATTATATTTCATTAATAATTAGATTCTCATCTTATACGTATTTTAAATAGAAAATAGTATTACAACATTGTAATCAAACGGCAATTTAATAAATTACCGTTTTTCTACATAAAAAATATTAGCAACATTGTAATTACTTACTATTTTTGATAGATTTTACCCTTTCCACTTAGAAAATATTTGCAAGAGTGTCACTAGTTCTAAAGTTTTTATTTTGTTATAATATTACTCGAAATTTGTATATAAATACATCGAGATTTTATAAAAATATCAGTTTAATTTTAAGCAAGCAGGATGGCACAGGAATTTCATAAAGTTTACGTGCTGGATGATGTAACAATACAGGCGCAAATTCCTACAAAAAAGAAAAAGAAAAATGCCACTTTATCATGAGCAACAACAACAACAACAACAGCAACATCATCATCAACAAGAGCAAGAACAACAACAACACTCATTTTATCAGCCACCAGATCAAATTGAACATTTGCTGGCGCATCATTTTCCCTATCATGAAACAACACCAAATTCCACCAAAAAAAAAAATTGGTGGAATTATTTAATACAAAAAAAAAACATTTAAAAATTTTTTAAGGGTTAAAGATATGGAGCCAAGTAGGCTCTGTAAAATACATAAAATAAAATAAATTAACACCGTTTACGGTGAAAAATGGGTCTTCGAAACTCTTAATAATATTATATTTATACCGCAACAAAAAGTTGCGGTATTTGAAGATAACGATTTCCGAGAGGAAATCGAAAAAAATACTTATTTTCTCGTAAACGAGGAAAATGAGTTAATTTTAAAAGAAGAATGTGGTGATTTTCAATTCGCCACAAAACAATAATTATAGTTTAAGCTTTTATGTTATATCATTTATAGAATAAAAATTATTATATATTAAGAATTATGTTTTTATATTAAGAATTTTATATAAAGAATTTGTTCAATAAAAAGTTTTATTTCAAATAAATTTTGTACTGTTCTAAATTTATTTTCATTTTTCAGATGTTAGGATTTTATTTTATTTTTCAGATTTTAAGATTTTATTTTATTTTTCAGATGTTATCAAGTCTTATTTTTATATAAAGAATTTGTTCAATAAAAAATTTCATTTCAAATAAGTTTTGTACTGTTCTTAATTTTATTTTATTTTTCAGATGTTAGCAAGTTTTTCAGATCCTTATTAAAGTTTTATTTTACAGATATTAAACAATATTTGTTGAATTTATCCATGTGTTATGTTTTTCGTCAAACCCAAGCCATTTAACAAAAACTTTATTGCCTTTTTTCTTTAAAATTTTCTCGACAAGATATACGTTTGGGTGTTTAACAGATGTGAGTTCCTCCTCATAAAATCCACCAAAAATTGAATCATTTTTATAATCAACCAGCTGATATGTGATCGGAGAGGTACTGTTTACTTTGATAATTTTAAAAATTTCAGTAGACCAATTCGGTTGATAACGTTTTTCAAAAGTTTTTTTGTATTTACTTATTCTAACATAGTCTCCAACTTTATATTTAGCTTTTAGAGAAATTTTAGATTGTATGTAAACATTTTTTAAAATAAATTTTTCGTTTTCTTAGAAATTTTTTCAGGAGGTAATTTAGTTGTTCTATGTTTAGTGGAATTATAGGTGTTTAATAAAGATTGCAATATATTAATCCATTTGTGGTTTCCTTGTAAACTAAATATTTTCCACATTAATTTTTTTAAAGTTCGATTAAAGCTTTCTACAATAGATGCTTTCATTTCAGAGTAAGTATGATAGTGATTAATACCCTTCTTTACAACAAAATTTTGAAATATCGAATTGAAAAATTCTTTACCTTGATCTGAATGAATGTTTTTAGGTAGATTTTTAGCTCGTTTTATAATTTTCTTTAACGCATTTAAAACATTACTACCGGTTTTAGTTTTAATTGGTTCAGCATAAGCATATTTAGAAAATATATCTATAACGGTTAACATATATTTAAAACCTTTGTTGAATTTTCCATAAGGAATCATTTCCACTAGATCAATTTGCCAGGTATCATTTACTCCTTTCTGCTTGACTTTCTTTCTAAGATACCTTTTTCTAGCTGGTCTATGTATTTCTTTTACTATTTGAGATCTTGACATAATTTTTACACCATCTAACTAGTTTTAAAAATCCAATTTTACATTTCTTTATTTATATACTCTGAAAACTTTAAATTTTGACTGTGTTCTACAGTATATAATGCGGTTCAATTTTACTGGCAAATCATTTTAACTCAATTTTTGTAAGATATTTTACAAAAATGGCAGATTATTCAACAACATTTCCATTTACTCAGGAAACTGCAATAGTCAGTACACAAAATGAGGTTCAAGTTGATGAAATTACATGTGTAGGTGACGAGGAATTAATGCAAACTGAAAAATTCATAATACCGTTTCAAGTTTTAGATGAAGATACAGATTCAACAACTTTGGGAAATAAATAACCAAGAAGGAGATCCTGACTATTTTGCAGAATTTTTTAGAAATAATTTATAGCCTAAAATAATATATAGGAATATTTGTATAAATGTATATGTATCTATAAGTATTTCATAATAAAAACAAATTAAATAAATTTTACAAATTTTTCATTTATTGTTGTTCTTGACTAAAATATTACAAATTTTATTTTCTAGTAGTACAGGTATTTCAAAAAACAATCTAGAATAATTACATTGAACACTATAACGTTGTATTGGAATATATATATTCTTCATGCAATTTCATAACATGCTTTTCTTGACACGTTTTTATATATTTAATAACATATTCCCGTACATTTGATTCAGCACTTTTATTGTGTATCATTACAGCTTGAAGAAAATCAATTAAGTTGTAAAATGTGTCAGCTTCCTCCTTGTTAATACTAAGACATCGACCAATAACAATTCTTAACCCATATTGTAAACATAATTTTGTATTCTTTATTGATTGTTTCGAGTACCTTTCACAAAATTGCTGATGGAACTTACACCAATCGTGATATTTTAAAATAGCTGGCTTTTTTCCAATACGGTGAAAAATGCAAGTTGCTACAAGAGATTCTGTATCAAAACCAACAAGAACTTTTAATGACTGATTTCTGTTGAGAAAATATGTATAGCTCAACAACAAATTTGTGTTCGAACCTTGGTCTTCCATTACTACGTTTTAACTAAAGCTTTTTAATATTAATTATATTGCTGAGGTACAAAAGATTGTCAAAAATTTGAATTTCCAAATAAATTATAGAACATATTAATAATCAGATTGTCGTTTTCTATATGATTATCTTTGTGAAATTCATTCAAATAAGTTTTCATACTTAAACCAAAACATCTATACCAGCCAAAAACGCAACAGTATTGCCCACATACATCTGAAAGAATACCCTGTATCTGCTTATTATTAAAAACTATGCACTGATTTTTCAAGTATTCCAAAATTTCCGGTTTATCTGGAACTCCACCATACAAATCAAAATATTCTGTGCAACCATGCTGTGGAATATAAAGGGCAAACCAATGTGTTCCCGGATCTTTTATCTTGTCAGTGTTTACAATTAAAAAAGTTGGTTTTTCTATTATTTTTGGAATTTTGTCTAAAGCAAAAACTCCCTTAAAATATTTGTTTGTAAATTTGTTACATTTTAAAACACTAATTATTTCTAAAGTGTTCATGACTCAAACTGACTCAAATCATACACTCTACTTATTTCATTAATGTAGTTCATTAAAAACTCCTTTTTTATTTTTTTATTTGTTATAATAACATCAAATTTTTCTAGTACCTCTCTTAATTCTTTATTAATTTTATCATTATGTACAGTTCCGAAAGAGTAATTTTCAAAATTTTCATTTATAATTTCTTTGGTTGGAAATTTGTAAGTAAACTCTTTTACAAATTTTTTACAAGGTTCTTTAATTCCAACAAACAAATATCTTTTACAAATAAAGTATTTTTATCATCACAACAAAACTCCACATCCACAAGTGCACAGGACGATGACATCTTGTCGAATATTCAAATATGTGTTTCAGTATTCTATTTATAGATTTGTAAATATATTTCGATTTTTATCAATTTGTATGCTTGCATCAAATTCTCCATAAACAATAGCAGTGAGTGTAGATGTGAGTGGTTTTGATAGCCTTGCCTCAATTCTAACCGTACCCTGGTTTAGTAAACCTTGACATACTTCATTTCCAGATGCATCTGGAGTTAAATCAAAAGCTAGTATAAAAAACCCATTACTAAACATAGACTTTGTTATCTGATGACCTTTATCATTGTGGTAAATTCCAGTTCTTGAATAAAGTGTAGTGTATGCTCTTGCACAGGAATTATTTTCATCTGAAAAACTCGTTTCAATTGCTGAATTAGGTATTTGAACACCATTTACGTTTAATACAAATTGTGAAATATCAAAATGTTTAAAATTGTATGGGTTTTTTGATCTTTTTCCAGAGTAACCCACATTTTCTGTCATACAAAAAATTATTGTGTTTGGCAACTGTCCAATAAAAACATTATCAAGCGATATTGACGAGCTGTTCATTGGAATTGTAAAACTTTTTACTTCAACGCGTTTATAATTATATTTAGCATTGGATTTCCCAAGAACAGCATTGTGTGCTAACAGTACACTTGAATTAATGGTAATATGTCTCATAAATAGCGTGGCTTCTATAATTTTTAATTGTGATTCATCAGAATCGTCTGCAAATAGATAAAAATCTGGTTTTTCAAATGTTAAAACTATACGAATGTCAATATTATTTATAAGTAGAGTAGGTTGATTAAACATATCTACGTGTAGTTTACCCATAAGTTCCACTACATTGCTATTATGATACAATTTTTGGCGCTCTTTTGAACCATTATTATCAGATTTAGCTATATTTGCTTTATCTAAAATCCATCCTGCACATTCTAAATGAGTTGCAGCAGCATCTGTACCATAATTTAATAAAGATTCAATATAAGCTCTATAGTGATAATTTCCATCAGACGGTGTTATATTTTTACCATTTAATTGAACATTACATTGTTTTATTAAAGAATGTAAAATGTTATTAACTACACTTGGTTGTATTATTATTCTTCCTTCAGCATTTTTATCATTATTCCATTGTGTTCCATCTTTCTTTAAGATCTGTACTTTTAATTTCAAATATGTAGAAGACAAATCTCTATATGTCATGGCGATACAAATTCAATAGTGAAACAAATTCAATAGTTGAAGGGTTGTCTAAAGAAGCAATAGGATTGTAGGAAACTTCTTCAGATCGTAAAATGCTAGACTGAATGGGTTGGGTTTTAAAAATATCGAACTCAGATTTCATACACTCAATCATAATTAATTAAAAATATCTTTTTGTTTCTTTTTGTTATTATCTTTGCGTCGTTTTGACGTAAAATAGTTTAAATTTTTAATGAATGGTCTTTTTATAGCCTTTCGTTTTCTTTTACCAGAACCATACATTTCATTTAGTTTTCGTACGGCATCACGTCGTACATTTTTAACAATCTCTTTATTACGATCTTGCATAACTTCTTTTACATCTGATTGAAGTAAATAATGGTTTCAAATATCTAAAAAGTCCCCCAAAAAAGCTTCCCAATCCACGACCTCTTTGAAAAGGTACGGTTGAATGTAATAAAGGGCCGATATCATCAAGTCCCTCTACCAGATTGAATTAAATAATACTTATAGTATACTCTCTCCATAATGAATAAAATAAAATAATATATAGTTTTGTAAAATCGCTTTTATTTATACTTTTTTAAAATGTATTACAAAATAACTTTATAAATGTATTTTTGTTGAATTGAACTATTGGAAAAGTTTATTTTGTATCCATATTTATCATATAAAAGTAATGAAATGTTATTAAATGATTTCTCCACATTGCAATATTGAATATTACTGAATTCTTTTACAGTATCAGTGAAAGAATTTTGTATGTTAACAGATCTTAAACACCTTACATCTTTATCACCTATTTTTTGTGGTTCAATTATGTCTGTGTATATAAAAAACATATCTGGTTTACAAAAGGGAATCAATTGTACACTATCTATGACAGTATTGAAAGCTTCTATTACACGTGATTTATATTTTTTAAAATCTGTAACTTTAAAAGATACTTGATTGAAACATGTTGTCAAAAGTCCTTCGAGGGTATAAGCGTAATTTGCTCTTATTTTTATGTCTATTTTAGGCTTAGTAACACATATTGTGGTGTAACTTAAATTTGTAGGCATCTCCTCAGCTTTTGTTGGTTGTGTATAATGAACTTCATCGATTATAAAATTAAAAATTCGCCAAATCAACTGTCGTTCAACTTCTTTTCTTGTAAACCTATTAAGTGGGCGTATATTTTGAATTAGTGTTGGTAGTAGAAAAACTTTCCAGTCACCTATCATTTGTTTTCTTATGTATGGAATATATGATGTTCCAACTCCTATCATATCTTTTTGCATACCTTTAATACATATTTGAGTACTTTTTTCCCATTCTTCACCATACACATTTGGAACGAAATCATTAACATACATTTCTTAAATACCGACTTTCCACCTTGAATCACACATGTATTTATTCATTTTATTTGTAAAAGATGATAATGAAATTTCTGGATAATAGTTCATAGATGAATCACTGAGTAAGTTACATAAAATTCATCATTTACTTGTATGTTGTCCATGAGCTTGCGGATTTATTCTTACGAATTGGAAAATTAAGTTCTGTTTGAGTATTACCTACTGCTGACCTTAAAACACGTCTTGACGAATTATTCAACTCTTTGCTATTTATAGTTTTTTCTTTTTTCGTTGGTGGGCTTGCGCTATCTAAAGGAAGAGTTATAATATCTCCTGTATCAGTTTCAAACATTTGTACATTTTGATTTCTAATTGATTTTTTTTTCTAAGACATTCTCCAACTGAAGCAGCTGACAATGCTTTTGTTAAAACATTTTCCTGAATTTCATCATCAAATACTTCGTCATCAGCTTCTTTTTCATATACTTCTTCTTCAGGAACAACTTGTATTCCAACATTCTTATATTCAGGAAAATGCGATTGAGTTTCCACATCTATATACATTGGTTTTGCACGAGTTTGAGTACCTTTTGTTTCCGTAATTTTTATTTCCTCCTCTTTATTTCTAGGAAGTTGTCGTATTTTGTTTCTTATTTTAAATAGATTTTGTCTGTATAAATACCATTTTTGAGTGTCCGTGCGATGTTTATTTAACAATATTTTTTTCATATTTTTTTCCAACTCATTAAGTTCAACGTCCGCATTTTGCTTCATTTTCACATAAATCTCAGATTTTAAAATTATCATTTTATTAAATGTTGTATTATTCTTTTTATAAAATTTCCGATTATCCCTGATAGTATTGCACCAAGAAGTGTAGGTAAAAGCCACCACGTTGAATAATAATTTTTCTTTTGCTATTTATAGATTTTTTCCGGCAAATAAGTGATCTTAATTCTTTTTTATACTTTCGTAATTGGGTTGTTGCTTTTTTACTCAGATTACAATTACCTTTTAAAATATTTAAAGAGATTTCGCAAAATGTTTTTATTACTTCAGGGTCACAGTGTTTTATAATTACTTTCTGGAATTTTGGTTTAGAGGTTTTTAATAGGTGCAATATATGTAGATTGGTCTTCAAACGTTTCATATTCCTCCCCAAATTGTTCTAATTGATTTCTCGTACAATAACACAAACCTTTCCCAAATATATCGCTTCTTAATTGAAATATATCATTAACGTCTTGAGTAAGATCTGTTAATATATTGCCATATGGGACTGACGTCACATCATTATATACTTTTTGAAATGCTTTAATTTGATTGGGATATATTTGGTGAGCTAGAGGTAATATCTGCGATTTATCTCTTGGCTTTTTGAAAAGTAGTAAATATTTACAGTTGAGTGAAATATCTCCTGAAAATTTACCCTGGTGAAAAACATTTTGTGTTACAAATATTACAGATAAATTTCTATGATGTGATCCTCTAGTAAATCACATACATACTTATCATGAGAATTTAACATCATATCATCGATAATAACTAACAAAGGTTTTTGATTATCATTAAAATCTGGAATAGTGTTACTTATACCATATCTTTGACATATTTTGGAACGGCATTTTTGTCTGGATTACACCAAATTATTCTATTAATATGTGGTTGTATATTTCCTTTTTTTATATTTTATTAAATTATGAATAAAAGTGGTTTTACCACAGCATGATGGACCAGCCACCATCATAGTAAACGGGTGAAACAGCATAATTGTATTAGTTAAAAACTAACTCTGTTAACCTATATTTATACGAAAAGCTCTTTTCCCGAAGTGAATATAAATGTAATTTAGTTATTCTATGGAACATTCTTCCATAAACCTTCGACATGGTTAAACAAGTTCTCATAGTTGACCTACAATTTTTACAAGGAAATGAAAAGCAATATTTCCTAAAAGAGTTAGCCATACTTGAAAAAGGAAGTTTAATTCCAACTGTCTATCACTTCAAAGCACCGTACCCCGCAGAAGAACTTAGTCAGGATATGAAATATAATAACCAGTATTGCGAAAGTAAAATAAATGGACTTAAATGGAATAACGGTTTAGTTGAATATTTAGATGTAAAATGTATATTAAAACACTATTTAGAGTCAGCTGAAAAAATTTATGTTAAAGGAGAACAAAAAAAAATTTTTCTTCAAAAGTACATTGACAGTGTTAAAATAGAAGATCTAAGCAGAAACTTGCCGTCATTGCAAAAGATTGATAACTTTAAATCAAATTGTCCTATACACTTATCAAAAACCAATTTCAGATGTGCTGTTAAAAATTGTTATAATGTATATATGTTAGATTAAGACTTTCAATTTTCATACTTGCACGATATGAATTTAAATAACAAAACTAAAAAAGTTCACTTCAATATTAAACAAGAAATTCACGTTATGCATGTATGGGAGTATGCTTACAGATCAGCAAGGAAAAGTCATTGGGAAGAATACGCACGTGATAAAAGTAGATTTCAAAGACGTATAGAAAAAGTTAGTCTCACTATTTCTGCAATTTTAACATCTGATCATCGTAAATCAATGATCAATGTTAAAACTTAGATTTAAATAAAAATATAATAATAAAAAAATTTAAACATAAAAAAAAATAAATGTCTTTTATTTTTATCTTATGTTTTTAAAATAGATACCATTAATTAACCTATCATTTAACCTATCTTTGAATTATTTTTTATTCTATACAAAAACAAAAACAAAAAAATAAACATAAACATAAATGCATATCAAGAGTAAAGAGTATATCTTTAGTTTAATCAGTTCCATATTTTTGATTTGCTGTTGGTTTCTTTTTATTCATATTTTCTGAACATTCTTAATTAAAAAATAAAAAAAATATTTTACACGGCATGCAGTCAGCTAATTAATGACTTTCGTTTTCTCTTTTCTTCTATAAATTCTTATATCCAGAAGAGATCACATTTTTATGTAAGCAAAAAAAAATCTATATCTTACTTTACTTTTTTTTCTTTATGCTTTATTAACAAAAACACAAACACAAACAGGATTACACTTTTTCTTTTCAATTTTAAAGATGCGCTGTAGATTTAAAAATAAAAAAAATTTTTCTGTTTTTTATTTTCATATAAGAAATTTTCTTACTACTTTTATATGTGCGCCTAGTATTTAAATTTCAGTTATACAATTTTGTTTATTAAGGGCCGACCCTACTTGAAATTGCTTAACACTTGACTTCCTACTATAAAACCATTTGAAACTTATAAGTTAACAACCCATACATACAACTTAACTTAAAACCTAAACCAAAACGATCAAAAGAAGTTCTTGACCTACTAACCAAGCATGACCTACATTAAACCCATAAATCAAAATTTAGGTCAACATGTCGTGCGATATGGGTCAAATTGTTTTGCCATCCCAAAGTGCAGGGTTACCTACTTGCAATTTTATAATGTTCTTTATTCCCACTTAAAAATGCGACCCTTTAAAAACAGAACCTTGATTTACATATATACTGCATTGTTTTTTCTTTCATTTATAGCATGACATTTTAATATTTCTTTTTTTCTATCTGTTATGTGTGCAAATATCAGATGATCACATATACATAAGGAATAGCCTTTAAAAATATTTAAGAACAATCAAAGTAACATTTTTTGTTCCCTTTTTTTTCTATTCGTTTTTATTTTTCTTCCAGTATTAAATTTTACTTTTTTTTCTGTTATTTAGTTACGCTAAGAACTTTAATATTAAATTTATGCATACAGTCTATTTAAAAAATAGAAATTATTAGCTATAGAACATTCTGAATTTTTTTTTTGGTCGTTTATGTTAACCGTCCATTCATATGCAAACATAAAATTTTTTTTTTTGTTTATGTTTACCGTCCATTCATATAAATATAATTGTTGGTATTAAAAAATAATAAATCTATAACTACAACCATATATACTGATATATTCATTCATATACATATTATAGTAGTATGGGTACTATATAATGATCTGAACTTCTGATTGTTATATTGTATTATACATTGTGGCAAGATTTTTAAAAAATTAAGGAAACATTGCATAGCAAAATTAAAAATTTAAATAAAATTGTTATTGCCATAATATGCGATTTTAATATGTTAAGAGTTTCGAAAGGAAAAACACACATCTACCTATATAAATATTATAAATAAACACATTGCTTTTATAAATGAAAATGTATACTAAAAATCAATTGATTTGATGAAAAAAAACTTAAATTTAACACTTGCTTACTAAATTTTAAGTAAATGCATATTAAATTTTACACTGTGTTCTCAAGTGCGGCACATTAATTTGTTTACACATTCATATCTTTCAAATTCATCGCTTTCAAACCAAAAATATTTTCGAAGCACATATTATT
Source organism: Poecilobothrus nobilitatus (assembly GCA_947095535.1). Taxonomy (NCBI): domain Eukaryota; kingdom Metazoa; phylum Arthropoda; class Insecta; order Diptera; family Dolichopodidae; genus Poecilobothrus; species Poecilobothrus nobilitatus. Next base: position 172,469,551 of record OX352772.1, read on the forward strand.
ACATATTTTGAAGTATGTACCTATGTACATGTGCTCATACAATGCAATGGGCTACATAAACAACAATAATCTTTTATAGAAAAAAAAAACATTTATGTATTACGTATACTTATTGGTATTGGTATTGGTGAGTTTAGTAAATTTATTTTGGTTCTGTAATAATTCTGTTAAAAATTCTGTTATATCTTTGTATGAAAATTTAATTTTGAAATTAAGCTAATTTCTCTAATGTTTTTCGATATTATTATCTTAAAATCATGTACTGTCATCGGGATCTGATCTAATGAAGAAAATTTCAAGTCTCTAGCTCAACGGGAAGTGTGTTTAAAATGGCTTCTAAGATTCCATCCTTTACCCAACCAAGTTAATAAAAAGCTGTTAATAAATATCAACCAATCAGTGGATCATCACATATTACCCTTCCACCATCAATTGAATGAAAAAGAGCTTGCATTAATGTTCGCAACGAGGATATCTACTGTTTTAAGTGAAGTGTAATATCAGCTATGCAACCGCTTGCACTACAACACAACGGATATAAAACATCGTTATACAGAATAAGTGATATAATATGGACAATGATGATATAAGCATTAATGCTTTTGGGTTGGAGTACACAAATAAAAAACATTACCTTGTCGGACCTTTTTATATAATTAAAGAAGAAAAAATACATCACATTAATCTGCTACTACTTGAAAAAGATGAAAACTTTCACTTTGTGTTTATAAAGAATATCTCTAGATTCTTACGGAGTTCTATCACAAATCATGGGCATCTAATATATATATATACATGTAAGTCTTGTTTACAACATTTTTATGATTCACAACAACTTAATATACACAGGAGGAGTGTAAAAAAATTGTTGCCATACTTCCTACCGACAACAACAACACAACAATATAAAAATTATCAACAACAAATGGAAGCACCCTTTGTCATTTATGCAGATACTGAAAGCATTGTACTTGAAGAATTGTTAAAGCATGTTAATTGAAGAATTACATCAATTAACAGAGAAGGATTGCCACATTTGTAGTAAGTTTTTTTTTGATTTCATCATACCAATTTATTTATAGCTTTCTATTAAATTTTGTTTTTGCTTTTTTTCTGCTTTTCTTTTGTAATTTTTACTAGTTTTGAAATAAGATTTTTTGTTTATAAATTTTGCTTTTTCAATTTTCATTAATTTTGCTTAGAATAAATTTATCTTTTTTTTGCTTTAATTATTATGTATTAATTGCTGTTACTATATTTTATGCTTCACCCTCTAGTATATGAATTTGTTTAAATTTTATTTTTTGATAATTTCAATATTTGATAATACAATGTGGTTTTAATACTATTTCCTTGTAAAATAAAAAAAATCACTATTCTCTCAATTTTACCTTATATTTTTTTTTAAGTAAAACATAAATTTAATTAATAGTATATCAGATTTTTTCCCTACACCTAAAAAATTCAAATTAAATTAAAAATCCATAACTTATTTTAGTTAGCTATTTAATATAAGCTAAAAAAAAAATAAATGCTTTTACAACCTTTGCACAAAATTTCAAGATATGCTTGTTAGGTCTTGGGAAGTGTGTGAAGGCACCCGTCCACAACTCCAATTCATCTCAAATTTTAGAGACATCATCAGAACAGGGTAGAATACTCTTATATCAAATTTCAAGTTTTTATATTTATTAATTTCGAAGATATGCTTGTTCGGTCTTGGGAGTTGTGTGGAAAATACCCGAACAACCATTCCAATTCATCTGAAATTTTAGGCAAATCAGGGATTCAGCAAACAACACCATGGTATCAAATTTGCAGTTTCTATCTTTACTAATTTCGAAGAAATGCTTGGTCGGTTTTGGGAGTTATATGGGAGGTACCCGAACGACCACTCCAATTGATCTCAAATTTTAGGGAAATTAGGCATTTAGTAAACAGCACCCTCTTATCAAATTTGAAGTTCCTATCTGTATTAATTTCGAAGATATGCTTGTTCGGTTTTGGGAGTTGTATGGAAGGTACCCGAACAGCTCCTTCAATTCATCTCAAATTTTGAACAAATAAGAGATTCAGGAAACAACACCCTACAACCAAATTTGAAGCTTCTATCTTTATTAATTTCGAATATATGCTTGTTCGGTTTTTGGATTTGTATGGGAGGTACTCGAACAACCACTCCAATTCATCTCAAATTTTAGGCATATCAGGGATTCAGGAAAACACACCCTTGTACAAAATTTTAAGTTTCTGTCTTTATTAATTTCGAAGATATGCGTATTTGGTTTTGGGAGTTGTATGGGAGATACTCGAACACATCGTCCGATTTTGCCCATTTACAATCCCCGCCTTACCTTTGTCATTGTTAACCTACAATATAAATTTCATCATAAATTTTATCGTGCGTACGGACGGACGGACATCGCTAAATCGACTCAGGAGGTGATCCTGATTCAGAATATATATACATGTCTATATCTAACTTGCTTCCTTTTGGTGGTTACAAACACCATACCAAAGTTAATATACCCTACTTAATGTGTAGGGTATAAAAAGTGCTTTTTGTTTACTTTTTCATCTAAACTCTAATACTTATATATATAATTTTTTTTTTTTTTGTATTTAAACTAACATTTAATTTTTTACATAAACTTTGAATCAAATTTAGTAGGTGCTAAATTTATTATTTAAAACAAATTTTTTTTCAACAATACTTCCGGATTCGAACAGTACATATTTTAAAGCTTTCCAACTATGTATTGTTACTTTTAGAATTTACGTCAATTTTATTAGGTATTAAGTTTGTTATTCAATACAATTTTTTTACAAAAATTTTGCATTCAAACTAATCTTAAACCACCTTAAACTTTGAATCAGGGTTAGTAGATACATATACTAAGTTTATTATTCAAGACACATTTTTTAACAATAATTCTGTATTCAAACCAAACTTTAAAATCAATATTAAAAGATGTTACAGGTAAATAGAAAAACAATCGAAAAACTTTGTACTAAAAGCTTCTGCACTTTGAAATTTACAAATCCACATTGAAAATTTTCCAACAATGTGTTTTCCAATTTGAATGATATGATTTCTTTTAAAAAAACACACTAATTGTTAAGGGAATTCAAATATTTTTTATTTAATGTGAAGTAGAATCGATAGAATTAAGTTCTGAATAAAACGTCATTCAAATGGCCTACTTCTTTTGCAGGAACGAATTCGATGAACCCAATTTTCGAGCACTTTTTCTGATCATCATTGAGAGCTTCAACTTGCACAAATTATTAATTGGTACTTGCAATAATTCACCACATGTTACAAACCTTTTGAAGAAAATAGCTTTGGAGATAGTAGATCCACTATCTTATACAGAATCCGGTAATATATATTTATTAACATTTCAAGACTTACTCACTTATTATTATTAGCTATCTCTATTTCTAATCAAGAAGTTGTCACGGTAACCAATGCTTTTCTACGGAAGGCTATTTGCATTTTTGGTACCCTAAAAATAGTTTTAACTGATCAAGATACAAAATTTAAGAGTGGAGTATTTAAAATGGCTCATTGGATCATTGTTAAAAATCAAGATTTCTAATTTTTAAATATTATAGATTTCTAAATTTTCTAATTTCCACTGGAAAATCACAATTTATGTTCAATATAAGGATGAAAATTTTCAATACGATACTCATATACCTAAAAGGATAAGGATACCAAAATTAGAAAGAGTTATTGGTGGTAAGATGCATCATAATTGCTAATTGTAAAGTAGGTTAAGTTTGTTAGATTTAAGAAACGATTTAGAGTGCGAAAAATATGCACTCAAAATTGTGCGAAAAATATGCTATTTGGTCTGCAACTTTGGGCAAAATCATTTTTTTTTTTTGACAATCATAAGACAGTCATAAACAAATTAAAAAAGGCTTTAGCACTCCTTTTATGTATGGTCTTTTCAAGCATTAATATAAGTCAACATTTGTGGTTTATTCTTTGTACATACGGTATATTTTCTTAATATTAAGTTCAGACGGTAGATATTGAAAGTTACTTACTTTGGCTTTGCAATAATCTATTTCGCTTGTTTTAAATTTTTAATCAATTAGCGCTTGCTTCTTACTAATATTTTTAAAAAGAATCGGTCTCCTCCCTGATTTTCTTTTGGTGCACTACCCTCGTATAAATATCTTTTTATAACCCCTATAACTCTATCTCCTTTTATACCTAAGATTTCACAAAAAGTATTCTGACACATTCTTATCATTTTACCACTAATATTTGTAGCGTAGTATTCCGAAGAAATATTTCTTTGTTCAGTGTCTTTACGCCGCCGTTTTGGTGGTCCTGTACAAGTGTAGGTTATTTTAAATTATCACATTTAAAAATACTTCTAGAATTGTGCTTACATTTTGGTATTACATGTAGTTGTTTTTGCTGATACCTACATATTATTTAGTTCAAATTATTATTTTTGATAAAGAATTTTGTTTAATTTTACCCCTTCAATTTATTTTTTTCAACTGCCTATAAACCTAATTCGCTTTTTACAGGCTATTCCATCAAATGCAACTTCAACTGGAATTTCTTTACTTTCCATTTTAATTTTAATTTTATCTTTATTTTCATTTTAACTTTAAATTAATTTAAACTTTATTTTATTTTGAAATTTTAAATTCCTTGAAAAAATCTTTTCAAAAATCAAACCTCACGTTTGTTATTGTTCTAGATTTGGATAAAACTAAGTAAGAAATTATTTAAAATATAAAATTCATATAAGTAAATAGAAGTATATTTTAAATTTGAATATTGAATGACTATAATTGTTTTTGAATATGATAAAGAAATTTTTCTTAGAGATATAAGGGAACTTGAATCAATTTTTTTGAATGGATAAAATGGATTTTGAAATAAATTGGTATTTTCGATATGCTTTTTATATGAGTTTTAAATGAATTTGACAAAATATTCTAATATATAAGTTAAAGGTTTTTCTACTACAAACTATAGCTATATTATTTTTTCTGCAAAACGGATTTTAAAATTTAACATCACAGTTAGGATTAGCAATTTTTTATTAAAAAAAAAAAATGAGAAGGAATAATGTATTGTTTTTTTTTTTTATATTTTTCATAAAAAAATATATATTTATATTTAGCTGGAATAAGATAAAACACATAAATATTAAAAAATAAAAATTAATAATCACGTCTAAGATTAACAATAATAAATATATATATAATTTTAAATGTTAATTTAAAAATTGAGAAAAAACCTTGTTTTTCAAATTAAAAGGCGTATACAAAATATTAGGCTGCGAAACCAAAATTCCAGACAATGCTTCTTTTATAGTGGGTATGTCAGATGATAAAAAATCTGACTCCGAAAGTTTAAAAACTGAATCTGAATCCGAAAGTAACGACTGTGTAATAGAAGCAATGGCTCTGTCTAACCCTTTCTAAAATTAGCTTCGTGTACCATTAAGAAAAATTATAATGGTGACCCATTAGCTTTCTCTTATAGATTCAATTAATTTACTAGAAGAAATGGCTTCATCTCTTATAGATCCAATTAATTTACTAGAAGAAATGGCGACAACACAATCATTGAAAAAACTAAAAATCATTCTTACCATCAACATTTTTTTTTTTATTCTAAAATCACAAACTAGGAATACGATCCTTTGTACTTGAAATAGTTGTGATTATATGGGATGGGATAGGCAGGGAACAAATGAGGATAATGGGGAGTTGATGGGTAAATTGGAGAAGAATCTGTTGAGATTCTTCTTAAATTTGCGCAAATTGTAAATACCAAAACCGCCAACTTTTGGGAATACAGTGGATGGTAATAAATTCCACATTTTTGCAGTGCTAACAATAAACGAATTGCTATAACCAGTAGAGTACCACTTAGGTAGTTCCACATAGTAGGAAGGTGCATTTCCTGCCCCACTTGTGATGCGTCGGAATTGTTTAGGAGGAGGCATCAGTGATTTTATTTTAACTGAGCAAGAAATGATTTCCCCAAGAAACCTCAGATTGGGGTTATAATCCGTTTTTTTTACCGTTATCAGACAGCATTGGGTTTTGGAAGAATTAAACTCCACTTTGTTTTTAGATCATCGTTAACCGTATTGGTTGTAGACAGCCTAGCTATGTCGATTGCGGAGGTTGTGGCATTTGACTTTCTCGAAAAATTATAAGATGCCACCAGAGTGCTGTCGTCGGCGAAACTGTGAATTAGATTGAAGGTTGAAAATAGAAGATCGTTGATAAAAATCAAAAAGAGAGTAGGTGCAAGGACGGATCCTTGTGGAACGCGAGCTTTTATTTGAAATGTGTCAGAAATGTATCCGTCAACCAGAACACGAATACAACGATTCGAAAGATAGTCTTCAATCCATTTGCATAAAACTGAACCAAGACCTAGAGCTTAACAGAGAGTAGTGAATGCTGCTGTTAAGTTTACCACTGAGGCATGCCATAAGATCACCAGTGGATCGGTTGCTTCTAAAACCGTATTTGGTGATCATGTAAGTTACCCCCATCACCTAAATATTTCTTGAGCTTAGGGTTGATAATACTTCCATACTTGCAAACAAGTTAGCTTTACCAGCCGAATCTGGTATGATAGAGTCATTATTATCAATCAAGAGAGGAAATGAAGATTTACAAAAGTTCTGCTTAACATTTTATGCAAATGTCAAAAACGAACGATTGCAGTTGGGTTGGTGGAGAACTTTATGCTTCAACCTCTGGTTATGCAGGAACTTTTGTTGACTGATAAATTTTTTTTATAATATTTCGAGCCATTTTATAACTTCTACGTGATGCCTTCGAGACATTCGCCTTGTAAAGTTTAAACTTTTCCTCTTTATTTCTGATGACCTTTTTGCAAATGTCATTAAACCATGACTTGGTATTTGGTTTAACAGACTTATGAACAGTTTCATACATTAGCATTATAGTTTTACTAATGGCATCAGCAAAAAGATCCACATTTCTTTGACGAAAGTATATAGACCAGTCGAAGCCTTTTAAAAAATGATTCAAGCCATCCCAGTTAGCCCGGTTGTAATGCCTGACTAATCTTTTTGGGGTTATGCTCAGACTTGCAGATATACCTCTTGGGAAACTTGTTTTAACTTGTTTCTATATTTATAAATACAAAAAAAAAAGAATATTACATAATATAACAATAATATAATAATGTAATACAATATAATAAAATATAAAGAATAAGAGAATATAATATAAAATTTTTTTTTTTTTTATGACCCTAGCTTTCGCCGTTTGGTCAAATAATTTAGGATAACTACATACTTTTGTTGGGTGTCAAGATAATTGTAATATTAATTTGTAAAATAAGCTTATAATTTATATTAAATTTACATAACTAAACGTAATTCAGTTTCATATTTATAAAATTTAAAAAAAACAAACAAAACAAAAAGTTAAAAACTCAAAAATTCAAAAAGTTTAATATAATCCAAATGCATTTAATTATAAAATATATTTTATAATAATAAATATAATTTACCAGATGTATATACTACACTTAAAATTCAATAATTTCATATGACGTAACTAAAACGTAACGTAACTAAAACGTGACGTAAATAAAACAAACAAAAGTTTATAAAGCTAAAACAAAAAATAATTAAAAAATAGGAAAAAAAAATTTTTTTTCTTTTTTAGAATTTATGATTTTAGCTTTAAAACTTAGTTTTCACGGATATTTTCCAACTTGTCTTATTATTTCACAGAAAATTTTCTGAAATTTTCTTATAAGTAATAAGACTTAAAACTAGGATTTGTCTAAGCATATCAATACTACTTGCTTACTGAAAAGTTTCGGTAGTATTGTAGAACGAAACATTTCCTAAAATATAAAAGTTTATAAAACAAACAATAACTTTTATTTATATTTGCCTTGTGATAAATTCTTTAATCTTTTTTTTTAAAGAGGTGAAAATTGGAAATAGTTTTTAAATCATTCGGTAGTTCATTAAATAACTTTAAGCAGTTGTAAAGACAGTTTTTTGTTTGGTTCTCTGTTTTGAACAGTGTTAGATAAAAGTTGGACTTATTTCTTGTATTATAATTATGAATATCAACCATTCTGTTCAGTATGAATTTATGCTTTATTTCATTATTGATTATTTTAAAGGCAATAATGTATAACTTCCGTTTGCAAATATTATCAAAACGTAGGTAATGATTTGAATATAACAAGTTAGTAGGGAATAATCTATTATAGCCATGAATTACCTTAATTGATTTTTTATGTGCAATGTCCAATCTGTTTAAGGCATTTTGAGAAGTCTTACACCATATCGGGATAAATACGTTAAATGAGGTTAAATATAAGAGTAATATATAGTTCGCAGTATACTTTCAGAGAAAAAATTTCGAAGCCGTCTTAATAGTTATTTTCTTTATAACATGATCAATATGTTCATACCATTTCATTTTGCTATCTACTATTAAGCCTAAATAGTTAAAATTTTTTATTATTTGGATTGTGACGTTTTTATATGAAAAAGTTAATGTTATTGTAGGATTTATTCTCAAATAACAGGATTTTGGTTTTTTTAATGTTTAATGAAAAGGCAATTGTTACTAAGCCAATTTTCTATGATAGTTCGATCATGATTGACATTATTTACCAAGTGCTCCTCACTTATTTCACAATATTTTAGGAGCGCATCGTCGGCATAAAGTTGGATTGAACCACTTAAAGGTAAACGAGAAATATCGTCGATATATATTTTAAAAAGAAGTGGACCCAAGATCGATGCTTGACGAACGCCCTTTCTAATTATTTTTGAATTGCTGAAGATGTTGTTGATTTTTACTTTTTGATTACGCTTCGATAGGTAGGACTTGAATAACGAGATTTCATTTTCACAAAGTTTTAGAATTCGTAATTTGTGACACAGAATATCATGATCTACACAATCAAATGCTTTCTGTAGATCAAGAAAGACGCAAGAAACATATTTACCCGAATCAATATTTTTAGAGACAAAATCGGTTAGGCTCAGGCAGGCGGCAGTAGTATTGGAGTTTTTTTTAAACCCGTATTGCTCATTGTGCAGAAAATTGTTGCTTCTGAGAAAAATATTTAACCTATTTTTAATAATAATTTCATAAATTTTTGACATAGCACTTAGAATTGAAATCGGGCGGTAGTTAGATTTATCCAAACAACACCCACTTTTAAATAGTGGTGTAACGATGGCTGTTTTTAAGCATTGTGGAAATGTGAACGTATTAAATGAGAATTTATGAATTTGACAATTACTGGAGCTAGACGCTCAGAGAATCTTTTGATGAAATTGGCAGATATGTTGTCAAATCCAGTGCCCGCTCTTGGTTTCAATATATTAATTGCAGCTGCAACTTCTTCAATTTTTTGGAAATTGCTCTAGATAAGCATAGTCAATTGAATTATTGACAATATTTAGTTCATCAGTGACATTTATAAAGAAATAAATCATGTAATTTGCTATGTCGTGTTCCTTATTTAGAATATGATTGTTATTTTTTGGGACAATAATATTATTAGAATTCTCAGAAACTTTATTATACATAATTCTTTTGTAGAAACCCTATAACTTTTTACTATCCCCAGAAATTTGTGAAAATTCATTAGAGTAAAAATTTTTTTTTGCTAATTTGATAAGATTTTTAATCTCTTTTTTACAATCTTCAAATAATTGTTTGACATGGAGATCATTTGGGTACTTTTTAGTATATTTAAAGTACGTTTTAAGCGATTTTATTTCATGTATTATTTCATTAGTCATCCATTCATTCTTTTTTTTGTGTTTTTTAGGAATAGTTTGTGTATTTTTACCTATTAATGAACTAAGATCATAAACTGAATCATTTAGACAACTGTAGCAATGCAATTTTGTCCAAATAGAATCTCTTTCAATTTTTTCATAATTTAATATTGTCTTAGTTTCAATAAATTTATCTTGGACAGGTTTTTGATCAATACTAATAAAGAAACGCTTATGATCTGATAGTGATGTCTCTATTATGTAAAAAAAAGTATTTAAACTTAACCATGTCTGTAATAAGATGGTCGATTATAGTTTTTGAAGTTCTACCAATCCTAGTAGCATAGGGTTCGGAAATTTTGTTGAGTATAACAAAGCCATTATTAAGTAAAATATTTTTATAATCAACCATGCATCTGCAATGTAAATTTAGTAAGCCTAGATTAAAATCGTCAAGTATTATTGCATTTAAATATTTTGAAATAATGGTGTCAATTTTGGTAAGAAATTCATTCACATTAGTTTCATGCGATCTATAAATGCCTACAATATTCAAATTAGGTAGGTAGATTTACACATTAGAAGTTTGATTTTACGTATTCCTGTTCAAAAATTAAAGTACTACAGATATTTTCCCTCATATAAATCGCAATTCCACCATATAAATTTTTCCTATTAGAGAAAAACACACGATATCCAGGTAGATTAAAAAATTTATTTTCAGTTTGACTTAACCAGATTTCTGATAAGTGTAAGAGTTAATTAGTAATTCCAAGCTATTTAATTTGTTGCGCAGACTCTGTATATTAAAATATTATATATTGAAGTTGTTATGATATTGCACATTATTAATATGGTTGTGCAGCACTGGAAAATGATTAACTCTCACATCATTGATATAATTCACTTCATCAATAGAATTCATATTTATTTATGGAGAGAAAAAAAAATTAAAATAAAAATAATTCAAGCATATTAAACATTTGAGAAAGATAGGGCAAATAAAAATAAAATAGTTTCTATCGCACTTATTTTTGATTCTCAGAAATACGATTATCAATAATAAGTACGGCAAGAAGCATAAGTATGAGAAAGATGCATAATATAAGCAGCTGTCATGAAATAACTGTCTTTTACAAGTCTGCAAAAAACAGACATAGTAAATATTTAAGCAGTTTGTGTGATTTAATTGAATGAATAATACTAGAAAATAAATACCGCGATTTGCTAAATATAAGTTAGTTTTTAGTATAGTATTAAAAAAAAAAAATAAAAAAGTTTTGTTATTAAATAATAAAATAAATGAATTGCAAATTTCTTAATTAATTTAATATTAAATGAAACGAATTAAAAAAGTAAAGTTGAAATATTATATTTGTTATTCAAAAGAAAATTTTTACCAATTGAAATAATGAAAAATTGTTTCAATAAAAATATAAATAATAATTGTAGTAGAAATTATGTGTAATTTTAAGAAATATCAGTCTAAGCTTCTTGTTAAGTATGTATATAAAATATACACAAAAAAATGTAAAATAAATGTTATAATTACAAGAGAAGAATTACTTTAAGCTTGTTTATAAAAATGGATATGAAATGAATACAAATAAGTGCAGTAAGATATTAGATTTAGTTAGATATACATTAGGATTTAGTATTACATAATAATAAAAAAAGATTAAAATTGATATTAAAAAAAATGAGATATATTAATATTTAAGGTTATGTTAAATAGAAATGTAATCGTACTTCTGTACATGAATATAATATGTGAATTGACAAAAAATATGTATGTAAACATTTGTGTTTTTTTTGGAAATTGATTCTTAATAAGATTATTGTTAAAAATAATAATATGTATGAACTTACTTGTAGAAATCTGAAAAAAAAAAGATATAATAAAGTGCATTTATAAAAGAATATTAAAAATATAACCATTTCATTGTAATGGATCATCAATTTGAAAAATTTTTTTAATAAATAGAATGTTGAAGATATCTTATATACTTTGCCAGCTTTATGTTGGCGAAGCAAGATTTGGTTATCCTTGACCCAAAGAAATTCAAAATTCCGTAAGACCTTAATTTTTTTTGCTTCGTTATACAGCTTGGACTGCAATGGAGTGAAGTGATGTCTGAGAAATATTTGTTTAGTGTCTCCTTCAAAGTTCAGCTCTGCAGTATAAAGATTTGTATGTTTCCGTTTTTTTATCAACAATTCATTTTTTAACTTCACAGAGGCTAGTTCCACAATGTAGAATATGTCATTTACTTCATTAACACCATTCGTTCCATTTTTTTGTTTAGTTTTTGCTAAATTTACTTTTGTTATACTTATTTTGTTATCACGTTCAACAATGTTTGCGCCAATTTTGTCAGCAACTTTTAATTATATGTTAGCTGCAATCTGAATTTCTGATATTACTATATTATTATTAATCTTTTTTTGCTGCGTCTCATCCACTGCTGATTCAAGACAGTTGATTTTTTGTTCTAAATATGACGACTTATTTTCAGTCGTTTGAAGACGTTTTTTTTTGTTGATTTTCTTCTTTTAGTTGTTTGTTTTGAATATCAATATCATCCATCTTCGAACTGAGACTGTTTAGAGACTGTTGAATTTCAATAAAAACCGATCCTAACGTTTTTAAATAATAAGCCATATTATTCATAGTGCACTTATTAGTGAAATCAAATGCTAATAATTTGTCAGCCGCACTAAGTTTAGGAAATACAACCGCATCATTATTTATCTCTGCTATGTTATTTGCTTCTCCCAAAATCACCACTTCGTTTATTTCAGAATCGCTATCATCACTACCCTCATCTTCTGGCATTATGACCATGGATTTATTGACTTTTGATGGGCACTTATCACATTTTTAAAATGTTTTCCCTTGTTTTGCAGCAATTTAAAATTGGTTTGGTTACATTAACACAGTTGACATGGAAGAAACTGAGACACCCACCAGAGCATTGGATTACTCTCGAATTGCCAGTTATATCATTATTGCAAACTGGACAAATTTTAGACATTTTTGTTGTATATTATTTAAACTAATTATTTTTTAATTAATATAAATTCTAATATAAATTAATATAAATATTTATTAACAGTTTATTATAAAATTATCAACAATTTTAGTATTTAATAAAAGTTAAAAATGTTTTATGATGAATGACTGTATGTATATACTAGCGAATATATGTAAAGTTTTTTTTCTATATTTTATTTTTTGTTATTTCGATATATTTTTTTAAGTATCACTGTATTATATATACCATATGTATTTTCTTAATTTTTCTTTTTTTTCTAAAGTAAATTTTAATTTAATTTTTTAATTTTATTTTATTAGTGCAACGAAAAAAAAACTCGACTGTTCACGTTTGAAGTTGACTTTTGAAATTTGATTAAATATATAAATAGTTAAGATATGAATATTTAATTTTGTTTTTTTTTTAAATTTTTTTCTGGATTTGTGATTAGAAATAAGTCCAGAAGATGTTGATTACAGCTCTTTTGATCTGAAACCCTCATTGGGTTCCTAACAAGTTGAGAAAGTTGAAAGAGATTCGAAAATAGTTCAACTTGCCTGCCTTCTGGTAAATTGTGACTAGAATAATGGAGCCAGTTTTTGTTGTGAACATTGAAGTCACCAGCGATAACAATCTCAGCATCCGGGTGTTGGACCAGGACTGAGTTGATGTTAATCGATAGTTCCTCAATGGCAACTGCTGTTTCAGACTCACTTGCTTGGAGAGATCTATATAAAAAACAGAAAAATATTGTAGACTTTTCAACACGTAGTTTAATCCATATATAATGAAATATATCGTTGGAGCCTTTTAAATTGTGAAGGGTGTTGAAAGTTACATCAGAACGAATATATAAAGTGACACCTCTGTGGGTAATAAAATGCGAAACCAAAGAATGGCCGTTAATATTAAAATTAATACGATCGTCTTTAGCTTGAGTTTCGCATAGTGCTAACAATGCTGGCCTTTCTGAGAATAAGTGTGCCTCTACGGCGCAAAAGTTTGATGCGAGACCACGAATATTGCAAAAATTGATAGAAAAGTTGGCCATCATGGTAACACAATATTGCAACGGAAAATAAAATTTATATTATAAAATTTAATTAAAAAATTTAAACAAAAAGACTTATAATATATTATAATCCCTTTTTGAGAAAAGAAGAATTATAACATATTATAAAAAGCAAAAAAAAAATAGTAATAATACTAAATAATAAAATCAGAAACGTATTTCGTCATACATCGTAAATTAGAATTGGATATAAATTAGAATTGGATATACATCGTAAATTAGAATTGGCCATACATTCTTTCATTTGAATGCAAATTTAATAGTAGTAAAAAGAAGAGAATTAATTTAATTTAAAAGAAAGGCAAAGTTATAGTACAAAGGGAACATATTACATTTTTTTTCAAGAAAGAAAAAAAAAGTATGTAAACAATAATATCATGTAAAATAAATTTTGTGTTTATTTTAAAGTAAATATTGTGTTTATACCCGTATGAACTATGTTCAAGGGTATAATAAATTTGCCATTACGTTTGTGACACCTTAAAGGAGTCGAGCTAGATATAGTGTCAAAGGTATGGATCGGCTCAGAATCGAATTCTGAGTCGATTAAGCCATGTACGTCCGTCCGTCCGTCCGTCCGCACGATAACTCAAAAAATAAAGGAGCTAGGAGAATGAAATTTTTTTTACGGCACTTTTGCAAAATTGTTAGTTTTGCTATTTAAATCCAACATTTTCGGTCGGCGGGTTCGAGTAGCTGCCATACAACTTCTATCTTTATATAGAAATAACTCAGTATCTATTCAAGCTAGGTTTCTGAAATTTTGCAAATGATGATCAAGTTTTATGGCAACAACTTCTGTAAAATTTGGTTGTGGTGGTGCGGCGGGTTCGGGTAGCTGCCATACAACTTATCCGTTTAAATGAGAATAACTCAGTGTCTATTAAAGCTAGGAACCTGAAATTTAGTAAAGAGGTGTCGAGTTATAGGCCAACAACCTTTGTAAAATTTGGTTGGTCTAGAGCAGCCGGTTCAGGCTTCTTGCACCTCTTGGAACTTAATGAAGCTAGGCGCAATAGATTCAGGTAGCTGTCATACAACTCCACAATTTACATAAATATATCTCTGTAGTTCGGTACTAAAACATCTGAATGTTTTTAAAAGATGATCAAGTTTTATAGAAACAGGATATATTACGTTCATACGGGTATCCCAGAGTTGACACAGTCTACTCTACTGCACTCTTCCTCGTTTTAAGTTAAAATGAAAAAAAAAACATTTAAATTGAATAGTGAGTAAACAGTTTAAAATAAATTAATTAAGATAAATTTAAAATTATAAAAAATCTAGTGTTTTAGTTGGTAGTAAACAAATCCAAAATAGAAATTATAATTTAAAATTATAATAAAAAATTTAAATGTTTTTCTTTTTTTTACAATGTTTTAAGAATTATTCCAAAAAATATTAAAAATAAATTGAGTGATTAAATTATACATAGTTAAAAAAATTTAAATGTGATAATTTTTACAATGTTTTAAAAATTATTTGATATTAATTTAGTTTAAATGAAATTACTGAATTTAAAGATTGTTATTATAATAAATTATGTATATATTAAAGAAAAAAAGAAAAATTGTATTTATTTTTATATATGTATGTAAGTGCAAAATGGATTGAAGTTCTGATGTGCGTTGAAAGTTGATTTGAAAGAAGAAAAATTCAGCATATAAAAATCCAGTGCAATTTTAGATCATGTTGTATTCATATTTGTATTTTGTTTTAATGTTTTAATTAATAATGTTCAATAATGATATTCGCTTTTAATTGTATTATAAATGTAGTCGATTTTATATAATATATTTAGATGATTTAAGTAAAATCCTCTGTTACTACACTTAATATCACTTGTTGTTAAATTGAAATAATTATATACAATTGTTGTTATTCTTATTTTTTTTCAAATAATTAAGAAAAATTTATTAAGTAAAAGTTGATTTATATTTGTGTGATTTTATATGCAAAATTTATTCTAATAAAATTTTCTTGAATTTATTGAACAGTTAAACAGCAAAAAAAAAAAAAAATTAACATTAAAGTTCATTATACCCGTATGAACTATGTTCAAGGGTATAATAAATTTGCCATTACGTTTGTGACACCTTAAAGGAGTCGAGCTAGATATAGTGTCAAAGGTATGGATCAGCTCAGAATCGAATTCTGAGTCGATTAAGCCATGTACGTCCGTTCGTCCGTCCGTCCGTCCGCACGATAACTCAAAAAATAAAGGAGGTAGGAGAATGAAATTTTTTTTACGGCACTTTTGCAAAATTGTTAGTTTTGCTATTTAAATCCAACATTTTCGGTCGGCGGCTTCGAGTAGCTGCCATACAACTTCTATCTTTATATAGAAATAACTCAGTATCTATTCAAGCTAGGTTTCTGAAATTTTGCAAATGATGATCAAGTTTTATGGCAACAACTTCTGTAAAATTTGGTTGTGGTGGTGCGGTGGGTTCGGGTAGCTGCCATACAACTTCTCCGTTTAAATGAGAATAACTCAGTGTTTATTGAAGCTAGGAATCTGAAATTTAATAAAGAGGTGTCGAGTTACATGCCAACAACTTCTGTAAAACTTGGTTGATCTAGAGCAGCCGGTTCAGGCTTCTTGCACCTCTTGGAAGTTAATAAAGTTAGGTGTCTGAAATCTTGCAAATGATGATCAAGTTTTATGGCAACAACTTTTGCAAAATTTGGTTGTGGTGGTGCGACGGGTTCGGGTAGCTGCCATACAACTTATCCGTTTAAATGAGAATAACTCAGTGTCTATTGAAGCTAGGAACCTGAAATTTAGTAAAGAGGTGTCGAGTTACAGGCCAACAACTTTTGTAAAATTTGGTTGGCCCAGAGCAGCCGGTTCAGGCTTGTTGCATCTCTTGGAATTTAATGAAGCTAAGCGTCTGAAATCTTGCAAATGATAATCAAGTTTTATGGCAACAACTTTTGCAAAATTTGGTTGTGCTGGTGCAACACGTTCGGGTAGCTGCCATACAACTTCTCTTTTTAAATGAAAATAACTCAGTGTCCGTCCGCACGATAACTCAAAAAATAAAGGAGCTAGGAGTCTGAAATTTTTTTTACGTCACTTTTGCAAAATTGTTAGTTTTGCTATTTAACTACAGCATTTTCGTCCGCCGGATTCGAGTAGCTGCCATACAACTTCTTTCTTTAAATGGAAATAACCCATTGTCTATTCAATCTAGGTATCTAGGTAAATTTTGCGAATGATGATCAAGTTTTATGGCAACAAATTCTGCAAAATTTGGCTGTGGTGGTACGACGGGTTCGGGTAGCTGCCATACAACTTCTCTTTTTAAATGAAAATAACTCAGTGTCCGTCCGCACGATAACTCAAAAAATAAAGGAGCTAGGAGGCTGAAATTTTTTTTACGTCACTTTTATAAAATTCTTAGTTTTGCTATTTAACTCTAGCATTTTCGGCCGCCGGGTTCGACTAGCTGCCATACAACTTCTTCCTTTAAATGGAAATAACCCAGTGTCTATCTAATCTAGGTATCTGAAATTTTGCGAATGATGATCAAGTTTTATGGCAACAACTTCTGTAAAATTTGGTTGGTTGTGGTGGTGCGGCGGGTTCGGATAGCTGCCATACAACTTCTTTCTTTAAATGGAAATAATCCAGTGTCTATTCAATCTAGGTATCTGAAATTTTGCGAATGATGATCCAGTTTAAGGCAATAACTTCTGTAAAATTTGGTTGTGATGATATGACACGTTCGGATAGTTGCCATACAACTTCTGTTTTTAAATGAAAATAACTCAGTGTCTATTGAAGCTAACTATCTGAAATTTAGTGCAAAAGTGTCGAATTGCATGCCAAAAACTTTTGTAAAATTTGATTGGTCTAAAGCAGCCGGTTCAAGCTTCTTGCATTTCTTGGAACTTAATGAAGCTACGCTCAATAGATTCGGGTAGCTGTCATACAACTCCACAATTTACATAAATATATCTCTGTAGTTCGGTACTAAAACATATGAATGTTTTTAAAAGATAATCAAGTTTTATAGAAACAGGATATATTACGTTCATACGGGTATCCCAGAGTTGACACAGTCTACTCTACTGCACTCTTCCTCGTTTTAGCTTTATTTTACTATGATTAATAATATAAATTGTAAGTTTTTCAATGTTATTAATTCAATTTAATTAATTTTAAGTTGATCGGTGTTACTCGCTGGACTTACGAATTACGAATCCGGAACAGGCGGAAATTTTAGCAGAAAATTTCAGAAAATTTATTGTCATGGAAGGTATTAGTAGCAGTAAATCAATTGAGCTTTCTGTTGAAAAAACAGTTGATATGTGCAGAGCTTCAGCTAGGTCTGACCTTGTTAAGCCAGCCTTAGTAGTTGCAAGTAGTTGCAAAGTTCATTGTAGAAACTAATACTGAATTAGAAGAAAAACATGTTTTGTGCTTCAAGACGACATCTCAAAATCGGAACTTTAGAAATAAAAATACTAATAATAATTTCGACAATAATAGACGAAATAATTTTAATAAGTTTAATAAAAATAAGTTTAGAAACTACAATGGAAACTTTAGTAATAATGATTCTAATAATTTTAGGAATAATGACAATAGGCCCAATAATAATAATTTTAATAAGCAACTCTATAGAAATAATAATAATAATAGGAACTTTAGAACTGTTATATGTCCAAATTAAACTTTTTGATAGATACGCAAGCGGACATTTCTTTAATAAAAATTTCATCAATTAAAAATAATTTCAAAATAAACAAAAATTATACAATAAATATTAAAGGAATTACTCATAATTATATTGAGTCTTTGGGTATAATGTATATACAAAAATTTATATACAAAATCTTGAACTAACATGTGAATTACATGTTGTACCAGACAATTTTGATATACCAGCTGATGGTATTCTTGGTAAAGATGTCATAAAATTTTATAAATGTAATATTGATTAAGATAGTTTCAATAAAACAAACTACAATATTTTAGAAATTCCAATTTATAGTGGAACTAGTAGTCAAACAATAATATTACCAGCTCGTGCAGAGGTTTTAAGGAAATTTTACTTAGCCTCTGATGACGATTGTTTAATTTTAGATCAAGAAATTTCAGAAGGATAAATACTACCAAGAACAATAGTGGCTTCTAAAAACCTTTTTGTTCTAGTTATGAATATGAATTCAGAAAATAAATTAATTTCACAAAATCTAAAACTCAAAACTTTACCATTGTCTGATTTCGAATAATAAAGTTAAAACATATTTATAATATTAATTCTAATTAAAAGAAATTATTACTAAAAATTCAAGTAAATTATATCTATCCAAATTACTTAAATTATGTGATGAGTATTCAAACATATTCCAATTAGAATCAGACCCTATATCTGTTAATATTTTTTACAAACAAAAACTAAGAATTATGGATGATAATCCTGTATACACTAAAAACTATAGACAAGCTCATACGCAAACCGATGAAATACATATGCAGGTTAACAAATTATTAAAAAATAAATTGATTAATCGAGTCAATCAAACTATAATAGTCCAATTATCCTAGTACCTAAAAAGGGAAATAAAAATAAATGGAGAATGTGTATTGATTATAGGATGGTCAATAAAAAATTAATAGCAGATATGTTTCCACTCCCAAGAATAGAAGATATTCTCGATAATTTAGTTAGAACCATTGAGTAAAGGTAATAGAAAGAGGGCCAACTTTATATAAACTTTTTTACTATGAAATATTTTTGTGAAAAAATGGACATTTACTGGACATTTTAATGTAGTGGACATTTTACTACTCTACTGTATTTAAAAATAGATTTTGTTTTGTTAATAAATAATAATATATACGCACTTTGCGTAATAATATTATATACCCACTCGTTTATACATATACATATATATTTCATAAAAATTAAAATTTTAAAACAAATATACGTGCAATGTACACAGAAACGCACAAGGCAATAATACATACACACGCGACACGATACATAGCCATTTCATATTTTCTAAATAAAATTTAAGAGTAAGTTAAAAGCTATGAACTCGAACTCAAACTTCATGTAAAAATTCGCCTACGTATTAGTGACTATAAAAATGAAAACCTTTCAAAGCTCAAAAAGTTCTTTTTTCATAAAAAAATGTATTTTTTCATACATTTTTCGCTTTATCTTATTTCGATCATGCACACCATATACACACAATCTTAAAATTTTAAATACAATTATACGTTCAACTTGATTGTGTGTAGTATTCTATTTTTTTCTCGCAATCAGATACATAAAATAATATATAAATTGTATGTACGACGTCTCACGTATGAGAAAGCAAATAACACACATATAAAGCACTTAAAAAAAATGTTCATTCATTCATTTTTTGGGAAATAACTAAACAAGTAAGTTTGAAATTTTATTAAAAATAAAATTTAAGGACTGGCGAAATATTTTCTAGGATGGTTTGAACTTTGTCACATATTTTAATTAATACATAAATAGACCTCTTATTGAACGGTTATTTTCGAATACTTCTATTTTCTGCAATCAGATTTGTAATTCTTAACAAATTTTTAGGAAAAAAAAAAATTTGATTTGAATAAAAGAAGTGCAATATTATTGAATTTGTGATGCATAAATAATATAAATACATATGCATCTACATACCTATGTATCATAATCATTTGTACATTTAAATTATTAAAATAATAAAATATTATTAAATTAATAAAAATTATTTTGTACATTTATTACTATAAATTTTAAAAATCTAGGCTTAAATTTTATTCTTAAAAAATTTCAAAAATACATACGTACATATGTATGTATGGACTTGTTTTTCACTGGTTTACAATTCAATTCAATTTTTAAAATAAAAAAATACAATCATTTTTCATATGATATTACATACCTCAATGGAAGCGAGGAATTTTTATTAGAATAATTACGAATACTCATTCAAACAATAGCAAATTTTTATATACATATGTACAATGCACACATTTTTTAGATTTTATTTTTACAAAATGTACTTTCATACACAATTTGTCAGTAACTCAAAAAACCTTACATATTTTATACACATTCATTCATCATATTATACACGCACTTACATATTATGTTCACATTCATTCTTTACACAAAACAGAAAAAAACAAAAAAAATATAACAAAACAAAAAATATGTAGATAAATACTTAACATTACATAGCTGCAAATGTATATAAATACATATCTATACCAAAGATAATATACTAAAAGGATGTTGCGAAGCTGTATAAAATAAAAACCTTAAAAATTCAAGCTCTTTAAAATTTATTAAAAAATTATAAAAGCTTTATTTATTCTATTCTCAAATCCCAATTGAAAAAGTTTTAAAAACAATAACATAATAACAAAAGAAAAGCTTTACGTATCTTCAATAGAATTAAGAATATTAAAACATAAAATTTCTAATATCAGCAGATCGTCATCGTGTACTAAACGGATAGCAAAGATAATATGTATTATGTGTACATATTACATAGTTATGTACGTAAATTATATATATGTATATGTATATGTATATTATATTTGTGATATAGTTATAAAGTAATTAATACATTTCTAACAAAATTTAACACTAATATAAAAAATTGAATTAATATTTTTTTATATATTTTAGATAAGGAAATATAATAAATAAGTATGACAATAAAGAAAATATATTCATGTATATGTATGTATATAGTTTCTTTAGGAAAATCCATTCATTTAAAAATCTAATTAATTCTAAATAAAATCTCAGCAATTTAATAACATTTAAAAAAAACTAATTTTAAAATCAAAAAAACTAGTTCGTCTTGCCTTTGAATTTATATTTTTCAATTAATTATAAATATGCCGGCTGTTCGTATTTGTTGTCGACATGAACTGCGAAGCACATCCCGAGTTGAAAATTTAAAATTTTTCAGATTTCCCCCTCGAAGTACATCTAGACATGCATCATGGGTTACGGCTTGTCCGTAATCTTATGATTATATTAAGACTTTGAAAACGCCATATATTTGCCAGCGACATTTTGAGAATACTTTTTTGGGATCAAGAAGGTTGTATTCAAATGCGATTCCTACTCTTTTTTTAACGGAAGAGTCTGACGCTCCAATTAATATTATTGTGGATGATGATATTAACATGAGTAAATTAGATCAGATGAATTTTGATGTTAATATCGTTGAAGAACAGGTTAGTACACAATGTACACAATCTCATAAAAGAGAAAAGAATTTGGCATATTATAGAACTTTGACAGGAAAGTTGCAAAACAAAATTAAAATTTTAAAAAATGATATTTTAAATTTAAGGTCTGAAAATAAATTATTAAATAGATTTAAAAAAAATAAAACTTCACAAAAAACTGGGTCAACATCTACTCATGTTACCCAGCCATTAACTGACCGAGATATTTTTTGTAATATGCAAATGAAATCCCAATAAATATTTTTCAAATCCACAGCTGCTTATAAATTCTTATATGAAAAATTACAATTTCGATTACCTTCTACTAGTTGCATTTACAGAGATTTACCAATAAAAACTTCCTCTATATTACCACCGGAACTGCATGCAAAAATTAAAGAAACTGTCGACAAGTTTTCGAATGAATTCAAAGAAGTTAGTTTAGTTTTTGACGAAATGGCCATCAAAAGAAATCTGACTTACAATCAAAAGCATGATAAAATTGAAAGATACGTCGATTATGGTTGCGGTGAAAATAAACGCGAACCCAAAATAGCAAAAAATGCTTGTGTTTTCATGTTCCGAAGCTTATATGGTAATTGGAAGCAAATCATAGTATATGTCGTTTCTGAAACTTCTATACCAATAAATAAACTTCATTTTCTTGTTATGGAAATTTTGAAGTTATCCCATGATCTTAAATTAAAAGTCCGAAATATAGTTTGTGACCAATCAACAACAAATCAATCTTTTTGTAAAAAACTTGGTGTTACAGAAGATTTACCTTATTTTATTTACAATGAAGGAAAAATTTATTTTTTATATGATGTACCACATTTATTTAAATCAATTAGAAATAATTTAATTAAGTATCCATTAAAAACAGAATCAGGTCATACGACATGGAATATTATTAAGCAGCTGTATGGAAAAGATAGTAAGTCATCAATCCGAGTATGCCCACGTTTAACAGAGAGCCACATAAATCCCAATACCTTCCAAAAAATGAATGTGAAACTTGATATTCAGGTATTTAATTCAAGTACTTGTGCTGGTATTCGAATCAGATTTTTTTAAGGATTAAGAATCTGCATTGTGCACTGCAAAATGCGTAGAAAAATTTAATATTTTATTCGATTGTCTAAATAGTAAAACACTATATGACAAAAATCCATATTAAAACGGTTTGCAAAAAAATAATTGCGTATGGCATTATATTCAGGATATTTGCGAATTTTTGAAAAAAGTAGAATTTGAGGTTCCTCATAAAAAAATTAAAATTAATTGTTTAAAAGGACTGAGACAATCTATTAACGGTATTCTTTTATTATCAGATGGGGTGTTCAATGAACATGCTGACTATTATTAGTTGTGCACTAATAAATGTAATCAGGATATAATAGAAAATGTATTTAGTATAGTTCGTTCTAAAAAAAGACATCCTTCTGCTTCCGAATTTGGATATATTTTCATATTTATAATTCAAAACGGAAAACGAGCCTGGGTCAGTTTTTTCGTGTAACAATTTATGAATGGATAAAATGTATAGGAGTCGTGGTGGACACTGACCCAGCCATATATAGGACGGCAGACTCCAATCCAATATATCGTAGTATAATATAATCAGCGTTTTGTTTATGTTACAGTTTTTATTTTTTAAGAATTGTTATTTGGTTTAAACTTGTTTTTTTTTGAAATTTTTTTTTTTTTAACATGAATTAACATTTTTTTTTTAAATTGTTTTTGTGGATTAGGCCTCTTGGGATACCACATTAAAAAACGCGCCTAATTCTTTATCTCCAGAGTGGTGTGAAAATAAGGATATAAACTTATATATGTATATATATTATTCTTATACAGAATTGTATACCTACATACAAAATATATAGTAAAAGTGATATTAACATGTAAAATCTGTACTAAAGGTAATTTTAACACTTACCTACATAGTTTTCGATTTAACGACATAAAGACATAATTTTTAAATTTTTTTCTAATTATATGAAATAAAACAAAATCATACCTATTAAACATAATATATTATAAACATTATTTCATATTTTATACTTTTATAATAATAATTTTTATACCTATAGTTGGTATTAATAAACAACAACTAAAATTCATTGATAATTTATAAAATAATGTTTTTTATTATTTTTGCTTTTTTTTAAAGGTACCATCTATAAAAAATGTTTGTTTTAAAATTTATATGGAATGCTATTTCTTTAAGCGTTATAATGCGCTTTGGTTGTAGATAAATAAAAGCAACTACAAATTATATTGCCTTTACCAACTTACACACATACTCATATTCATAATAACAGCTACATACATAATAATACTCATTTTTATTGCAGCATTGCATATTGTACCTATTGTACCTGATTTATTTAATTTAATATTAACTTATATTAAAATAAATTATTAATAAAATATGTATGTTTGTATGTACATAATGTATTTTAATTATGATTTTTTACAAAAAACACATTCTTAATGACTTAAACAAAAAAAATCAGCTGTCTCCACTACAGGACCGACCGCCACTACACAAAAAGTACAATGCCAAAATTTATAGGATTTTTTACATAATAATTTATATCAAAGCAAAATAACTTCTAATAATTTAATAACATTTTGTTTTATTCAATAAAAATAATTATAAGCAATGAAATCGTAAAAATATATGTACATTCATTCATACATCCATTTATTATTATTATTATTATTGTAATGTAGATACATGATTTTTTTTTCATTCAAAAAATAATATTAGAAGTAAAAAATAATAAAAACTGTAAACAAATACAAAACAAACATAAGATTAATATTAAATCTGCTAACAAAAATTTTACCGTTTTAATTTTATGTTATCAACAAATGAATAAATAATATGCATTGGCATAGATATAAGTACATACATATGTATGTATATAAATTTTTAGAGATATAAAAAAAAAAACAAAAAAAAAATTGTTCATATAAATTCATATGGAGTGTTATGTATGAAATTTGGACTTAGCAAAAAAAATTAAATAAAAGTTAAAGTTAGTCGGATCAAAAAATGTTCAATGCCAAATTTGTTCCTCTACTTGTGTAACAACTTTTTCTTAATAATTTTTCTCACCAAATTTTTCTGTTACGAAATATTCGTAAAAAACTTAAAAAGTACACTAGTAAACTACCACTTGCAGTTGTCCGATTTGCTCCAAAAGCTTATCAATCCGAGATATTTACGTCAAAACCTTAAATATGAAATTTTAAGAATTAAAAAATTCCGCTCAGTCGTTTAAGCTGTACACGTGCCCAAAGTCACACACACGCACCCACACACACACAGACGGTCATCATGCTGAAAATTGTTTACAGCTTTCTCCACACCGGAGTAGTGCATTTTTGTCAAAATCTCGGGTACACATTTTTAGTATGAAAACAATACCTACCTTATACATTAATGTATGCGGTCGGTAAAAATATAATTTAATTTTAAAGCCCATGAACAGAGAAAGTGACAAAAGTTAAAATTAACATGAACAAAAATTTAAACATAATGCACAATGCAATTCATCTATTTCTAATATAAAAAATTAAATTAATATTTTTCTTCTTTTCTTATATGTATTTATTGTCTATTGAGAAATTCCAAATTCTTACTTTTTTTTATTTAAAAAAAAACAAACTTACATTTGTTCTTATGTTCTTATTATTTAACTTATGTTCTAATAATTATAACATAATAGATTCTCATATTAGTACACAAGTTAAATATTTAGAATATTATGTTCTAATAATAGCCCCATTGAAGGGAATTTTAAAATAATAGTATCGATTCGATTTGACCGTCGGTTTGACAACATCGTTTACGAATAATTAAAAATAATATTTACTCAATTTTTAAATTTAACTTAATCTTTTTTTATTTTAATTTTAATTTAACTAATAAATTCACTTGTTTTTTATTTTTATCTATATTTTTTATTTTGTTTTAATTTTAATTATGTGCAAAGTAAAAGGTGCAAAATAAATATAAAACACGTTTTAAACCTTGACTGCACTCCCAGCGGTAGTAAGATAAGTACTTTTTCTTTTTGCTTTTTTAATAACACATTCTTTTTAATAACAAATTTCTTTTTTTAATATCACATTTATTTATTTTTTTGTTATTTAATTTCACTTTTTTTTTTTTGTATTTATTTAATATTTAGTATATTCAAAATTTGACTAATTTATTTTATTTTATTTTTTTTTAAATTTTTCTAATTCAACGTGCGCGGTTGCTTTGTTTACAATTAATTAATTTTAATTTTAATTTTAATTTTTTTTTTGTTCTTTTCTTTCTAACATCTCCTAATTGTAAACAAAGCAAACACAATATCCTTCTCACTCCATCCCGTTGATAGATGGCAGTGTTCCAATTCTTCTCTTCTCAATAATCAATACCACCATAACTTAAACTGTAATTTTAATTTGTAATTTCTTGTGGTATTTACTTATTCTAATTTACTTTTACTTTATCATAAAAGATCTTGAGAAGAGTTTAATATTATTGTAAATTTTACTATTATTTATAATAGTGTGTGCAAATATCAACTTAATTAATCAATAACTTTTATTTGCTATAACGTGCTCCTTTTTCTTTTTTTGTATTGCGCGTAAGGTTTGCTTTGGGTGTGTTTTTGCTTGTAACTGCGTTCAATAAGGTCACTTCATAGTGTATGCTAAAAACTGTTGAACGTTTTATAAATCATTTGCACATTCAAGACAAACATTTAATTTAATTTAATTCACAAACAAATTGTGTTGTCAAGCTCGCGGTATTCATATCGTACACATATAATTTTTATAATTTTTATTGTTTCTTTATCAATTTAAATTTTAATTTGATATTTCACTTTTTTATCTAATTATAATTTTAATTTGTTGATTTTTACTTATATTGTTTTTTAAAATTTTACAAAATTACCAATTTTAATGTAGATTTCTGCAATATACGCGGTTTACAGACGAATTTCAATGCCGTCACTTGCCATTTAAATTCTAGCAAACCAGCAATTCTTGCCCTATGTGAAACTCAAGTTAACGGCCAGAATGATAATTTTAATATTACTGGTTACACACTATTTCACATTTCGTGTCTAAAAAAGGTATCGCCATCTATATTAAAATGACACAGCTTTCAACACTCTTAATAAATTCAAATGTTCTAGTCCAACTGTCCACTATGTTTGGGTAAAAATCCTTGTTAGAAAGCAAGTCATACATTTCTATTTCTTATACAGATCACCCAACTCAAGTGAAGAGGAAACTGTTGTGGAAATTGAAAATCTCTCAAACTAGATCAATGAAATTTTGGATTCATATCCAGGAACTGAAATTGTTCTGGCGGGTGATTTCAATATTCATAATAGAGACTGGCTTCACTTTTCTAGTAACACTTCTCTGAGTCAAAACTCAATTGGCAAACAAGTTGAACTATTCTCATCTCTTTTCCATCTTTCTCAACTTGTCCAAAATCCCGCTAGGATCCCGGATCGTGCTGATCAAGAAAGCTATCTCTTGGATCTCTATCTCTTGTTCCTGACCACACACCCTGAAAAATATATGGTTTCAGTTGGTTACCCCCTGGGTTGCTCCGACCATTGTTTGGTTAAAACAAGTTTCCGGGTAGGCCCAATTACCAATCAAAGGACTCCTCCCAGGAAATTAGTATGGCGATACAGCCATGCGAACTGGGAGGATCTTAACAGTTTTTTCAGATCCTTTGATTCGTCATTGTGCTTCCGCGATAGGAATGTCGACTTTGCTGCAAATGCGATTGTGAAACAATTTTACTTGGAATGAGGTTATTTATTCCTCACTCCATGAGAACTATTAAACGGAAATCCAAATCTTGGTTCAATCGCATTTGCAGTGAAGCCATTTTTAAAAAGGAGGAGGCTTTTAAACTGTATCAAAGTAAAAGGCTCTCAGAGCAAACTATATAGTTGTTCGAAACTGGTGCAAGAGAGTTATCAACAGGCAAAAATTCTTATTCAACCTAAAATTGAAACGCAAACTTATCCACATGCCTAAGAATAGCAAATCCTTTTGGTCATTTGCAAAAAGTTTAAAAGAGGACGCTAGCGGGTCTTCTTTTCCTTCGCTTGTTGATATTAATAACATGATTGTGTCAGATTCCAAAGAGAAAGCGAACTTTTTTGGCAAGAAGTTTTCTTTCAACTCGACATTGCCTCAGTCAACTTTAAAGCCACCAACTGTTCCTGAAGTTGACTACTCCTTCGGTAAAATATACTTTAGGACAAGAACAGTGATGAAAATCTTGAAGAATCTTGATACAAAAAAATCAGCCGGTTCAGATGGTATCACTACCACGGTTCTTAAAAATACCTATTCAAGTATTTCAAAACCTCTACGCAAACTTTTTTATCTTTCCTTTACTTCGGGTATCCACCCTACTCAATGGAAGGTTGCGCATATTTTCCCAATTCCGAAAAATGGTAATAAAAGCGATGCCTCTAACTACCTTCCTATTGCTATAACCTCGGTTCTTTCCAAAGTAATGGAAAAAATAGTAAACCAGAAGCTTTTGATATATTTGGATCGTAGAGGTTTGCTTCATGATCGACAATATGGGTTCAGAGCCCGTCGTTCAACCGGTGATCTCATGGCTTACCTTTGCGAAAAGTTGAATATCAGCCTTCACCATTCTGGTGAATCTGATGTAGTGGTTCTGGATATTTTTAAAGCATTCGACCGAGTCTGGCATGATGCTTTATTAGCAAAATGCAAAACGTTAGGACTAGGTAGAGTCTTTCTAAAATGGATTAGAGATTTCCTTTCGAATCGCATGATTCGAGTACTTGTCGATGGTTATTCATCTGACAATTTTATAATTAATGCTGGTGTCCCTCAGGGATCAGTTTTGTCCCCCACTCTCTTCTTAATATTTATCAATGACCTACTTTCAATTACCTCCAATCCAATCCATAGTTTCGCAGATGACAGCATTCTTGTAGCTTCCTATGAATTTCATAGCCGCTGTGGTATTAATCACCAAATTAATAGAACAGCAAGAAACTTCACTATCAGTGCGCTAAATAATGATTTAGCAAAAATCCAAAAATAGGGTGAAACATCAAAAAATGCAATGCTGTGTAATCTCGCGTAAAGTAGCTAATACTACACCCAACCTGACTTTTCAGGGTTGAAGCTTTGCAGCACTCAACAGATTTAAACATTCTGGGCATCGAGTTAAATCAGAAACTGACCTGCTCAAATCATATTTTTGGTATAGCTAAAGATGCTGCTAAATGTCTAGGTTTCTTGTACCGCTGTAAAGCGTACTTTTCTCCTTCCGATCTTCTCAACATCTATAAAATGTACATTAGGCCGAAAATGGAGTATAAGGCACATATTTGGGCTGGAGCGCCCCAAACAGCGCTGGGTTATCTCGACAAAGTGCAAAACAGAGCTATTCGCCTTTTTGGTGACCCCAGTGTTACCTCAACGCTCACTCCACTTTGCCATCGCCGTACTGTTGGATCATTGACCCTCTTTTATAGATACCTTGTAGGTGTGAACACCTGTTCTAAAGAAATAAAACAATTGATGCCTCCACTCAAAGTTTTCCAACGTGAAACGAGGAGTGCAACAGATGCCCACCTATACACTGTCGAACTGGCAAGATGGCGCAATACAGCATTCGGAAATTCGATTGTCATGCTGACGTCGCGTTTATGGAACCTTATGCCCACACATGTGTTTCCAAAAGTTGGTAATTCATTTGTGTACAATATATCGAAATTCAAGAAGAACACTAACATCTTTCTTCAAAATAACTATCCAAATTTTTCCCTTCATTCTCCATAATCCCAATTTTCCTATATTCAAACACCCAAGTAATCCTTCCCCCATCCTTTTCCCCAAAACCAAGCTGTACATTATATTATTATGTATTAAAGGACCAATCCTATATAGTTTGGTTTTAAAGGGGGTGGTTTTGGTTGTTTAGAGTCCAACACTACTCAGAGGAACCTCATGCAGTACCTTTGAGTGACTTTTGATGTTTTCCACCGTCCCTCGTAAAAAAAAAGCTTTCGCACAAAATTTTCCAATAAGTTGAACATCTATATATCTATACTATTCGTATCAAACTACATGTATAGCAATAGCGTATATTGTATAGAAACATAAAAAACAAATTAAAACAAAAAATATGTATAGCCATAGACTATATATATAGATACCTAACACTGTAGCTATATAAATACATAGGTACATTTTTATATCATTCATATTTAAATTTCAAACTATATGCATAGCAACCGTATATATTGTATAGAAACATAAAAAAGAAAATAAAACAAAAAATACTTATAACTATAGATACCTAACACTAAGTAGCTCTATAAATACATTTGTATAATGTATATCATTCATATTCAAATTTCAAACTATATGTATAGCAGTAGCATATATTGTATAGAAACATAAACTTCGGAAAAAAAAAAGAAAAAAGGAGGAAAACAAAGGCTCATATATTTCGCCAATAAGTACATAATTTCAAATATTTCAGATATCATAAAATTTTATATTTGTTAGATAAAACCATTGGGTAAATGATTTAAACGTTGAAATGCTTTTAAAGCAGAAATGGCATATTTATTAAATTTCATTTGGTTAAATTATAGAATGATATTTTTTTATTATTAAATTCATATAAAAATTAAATTTTTGAAATGTGTTTATATTTTTCTATAACATAGTAAAAAAAATTTTACCTGTATTTTTCACAAGTAGAAAAATAAAAGTAAATATTTTATAACAAATTTCAAAAAAGATTATATAGGTATCATACATATGCAGTATAGAAATAATAAAAACATATAATTATTTTTAGTATTTTTGTATTACCATTTTGACTAATTTTATTTACATAATAACATTTAATACAATTTTTTAATAGTTAACATTTACGATAATTTTATATTAATTAGAAAATTTGAATAAATACAAAAAATTATTTCATTTAGTTATTAGAATTCAATATTATAAATCAAGGAAGTTACGCATTTCTTGCTCTCATATTTCTAGGTATACGGGGATCACAAATTTCAAATAATAAGAAATTATTATAAAAATATTCTAACCTGTTCTTCAATTTTTCAATAAAAAATGTATCCTTCTTTTCAACTCGAATAAATTTAATGTCTGTTGCAGTCCATACTCTAAATAAACAAAATTTTCTTTTTTGTTATATGTAATTGACCTTGAATTTGATAAAAGTAATCATATGTTAATCTACAATTCTTTTACCGCTTAGCATAATATCGATCTTTTTTGTATTTGTTCTCAAAATGGAACGTTTTGGAGTTTCACAGTAAATAGTTTCAGCTGGTTTTTGATGGTTCAAACATTCAGATTGTCGGAAATCAGTGATATTCAATGTTTGTCTTTTATTGTTTCCTTTTGAATTAATTTTGCCGGAACTGCTTTCAACTCTCTTTCCAGATTCTCTCCTATAAAATAAAATTAATTAAATTAAAATATTATCAATATACGTTATAATTTTTAATCTAATTTCAATTAACTCACCTTCCAGATCGCAATTGTTTATTTAAAAGCATGGATTTCATATTATATTTTCCCATGTTTTAAATTATTAAATAATACAAATGAAATTAATGAGTTATTCTTTTGTAATAATTATTACTTTATAAATACATTTTACAAAAATCCTTTTCACTTTCAACTTACAAAAAATGGTTACACTTTTTTCTCTTTCCTTTTTTTTGATGAACAATAATTAATCAATTTGACCAATAAGTCAAATAATTTGAATTACTTTATTATTGCATTGATTATAATTTACAAAATAAGCTTTTTGCCTAAAATTGCATATTAAAAAAGTAAAGTGCAAAAGTAAAGTTATACCTTCATTAAATTATAATTTCATTATGGAGAAATATACGCAAAAACAACGTTTACAAATTATTCAATTTTATTATCAAAATAATCGTTCTCCAATAGCGTTCTCCAATCGTTCTCCAATTTTCGAGCGCTTTTGCCATTTTATAAATAAACGGTAAGTAAACAAAACTGTCGATTCTGGTGCGAAGAAAATCACAAATTATTCATGAACAACCATTACATTCACCTAAATTGACAGTTTGGTGTGATTTTTGGTCTGGTGGAATCAACCGTCCGAACTTCCTTCGAAATGAAGCTGGTAACACCGTTTCTGTCAATGGAGAGCGGTATAGATCGATGATAAACAACTTTTTATGGTCGAAATTAGAAGAAGTTGATCTTGACAACATCTGGTTCCAACAAGACGGGGCTACGTGCCACACAGCACGTGTAACAACCAAATTATTGCGAGAAAAGTTTGTAGATTCGATTATTTCAAGAAATTGTGACATTGAATGGCCTCCAAGAAGTTGTGACTTAACACCATTAGACTATTTCTTGTGGGGTTATTTGAAGTCATTGGTCTTTAGCAATAAACCAGACTCTCTTCAAGCTTTAGAAGTCAATATTGAACGTGCTATTCATGACACACGACTTGATTTAGTGGAGAAAGTGATCGAAAATTGGGTTCATTAAATTCGTTCCTGCAAAAGAAGTCGTGGAGGCCGTTTGAATGACGTTTTATTCAGAACTTAATTGTATCGATTGTTTAAATTTCATTTAAAAACATTTAAATTTCCTTAACAAATAGTTTGTTTTTTTTGAAAAGAAACCATATCACTCAAATTGAAAAACCCTTTACCTATAACATCGAATAAATAAATAAATATAATCTCTATTGTAGAAACAAGCGAATGTAAATTTGAAGAGAATAGTATTTTTGTTTTTCATTAATTCTTTACTCAGTAATAATATAAATTCACATATACATACACAGACCCATACACATTATGTGTAATCATACATTCATAAATTTCTTATCTTCACTAACAGAAGAAATATGCAAACAATCACAACAACAACTGTTATCAGCGCCAAAGTCTGCAGAGATATTTAATGAAACTTTTATTATTTGTGTGCGTGAATTGAAAATTTTCAAAAATATTTAAAAATGAAATATGAATTGAAATTAAATTGTTTTGTAATTTATAATCAATTATAATTAAATTTTTATATTCAAGATAATAATAAAAATATCATTCTATTATTTGAAGAAAAAAAATTTTATAAATATCTTGTCATTTCAGTTGTGGGGACATTTAAAAATTGATTATTTTAAAAAATTGTAAAATTTAATATTACATTCGAACAATTAGTAAATCGTTCTTTTGTCTTTTTCTCTCATATTTGCGTTAAGAAATGGAGTCTATTGAAAGAAGAAATGGTGAATATTCGTAATACTATAAAGGTTGACTATTTTTCAGGGTTAGACAACAATGTTAAATGAAAATTTTTATGCAAAAATTAAAAGCAATTTTAATGTTATACATTTATACGTAATAAATTAGATAATTTAGAATTATTTATTCAGTTTTATAAATGCGAGGTGCATATTATGTTATTGACCGAAATTTGGATACGAGAGCTAAAAAACTAATTTTTTAACATACCTAACAACATACATCACTCTTTCTTCTCAAATTGGAATAATTTGTATGGTGGAACTTCTATTTATGTCAAAAACACGTTAAATCATCTAATTTTTTAGTGGTAAAATTGCTTAACAATAATATACACATAATTTCGGTTTTTAGATCACACGAAACAAACCTAAACGAGTTTACTACAGATGTCTCATTCCCATATAAAAAAATGATATACTTCTTTTCTATTAATCGACAAAAGCTTTTGCATATAAATAATGAAAACAAATCCAAATTTTGTATTAAATGACAAGCTTGTGGAAATACAAATACCACCAAATACGTTTGGAATGTAATTTCAATATATCTAAATACCTACAAAAAAAAAATGTAAATAAAAAATTATTTTATAAAATCAGAAAAGAAAAATTAGATACGTAGCGTATGTATAATCTATAATTATAATTTAGTAGTTTTCAGCCACACACTACGTATTATGAATTCCGTTTCAAGCTTTGAACATCAGTAACTACATATTTTTTAGGATTTTTCTACTATAAAACCTATACATAATATCTTAATATAATAAGACAATCTCCTGCTGCTGCTGCTATTCGCGTGCCCTTCTTTTAAATTTTAGAGCACACAATCACAATATTTCTTAGGCCTTGCTAATACTAATAAAATACACAATATTTCTTACTTTAGTACCTACTAACACTAACAAGAAATGAGACAAAAAAATATTAAAAGAAATGGTTTGATTCTTAAACGATACTCTTTACTCTTTATTTTAATTCTACTACTTATGTACCAACCAATGCCAACTACAATTATAATTTATATGTGGGTAGTAATGTACATTTGCACACGATATTGTAATATTATTAGCAGCACAAATAATAACACAATAATAATTACTAAACAGTAAATACTAACAAAGCAAAGCGAAAAGCAAATTAATAAGCAAATTCAAAAACGAGCAAAGAGAAAAAAATTGTTATTATTTAATTTTGTAAAAAAAAGAAAACAATCATAAATTTCATATTTCATAATATTATATTGAGTATTGGTGTGGTTGACATTGATAATTGGCATTTGGCATTATTGTTTATTTTATTTATTTATATTAATAATACATGCATAAATGTAATGCAATATTATTGAACCATAGGCTACTAAGGCCATTATAGGTTTTTATACTATTATTAAATTATATACTAATATTATTCATTTTGTTTATATTGTATACTATATATTTACATTATATTTGGTCGTAAGTGGGAATGTAAAGAAAACAAACACTTACGACCTGTGCGGGAATCGAACCCACACTCCTTCGGTTAATACTCCACACGCCTACCCACTTGGCTACCGAAGCCCCTGGCATTTGTTTTTATGATGAAAAACAATTCCTGCAATAAAGCGACAATGCATTATTATTATAATCTCTTAGAAAATTCTAATAAGAAATATTTTTTGAATGAAAAAAGTATCGCATATACATATGTATATTAATATACTGTTACTACCACATGTCTAAATAGGCTCTGTGAAATAACTCCTGATGAAATAAACCCTAATATTTTAGGTATTATTTCATTTTGAAATAAAACCTAACATATTAAATAATCTCTAACATTTTAGATATTATATTTTAATTTTAGGTAATTATTTTTGACATTAACTTAAGCTCTGATATTCAATATTAGAGGGCATATTAAAGTTGGATTGAAAATCAGGGTTATACGCTTTTTCCAGAATTTGTAACCAACTCTATGATCTCGTCTAACTCTATGAAATCGTCATTAGGAGTTATTTCACGCAGCCATTTAAATATAATTAAATTCAAATCATTATTTTTTTTTGATTTGTTCGAAAACAATCATAATATAACCATTAACCATACTCTTTAGAGTCTAATTCTATTTACATATTATGTATATTTATTTGTTAAATGCAACCTCTTAGAATGTTAAAACCAAAGTACATTATGTATGTATATCCAAAGATAATATTATATATGTATGTACTAGATTCTAGATTATGTCCTCTCGTATACAAATGTTTGTATAAAAATTTAAAAAAAAAAGATTCTAATCCGGGTTTGATTATTTTATGTTTTTCTTTTTTACTTCGAAATATTTTAACAAAACGAAAATAGAAGATGAGTTCGGCAAGCTATTTTGATTTAATATTGGTACATCCATATGTATTCATACAAAAAAATAGTATACACAATATATACATACACAATGCTTCTTTCTGAAGTTAAATACAAACAAAATACACAACCACCAACATATACACAAAATTCACATACAATTATTTATATTTCTTTCTGAAGATAAAATATATTACGTACACAATATACACATAAAATTACTTAATATTTCTTTCTGAAGATAAAATATATTATGTACGTATTATAAAATATGTATTATGTATTATGTATGCATTATAAAATATATTATTTATTACATACATTATAATATACTATACGTCATATTTGTTTACAAAACTTAGAAAAAAAATGTTTTCCTTAAACCTACACAAGTATACACACTCAACCGTATATAAATAGATATCTAAACAAGTATACACACTCAATCGTACATAAATAAATATCTATACAAGCATGCAGTTATGCACTCTCACCGCACATAAATAAATATCTACACAAGGATACAATGTACATTCAAGAAAAGTTGAAATTTGTGTTTTTTTTCATTTACATTGCATTTACACATTTACATAATATACTGTTTATATTATCTTTGGTATACATGTATCTTTTACAAATTACATTCAATCATTTACATTGCATTTACACATTTACATAATATATTGTTTATATTATCTTTGGTATACATGTATCTTTTACAAATTTCAAGTAGTTGCAATTGCAATAACCATGTGACTACAAAATTTTCATTCTCTTTTAATTAATCGATTTTTTTTGATTTGGTATATGTAAAAAATTGCATTAGGTTTTCCTAAATGTAGAGTTTCGTTTAATTATACTTAAAGTACGTTCACAAATACTTGATTTTGAGAAATCGAGATGATTTCGAAATTAAGTTGATTTCGTTCTTTTTTTTCTTGATTTCCCATACATTTTTCAAAAATTTATCTGTCAAAGAAAATCAGCTCGATATTTGATTTTCTGAAAATCACCTCAAAATCACGTTGTTCGTCCATGAATTTTCGATTTTTTTTTACGATTTTAGATTATTTTTAAAAATTTTTCATAACCCTTGCTTTTTGGAATTTGTTGTCAAAAATCAAAACAAAAATTTTGTTGATAGCAGCAGATTCAAAAAGGAAATATTTTCTATTGTGTGGACGGAAAAATAAAAATGGAAAGATATAAAAAAAAATTTAATTGGAATGAGAATTCCATTAAATTGTTAATTTTCAAATCTATTTCAAATTTTTTCAAATATTACTTTATTTATTACTTTTAACAATAACTTAACTTTAACAATAACTTTTAACTTTTTATTTATATTTTAACTTGAAACAATAATATAAACAAAAATATGTCAAATTATGTTCTTGATTTTCAAAAACGATTTGTGAACGCTTGACATTTTACTTGATTTTGTACATGATAATCAACTCGATTTCGGAGTTTGTGAACATACTAATTATCAATAGATATACTTTGGTAATTATTAACTATTATTTAACTGCATCATAAAGCTATACTGCAGGAAATTACAGATTCAGTCGGCAGAGAAATTATTATAGCTAGAACAGAAAAACGAAAGTGGCTAAGGAACTGGATAAAGGAAATAAAGCGGCTCATACAGTTTGGTGTGGTCTACCAAAAATTAATTTTGGTTTAAGTTATATATATATGTACACATAATTTTATGCGTTCAAAAGGTTTTACATATTTAACTTTAAAAATTTTATATTCCTTGAGAAATACTAAAATAATTAATAATAATTTTATGTTCCTTCAAATACTGTTTATTGATAAATAGTTTAAGTTTTAACATTTTTTATAATTTTTTTTTAGTTTTTATATACATATATGAATGGTTTTGTTTTTTTTTTTTTGTTAATGTTGCATATATTTAATAATTGTTGTTTTATTTTTATAATATATAAAAGAAATTTTATATCAAGCAAAGCCATTGTGCTACAATATCCAACATATTTTGGTAACTTTTTGTCAATTTGGTAAACTTTTCATAACCAATTTGGTAAACAAATTTTTTTCTGTGACAACCCTGACTATAGTATACAATACAGTCACACAAAATATTCCAGTAATGTATAATACTATAAGCAAATTTGGATGTTTCGTATGATTGTATTTATTATTTAAATCGAGACTCACATCAACTATCAGGCCAAGACCTAAGTAAACAGGCCAAGAACTGAAAACACATGAATGTAGTTGTGAGAGAATTCCAATCGATTCTCACGTATTGCGCGTATGAATAATTTAATAATTGATGTGAGTCTCGAATATAGCCATATAAGCGTGTACGAAATTTTGAAGTATGAAAGTAGTCTCGACGTATACTATTACGATATTAAGGCAATTTATCTTAAGAAGCTTTTAAAATAAAAAATTTAAAGGAAGACAATTTTTTAAATGCATATTTATGAATGAAAATATTATATTTTAAAATATCTTTCTTTAATGAATTATGTAAAAAAGATGCAACTTTAATTTTTTCTTCCTTTAAATTTTTTATTTTAAAAGCTTCTTAAGATAAATTGCCTTAATATCGTAATAGTATACGTCGAGACTACTTTCATACTTCAAAATTTCGTACACGCTTATATGGCTATATTCGAGACTCACATCAATTATTAAATTATTCATACGCGCAATACGTGAGAATCGATTGGAATTCTCTCACAACTACATCCATGTGTTTTCAGTTCTTGGCCTGTTTACTTAGGTCTTGATTTAAATATATGTATACTAAAAATATCAACACAATCGCACGAAACATCCCAATGGGATGTTTCAAAATCGTAGAAAAATGCTTAATATTTTTGTTCCATGTGAGTTCTCTATATAGTATAGTTTCTTTATGACTGCATGTTAATATATATACATACATATATATTATAGAATTAAGAAAATCGTTTGATATTTTTATGGAAAATGAATTGTTTAATAGTGAAATGAGAAATTCATATTGTACATAATATGTATTGTATGTACAAAAGAGAAAAACAGGCAAAAAATATTCAAACGCTCGCAATCGTAAATCTTAATACACGCATTTTAATATGTTTTTCAATCAAAGCTTGTCTAAGAAGATAAGCCACTCTCAGCATGTGACCGATTTTTTTTTGCAAAGAGCAAAGAGAAAAACATTGTTATTATTTGGTTTTGTTTAAAAAAAAAAAGAGAATGATCATAATTCATTAATTTCATAACATTGAGTACCTATTGGTTGACATTTGTTTTAATGAGCAAAAAGAAAAAAATTGTTAATACATATTTTGTTTTGTTTAAAAAAATAAAAAAAGGGGAGATTCATAAATTTCATAATGTTGAGTACTATTAGTTGACATTTACTTTTATGATCAAAGAGAGAAGATTCTTAATATGTACATATAAAGAAATATTTTTGAATGAAAAAAGTATCATATTCCTATTCATATATTGTTATACACAAAAAAGTATCATAATATGTATATTCGTATATTGATACTACATCGTGGTACTACATATCTAAATATAGGTAATTGACTTTATTATTACATATTATGCAAGTGTACTAAATTTGTCGTTTAATAAAATTAATGTTATTTTTTTAAATTTAAATATAGAATTAATTAAAATGTGCAAGTTTAACATTTTTATGTAAAGTTAATTGTATAATAGTGAAATGAGAAATTCATATTGCATATAGTAAACAAAAACAGACAAAAAATATTCAAACGCTCGCAATACGTACATTTTAATATTTCAAACAAACAAAGATTATCTATTATAAGAAGAAGAGCCAAGCTAAGTAACCATGTGACCGAATTTTTTTTTTTTGCTACTCAAAATAAGAAAAAACAAATTGAAAGAAACAGATAATACGATTTTATTATGCGAAAAGAACACAAATTATGAATAAAATAGAACAAAGTTGCACCTTTCAAAATGCATTGCGATTCAATTTTAAATATTCCTTTCTTAATATTATAACAATACATAAACACAGGAACAATGTTGCGCCTTTAAAAAAGCATTCTAGTGAATTACATGAACAATATTTCGCTCATTTTCTCTCTTCCTGTAATTTTAATAACAGAATGATTTTGAAACGAAGTGACATATTTTACCTACTTTTACTAAAGAATTTTTTTTTTTGAGAGGGAGTAAAAAATGCACTAAGTGTGTAAGGGCTTATCTTCTTATAGATAATCTTTGATTTTCTTGGAAAATGATTTGAAACTTGGAATAATTTGGTCCGGATTAGCAATACCATTGAAAAACCAATGATTTGAATCTTAGAAAATGATTGGGTCCGTATTAGCAACACCATACAGCATTTAAAAAAACTTTTTTTTATTCACCGTGCGCCCATCATGTGATTTCACTAGTTAATAATAAAACACATTTCATATTTACATTACAGTAGTATGGTACCTACGATAGTCGGTAGTAGTAACAAAACGTACACAACAGAATAACAAAAAAAACACAAAATTGTAAGAGACATTCTCACTTACTCTCTTTAAAATTGTGTATTTTTTTTCCCTCTTGAGTCTCAACTCGACTCGACCTCAACGGCTCAACTATTCTTTGGCTATATGTATGTAATGTACTTTAACTTATGCATGTTAAAGAAAAAAATTTAAAAATTGATAAAAATCATCATTTGTCACAATATATATTGAAATTTGAAATATTGATGAATGATATTGAACTGATATTGATAATAATAATCAATATGTATATAAGTATGTACTTATGTATTACCAGCGGACAGAGTCTCTTTAAAATTCAAATATATAATTGTTTTGGTTTTGTACTTCTCTATTAAATTGTTTCATTTATGTATGAATGTTTGTGTATTATATTATAATTTTTCTAATTGTATTCTTTTTTGAATTCAATTTCTTCTTATTTACTTAAATTTTAGTATACAGCAGTTCTTACAACCAAAATTAAATTTAAATAATTTTTTATTTTTAATGTCACAATGTCAATTTTATGCAGGGTTACCATTTATACAACTGTGATAATATTTATACGGTTTTCTCGCCTTCTGTACCATGTACAATTTTAATCAAGGATTGTACGCCAAATATACGGTCTTTTCAGATTTTAAATTTTTTACATTAGGGCAAGGTAAAACGAACGACGGCAATATTGTTACAGACAACGTGGTCTATAAAAAAATTTAACTGAATTTTGCTCCAAACTTTGTTTGTGCATTTTACGAATGTTTTACGGATACCTATTCTGTTTTCCCCACGGACTTTTAAAACATTTATTTCGAACTCGATAAATAAATAGACATAATAGTTCTCACTCGCAATACCAAATAATCTAAATATACGTACACCAACTACAGGCTCTTTATATAATTTAATTCTGTTTTGGCGTTATTTTAAAAATAATTTCAGTTAGTGTTTTGACGAATTTGGTTTTGCTTTCTGATTTTTTACGGATTGTACTTTTTCAATAAATTCTATTTTTCTAAACTGCAATTGTCTTTTATATGAATTGGGATTCAACATAGAATTTACATAGAACTACACATTAACAGGGGCCCCTAGTTATTGTACATTTTTTATGTACATATTTTTTTAAAAAATATAGGTTTTAGGTATTCAGATATTCAAACACCTTTATAAGGGAATTGAATAATTGTTTGCCATTGTATAAAAGTAAATTCTTTATATATATTTCATTTTAAAAACAAAACATTAAGATATAAAACTACATATTTTGTTTCTCTTTTTATTATGTTTTCTCTTGTTTTATTCGCCTATTTATTCACTTTATTTACGAGACATCACTCTGATTTTCAAAATACCATTAATATACGAAATGGTTTATGTATGCTATACAAGGAACATAATAAGAATAGAATTGAAAATATTGAATTTAGGAAAAATATTTCTAAAAATTTAAATTTTTTAAAATTATTAGCTATATACTAAAATTTATTGAAAATATGAAAAAGAAATTCAAAGAAAAGTTTTATGTACTTACGTACTATACAATTATATTGTTCAAAATAATAAAATTCAAAAACAAAACCTCATATTTTTTATTTAATTTCCAATACACTGGAATTTTTCTAATATTATTTTAACTATACAAACAAAAAAAAGCTTGCTGTATATAGTTTATTATCTGTGCTCATAGGTTAGTGAAATTACTTCACTTTATAATACTTCTGTAATGGTTGGTGACTTTAATTTAAATCTCTTACAATCACAGAGCCGTGAAGTTAATTACTACGCAAATATTTTACAGCTAGTAATGGTTTCAGAATTTATAACAAAATTTGTCCGTGTTTCGCCACAAGAGTAGGAAATAGCTGTGCATCTGTTATAGATCATTTTATTACAGATTTACCTCGATATAAGTATTATTTTTACATTCTAGATACTGCACACTCTGATCACAGAATGTTCTTTATTAATAGATATGTGTTGGGAGCCTCTAGTTGACCTAAAACTGAATCGTAAGACGGTTTTGAATTACAACAATTAAGAAACATCGGAGTTTTGGAGTAGACTACATTCATAATCAAGTTTTAATAGCTGACAAAGGACTTGAGAGAAGCTATTTCCTATAATACTAAAGTTATCCAATTAAAAAACAATAAAAAAAACATGAATGCATGGCGAACGAAATAGTCGTCAAAATAAAAATAACAGACTATGTCGCTACAACAAGGTTAAATATCCCAACAGGCCTTCCTAATTTTAAATATATTGACTCATTTTCTAGGAAGATAGTTTTGCCGATAGCAAAACTCTGCAATTCATCTTACCGGCGGGGCGTTTTTTTCGAATTCTCTTGAGGTGGCGATAATAAACCCCATTTTTAAGAGCGGTGCTTCGACGGATTCATGAAATTATCATCCAATTTCGTTACTTAATTCTATATCAAAAGTGTTTGAAACCGTCATTAAAAACAGACTAAGTAATTTCATATTTTCCAACAAAATATTACATGAGGGGCAATATGGATTTGAAAAATTTTCGAATACCACGGCGATATGTTTAAGTCTGATAGATTTTGTAACGACAAAGTTGGATGATCGTAAATATGTGTCATGCGTTTTCTTGACTTGCAGAAAGCATTTGATTGAGTTGAGCGTGAAATACTGTTAAGAAAGTTTCATAAAATGGGGTTCAACTGGAAACAAATCTCATTTTTCAAATTTTATCTAACGGACCGCAAGCAACAGTTAGAATTGGTGGTACTTTTAGCTCTGAGGAATTAATTAGGAAAGGTGTTCCACATAAATTGGGGCCGGATTTATTTTAAATATCTTTGAATGATCTGTTTCTTAAATTAGAGGGGTCGCATACAATTATAGGCAGATGGTGCAATCCTGATGTAGGCTGAGAATAGTTAAAATGAATTACGGGATGCCATTCAAAGTGATTTGGAAATAATAGAGGAGTGGTTGACGAATCATCGCTTACTTTTAAGTACTAAAACAATGCTGCTGGGTAAAAAGAAATATTCCAACCTTCCAATTATATTCAACGATGTGATACTAAAAACAGTGGAAAGCTTTAATTATCTTAGGTTAATTGTTGACAGAAGATTGCAATGGCCAAATCATATTGAACGACTAATTAAAAACTTTACTCCTTATTTATTTCTATTACATAGATTGCGTAAATTTTGTACCCAAGGATGCATTAATTCTGATTTATAATTCATACATCTTATCTAACATATAATTTATCTAATTCCTATATGGGGCAGAGCAAACCATAGATAAACTACACAAAAATTCAGCGGTTTATAATACTAATACATCAAGAAAACCTGATGTTTTCAATTATTGTCCAAATAAAGTTTATTATAATAGAAAAACAAACAAATTATTTTATTTTAAAATGAATTATAATTTTTATTTATATTTACAATAAAGTTTATTATAAAAAACACAAACAAGTTATTTTATTTTTAAATTGAATTATAATTTTATTTAAATTTGTTTTTAATTGTAATTTTAATTAAGAACAATCTTTATTCTTTTACAAATCAAACTAAACTGACTTAAAACTAAAAATTAAGTTTTTAACAAAAGAAAATCTTATACTTAAAAATCTGAAATAATCGAACTTAATATCGATTTTGAAATCAAGGAAATAAATTAGTAAACCACTTAAAATATTTTAACGTAAGTAGAACATTTAAAATATTTTAAGACAACAACAAAAATGCAATAACAAGAGAATTTAAATTTAGTTCAATATGTTATACTAGGTCAACATATGAAATGAATATTATGAAATATGATATAGTAAATAATTAATACAAGAGTTTTTTATAAATTCAAATTATTTAAAAGGTTATTAAAATTTATTAGGGTTTTTAATAAAACTGAAAATGAAAATTGACATGTAAGCATTTCATGTGAAGCGTGGAATGATTTAAAATAAATTTTATTAAAACTGAATTTTATGTGAAAGTACTTGGAAAGAAATTCTAAATGTATATTTAGAATTTGGAAATTTGGATTTTTGTAATGTTATCAAGTGTTCTATTTATAGGATAGATAACTCCCCCATCCTTAAGATCATTGTCCTCCTGGACAATAGGTTTACTAACGTTTTTACTAATAATAAATGAATAATTTCCTTTTTTTGTTTTATTTTTTATCATTACAAAAATTATTAAAATAAGTATAAAGAATATAATAAATATTGTATTAGAGAAAATTACAATATTATTTACTTTTTTTTCAAATTTCAATTCTTGAATTTCTTCATTATTCTTCATTTGCTTAATATCTAAATCTTTTAAATTCAAAGTATGATTTATATTCTTTAAAATATTGTAATTAGGTAATACAAAGTTATGGTTAAATTCTTTTTCTTTATTAAAAAATATTATATTATTTATTTCAATAGTACAATTATTAAAAAATATAAAGTAATTTTTATTTAAATTATAATCAATATTATTGCAATTGTTAATTAATTTCAAATTAATTGCATTTTTTATAAGAACTATTTCAACTTCTAACTCTACTATTCTTAATTTATTTTCAATTCGTTTTAAACATTTATTACAAGTTTTATTTAATAGATTAGAAATACATTCTGAAGTTGGT
Source organism: Poecilobothrus nobilitatus (assembly GCA_947095535.1). Classification (NCBI taxonomy): domain Eukaryota; kingdom Metazoa; phylum Arthropoda; class Insecta; order Diptera; family Dolichopodidae; genus Poecilobothrus; species Poecilobothrus nobilitatus. The sequence goes on from OX352772.1 coordinate 172,514,522, forward strand.
TTTAATTTATTTATTTATTTTTGTATCTTTCTTGTTCTAAATAATACGATTTATTCTTAAAAATTATAATATCAGAATAACCTATGTTAATTTCTTCAAACATTAAATTTGGTATTGGAAATATTTTATATTGTAAAGCTTTTTCATTACTCATCTCTGGAATTTCCAAAATAAACACTAATTTTTTATTATAACTTGCTAGAGAACATTTAAGTTGCTGAATTTTAAAAATATCTATATTATAATAATCTATTTCTTCTGGTGTAAGCATTGATCTACTCATTATACCATGTTTAGAAAATACGACATTTTCTTGAATTTTTTAAATTTCGTCACCAAGAAGATTTAGATTTGTTAGTATTTGTAAGAATTGAATTTGCTTTATTAAGTTTTTATTATTAGTATTAGAATCGTTTAATATTTTGTTTAATAGTTGGTTACTTTTATAATATCATTTATTTTTATTTGATTATTAGAATTAGTTATAACATCATGACTATTTTGGTCTAGTATTTTTAAATGTTCCTCCAATTCTGTTTTGTCGTCTTCATCCATTGTTCCGAAAATCCATTTTAAAAATGAACCCCCTACATTTAATAGACCCCTTTTGTGTCTGAATGGAATCAAAGTTTTAAACGTATGTTTAATTTTATTTATTTTATTGAACAAAGTTTTAATATTATTTTCGTCTTCTGGTAAATAAAATGTTGCGTTTATTTGCCTTTCGATCATGTCTATTGTATATTCAATGTCTTCTAAATCTACTCTATGAATGATTTTACTGTAACTACTTATTATATCGATTTTTCCTTGCTGGAGTATGGTATATCCGGCTTCAGTTTCCAACTTTTCGACATTTATCCTAGTTTGACATGGGTTCAATAGGGTTAATAATATCGTTAGCAGAATTATTTGAAAATTTTTTAAAATTTCTTTTAGTACGAAAAGGGTGAATATTTTTATTTCTATTATCAAGTAACTTATTATTATTTGTCTTAGTATACTTAATTTTCTTATATTTAGGTAACTCTTTATATCTTGCGATAGCGGGGTTTTGTATTAAAAGTTCGCCTGTGTTTGGTGGTTCGAAATCTTTCCTATTTTTATTTAATTTAAAAATATTTTTTTCTTTTTTTGATTGAATTTTATCTTTAATTTTTCGTAGATTTAACACTTTATTATTAATAAAATCTATTGGTTTTATTAGTGTTGTAGAATGGATCGTGTTATTATAAGCTTCTACTGCTTTTAAGATTTTATTTTCAATATCTAAATTGGGTTGTGTTATGTTAAGTATTCTAATATGTTCTGTTAGCGTACCATGAGCTCGCTCTATGTCGGAATTTCCAGTATGACTTCTGGGTGAAGTATAATGAACTTCAATGTTTTCTGATCTACAAAAATCTTTTAAATTAAGGTTATCAAATTCATTATCAAAAACAATTTTTTTCGGTTTTCCAAATAATGAATTTCTTAATTTTAAGGCTTGCACTATTGTCATACTATTTCTATCAGTAAGTTTTATAGCTGAAAGATGTTTTGTGAATTTATCAATAGTGGTTAGGAAAACTTCCTTTTTTATATAGAAAGTATCACCATGGATGATTTCATTCGGTTGGGAAGGAGTTTCTGAAATCTGAAATTTATATTGATTTGGGTTCCTATCATATTTAGCTAAATTACAAACGTCACAGTTATTTATGTATTTATAAATAAAATCTTTTAATTTTGGAAAATAGTACAAATTCTTTATTTCGTTAAAATTTTCCATAATACCTCTGTGATTAGTTTTTTCATGGACATCTTTAATTAATTTTATTAGTTCGTCTTCATTATCAATTTCCTTTGCTAACAAGGTGCATTTAAGAAATTTAAATTTTTTATCATTGCTAAATAACTCTATCAATTTTTCCTGTAGAATTACGTATTTACTATCTTCTAACTCAGAATATATTGCAGTTATTCCTTTTTTTTTTGATCTTCTTAATAAGTCATTTAAGTAATTTTCATTCAACAAGTCCTCTTCAGATATAAATATTTTCTTATATTTTTTATTACTAATCACTATTTCTTCTAATTTATTTTGCACAAGATGAATTTGAGTAATGTATTTGTTAACAATATTTTCTACAATTGGGACGTGGTCATTCAAATTTTCGACACCACTATGAATTGTAGCCATTTCAGTTTCTTTACCAGAATTATCTACCTGAATTTGAATATTATTTATTTCATTTTTATTTACATCTATCCTACTTAAGAAATCTGCGACTTGATTTTCTTTACCTTTCACGTAATCTATATCAAAATCAAATTCATTAAGTTTTATTCTCCATCGTTGGAGTTTACAATTTGGCTCTTTCAATGAATGTAACCATACTAAAGGTCTGTGATCGGTTTTAATATTAAATTTGACACCATAAAGATATGGTCTAAAATATTTAGTAGACCATACTATGGCTAAAAGCTCTTTTTCTATAGTACTATATTTAATTTCATGTTCGTTAAGCGTTCTACTTGCATACGATACAGGGTGACCATTTTGTGATAAAACGGTTCCTATAGCATATTGACTTGCATCTGTTGTAACAACAAATTTTTGATTAAAATGAGGGTATTTCAATATAGGATCATTTATAATGATTTCTTTTAAATTTTCAAAAGCTCTTATATAGTTTTGATTTTTTATGTCGATTTTATTTCCTTTTTTTAAACAGTGAGTTAAAGGTTGTGCTATTTTAGCATAATCTCTTATGAATTACCTATAATAACCGGTAATCCCTAAGAAACTTTTTATTCCTTTACAAGACGTTGGTAATTTTAAATTTTTAATAACTTTTATCTTATTTGGATTCGGTTTGATACCGTTGTTAGTTAACAAATGCCCTAGGTATTCAGACTCTTTTGAGAAGAAAACGCATTTATCAATTTGGATTTTTAAATTGAATTCGCGAAGTCTCTGAAAAATTTTAGTAATCGCATCACAATGTTCTTGAATAGACGTACTAAATATTAGTATATCATCGAGATATACAACACAAATAACATTTATATCGCGTAAAATATAATTCATCATACGTTGAAATGTAGCAGGAGCATTCTTTAATCCGAATGGCATCCTGACATACTCGTAATGACCTTGAGGTGTTGAGAATGCTGTTTTGGCTCGGTCTTTTTCATCTACAAGGATTTGATTAAATCCCTTTGCCAAGTCCAGCGTAGTAAAATATTGAGCTTTGCCCAACTTGTCAAATAATGAATCAATAATAGGAAATTTGTCTTCTATAGTAATTTCATTAAGTTTCCTATAGTCGACAACAATTCTCCATTTCTTTGTTCCAGATTGATCAATTTTTTTTGATCAACTTGTTTCTCTACTTCCTTTTCATGGACTTTGGGAATTCTATATATTTTAGCATATACCGGTTGACCATGTTTAGTAATAATTTGATGTTTAATGGCTTTAACATTTGTTAATTGTTGGCCTTCTTGATAAAACAAATCATTATTAGTTCGAACAATTCTTTTAAGAATTTCAAATTCCTCTTTATTAAGATGACCCGTTTTAATATAGTCTACAATATTTTTTGATTTTAAATCTAAAGAATACAATTCATTTACTTGATTTTTATCAAAAGGAAATGAATGTAAGAATTTAGTAACTTTTCCTTTAATTTTAATACTTTCATTATTCAAATCAATTTTTGCTTCTATTCCCTTAAGAATATTTTGAGCTAATATTGCATCGAACTTGTTACTATTAAAATTGAATACTTTCCATGTCATAGTAGCATTATCATTAAATTACCAAACAATGTAGAAATTTGTAAGGGTTTTTCTAACTTAATTAATAAAAAAATAAGGTATTTTTTATTATAGATGTAGTAGAACCAGTATCAATTAAACAAATAAATATTTTATTATCAATATTAAACTTTACTATTGGTAGTGATTCTCTGGAGGCTTTAACTGAAAATTTTCTTCAATATTATATTGTTCGTCAATTTCCATAGTTTCATTTGGTCGATTCATATTACTATAATGATTATTATTGTTAGAGTGATTATAATTTGGATAACGATTGTTATTCGAGTGACTGTTATTTTGGTAACGATTGTTTTTGTTAGTAAAATTACTAGAATTTTGGTAACGATTGTTATTGTTAGTAAAATTACTAGAATTTTGATATCTATATCTGTTTCCAGAATTTTGATATCGGGAGTTTTGTTGGAAATTTCTTTGAATATTTTTATTTGAGGAGTCAGGATTAAAATTATTATTATAATTAAAATTAGAATTACCGCGATTAAAATTAGAATTTTGTTTTTTATTATGAAACCAACTACTATTGTTATTATTATTTTGTTTAAAATTATTATTTAAATTTGTATTTTTGGAAATCCCAGTCTGTAATAATTCAAAGTAAGCTTCTTAAAGCGAATCAACATCTTTTTGTTAAATACATAGAATCATTCCTAGATATTTTATTAAAAAACTTTTCCAATATACTTTTTTCGTTATTTGCAACTTTAAATTCTATAGGAGAATCATCATCTAATTGGTACTTAAGATTTAATAAATCTAATATATGAGATAATTCATTATAAAATTGACTTACGTTAATATATCGTACTGCATCGGCTCTTTCCTTTAATTTCAGGTATGATTCTTGAACTCCAAAACTTTTCTTCAGTCTTGTCTTGATATCATTCCATGTTGCGTTCTCGAGTCTCCTGATTGCTACAGCTGCTGGTCCTTGTATTTTCGTTAATAAGATGTTCTGCAGATATGCTTTGACAGTTACGTCTGTTGTTAAAGAAGTAATTGCTTCTACTTCTTTAATAAAATGGGTTAGCTCAAAAGTTGAGTCACCTCTAAAAATTGGGACAGCTCTTGCTTCCAAAATTAAATCCTTTGATGTAATTGCCATTATTTTAGTTGAAACACTAAGTTGTACTCCGGAAAGATGTTCTAAATATTTTTTTTCTTCCAATTTGAGTTTAGCTTGATTTTTTACTTTTCTGTTTTTTTATATATGGTTTATAACTCATATATAGATTGCCACCAAATTCTTAAAAGAAACCTAGTAGTTTTTCAAAATTACTTTTAAAAGTTTTTATATATAGTTCTTGATAATTATAAAAATATTTTCTAAATTTTGAACTTTTTTGTTTCTGTTCTTTATAATAAAAAAATATTTATGAAATTTTGAACACTTTATTGTCTTTTAATTATTTTCTTTCACTACTAGTGGGGCAATCCTACCGACTGCGCCAATAAAGTTTATTATAATAGAAAAACAAACAAATTATTTTATTTTAAAATGAATTATAATTTTTATTTATATTTACAATAAAGTTTATTATAAAAAACACAAACAAATTATTTTATTTTTAAATTGAATTATAATTTTATTTAAATTTGTTTTTAATTGTAATTTTAATTAAGAACAATCTTTATTCTTTTACAAATCAAACTAAACTGACTTAAAACTAAAAATTAAGTTTTTAACAAAAGAAAATCTTATACTTAAAAATCTTAAATAATCGAACTTAATATCGATTTTGAAATCAAGGAAATAAATTAGTAAACCACTTAAAATATTTTAACGTAAGTAGAACATTTAAAATATTTTAAGACAATAAGAAAAATGCAATAACAAGAGAATTTAAATTTAGTTCAATATGTTGTACTAGGTCAACATATGAAATGAATATTATGAAATATGATATAGTAAATAATTAATACAAGAGTTTTTTATAAATTCAAATTATTTAAAAGGTTATTAAAATTTATTAGAGTTTTTAATAAAACTGAAAATGAAAATTGACATGTAAGCATTTCATGTGAAGCATGAAATGATTTAAAATAAATTTTATTAAAACTGAATTTTATGTGAAAACACTTGGAAAGAAATTCTAAATGTATATTTAGAATTTGGAAATTTGGGTTTTTGTAATGTTATCAAGTATTATATTTATAGGATAGATAACTTCCACAACCACACACACAATTACACACGTCGTTGTCTTTGAACTTAACTGTAAACTTATAATCACTCAATTTTTCGCTTTTGAACTTGCCGAGTTCGGCGGTAAGTACTAACCACAGTTATTCCAATGTTGTGGAAACTAATTTGGTTAATCCAAATTCTACTTTAAAACCAGTTAGTTCACACAATCCTATTAATCCTCATAACTCTAATCAAATAAAGTAAAACATTTAAAATTGTGCATTTAAATCATCGTGTATTTAAAATTTTGTCAAAGGAAGTCAAGTTTAATGCCAAAAACTTCTTTACGTTTAGTTAATCTAATATATTATAGTAAATGAAGTGGAAAATGGCGTCAAAGAGTGAAACATCGCTTTGTAATAAATGTAATAAAATTTGTAAAATAAGCGGAAATAATTATTTAATTTGTGATGGTATATGTAAAAATATCATAAAAATTGTACGGGTTTAAAAAATCCTAAATTTGAAGAGATTAAAATGGAGAACCTAATTTGGTTTTCTGTTAAATGTACTGCAGCTCGTGATTGCCGTCGTAGCACAATTAATCTTCCTTATAATCATAACATTAATACCAATGGCAGTGCTAGAAATTCACAAACACAACACGAAATTGATAATGCAGAGTATAAAGAATATAGCCTAAAAACAGTAAGTGATACGCTTGATTTATTAATTTTGAAAAATGATTCATTGGAAAATGATGTAAAAAATTTAAAGAAAACAATAAATGATTACAAAGTGATCAATGAAAACCTTATAACAGAAAATATGAATCGTAACAATGAACTAGACCTTTTGAAAACAAAATTAAACAATCTTGAAACAAAATTAAACAGAAAGGATCAACTTAAACTAAGTAACTCAATACAAGTGTGTGGCATACCGGAAAATGAAAATTTAAATAACATTACATCCAACATTCTAAAAAAAATTAATATAGATCAGAATAATCACCCAGTAAAAATTACTTACAGGAAAAAAAACGAGAAATATAAATCACTTGGCTCTCGACCAATTATAATGGAGTTTAAAAAAAAGAAACAAAAGTAATGCTAATTACACAGTACAAATCTCAAAAGAAGTAAAAAATATACCTAGACACTGGTACGATATTTGATGATAATAGCTCACAACCGATTTCATAAACGAATGCCTCACAAATTATTATAGTTTTATCTTTAAAAAAGCTACAGATCTGAAAAAAAGCAATAAAATATCATATGCATGGGTATCTGAAGCGAAAGTATTAATTCGCGAAAATGCGGATAGCAAAATAATCAATGTAAATAATATTAATATATTAAATGAGTTCACTAATCAATAGCTCTAACTTATTCTCAGTATACCCATGCAATAAAAATATCAACACTTTTTCAGAATTACAATTCAATTCTAAAAACTCATTAAAAATTCTGTATCTCAATGCACGAAGTATAAAAAATAAAATTGATGAATTTGAAATTATAATTAAACTCTTAAATAATACAATAGACGTAATATGTATAACGGAAACCTGGGTAAAGCAAGAAAAAGTGAAATACTTTACTTTTGTTGACTTTTCATCGTCCTTTACATACCACCCTAATATACATGGTGGGGGATGTGGAATATTTGTAAATAAAAAACATAATTTTTCTGAAGTATACTCGCACAGCAACAATTATGATAATTTTTTAAGTATTAATATAACTAAAAATTCACACTCATTTAATATAATCACTGTATACAGAGCACCATCTAAAATAAATTCAAGAATCAAAAATTTCTTTGATAACCTTGAAAAATGTTTTGTTAGCACTAATTGCAATAAAAATACATATGTATGTGGTTGGTGATTTCAATTTCAATTTATTTAATAACACTCCAAATATTACAAGTAGGTATTGGGGCACTTTGGCATTGGAAAAAATAAGCCCATATTGCACGACCTAGTTTTTAATAAACCATATCGCACGCCCACGCAAATTAACCTATATTTGAATGACCTTAAGTTTTAGAGAAACCGGAAGTGTTGTGACCTGGATTCTGTTAGAAGTTGGGGTAAAACAAGTCTTTTAGAGCTCTTTGATTGTATATTATAATAGGTCAACATGAAAATAGTTAGCAAAACTATTATATGTAAATATTAAAGCACGTGTTATTTAATGTTGGTGAACTAGTTTTAAAGTGTATCTTTAAGGAATGCGTGTTTTTTTTTTGTGTTGGTTTACTATAGGAAGAAATACAAAATAACAATTAGCATCTTCGTTTTTTTTTTTTTTTTTTTCTACTTTAACTATTTAAAGAAGATAAAAGAAAAAAACTAATGATTATTGTCGGTGTGTCATGTAAGATATTTTTTGTTTGTTCAAAGAATGTTCAAAAAAAAATATGAATGAAAAGAAGACAACCAGGAAATTAAAGCTGTGGAAGTACTTAACGACTAACATGTTGCTTAAGTGCATTGTATGTTGCATAATCTGTGAAGAATAAAAAAAGAAAGAAATTCAAGTCAGGTTAATTGCATTTGTCACCTATTTTGAAAACAAGAATATAAAAATAAAACAGATTTATTCTATGTTCAAGAAAAAAATATGAATAAAAAGAAAACAACAAGAAATCAAAAATATCTAACGTGGTACAGGTATACTTCTTGTTGATGTATACTTAGCTTAAGTAATAGGCGTATATGAAAAGAATAAGAAAAAATGCTTTATAAAATTTAAAGAGAAAAATGAAAACAGAACAAAAAGATGTGTAACTACGTTTCTTTAAAATTTTAAAACTAATTTTAAAAAATTTAAAAGAAAAAGTGCAAACTGGTTTTTTACATCTTAGATAAAGAATCAATGCAATTTTAATGCAATAATGCAAAATTAATGCAATTTTGAGATGCATTTTTTTTCTTTTTTTCTTGTTTTTCTTTTTTATGAAGTATTTAAAGAAGAGGAAATAAAAACCATTAATTAATTGCGAGTATCACCGTATAAGATTTTATTGTTATGTAAGAATGTTGACAAAAATATGAATAAAAAGAAAACAAACAGGAAATCAAAAATATCTAACATGTGGTTTAAGTAATAGGCGTGAATGGAAATAGTAAGAAAAAATGCGTTTTTATAAAATGTAAAGAGAAAAATTTAAACAAATTAAGTGTACCTATGCGAATTTTTAAAATTAAAAGAAAAAAGTGCAAAGCTGGTTTTTAAATCTGAATCAACCTTGACCAAATTGATATTTTGAGATGAATTTTTTTCTTTTCTTTTTTTGTTCTGATGAAATATTTAAAGAAGAGGAAAGAAAAAATTATTAGTATTTTTAGATTTTATTGATATGTAAGAATGTAGAACAAAAAAAGATGTATTCTTATGTTGTGTTAAAAAAAAAAAATAAAACAAATTTATTTATATGTTTGAAATAATTTTTTATTTAAAAATATTTTACAATTTTATAGAAAACTCTGTTGTCTTAATCTAACATTTTTTCTTTTAAAAGATACATATATACATTATAACAATTTTTAACAGCACATCTGAAATTGTTGTTTAATAAGTGTGTAGGACAATTTGATTTAAAGTTATCAATCTTTTGTAATGACGGTAAGTTTCTGCTTAAATCTTCTATTTTATCACTGTCGATGTACTTTTGAAGGATTAGTTTTTTTTGTTCTCCTTTAACATAAATTTTTTCAGCTGACTCTAAATAGTGTTTTAATATACATTTTACATCTAAATATTCAACTAGACCGTTATTCCATTTAAGTCCATTTATTTTATTTTCGCAATACTGGTTATTATATTTCATATCCGGACTAAGTTCCTCTGAGGGGTACGGTGCTTTGAAGTGATAGACAATTGGAATTAAACTTCCTTTTTCAAGTATGGCTAATTCTTTTAGGAAATATTGCTTTTCATTTCCTTGTAAAAATTGTAGGTCAACTATGAGAACTCGTTTAACCATGTGGCCGGTTTGTGTAAGAATACTCATTAGAATAAATAAATTTACATTTATATTCACTTCGGCAAAAGAGCTTTTCATATAAATATAGGTTAACAGTGCTATTTTTAACTAATACAACTATGCTATTTCATCCATTTACAATGATGGTAGCGGGGCCATCATGCTGTGGTAAAACCACTTTTATTCATAATTTAATAAAGTATAAAAAAGGAAATATACAACCACATATTAATAGAATTATTTGGTGTAATCTAGACAAAAATGCCGTTCCAAAATATTTAAAAGATGTGAAATATAGTAACACTATTCCGGATTTTAATGACAATCAAGAACCTTTGTTAATTATTATCGATGATATGATGTTAAATTCCGATGATAAGTATGTATGTGATTTATTTACTAGAGGATCACACCATAGAAATTTATCTGTAATATTTGTAACACAAAATGTTTTTCACCAGGGTAAATTTTCTAAGGATTTCGCTTAACTGTAAATATCTAGTACTTTTCAAAAATCCAAGAGATAAATCGCAGATATTACCTCTAGCTCGCCAAATATATCCCAATTAAATCAAAGCATTTGAAAAAGTATATAATGAAGTGACGTCAGAACCATACGGGTATATATTAATAGATCTTACTCAAGACGTTAATGATATATTTCGATTAAGAAGTGATATATTTGGAAAAGGTTTGGTTTTTTGTACAAGAGATCAATTAGAACAATTTGGCAAAGAATATGAAACATTTGAAGGTCAACCGTCATATATTGCACCTATTAAAAAGGTCTAAACCGAAATTTCAGAAAGTAATTATAAAACATTGTGACCCTGAAGTAATCAAAACATTTTGTGAAATTGCTTTAAATATTTTAAAAGGTAATTGTAATCTAAGTAAAAAATCAACAACCCAATTACGAAAGTATAAAAAGGAATTGAGATCCCTCATTTGCCGCCAAAAATCTATAAATAGTAAAAGAAAAATCATTATTCAACGTGGTGGATTTTTACCTACACTTCTTGGTGCAGTACTGTCAGGGATAATCGGAAATTTTATAAAATGAATAATACAACATTTAACAAAATGATTAAACTAAAACCCGAGATTTATGAGAAAATGAAACAAAATGCAGACTTTGAATTAAATGAGTTGGATAAAAATATGAAAAAAATATTGTTAAATAAATATCTAACAGACACTCAAATTTGGTATTTATACAGACAAAATCTATTTAAAATACAAAAATTTCATGTCTATGAATACACTTTTTATCTGTAATGAAAAAGTCATTACAAGACATTTATCAAATTCGAGCTTAGATCATTTTTATACAAACAACTTAAATGAAAAACTGTCACTGTCCTATGTAAATTTGGATTTGTTAGATCACTATGCTTTGATAATCGAAGTGTCAAATGAATGTACAAATTATGAACAAATAGATAACAGTGGTAGGACTGAAGTTCTAAATATAGATATCAAAAAATGAAATGCGTTATTGGCAAATGAGCCAATTGTTCTTGATGAATTAAAAAATTGCAATGAAAGTATTGAAGAATTTATTTCCAAATTATCAGAAAAAATCAAAGAAGTTTCCAGTGCTACAATCAGAGAAAACAACAAAAATAAAAAGCATAAACCATGGATAGACAATGAATTAATCTCAACAGTAAATATAAAAAACTTTTTGCATAAGAAAACGATTCATGATACCTCCGTTTTAGTTTATTATTTCATTATAATTCGCTAAATACATCTTCTATAACAGATGTAACGTATAAATACAGTTTTTCGAAAACTAATCTCTTTATACTTGATAATTACTTTCAGTCAATTGACTTTTGTTCATTACTAGATACTGATGATCTAAATAATGCGATTGATAAATTTTATGAAGTGTTATATGGAGTTAAATGGGTTTGACTTGTATGTTCCCTGAATTTGTGATAGAAATAATAATTCCAGCCTTCTTTGTTCGATTTCGAACTCAAAAAGCTTAGAAATACAAAAAATAAGCGTGGAATGCATATTTAAAAATTAAAGATAATATTTCTATATGGACTATGAGAAGCTCAACATCCAAGCATCATATTAATATTAACAATAGTGATAAAACTAACTATAATAATGATAATAGTAACAACAACAAAAATAGTAACAGCAATATAATAAATTGAGTAATAGCTGCCACAATAATCAAGTTATAATCTCTGAAAACCATAACGATTTTTACGTAAAAAATAACAATAACAATAATGAAAATAATAATAGTAAAAATAATAAATCAAACAGTGGTAATAGTAACGGCAATAACAGTAACATTAGTAATAGCAGTCATAATAGTCAAATTCGAAACCACAAACTAGTGCAAATTCCAAATACGCAAATTGGATTAAAGGAGACACAATAAACTTGGAAAATAATAACCAAAATCAGGAGAGTAAACGTAAATTCATTGATCCTGTGCTTCCTCCGATTGTTAGGATTAAAAAAATAGCAGTTGAAAATGGGGATAGTATACGTACTCTCAAGATTATGTGATCACAGAATATACAACAACGTGAGACTATATCGGTCATTTTTTCATGATCAAGTTGATATATGTTATGATGGTATAACAAAAACAAATATTATAGCTCTTATCAATAAAGAAGGACTACCGACTGATTATGAAGAATTAAGTAAATTGTACGATAAATATCATGAAAATAAAGGAATCACATCCAAAGATGTTTCAAAAGATCTTAAAACATATAGAAGTCATATTTATTTATTTATTTATTTTAATTACCAAAACCAGGTATGTACATATTTAAAAAAAAAAAAAGACAAAAAATAACAGACATTATAGCAGTGATATTGAAAATATGATTGCAATTCTTAATGACTGATGAATGACTAATGAATGTGTATAATATTAAAAATATAATTCAGACTTCAAAAATAGAAGTTATACAATACATAATTTGATTACCTACATAAAAACTTAAATTCTTAAGTAAACTTTATAATTCTTAATGATATGTAAGTATGTAAACAATAAACAGTACTAATAAAAAGGAAAAAGCAAAAATAAAACTTGATGACATAATCAAAATACACTTTAAATACTTAATGTAGGATTATGAATGTATGAACATAATTATGAAATTAAATTACATAAACTTTTTTGTGAAAAATTAATACAAAAAAAAAAAATTATGCATTTGAATAAATTTATGAAAATTATATTTATGAATTGGTTAGAATTAATTGTCTGAGGTCAGTAAATTGAAAATGTATTGATGTAAAGTGTTTTTGAAGGTATTTCTGGAAATTGTTGAAGAATAGAGATAACTGATTTTATTGAATGTAATACAACATCTGTTTGTCGGAAGTAACCTCGATTATATTGGACAATATACCTTGATATTTACCATTTTGGATCCTTTCTGATAAATAAGTGTTAAGCCATGCAAGAAAAGAACCCGATATACCCAAAGTTGTAAGTTTGTTTAGCAAAGTGTAGTGATCTACACGACCGAATGCTTTGCTAAAATCAGTGTAAATGCCATCAACTTGATATCCTTTCTCCATTTTATTCAGGATTTCGGATGTGTATAACATAAGGTTCGTTGTAGTGGAATGACCTTTTCTGAAACCTTGTTGTTGTTCGTTAAGTTTGGCATTTATTACAGGAGTAACATAAGGTTCGTTGTAGTGGAATGACCTTTTCTGAAACCGTGTTGTTGTTCGTTAAGTTTGGCATTTATTACAGGAGTAATTTTATCGACAACAATTTTTTCGAATAATTTTGGAATAGTCTATAGAATGGCTATACCTCGATAGTTTTACACTGATGATCTTTCACCTTTTTTATAGATGGGAGTTAAATGAGAGGATTTCCACACATGTGGAAAAACACCATTCGAAAGCGATTTATTTAAAATGAGGAGTAATTAGTTAATGAGCACAGTTATATAAGAAAAGTGGAGGGATTAGGTCAGGTCCGGCACCTTTCTTTGTGTCAAAGCTCATAATAGCTTCATAAATGTCTCTTTCGAAAATATACAGATCTGTAATTAACAAATTTGAGCTGTTAGATAAAGAAATAGCAGAGATATCAAAATGTTCTTTAGGACGATCAACTTTTCGAAAACTGTCGGAAAAAAAGTTACAAATTGTTTTCGGGCAAGAGCAAAAAGTATTGTCCTTGGACATTGAATTAGGGTAGCCGAATATTTTTCGTTTTATCTTGACAAATTCGAAAAATTTTGTGGGATCCCTAATTAATTTGTATGTGATGGAAGTGATGGAAGAAATTATATAAGTATACAAAAGGATACAGGAGGTTATACTGAAAATGATAAGGAAATAGCAACAATCATAAATAAATATTTCAACCAAATACGGGAAAATATAATAAAGGAACACAAAATGAAGAACACCAATACAACTACGGTAAGGAATATAATGAACCATAAATCAATATTCTTGGACCCTGCAAATGAAAATGAGATATATAACATAATAATGGGACTAAATAAACATGCAGCCGTCGGAATGGACAATATGACGGTTAAAGATTTACAAGCAATGGCCCTTGTAATAAAAAGGCCATTGACAAATATGGTAAACAAGAGTCTTTTGATGGGTATATTTCCAAATTTCGTAAAAGATACTATAATAACACCGATTTACAAAAGTGGTTCGAAAACTGATTGTGGAAATTACAGAACAATATCTTTTACTTAATTCTATAAGTAAAATTTTTGAAAAAATAATAAATATAAGAATAAGAACTTTTATAAATAAAACTATTCTGCATTAAATAAAGACTTAAAGGCTTACAGTAATTGGTTGAATGTTAATGAACTTATTATGAACACAAAAAAAAAACTAATTATATAATATTCAGATCTTGACTAAAAATCTGTGAGGAAATTAACATAAAAGTTAACAATATTCTTCTGAGCACAGCACAAAATATAAAATATTTGGGAGTCGCAATTGACGAAACTTTTAAATGGGACAATCACGTCAAAAAATAAGAAACAGTATACTCCCAATAATAATGGCAATACGAATATCAGGTGGTACAACAAAAAGGGTGGCTAAACTTATCTATAATGGCTATATTTTATCAAAGATAAGATACAACATTACACGTTGGAGTCATTGTTCAAGTTTTCATCTAAAGCAAATAGGTACGATAATGAATAAAGCACTTAAAATATTATTTAAGATGGATATGAGGTGCAGCACAAAAAAAAGTATATAAGGACACAGAAGAATTGGATATTAATCAGTTGATCTATTTCGAAGAATGGAAATATATTCATAAAATAGCGAACAAACAATTAAAATCAAATTGGATGCTAAATACACGAAAAGAAATACACAACTATAACACAAGGAATAGATTTAAATTGAACGTGACTATAGCTAGAACGTCCATCAAACATAAAAGTCTTAAAAATAGTGCAATAAAATTATACAACAAATTACCTAAATACATTAAGGATTGTAAAAACATAGATAAGTTTAAATCTTCACTAAAGAGGCACAAACGCAATTTCAGGAATTAAAAAAATTAATTGTTTTATTTTGTATTACTTAATTAGCTTTTTTTTTTCGTATACATTATATATTTTATTTAATATGTAGCTTTATTTTAATTTTACATGTAGTTTTATATATAAAAAAAAAAAATTTTATTGTTTTTCTTTTCTTTTAAGTAAATTATTGTTAGTTATAAAATAATATATTTAATTTCTTATACACAATGTAATATTGTCTGAAATTAAATTAAAAAAAATAAAAAAAAAAAAAGTTAGCAACAATACAAAGAAATTTTCCTAAATTTGCTTTTAGATATCTCAACTGAGCTAATCCATTAATATTGCCTCCATATGTTGATCGTCTGAAACTAATTGACATTAGTACTTTAGAATCCAGAAGAACAGTGATAGGGATCGATTTTATTATTCAAGTATTTCGTTTTATAATAGAATTACACGTTTTATAATATTGTTTTATTTTGTATAACTTTATTATCAATTTTAGACAAAGTTTTATTTTGTTTTATTTATGTTAATAAAAGTTTTTTAAAGTTTTATTATGTTAATTAAAAAAAAAAGAAACTAATTTTTGTAAATGCTTGAATTAAGTAAATAAATAAATAAATAAAAAAAGTCATTAAGTTAATACATTTCTACCCGCCTACTTACACTTCATCCATATTATATTCAGGAAATTTATTAGCATCTAAGATATTATCAAACAAGGAAGAATGTAAACCAACGGTTTTTAAAAGCGCCCATTTCTAAAATATAACACAAACTATTTAGAATTATGACTTGCACCAAAATTAGTAAATTTCTTATAAGAGAAAATGTGAAAATAGGATTTTTTTCCTATTTTGAGGGGCTGTAAGTCCGGAACCCTATACAACTAAAAAAATCCATTAATACACGTAAAAATATATAACTGAAGCCGTTATTTTTAAGTCTTGCCGAAGAAAAATTTGTACAGGTGTTTAAGTTACAGGTGTCTAAAAATAGTAAGATTTAAATTTGCTCTTAAACAGGGGGTGGTACCAAAAAATTGCAATTGCAAACAGGTTTAAGTCTGACAGATTTTGTAATGAAAAAGTTGGATGATCGTAAATATGTGTCATGTGATTTTCTTGACTTGCAGAAAGCATTTGACTGCGTTGACCGTGGCATACTGTAGAGAAAGTTTCATAAAATGAGGTTCAACTCGAAACAAATATCATTTTTCAAATTTTATCTAACGGACCGCAAGCAAAGAGTTAGAATTGGTAGTGCTTAGCTCTGAGGGATTAATTAGGAACAAAGGAAGCGAGTTAGAAATGGACATATATATATATATATACATATATATATGTATATATATTCTGACAAAAACTAGTAAAGCTATCTCGATGAAATTTATATAATAGGCTACTAATTACGAAAGGAAGGCTAAGTTCGAATCTGGACAAAATCGGTCCATGGGTTCGGATTCTGAAAGTTTCCGAATGATTGCGGAGTAAACGTGATTATCTCCAAAGCCAACGAAGGTATAACCTTTAAATTTAGCACTATGGTGTTCGAGCTTTTAAAAACGACCCCGGTCGAAGTGGGACAAATTAAACTCTCAGTTAATACGCTTAATGGTAAAAGTACTGCGAAACACAATATTAAGTCGCAAAATATTGACGACATTACCAATTACGTTGTTGGTATTACGGTTAGAGGCGAGAGCCAAAGCGCTCGCATTAAGGTCCTTGAAACTCGTTTTGATCACCTTTTATGAAGCTTTATAATCTAGAATCGTCCTTCAAGGTTATAGAGGAATTTCGATCAAATATTAACAACCTGGATAAATTGGTTGCCCAATGGGCCAATAGTATTAATAGTATACTACATCATCTAATTTCTACAGATTCACACCTTTCCTTTAATATTTCTGATCGTAGGAACAAGCCCTGAAACTGGGCTACTTATAGGTTTTCGGTCTGGGTCCGATTTTCGGGAGAATATTATTAGTTGCAAAAAAATTGCTTGTAAGAGACGCTCGTCTTTCAAGTTAGTTGTTTTATTTCGCTGGATTGTTGACCCTGGCAGAGTGGCGTAAAATGTTTGCGTGAAAAATGTTTTTGTAAAGGAGTTCAAACGTAGGCATAATCTTCGTGATGGTGAGACGTTATCTGTAATGTAATATTAAAAACTTGACACCCTTTCAACATTTTACCAAAATGTAAGCGGCCTGCGAACTAAAACTAATACCGTTTTTTTAAACTCGTACTCGTTTTTTCATGATGTCGTTGCTTTAACTGAAACATAGTTAAATGGTAGTTTTAGTAATAAAGAGCTTTTTTCGTGTGATTTTTTGTTGTTTATTTTCTTTATTCAAAAATGTTATTAAAATAGATTATTTTAATACAAAAAAAAAAACAATTTGAAACTTAAAACTAGTTCTTAATACTTAAAATACATAAAATGATTTAATGACCTTAGCTTTCGGTGTGCGATCTTATAAAATTTTACTAGTTTAGTGGAAAAAGTGTTCGAAAATTGGTTTCATCGAATTCGTTCCTGTAAAAGAAGTCGTGGAGGCCATGTGAATGACGTTTTATTCAGAACTTAATTGTATCGATTGTACTTCACATTAAATAAAAAACATTCGAATTTCCTTAACAATTAGTGTGTTTTTTTTGAAAAGAAATCATTTCACTCAAATTGGAAAACCCTGTATATAATACATAATGCATTAATATGTATACACCATAACAACTTCAGATACTCAAATATAATATAAAAATAAATTAAATAAAATGAAATGAAATGAAATATGATAATAAAATAATATTATTGTGATTTGTAATAAAAAAAGACAAAAAAATGAAATGACAAAAAGAACAAACTCATGTATAACAATATAATACTGTTGTATATGATCTACCTAGATCATATGAGTAGATCATATGGATCATATACCTAGAGTAGAGTATGGAACTAGATGCGTATATTGTTTACTAATTTAATATCATTCGGCAAATCATTATAATTTTTTAAGCAATTATAAAGGTTACTCTTTTTTTGGTTGCTGGTTTTAAAAAGGGTTAAATAAAAATTAGATATATTGTTCGTATTGTGGTTATGGATGTCAATATTTCTGTTTAAGACAAAGCTGTGTCTGATTTGGCTGTTAATAATCTTAAATACGGTTATGTTAAGTTCTCGTTTACAGATACTTATAAAACTGATATATTTTTCCGTATATAAGCACTTAGTTGGAAATAAAACTGGATAATAAGTTTAATTTTGTTAATATAATTTGCGGAGCCCTAATCCAGATAGGGTTCAGATATTTTAAATGGGACAATATATACCAACAATAAATTATATATACGACATTCGGGACAAAAAAATTCCTTAGTGGTTTTAGAATAAGGAGTTAAATTAAGAGATAATTTCAAGGTGCTGAAATTTTTATTTTCAAAAACTAGGATTTTTGTTTTGTTTACATTTAGCACCATTCTGTGTTTTTCTAGCCACTTTATAATAATGATCAAATCATAATTAATAGCATCTTTTAGTTCTTGCTCTGTTTTCACTGCATTATCCCCATATAACTAGATTTTTCCTTTTAAGCTAAGGCTTATGTCGTCAATATAAATTTTAAAAAGATCTGGCCCTTTTTTTATCATTTTTAAATTACTAGTAGAATTACAAACAGTTGAAGGTTTGCCATTTATAAAAATGGAGCCGTATACAGTACAACAACGTGTTGAAATTATTGAATTATTTTATGAAAATGGTCGTTCTGTAAAAAATGTATCGCAAATGTTTATGGTCGACCTAACCGACATACTCGTCCAACTGAGCAATAAATTGGTAATATTATGCGGAAATTTCAAAAAACTGGTGCAGTACAAGATCGAGAAAGACATCAGTATGCTCATGCCGGTCGTTCACAAGAAAATATTCGTGCTATGAGTGATAGTGTCACAGATGATCCCACCATGTCAATTTCCCGACTTTCACAACAATTGGGACTTTCTGAGTCAACTGTATGCACAAAGATTTAGCATTGAAGGTCTACAAAGTTCAACTGACACAAGAATTGCTGCCACTAGATCATTCCATGCGTCGGGACTTTGCCAATTTGATACTGGAACAAAACGATGATTTTTTGAAAAAAATTATCTTTTCGGACGAAGCACATTTCGAGGTCGGTGGCTACGTTAATAAACAAAACTGTCGTATTTGGGGAGAGGAAAACTCTCGCGTTGTCCAAGAGAAGCCAAACCATCCACAAAGAATCACTGTTTGGTGTGCATTGTGATCTGGTGGTGTGATTGGTCCGTACTTCTACAAGAATAATCCTCGAAACGTTCAAGCATTGAAGTAGAAATTATTCGAGTTATTGGTGAGATAGAGCCGCAATGTGACCAAAAATTTTGATAAAAGAAACAGGTACTGTAGAGACTTAAGAGGTGGCCACATGGGAGATATCATTTTCAGAGTATAAATGTCAAACATTGTACTTCAAAAATAAATAAAACCTTTTCCAGTTTTAATTCAAATTCTAGGTCTTAATTATTTACTTTTTAAAACTCAATTTGAAAGATTCTTTATAAAACAGGTTATTTTTATTTTTTTTTATCATAACCATAATCATTGTTGTAAAATTTATTGTAAGAAATATTATAAATAATAATATTAAACAAATAAGAGAAATAAGTGGAAATAATAGATTTAATTGATTTAAAGGTGGTATAAAAAATAATAAATGTGCAAAAAAGTGAAATAAAAAATTTTAATTACTAATGAATAATATGATTTTTAAATAAGTATATATGTACATAATTCCTTTGTTTTCCTTTAGATAGGTTAGTTTCTTGACAAAACTACAATTTATATAAATCTGCCGATATGACAGTGCATAAGTCAAAATAATTAGGTGTTTTAAGTATGTTATTGTAATTTTTTTTATCACGAACATTGATATCAAGAATTATTTGGAAAAAAATTAATATTATAAAGAAATAAAACGGAATGTAAAAAAGTTATTCAATTCTAAAATTGATATGAAAAATATTGAGTCTTGAAAAAAATCCAATGAAAATTTTAAATTAATAATAAAAAATAAAATGTTCAAATGAAAAAAAATATGAAAACAATTTTTTAGATTTAAAATATAGTAGAATTTTAGTTCATATTAATATATTTAGATATGAAGTGATATAATAACTACACTAAATTAATTAGGGAAATTGATGTCATTGTGATTGGAATTTGTAAACACTTTACCTGAATTGTTAGCGCGCAGAACAATCGTGTTGTTTTTGACCCGAAAATAATGAAATTTCTAGGATAATTTAATTTTCCTTGCCTCACTATACAGTTTGGATTGTAATGGTGATAAATTATGACAAAAAAAAATCTCCTTACTACCTTCATTTTGTAGAATAAGTTCATCTGTAAAAAAGTGTTTTTTCATCATTAATATGTTCTTAGCACTTTCCGAATTCATTTCAACAACATATACTGAATTACGATTTTGATTTGGTTCTGGTTGATTTGATACATTTTCTTGATATCATTACTCGTAATTTTAGGGCCAATTTTATTTGTATTATCAAGAAAAGGGGACACCTTTTGATCTTCAGTAAGCATAAGAACACGAGACAAAATAATATTATTTTTGTTTCTTCTTTTGTATTTTGCGTCAAGCAACATTTCTAATTTATTTTTTTATCTATTTTCAGTAGCATCTAATCGCTTTTTATGTGACTGGTTCTGCTTAACAATTTTGGTGTTTTGATTAATAAAATCATCCATTTAAAGATCCATATGTTGTTGTGACTTGCTTATTTCACTAACAACCGTACCCGTAGTTTTGAGATATATTGCCATTTTTTTTCAAAGTGCAGTTTTCTAAATCGAGAGTTGATCTGCAGTATTACTACAACTCTTAGTGCAAAATTTTCCAGATATCTTATAAATTTGGGTGTTTATATCGTCTTCATCACCTACTTCGAGTTTGTCTTCTTCTTCAACTTTTTCAATAAATGAATTACTTGAAATTTTTACTATTTCTTTTTTTTTATTGTTATGCTTTGGCATTTTTTTGTTTTTGTGTTATCATTTCAATAGAAAAAAATTACTTTAATTTTAGTATTAAGTGGCTTTTTTATTTTGTTTATTTTTTTTTTCAATTTTATTTTTATTTCATTATTTTATATCATCAATTTTATTAAAAAGTTTTTCCGCTGTTTTAAAACGCGTCTTGTCGTTTTGACTTTCAGGTGTATCGTGAGGATCGTTACGGCATCTTTTTGAAAGACGTTGTAAAGAAGTTTTAATTGCTGTTCGCTCTCATTTTAAAACTTATGAATTTCCTATAACCAACATCGACGGACTTGAGTTTATTTGCTTGCAAATTTCTTGTGGTGGTAAGAGGCTACACGTAATTAATTGCTATGCATCTCCCAATGTACTACTTTCTGAAAAATCGACACTTTATAGTAAGTTGATCGATGCTATTTCTTATGCTTCTGACTGCCTGTCATCTGGTGATAGCCTGGTTGTGATGAGCGACTATAATTTACCCAACATTAATTGGGTATTGTTCGAGAATGAGACTTGTACTGTTGCATTCAGTACGAATTTAAATCATGATTTTCTTTTTATTGACAATGTTAGTTGTTGTGGACTTCAGCAGATTAGCCAAGTGGTGAACAATAATCAAAGACAGCTGGACTTTGTTTTCACTTCTGATACCGACTATACGTTTGTAGAGGGTACTGACTCACGTTTGTGTAATGTTGATAGTTATAATCCACCATTGTTAATAACTTATGTCTTTAATTCTACTAATAGTCTCTCTTCGTTTGAAAATACATATTATGAAATTTAACTTTAAAAGGACTGACGTGGATTTGTTAGGTCAGCTGTTGGGAGACATTTGATTTCTCATTTATTTTTGATACTTCAAATATTGCTAGTTGTATTAATTTGTTTTATGCGAGGTTGTTAGAATGTTTTCATATGGCGATTCGCTTGATATCTGATAGGAATTCTTCGAGATCTCCCCCTTGGTTCAACGTAGACGTCCGCTTTTTAAGAAATAGGAAGATTCGGCATGGTGGAAATATGTGAAATCTAACCTGTCTTATAAGATTACTCACTATTTACAAATATTTTTGCTGAATTTCAAAACAAATGTAAGCAGTGTTACGGGGATTATCTCTTAGAAATTAAAATCAATGTATTTAGGGACTCAAATCGCTTTTCTCAGTTTATTAATATGAAACGTAAAACTGATGGTTACCCTTCTACTCTGAAACATCTTAATGCAACATCAAATGATCCCAGAATCATATGAAATAAACTCAATAAATGGTTTTTTTATTCACTTAAAAAAAGTATATTAAAAAATTTTTAAATTTTAAAGAGTTTTAGTTTCGTGAAAATAAAATAAATCTATTAAGATGATTGCCAAATCAAAAGAACTCAATTTATACCACAAGCTCAAGGAAAGAAGTGAAAATATAAAATTACAAATAAATTTTTTCAAAAAGTGTTAGAAAAACAAAGTGTTCCCAAAATTTATGAAAATTTGCTTCGGAGTAATAAATAGAATGACAAATAAAGTTATAATAGTAAGTAAAAAACTTTGGTTAAAGCATGAGATAGATTTTCAATATTTTAGATTATCAGAAGTTCATCTAGATTTATATGACCTCCACTTAAAATTACTTAATAAATTTTCAAACAAAAATTTCAATGAATATAGCTTTCAAAATATGGTGCATGAAAATGTAAACAAAATAATAAAGTTTAAACAAAGAAGTTTGGATAAAAAATTTAGGACACTCTGTAATCATAAAAATAAATATGATAGTGAATTAAAAATGAGGTACTTGATAGCAAGTGTAAAGATGTTGTAGAATTGGATAATATATGTTTATAATTGCTCGGATGAAGTTTTCACGAATGAACAATTAAAAGTTTTGAATAGAGGACTAAATTTCTCTATGATCCACAAACAAACACCAAAAGTCCAACTAATCGAAGATGTGGAAGTAGGCATTCAGTTTTTTCTTGAAAATGAAAAGTCTGTTATTAGAAAAGAAATAAAAATCGTAGTTAAAAAAATCGAATCGGAAAATAAGAAAAATAATTTCTTAAACACAAGATAACCAAGATAATCAAGGAGTTGAATGAAAAAGATGTGTTCTACATAAAAGCGGATAAAGGTAATGCTTTTGCAACTTCAACTAAAAATGAATACGATCGTAGAATGGAACTTTTAATTAATGAAGATCCATATAAAAAAGTGCAAAATAGACCAGATTTTTTTTTTTTTTACGAGGGTTGCTGGAAAACTCGAAAGTCACCAAGAGGAACTGCACGTGCTTCCTCAAGGTAGTGTTGGACTTTAACCAACCAAAACCACCCCCCTTTTAAAACCAAACTTTAGGATGGAACCTTTAATACGAATGTACAGTTTGGTTTTGGGGATAGGGATGTGGGAAGGATAATTGGGGAAATTGGCATTGGGAAATCTGGATTATGAAAATTTGGAAGCGCATTTTGAAGAAAGATGTTAATGTTCTTCTTAAACTTAAGTAAATCATACACATATGAATTACCAACCTTAGGGAACACATGCGATGGTATATAGTTCCACGAACGGGACGTGCGCATGACAAACGAATTTCCATAAGCTGTATTTCGCCATCTTGATAACTCAACATGGTAGGGATGAGCATCAGTTGCCCTCCTTGTTTCTCGTTGGAAAACTTTGAGTGGAGGCATTTATTGTTTAATTTCTTTGGAACAAGTGTTAATCCCTACGAGATACCTATAAAACAAGGTCAGTGACCCAAATGTGCGACGATGGCTGAGTGAAGTCAGCATAGAAGTTACACTGGGGTCGTTGATCAAACGAATAGCTCTGTTTTGCACATTATCTAAATAACCCAGTGCTGTTCGAGGCCCTGCAGCCCAAATGTGTGCATTTTACTCCATTTTTGGCCTAATGTACGTTTTATAGATATTGAGAAGATCAGATGCGGAAAAGTAAGTTTTGCAGCGATACAAAAAACCCCACTATTTAGCTGCATCCTTAGCTATACCAAAAATATGATTTGACCAAGTCAATTTCTGGTTTAACCCGACATCCAGCATGTTTAAATCCGTTGAATGCTGCAAGACTTCTCCCTGAAATAGTAGATTAGGAATGGTAGTGGCTATTTTCCGCGAGATCACACAGCATTGTGTTTTTTTGGTGTTGAACTCACATCTATTGACTTCACCCCATTTTTGAATTTTTGGTAAATCGTTATTTAGCTCTCTAATAGTAAAATTTTTTGCTGTTGTATTAATCTGATGACTAATGTTACAGCGGCTATGAAATTCATAGGAAGCTACAAGGGTGCTGTCATCTGCGAAATTTTGGATTGGATTGGAGGTTAATGAGAGTAGGTCATTGATAAATATAAAGAAGAGAGTTGGGGTTAAAACTGATCCCTGGGGGATAGCAGCATTTATTTTGAATTTGTCAGATGAATATCCATCGACCAGTACACGAATCGTGCGATTCGAAAGGAAATCTCCAATCCATTTTAGTAAGACCCTACCTAGACCTAATGCTTTGCACTTTACCAATAGAGCATCGTATCAAACTCGATCGAAAGCCTTGGAAATATCAAGAGCCACAACATCAGACTCACCAGAATGGTGAAGGTTGATGCTTAGCTTCTCACAAAGGTAAGTCATAAGATCACCGGTTGAACGACGGACTCTAAACCCGTATTGACGATCATGAAGCAAACATTTGTGATCCAGGTATTTCAGAAGCTTTTGGTTCACTATTTTCTCCATTAACTTGAAGAGGACCGAAGTTATAGCAATAGGGCGATAGTTGGAGGGATCGCTTTTATTACCTTTTTTGGGAATTGGGAAAACATGTGCAACCTTCCATTGGATAGGATGAATACCCGAAGTGAAGGAGAGGTAGAAAAGGTTGCGCAGAGGTTTTGAAATAGTGGAGTAGGTATTTTTAAGCACCATGGTGGTTATACTATCTGGACCGGCTGACTTATTTGTATCAAGATTCTTTAAGATTTTCATCACTGCCCGCGTCCTAAAGTAAATTTTACCGAAAGAGCAGCCAGCTCCTGGAACAGAAGGTGGCATCTGAGCTGACTGTGACAGTGTCGAATTGAAGACGAACTGTTTGTCAAATAAGTTCGCCTACTCTTTAGAATCTGATACACTTCTGTTATTTTTATCAATACGTGGTGGAAAGGAAGACCCTCTAACGTCTTCCTTTAGACTTTTGGCAAATGACCAAAAAGATTTGCAATTCTTAGGCATGTGGATTATTTTACGTGTCAACTTTTGGTTGAACAAGAATTTTTGCTTATTGATAACTCTCTTGCATCTGTTTCTCACCGCTATATAGTTGGCCCTGCGAGCCTCCGACCTATTGTTTCGGTACAGTTTAAAAGCCTCCTCTTTTCTCGAAATGGCTTCTTTGCAAATACGATTGAACCAAGATTTGGGACTCCTCTTAACAGATTTCATGAAATGAGGGATGAAAAACCTCACTCCAAGCAAAATAGTTTCACTAATCGCATTTGCAGCAAAGTTAACATTTCTGTTGCGGAAGCAGAATGACCAATCAAAGGCTCTAAAAAAATTGTTAAGGCCCTCCCAGTCAACATGGCTGTAACGCCAAACTAATTTTTTGGGAGGGGACCTTTGGTTGGAGATTGGGCTTACCCGGAAACTAGTGTTAACCAAACAATGGTGGGAGTTACCCAGGGGGCAACCAACTGAAACCACATATTTTTCAGGGTGTGTGGAGACAAACAGATCCAAGAGGTGAGCTTCATGATCAGCACGGTCCGGGATCCTAGTGGGATTTTGTACAAGTTGAGAAAGGTGGAACAGTGTGGAGAATAGTTCAACTTATTTCCCAATTGAGTTTTGACTTGGGGAGATGTTACTAGAAAAAGAAGGCCGGTCCCTGTTATGAATGTTGAAATCTCCCGCCAGAACAATTTCAGTTTCTGGACATGCGTCCGAAATTTCATTGATCTGGTTCGATAGATGTTGAATTTCCATAGCAGTTTCGTGCTCATTTGAGTTGGGTGATCTGTATAGGAAACAGAAATGTATGACATGCTTTTCAACGAGAATTTTGACCCAAATGTAATGAAAGGTTGGGCTAGAACATTTATATTTTGGAAGTGTGTTGAAAGCGATGTCATTTTTTATATAGACAACGATACCTCTTTTGGGTACGAAGTGTGAAATAAATGAGTAGCCGGTAACATTAAAGTTATCATTGTGGTTACTGAATTGTGTTTCACAAAGGGCTAAGACTGCTGGTTAAATTGAACTAAGATGGAAATCGACGGCATGAAAATTCGTTTGCAACCCGCGTATGTTACAGAAATTAACATTAAAAGTGGTAATTTTGATGGAAAAAAATTAATAGTTATAAAAGAAAAGTTAAAATAATAAATAGTAATATTAAAATTAAAATTGAAATCTAGTTTAAAATTAAAATCAAAAGCAAAATTAAGATGAAATCAGAGTTGAAATTGTAATTAAAATCAAAATTAGGCTAAAAATCAATTTCGAAATTAACCAAGATCAAAATCTGACTTAAGATAAATTAAAGTATGTAAATTAAGTAATTAAGTATGTATAATAAAATTTAAATCAAAAATTAAAATTTAAATTTATTCAAAATTAAAATCAAAAGTAAAAGTGCACGATTCAAATAATCCGAACTTGACAACACTTTAAAATAAATTACTATCAATGTTAATAACAATACTTTATATCAACATTAATACCTTAAAAAAAATGATTGACATAGTAGATAATACAATTAAAAAATATAAACATTTTGAACCTAAACTAAGTTTTTATAATAAAAATAAAACATAAAACTGTGAAACTTATTAGAAGAAAATTAGAAAAAAAAATATTAATCACATGATTCGCAAAAGTATCTAGTTTCCTTACGATACTTGGCTTTTGTACAAACTCGGCATGGTTTTGTTGGATTTTTTTCCAGTTGGAGGAAGCATTTGTAAGAAATACATTTCTGAGAACTACGAACTTACACGAGACTGCCTAGTCGCCGAGCTTGTAGATGCTTGTAATTGCATCTGTGATGGTGTTTTATCTCCAATTAAATGAACCACAAATTCTTCGCGAAATGTCAGTTAATTTTTGTAACATTTGGTTGGTTAGAGTACATAATATATGCATTATGTATATATATTTCAAAGAAATGGATGCCAAGTTTCTTATACCACCTTAGTCTTTTTCTCAAACACGAATAATAAGAAAGCATCTGATCAGATCTGTTGATTCCAGACATTCTTTGAATATAATCTTTTATTAAATTGGGTTTTTTCGAAACTTTCCCATTTTTATTCGTATAGTCTATCATTTCAACAGTATGCATATTAGAAATTGACAGTACATCCCGTTTGTCTTTCCATTTGCATACTACAACACTGTCAGATCTCATTCATGAATGCTCACCACTCTAAATATTCAGAATCTTCTGAACCACTAAAATCTTCCAAATCCGTTGAAAATCCATCTTGGGATTCATCGTCATCATCCATCAATATTTCTTTAATTTTTGTATGGTCTAGTGACATATCCTAATTTATATATATATTTAACTTTTCTGAAAAAAAAATTAAAGAAACTAGACTAAAATCATGTAATGTGGACTACGTAGCTGGGTAATTTGGACTAGTGTTTTCAAAAATGCAAATTACCCGAACAACACAGGTTTCAATTGATTCAAAAATATGTATGTACTTACATGAGTTCATACCTTAACAAAATATTTCTTACTGTAAAATGTTAAATAACACATTCTACTTCTTTATATTAAGAAGCCTACTTTATCAAAATTTTAAAAAAATTATTTTTTTTATAACGTAGTTACATTTTGAGATGTGTTGAAGTTTGATTGTAATTTTTCTGAAAATTAATTTAAGATAGAAAAAAATAGAAGAAAAACTCCTTTTTTTCGGAATTATAATTTTTTATTATTCGTAATATATATTTCGCGCGTTATATACAAACTTTATCAAGCAATTTTTACTAATAGAATACAAACATTAGAACATTAAAAGAAATTAATAAATATTAGAAGAAATTAAGTTTTGATAATGTGTGTTTATAGTGTACGAAATTATTAACAACAATAAAAAAAATTATTATTCCATCTAAAGTTACATTTTACTTTAAAAAAAAATTTAATTATTCAAAAAACCTGTAAAAGGGTAGCCAAAAAACAAAAAAATATGCAATAAAAAGGATGTACGAGTTAACTCTTACCTGGAAATGGGGATAGCTTTTTTAGTTCTCATTGCTACCTACGAGTTAACTCGTACATCATTTTTATTGTAAATACTGGTTCTTAATTTAATTTTATATATGCACACAAAATTCTGTGCTTTAATTTTCCTTATTTCATGAAAAAACAGAGTTGGCAAATAGCGTTAATACAAGAAAATCAAGTGGGCAGTCAACGAAAAATTTCAAACCCAAAAATGAGACCAATCTGCTCAAATATAGAAGCACCCACAAAAAAAATTTCTGAATATTTAGCAAAAGAATTTTTCAACTTACCACAGCCAGAAGGTTTTATGGTAAAAAATACAATTGATTTTTACAAATTGATTTCAGATAAAGTAAAAAATTTAAAAATTCAACCAAATGAAATACTAGAATCATTTGATTTGACAGCCTTATTTTCTAGTATTCCTATTCCGGATACGCTTACACATTTAGAAGAGCGGTTAGAAACACATATAAAAAAAAAAGAAAAAATTGAAATGTGGGTAGATTTAACTAAATTATGTATGGAGTTATCATTTTTCACTTTCAGAAATTCGATTTATAAACAAATTAAGGGAACAGTTATGGGAAATAATTTAGCACCATTTCTCTCGAAGCTGTTTATATGCCGTTTCGAAATATAATTAAAAATTAATAAACTTCAGACAATTTGGTGGCAGTTTGTTGATGACATTTTAAACATTTTAAGTTTGTTGATGACAACATTAAATGAACAACATCCATATATTAATTTCACATATTATGAAGTCGAATCAAATATGAAAATACCTTTCCTTGATGTCTTGAACATCAGAGAAAATGAGGGAATTAAATTTGAACAGAATGCTCAAAATCCCATTAAACATCCAAAATTATATGAAGGAATTAAATTTTTTAAAAACCTTAGGTGTAGTAAATGGTTATAAGGAAATGGTAATCACACATTTGGTGAAAAAAATTGGGAATAAAAATTAAATTAAAAAACAAAACCGAATTGAAAGCTAACAAACCAAATGATGAGAAGAAATTCATAGCTTCGCTGACGAGACTCTAGTGGCATCCTACGATTTTCTTAAGAAATGTAATGTCATACCTACCACAATCAGTTCAAAAAGAAACATCATTGTTAGTTTAGTTAACCATGATTTAGCTAAAATAGCTGATTGAGCTAAAACTAATAGAGTTGAGTTTAATACCTCAAAAACTCAAAGCTACCTGATTGCCTGCAAAAGAAATCAGTTTAAGGCAATTCTGCGATTTCAAGGAGAAAATATAGAGCGATCAGAAAGTCTAAGCATTTTAGGTTTACAGAATGTTAATAATAATTACAAATGTTTGGGTTTTCTGTCCCGCTGCAAAACATATTTCTCTCCAAAGGATCTGTCTAATATCTATAAAGCCTACATTATACATAAGAAGGAGTAAAACTCTCAGATTTAGGCTGGCGCATCCCAAACTTCTCTGAGTTACCTCGACAAAATCCAAAACCGCGCCTTACGTCTAATAGGCGACTATGTCGAACAAGTAACACTTACTCCACTTAACTCTCGTCGTAATATTGAAGCTCTAATAATATTTATCTCTTTTATAGATATCTTGTAGGTAATGGCACTTGCTCTATTGAACTTAAGTCAATTATGCCTCCTCTTAAATAATTCCAACGTAACACCAGAGGAGCTGCAAGTGCTCATTTCTACACTGTGGAAATTCCAAGATGGTTTAAAACTGGCTATGGAAACTCTTTGTTGTGAGAACTGCTAAGATGTGGAACATGCTTCCATCTAATGTGCTCCCCTCTGTCAATAACGTTCCACACTACATTTTTACCAAATTCAAAACGAATCTTAATAGGTTCGTTTCCAATCTTCCCACTAGTTCCCCTTTAACATCCAATTTTCCTAATAACTAAACCTACATATGTATAAAGGAATCCGTTCCTAGCGTTTAGTTAGCGTGTAAAAAAAAAAAAAAAATGAATGAAGTTAATATATTTTTCAAAATGAACAAATTAACTGAAAACAATTTTCAAGAAACATAACATAAATTATGTATTTTTTAGCAAAGCAAAATTAAAATATATGCTAACGTCAACAAAGGATAAAGAAAGTTGTTTTGAAAATTAATTGTTCGAAATGTAATGCAGTATATGTTGGACAAGCTAAAAGAAAAATTGGATAACGCTTTAAAGAACATATGGGGGGAATAAGAAGAAATGAGTAGTTGAAATTTGTAGTTGCTGCGCATGTATTAGATCCAAAGCATAAAATAAGAAAAGAAACAAGTTAAAAATTGTTAAGCCAAATTAACCAACCGCATAGATTAAATGTAGCGGAATCTATTTTTATGTATATAAACAAATACAAAACAAAACATAAATTGATAAACAGAGAGAGTGCTCCAATAAAATCTGAACATTTTAAATTTTTATAGGATGAACATTAAATTTTTGATATCAAAATTTTTTAGATAGGTATCTATTTTTTGGAAATTTTTCTTTTTATATTAATTTTTTTTTATTTTTGCATTTGCTAAAAATTGTTTAAAAATTTTTTTAATCTTTTTAATTTGTTTTTTTGGTTTTTTTTTTTTAATCTTTTTAAAAAATTTTTAAATATTTTTTAGTTTTAATTTTATTATTGATAACATATGCATGAACAATAGGGGTCTTTCAAATTCTGTTTTCAAAAATAAAAAAGTTAAAAGACATAGAATTTGAATTGAAACTTGAAAAGTTTTTATTTAGTTTTGAAGTACAATGTTTGCCATGAAAAATGAAAATGATATCTCCCATGTGACCTGACCTGATTCTTTTATAAAAATTATCGGTCACATTCTGGCATAGTCGCGGCTCTATTTCACCAATAACTTTAATAATTTCGTTTCAACGTTTCGAAAAAGTACGGACCAATCATACCACCAGACCACAATGCACACCAAACAGCGACTATTTGTGGATGAGTTGGCTTCTTTTGGATCAGGTGAGGGTTTTCTTCTTCTCAAATATGGCAGCTTTGGTTATTAAAGTACCCATCTCGAAATGTGC
Source organism: Poecilobothrus nobilitatus (assembly GCA_947095535.1). Lineage (NCBI taxonomy): Eukaryota > Metazoa > Arthropoda > Insecta > Diptera > Dolichopodidae > Poecilobothrus > Poecilobothrus nobilitatus. The sequence continues at coordinate 172,546,404 of OX352772.1, forward strand.
TTCGTCATAAAAGATTTTTTTTTTAAAATTCTCGTTTTGTTCCAGTATCAAATTGGCAAAGTCCCGATGCATGGAATGATCTTGTGGCAGCAGTTCTTGTGTCAATTGAACTTTGTAGGCCTTCAACGCTAAATCTTTGTGCATAATACTCAACATAGTTGGCTCAGAAAGTCCCAATTGTTGAAATCGTCGGGAAATTCACATAGTGGGGTCAGCTGTAACACTATCACTCACAGCACCAATATTTTCTTGTGAACGACCTGCATGAGCATACTGATGTCTTTCTATAATTTGTACTGCACCAGTTTTTTGAAATTTCCGCACGATATTACCAATTTGTTGCTCAGTTGGACGATTATGTCGACCATTAACATCGCGTAATTTGCGAAATACATTTCTTACAGAACGACCATTTTCATAAAATAATTCAATAATTTCATCACGTTCTTGTATATAACTCCATTTTTTCAAATGGAAAATCTTCAACTGTCAAATTGGCATATAATATGGGTGCGTTTAATGTTTGAAGTATGGTACACAGGCGTCTACTTTTGAAAACTCAATTTGAAAGACCCTATGTTAGTTGTAACAATGTAATTTGTTGGTACAACTTATTAGAATTTTTTTACAATAACAAAAACATAGGAGTATTTAAATTATTACAGTAATTTTTTAAGTCTTAAAGGTTTTTATAATTTTAATTAAAATAAATTTTTTTTCTCATTTCTAATATTTGTTAGTTTGTGATATACCGTCGTTGAAGATGATAGCTTGATGCTGTCTAATTTGTCTTTTTATATAAATCTAGTTAAAACTCAATAAGTAGTGTTTTTATTTAATTAAAAATAGAATATTAAAAATGTTTTTCTCTTATTTTTCTGCAACGTTCTGTAAAAAAAATTGTTCGGTTGATTATTCTTATACGGCAAAGGTTATTTCTCTTCATTCATCTCGATTGTTTGAGATGAATGATATTGTTTTGGAACCTGAATTGGTTTCATCTTTTATCAAATATTTGAAGGATGATTTTTCGTGTGGTCCTGATGATCTACCTGCCTCACGACGTTATTCTACTTAAGCATAAATCTCTAGAATTTTCGTCACGTAATTTAAAATGATTTGGTGCCTATTTATCAGGGCTATTATTATATGTTTCCACATCGGGTGTTCCTCAGGGCTCCCACTTAGGTCCACTTAATTTCTTAGTAGCAATCCGACTGCATTTGCCTTCAGGTCAATTTGGATTGCTTCTAGCAGTGGTTTTTTTTTCCTAAGGGAGGTGAAAATCTTCCAAAGACACCAAGAATTTCCCCTTGGTAGTGTCAGATTCTTCCTGACTAAACCCACCTCCCCCTTTAGACAATAAAGTGGGATGAAACCCTTACCTGCGAACGCAGTATATTGGCTAGGGAGTAGGGATAGAAAATGATAGGAAAATGGATACGGAAACATTGAATTGGGAGTGGGACTGTAACGAAACAATGAATCCGCCTATTATTATTATTTTGCTAACAGTGACTAAAACCGTGACAACAGTTACAACATGTAGTAGTAGTATATATATTACTACATGAGGTAATTATTGAAGGCAACCCCCACTGTCACTGTAGCGGTTGTTATTATTGGTATTAGTATTCTTATTAATATTATTATTATTTTACTACAGAGTCAGCGCCATCAGTGGATTACAACGTGCAGCAGTATATAACACCTTACTTGCATGATATAACCAAAGATAGCCCCACTGTAGTAGCTATTATTATTATTACTATTATTATTATAATTATTGTTATTATTACTATTACAATTATTATTATTATTATTGTTATATTATTTGTACTATTTATTATACTATTTAATTATTGTACTATTATTATTGTTATTATTATTATTTTTATTACTATTATTATTATTATTATTATTTTACCACAGAGTTAGCGCCATCAGTGGATTACAACGTGCAGCAGTATATTACACCTTACTTGCATGATATAACCAAAGATGGCTCTACTGTAGCAGCTATTATTTTACTATTATTATTATTATTGTTTTTTTTTATTATTATTACTATTATTATTATTATTATAATTATTGTTTTATTACTATTACTATTATAATTATTATTACTATTATTATTATTTTTATTATTACTATTATTATTATTATTATTATTATTATTATTATTGTTATTATTTTGCTACAGAGTCAGCGCCATCCGTGAATTACAACATACATCAGTATATAACACCTTACTTGCATGATGTAACCAAAGATGGCTCCGCTATAGTAGCTATTATTATTATTACTATTATTATTACTACTATTATTATTATTATTATAATTATTGTTATTATTACTATTATTATTATTAATATTATTATTGTTATTATTACTATTATTAATTATACGATATACATTATTACGATATAAAAGTACTACATATTTTTTATTTATGACCTGACCGGAATTTGAACCCAAGACCCTTCGATTGAAATGTTGGCGACTTAACAGCTGCGCCATGAGTCAGATATGTGTAAGTTTAATCATTTAGAACGGCTCTGCGAAATAGTTTCTAATGAAATAAGGACTAAAATTAAAAAATTAAATATAATCTAAAAAAATTCAAAAACAATTTTATGTTATTTCAATTGTTTTTAGGTTCTATTTCATTTAGATATTATTCCATCGTGAAATAAGATCTAGAAGTGAATAATGAAATAAAATCAAAAAATAAATTTTAGATCTTATTTCATTTCTATAAAAATGTATAAATGAAGAAAAGAAACATTTTTTATAATTGTCGATAATTACTGATGTGTCTCCTGAATTTATCTTTTTGATTTTGTACCCTTTTGGAAAAAAGAAAATCTTATTTGTGTTTAAAATTATAAAACTTTGCTTTTTCTATGGCGGTTCCGCCTGGAGGAGCTATGCCTATACTAAATTGTTGAAATTTGTTTTGCGTCTATTCTATATAGTTGAAATTTGGTCTGTGTCTATACTATGTTGTTGAAAAATTTTCAATGTGGATTTCAATGTGAAGAAGATTTTAGTACAAAATTTTTCGATAGTTTTTGTATTTACCTGGAACAGCTTTTAATATTGATTTTAAAGTTTGGTTTCAATTCAGAATTATTGTTGAAAAAAATTTGTTTTGAATAATAAACTTTGTACCTAACAAAATTGACGTAAAGTATGGAAAATTAAAGAATTTTAAAAGCAACAATACATAGTTTTAAAGCTTTAAAATACTGTTTAAATACGGAATTATTGTTGAAAAATGTATATAGATATACATTTACATATATATTTACATATATACTTTTACATATATACATTTACATATGTATATATCTAAATGTATATGTATATAGACAACGCAAGTAGAACCAAAAATCTCTCATAATTTTTTTAAATTTGAAGTGCCCCAAAGAAAGAGAAAAACATTGCATTAAAAAAATGAACATATTATTTTTGACTCTTCTTTCTCATTCTTCAAATTTATTTATTTTATTTTTCTAACCAAAAATCAAACAAGTCGCAAATGTAAAGGTTTCTTTTATTTAAGATGTTATTGGCATGTATTAGGGTGTTAGTTTTATTTTTTTCCTATTAATTTCATATTTATGAATAGTTTATATTTTTTTTTATTTTCAGTCACTTAACTTTATAAAAAAAACTAGCAAAGTAAAAAATTATTAAAGAATGGGGAGTATAGAGTATTTCTGATAGAGTAGTATAGCCAGCCATATATTTACATATATACATATATGTGTATATATATGCACATTAATTTTTTCTTTGCTTAGAAAATTTTGCATGTTTTTTGCAAAATTTCTGAATATGTAGCAAAAGAATTTCAGCCAGAAGGTTTTATGGTAAAAAATACAATTGATTTTTACAATCGATTTCAGATAAAGTAAAAAACTTAAAAATTCAATACTAGAAAAAAATACTAGAATCATTTGATATGACAGCTTTATTTTCTAGTATTCCTATTCCGGATACGCTTACACATTTAGAAGAGCGGTTAGAAACACATATAAAAGAAAAAGAAAAAATTGAAATGTGGGTAGATTTAACTAAATTATGTATGGAGTTATCATTTTTCACTTTCAGAAATTCGATTTATAAACAAATTAAGGGAACAGTTATGGGAAATAATTTAGCACCATTTCTCTCGAAGCTGTTTATATGCCGTTTCGAAATAAAATTAAAAATTAATAAACTTCAGCCAATTTGGTGGCGGTTTGTTGAAGACATTTTTGCAGTTATCAATGCGAATGATTTAAATAAAATTTTGTCAACATTAAATGAACAACATCCATATATTAATTTCACATATTATGAAGTCGAATCAAATATGAAAATACCTTTCCTTGATGTCTTGAACATCAGAGAAAATGAGGGAATTAAATTTGAACAGAATGCTCAAAATCCCATTAAACATCCAAAATTATATGAAGGAATTAAATTTTTTAAAAACCTTAGGTGTAGTAAATGGTTATAAGGAAATGGTAATCACACATTTGGTGAAACAAATTGGGAATAAAAATTAAATTAAAAAACAAAACCGAATTGAAAGCTAACAAACCAAATGATGAGAAGAAATTCATAGCTTCGCTGACGACGGGACTCTAGTGGCATCCTACGATTTTCTTAAGAAGTGTAATGTCATACCTACCGCAATCAGTTCAAAAAGAAACATCATTGTTAGTTTAGTTAACCATGATTTAGCTAAAATAGCTGATTGAGCTAAAACTAATAGAGTTGAGTTTAATACCTCCAAAACTCAAAGCTACCTGATTGCCTGCAAAAGAAATCAGTTTAAGGCAATTCTGCGATTTCAAGGAGAAAATATAGAGCGATCAGAAAGTCTAAGCATTTTAGGTTTACAGAATGTTAATAATGTTCATAATAATTACAAATGTTTGGGTTTTCTGTCCCGCTGCAAAACATATTTCTCTCCAAAGGATCTGTTTAATATCTATAAAGCCTACATTATACCTAAGAAGGAGTAAAACTCTCAGATTTAGGCTGGCGCATCCCAAACTTCTCTGTGTTACCCCGAAAAAATCCAAAAGCACACCTTACGTCTAATAGGCGACTCTGTCGAACAAGTAACACTTACTCCACTTAACTCTCGTCGTAATATTGAAGCTCTAATAATATTTATCTCTTTTATAGATATCTTGTAGGTAATGGCACTTGCTCTATTGAACTTAAGTCAATTATGCCTCCTCTTAAATAATTCCAACGTAACACCAGAGGAGCTGCAAGTGCTCATTTCTACACTGTGGAAATTCCAAGATGGTTTAAAACTGGCTATGGAAACTCATTGTTGTGAGAACTGCTAAGATGTGGAACATGCTTCCATCTAATGTGCTCCCCTCTGTCAATAACGTTCCACACTACATTTTTGCCAAATTCAAAACGAATCTTAATAGGTTCGTTTCCAATCTTCCCACTAATTCCCCTTTAACATCCAATTTTCCTAATAACTAAACCTACATATATATAAAGGAATCCGTTCCTAGCGTTTAGTTAGCGTGTAAAAAAAAAAATGAATGAAGTTAATATATTTTCCAAAATGAACAAATTAACTGAAAACAATTTTCAAGAAACATAACATAAATTATGTATTTTTTAGCAAAGAAAAATTAAAAAATATGCTAACGTCAACAAAGGATAAAGAAAGTTGTTTTGAAAATTAATTGTTCGAAATGTAATGCAGTATATGTTGGACAAGCTAAAAAAAAAATTGGATAACGCTTTAAAGAACATATGGGGGGAATAAGAAGAAATGAGTAGTTGAAATTTGCTGTATTAGATTGATGAGTAGTTGCTGCGCATGTATTAGATCCAAATCATAAAATAAGAAAAGAAACAAGTTAAAAATTGTTAAGCCAAATTAACCAACCGCATAGATTAAATGTAGCGGAATCTATTTTTATGTATATAAATAAATACAAAACAAAACATAAATTGATAAACAGAGAGAGTGCTCCGATAAAATCTGAACATTTTAAATTTTTATAGGATGAACGTTAAACTTTTGATATCAAGATTTTTTAGATAGGTATCTATTTTTTTGGAAATTTTTCTTTTTATATTAATTTTTTTTTATTTTTGCATTTGCTAAAAATTGTTTAAAAATTTTTTTAATCTTTTTAATTTGTTTTTTTGGTTTTGTTTTTTTAATCTTTTTAAAAAATTTTTAAATATTTTTTAGTTTTAATTTTATTATTGATAACATATGCATGAACAATAGGGGTCTTTCAAATTCTGTTTCCAAAAATAAAAAAATTAAAAGACATAGAATTTGAATTGAAACTGGAAAAGTTTTTATTTAGTTTTGAAGTACAATGTTTGCCATAAAAAATGAAAATGATATCTCCCATTTGACCTGACCTGATTCTTTTATAAAAATTATCGGTCACATTCTGGCATAGTCGCGGCTCTATTTCACCAATAACTTTAATAATTTCGTTTCAACGTTTCGAAAAAGTACGGACCAATCATACCACCAGACCACAATGCACACCAAACAGCGACTATTTGTGGATGCGTTGACTTCTTTTGGATCAGGTGAGGGTTTTCTTCTTCTCAAATACGGCAGCTTTATTTGTTAAAGTACCCATCTCGAAATGTGCTTCGTCATAAAAGATTTTTTTTTTAAAATTCTCGTTTTGTTCCAGTATCAAATTGGCAAAGTCCCGATGCATGGAATGATCTTGTGGCAGCAGTTCTTGTGTCAATTGAACTTTGTAGGCCTTCAACGCTAAATCTTTGTGCATAATACTCAACATAGTTGGCTCAGAAAGCCCCAATTGTTGAAAACGTCGGAAAATTCACATAGTGGGGTCAGCTGTAACACTAACACTCGCAGCACTAATATTTTCTTGTGAACGACCGGCACAAGCATACTGATGTCTTTCTCTACCTTGTACTGCACCAGTTTTTTGAAATTTCCGCACAATATTACCAATTTGTTGCTCAGTTGGACGATTATGTCGACCATTAACATCGCGTAATTTGCGAAATACATTTCTTACAGAACGACCATTTTCATAAAATAATTCAATAATTTCATCACGTTCTTGTATATAACTCCATTTTTTCAAATGGAAAATCTTCAACTGTCAAATTGGCATATAATATGGGTGCGTTTAATGTTTGAAGTATGGTACACAGGCGTCTACTTTTGAAAACTCAATTTGAAAGACCCTATGTTAGTTGTAACAATGTAATTTGTTGGTACAACTTATTAGAATTTTTTTACAATAACAAAAACATAGGAATATTTAAATTATTACAGTCATTTTTTAAGTAATTTTAATATGAAATATGTTTTCCTCTTATTTTTCTTCAACCTTCTGTCAAAAAAATTGTTCGGTTGACTATTCTTATGCGGCAAAGGTTATTTCTGTTCATTCATCTCGATTGTTTGAGATGAATGATATTGTTTTGGAACCTGAATTGGTTTTATCTTTTATCAAATATTTGAAGGATGATTTTTCGTGTAGTCCTTATGATTTACCTGCCATAGTTAACAAAAGATTTTCGGCCATTCTAGCCCCTTCTATTACTGCTCTTTTCAATCTTTCATTGCGATGTGCCACATTTCCTGATTATTGAAAAAAATCTTTCATCATACCTGTTTACAAAAAAGGGACACGTTCTGACGTAGTCAATTACCGGCCTATAGCTTGCGATATCTTGTTTGCGGAAGTTGTTTTAAAAAACGCTGTTTAATTACTTCTGTGAGCTCTGTGTAAACAGGTAAATACAATATTCACAGATTTCAGCAAAACATTCCACATGATTCCTCATGACGTTATTCTACTTAAATATAAATCTCTAGAATTTTCGTCACGTAATTTAGAATCATTTGGTGCCTATTTATCAGGGCTATTATTATATGGTTCCATATCGGGTGTTCCTCAGAGCTCCCACTTAGGTCCACTTAATTTCTTAGTTGCAATCCGACTGCATTTGCCTTCAGGTCAATTTTAATTTGTTCTAGCAGTGGTGTAAATTTAATAATTTAGAACGGCTCTGCGAAATAGCTTTTAATAAAATAAGGACTAAAAGTAAAAAATGAAATAAATCTAAAAAAATTCAAAAACAATTTTATGTTATTTCAATTGTTTTTAGGTTCTATTTCATTTAGATATTATTCCATCGTGAAATAAGATCTAAAAGTGAATAATGAAATAAAATTAAAAAATAAATTTTAGATCTTATTTCATTTCTATAAAAATGTATAAATGAAGAAAAGAAACATTTTTTATAATTGTTGATAATTACTGATGTGTCTCCTGAATTTATCTTTTTGATTTTGTACCTTTTTCGAAAAATGAAAATCTTATTTGTGTTTAAAATCATAAAAATTTGCTTTTTCTATGGCGGTTCCGCCTGGAGGAGCTATGCCTACACTAAATTGTTGAAATTTGTTTTGCATCTATACCATATTGTTGAAATTTGGTCTGTGTCTATACTATGTTGTTGAAAAATTTTCAATGTGAATTTCAATGTGAAGGAGATTCTAGTACAAAATTTTTCGATAGTTTTTGTATTTACCTGGAACAGCTTGTAATATTGATTTTAAAGTTTCGTTTCAATTCAGAATTATTGTTGAAAAAAATTTGTTTTGAATAATAAACTTAGTACCCAATAAAATTGACGTAAAGTATGGAAAATTAAAGAATTTTAAAAGCAACAATACATAGTTTTAAAGCTTTAAAATACTGTTTAAATACGGAATTATTGTTGAAAAAATTTGTTTTGAATAATAAACTTAGTACCTCCTAAACTTGATTTAAAGTTTAAGTTTGGTTTGAACACATTGAATGATTAACTTATTACCCATTGATCTGTGTCTATACTATCAGAAATTATATATATGTATATATATAACGCAAGTAGAACCGAAAATCTCTCATAATTTTTTTAAATTTGAAGTGCCCCAAAGAAAGAGAAAAACATTGCATTAAAAAAATGAACATATTATTTTTGACTGTTCTTTCTGTGGTATGTGTTAGGGTGTTAGTTTTATTTTTTTCCTATTCATTTCATATTTATGAATAGTTTATATTTTTTTTTATTTTCAGTCACTTAACTTTATAAAAAGAACTAGCCAAGTAAAAAATTATTAAAGAATGGAGAGTATAGAGTATTTCTGACAGAGTAGTATAGCCAGCCATATATTTACATATATACATATATGTGTAATATATATATGCACATTAATTTTTTCTTTGCTTAGAAAATTTTGCATTTTATAAATATCGAAATGTTAACCTATGAGGGCAAATTTTTTATTTCTTTTTTATCAATTTAGGAATTTTGCAAACAGGTTATAAATAAAGTACGTAAGATTAAAAACTCGTTTGCTATATAAAATTTTATGCTGGTTGAAAAAATTATAATTTTATCTGAAAAATTACTTTGACCTACTTTAATTTATGTTGATGTAATATTTTAAGAAAAGGCAAAAAGCCGTATTGAAGTTTCAAAATAAGAAAAAGCATTGAATTTAATTAAACGGTCAATTCGGTATAAAAAACTCTTGTAAAACAAAATTATAAGATAAATAAATACATTTTGAAGTCCATATATAAAACAAGCTACTATTCTTTGGTAATCTGTAGAACCTTCCATTAAAATTTAGCCTACTATTTTTGCATGTGGCACAGGTTCTACCTGATTTGGGCGAATCTGATTTTATATTTTGAAACTTTCCAAACAGAGGATGAATGTATTATATGTTCATGCTAATGACAGCAAAAGAGATGGAAAAGATAATAAAAGTATGAAAATAAATAAAGAGTCAAAAAAATAGAAAATTTTAATTATAAGTTTTGCAACAAGTTAATGAATACAATAATTGAGACAATCAAATAAATTTAGAAACAAATTCTAAACAATAATAAAACAAAATTTTCCTTACTTTTTGAATAGAAATTTTACTATTAGTGCACAAAAAAGAACTTGGGCACTAATAGTAAAATTATATATTTCGCATATTTATATGAACTTAACTTTACCTTTTACCTTTACCTTTGTAAAACATCTTTTAAGCCTTCCCCAAACCGGCGCGTTTTTTTTGCGGCAGCGGTGCGTTTTTTTTCCGCAAATAATTATACATGGCGGCTTATGAATATGCCCAAACCAACACGATTGCGGCGCGCTTTTACAGCGTTTTTTTTGCGGCAAATATACATAAGAATTTTTTCCGCAAAAAAAACGCGGCTGGCAGCGATTTTTATGCGGTTTCCGCATATAAATGTCAAACATTTTTATTTTTAAAAATAAACAAAAGGACAAAATGGAGAACAAAATGGAAAAATTAATCGAGCTAGTTAAAAAATATCCCATATTATACGATCTATCAAACAAAGATTATAAAAATATAAGAAAAAAAGATCAAATATGGAATGAAATAGGGATTGAATTAAATGAAAATGGTAAGAAATAAGAAATATTTTTTGCAATTGTATTATTTTATAAACTATTGTGTAATTGTGTAATTTAAAAAATTATGTTATTTTTAGCTGATGATTTACGAAAAAAATGGAAAAATTTAAGGGATTCCTATGCTAAACATATAAGGAATCAAAAAACTAAATCTGGTCAAGCAGCCAGTTTTAAAAATAAATGGATATGGGCAGACCAAATGGAATTTTTTAAACCTTTTTTTAAATTTGCGAAAACCAGTTCCAATGTCGCAAATGTGGATATAACCTATTGTGATTTAACTAATAGCAATAGCGAGAATAGGGATGAAAGTAGTTTGGAATTAGATATCACATCACCACCTATTGCTGAATCTTGTAAGATTATTTATTTATTTGTAAATATGTTCAAATAATAAGAGTTTGTGTTATCATTTATATAGCTTTATTGAATAATCAAACAGAAGAGTTACAATTTGTTTTTGAGACACCATCATCTTCTAAAACACCCGTAACAATTCAAGCCTGTGACAAGTCTGCTATAAATCAACCATCTGCATTTGTTCCTGGAAAAAAAGCCAAGAAGAGTCGTCCACCATCACCATCTTCAAATATAGGCAGAGTAATTAATTATTTAGAAGAAAAAAAAAAAAACAAGGAAGATGAAATTGATTGCAAAAACCACAAAAAAAGGCAGATTATTACCAAAATGAAAATAGCAGAATTAATTATGCAGCAAGAGCTATTAAATTTGGAAGAAAGCACCCGTGATAGCACATCATATGCAAGTGATATATGCTCATCTGAAATATCTATTTTATCTGAGACACCAAATTTTTCTCAATGCTTTAGTTTAGACAATTTTAAAAATTAATAATAAGTTTAAATTTTACCTTTTTTTATTGTTCTCGATAATTACAAATATATATAATTCATTTTATTCTTCTTATAATTCATTATAACAACTTAAAAATAAATAAAAAATATAATATAAATGAAATTTTTTACTTTTACTGGATTTTGTATTACTAGATTGTATACTAATGTCTTGAAAATAAATGACTCAATTGAAGTAATTGACAAATTTGTCTCTAGTTTCAAATGCTATATTTGTTGCTCGTCTTGGATCATTCGTGATATTGGTAAAAGCTCCCAGTTCTGACTCTGGTGGATCTAGATATTCAAAAAAATTATCATCACTTTTTTTTGTTCGTAAAAAATTGTGTAAGACACATGCTGTTTTTATAATTAAAATTGTTGTTGTTGTTTTGGTTCCTATGGGTCTATAAAATATTCGCCATTTTTGAGCCAATATTCCAAATGCATTTTCGACAACTCTTCTTGCAGCACAAAGTCTTTCATTATAATTTTTTTTTGTTGGATCATTTCTTGATTGACGATAAGCAAATGGTCTCATTAAATATGGTTTTAGTCCAAAAGCTTCATCTCCAATTACAACGTGTGGACATCGTTCATTTTGTCCAGGCAAATTTTTAGATTCAGGAACATTCATCATATTTGCTTCAAATTTTCTTCCCATATTGGATTCTTCGAAAATACCGCCATCACTATTTTTGCCATACCCACCAATATCTACACATATAAATTTGTAATCTGGACCAATAGCCATGAGCACCATAGAAAATTTATGCAAGTAGCACCAATAATTCGATCCAGTATTATCTGGACACTTGATAGACACGTGTTTACCATCAATACTTCCAATACAATTTGGAAAACGCCATAAATTCATGTACCCTTCAGAAGATTCTTTCCAAATTTCCATTGTTGGTTCTGGTAGATAAATACTTTGCAGTTTATTGCAAATAGCTTCACAAACTTCTACAACAATTGCACTAACTGTTGAAAAACCAACACGAAAACTATGTCCAATTGTGTAGAAACTATCACCAGTAGCAAGAAATCTGTAAAATTATACATATCAAATTTGTAAAAATTGTTTTCATAAACATATTATGTTACAATTTCTCACCTTAATGTAATAACAAGTCTTTCCTCAGATGAAATAGCTTCCCGATAATTTGTATCTACTTTTCGAATATCGCTGTCTATTAAGCTTAAAATTTCATCGAAACACTTACTTGTCATTCTAAAATATATATAAAAACGTTTTTCATCGTTTCGAAGTTGTGGCATCAATGTATGATATTCTCCATACTTTAACCGATCTAGGTTAATATCATGCACCCACTTTCTTTTTCTCCTTAAAAAAAATATACATATTATATATGAGGAGGTAAGTTTCAAAAACAAAAATAATTATTTTCACATTTACCTATTTTCTTCGTCTTCTAGTAAGGCAAATAACAAAAGTGCTTCTTCTTCATCTGACGACATAATTATTTTGTTATTTTGTTTAGATAAAATCAAAAGTATTATTTTTTTTGTAAACAAACACAGGTCACTCGATGTAAACAAAATTTTTTTTTTTAAATTTATTGACAATACAATAATTTTTTATTTTCTGTTTGACATCTATTACGAATTTTTAAATTTTCAGTGTGGGCACATATGCGGATTCCGCGCGATTTCCGCGCGATTTTTATTCCGCACCGCAACCGCGCCGCTGCCGCAAAACAAAACGCGTCGGTCTGAGGAAGGCTTTAATTTTTTACTTTTATAAAAAAAATTAACTTATTTTAATGAAAAAGTTCAAGTTATACACATTGGATAACTTACCGCTCAAATTTAAATTTTATTTCTTTATAAATTTCTTACGTTAAAATTCTTTTAACTAATAATACCAGAAACTATATTTTGAAAGGTAATTTCACAAAAAAATCACAAGTCAACTAGGGTTAACAGTCACATATTTTTTTTTTTCATTTTAAATAAAAACTACTCGTGTATTTCTATTGATATAAAAAAAAATATTAAATACTAACGCATACATAGACAAACATTATATATACTTGATCATCACATAATCAGTCCATCCAAAATAGAATACTTAAGAAATCAGAAGTAAATTATTTATATAGTGTTGCCATGTTATAATACATAATTATTTGATTTACTTCAATTTTTAAATACAGAAGATATTAAAAACTCTTTATACGAAAATGTTAGATTGAAAGAAAAATTTAAAATACGTTTTTTGCATTATTTTTTGAATAAATAAAATATTTAAAATTAAAAACAAAGAAATACAACCAAAATCATTGATAGACAACTCTTCTAACAAGTTTTAAAATATAACAAGTAAATGTAACAGTAAGTCGATGCAACCGATTTATTAATACCCAACACCTGAATAATTCGAATTAAATTAAAAATCCATAAGTTTTTTGGCAGCTGGTTGAACTTCTTCCCTTTTCTGTCTTATTCAACTCGAATTTCAAGAACGTAAAAGAGGCATCCTCTTGGGATATGCTTGATATCCTTGTAAAAAATTTCAAGTTTCTGTCTTTATAATTTCGAAGATATGCTTGTTAGTTCTTGGGAAGCGTGTGTCAGGTACCCGAATTGCCACTCCAATTCATCAAATCCATCTCAGAGACATAAAGAAAAGATGCCAGAACATCATTGTAAAAAATTTAAAAGTTCTATCTTAAGGTTTTGGAGATAATCTCGTTTGCTCCGGAATCGTTCAGCAGTTTCCAGAATCCGGACCCATGGACCGATTTTGCCCAGATCCGAAATTAGCCTTCCTTTCGTAATTAGTAACCTAATATATAAATTTCATCAAGATAACTTTATTAGTTTTTGAGTTATCGTGCAAACGGACGGACGGACGGACATCGTTAAATCGACGTCCATATCTAACTCGCTTCCTCTTGGTGGTTAGAAACTCCATACCAAAGTTAATATACTCTATACTTTTGGTGTAGGGTATAATAGAATCAAATATTCACGAGGATATTTTTTTAAAAGCACTATTGAGAAAATTTGAGAAAGAGAAAAAAAACAAAGCATGAAAAAATTTCGAATTCTTATTGACATTTTTTGTTCTGCTTGCGTTATCTATATATATATATAATTATACACAATATTGTTGGAAAATTTTCAATATGGATTTGTGGATTACAATGTGAAGCAGCTTTTAGTACAAAGTTATCGATGGTTTTGTGTTTACGTGGAACAGCTTTTAATATTGATTTCAATAATATTATTTTTGAAAAAAAATTTGTTTTAAATAATAAACTTAGTACCTACTAAACTTGATTTAAAGTTTATATAAAAAAAAATTAACAATTAGTTTAAATAAAAAAAAAAACGAAAAAAAACTGTTTTAATTTTAAATTGTATTAGAGTTTATTTGTAAAATAAAAAAAGTTAAAAACAATACCACTTCTTTTTTTGCTCACGTTTGTAATCTTTTGAGAAATTGTAATTTAAAAGTGGTTTTAAAAAATATTATATAGCTAATGTTATCACATAACTAGGAAAATGTGAGTAAAATAAAAACAAAACAACAAAAATATTTATGCAAAAGATTTTAATGTGCACCTGTATCATTAATAATATTTTGTTTTTAAAAAAAAGAAAACAAAAAAAATTATATGCATTTTAATGTACATCTGTATCATATAATTAAATTATATTTATTCTTTTATATGCACATATTCTTTTATATGCACATTAATTTTTTCTTTGCTTAGAAAATTTTGCATTTTATAAATATCGAAATGTTAACCTATGAGGGCAAATTTTTTATTTCTTTTTTATCAATTTAGGAATTTTGCAAACAGGTTATAAATAAAGTACGTAAGATTAAAAACTCGTTTGCTGTATAAAATTTTATGCTGGTTGAAAAAATTATAATTTTATCTGAAAAATTACTTTGACCTACTTTAATTTATGTTGATGTAATATTTTAAGAAAAGGCAAAAAGCCGTATTGAAGTTTCAAAATAAAAAAAAGCATTGAATTCAATTACGGTCAATTCGATATAAAAAACTCTTGTAAAACAAAATTATAAGATAAATAAATACATTTTGAAGTCCATATATAAAACAAGCTACTATTCTTTGGTAATCTGTAGAACCTTCCATTAAAATTTAGCCTACTATTTTTGCATGTGGCACAGGTTCTACCTGATTTGGGCGAATCTGATTTTATATTTTGAAACTTTCCAAACTGAGGATGAATGTATTATATGTTCATGCTAATGAAAGCAAAAGAGATGGAAAAGATAATAAAAGTATGAAAATAAATAAAGAGTCAAAAAAATAGAAAATTTTAATTATAAGTTTTGCAACAAGTTAATGAATACAATAATTGAGACAATCAAATAAATTTAGAAACAAATTCTAAACAATAATAAAACAAAATTTTCATTACTTTTTGAATAGAAATTTTACTATTAGTGCACAAAAAAGAACTTGGGCACTAATAGTAAAATTATATATTTCGCATATTTATATGAACTTAACTTTACCTTTTTATTAAACTTGTAAAACATCTTTTAATTTTTTACTTTTATAAAAAAAATTAACTTATTTTAATGAAAAAGTTCAAGTTATACACATTGGATAACTTACCGCTCAAATTTAAATTTTATTTCTTTATAAATTTCTTACGTTAAAATTCTTTTAACTAATAATACCAGAAACTATATTTTGAAAGGTAATTTCACAAAAAAATCACAAGTCAACTAGGGTTAACAGTCACATATTGTTTTTTTTTTCATTTTAAATAAAAACTACTCGTGTATTTCTATTGATATAAAAAAAAATATTAAATACTAACGCATACATAGACAAACATTATATATACTTGATCATCACATAATCAGTCCATCCAAAATAGAATACTTAAGAAATCAGAAGTAAATTATTTATATAGTGTTGCCATGTTATAATACATAATTATTTGATTTACATCAATTTTTAAATACAGAAGATATTAAAAACTCTTTATACGAAAATGTTAGATTGAAAGAAAAATTTAAAATACGTTTTTTGCATTATTTTTTGAATAAATAAAATATTTAAAATTAAAAACAAAGAAATACAACTAAAATCATTGATAGACAACTCTTCTAACAAGTTTTAAAATATAACAAGTAAATGTAACAGTAAGTCGATGCAACCGATTTATTAATACCCAACACCTGAATAATTCGAATTAAATTAAAAATCCATAAGTTTTTTGGCAGCTGGTTGAAATTCTTCCCTTTTCTGTCTTATTCAACTCGAATTTCAAGAACGTAAAAGAGGCATCCTCTTGGGATATGCTTGATATCCTTGTAAAAAATTTCAAGTTTCTGTCTTTATAATTTCGAAGATATGCTTGTTAGTTCTTGGGAAGCGTGTGTCAGGTACCCGAAATACCACTCCAATTCATCAAATCCATCTCAGAGACATAAAGAAAAGATGCCAGAACATCATTGTAAAAAATTTAAAAGTTCTATCTTAAGGTTTTGGAGATAATCTCGTTTGCTCCGGAATCGTTCAGCAGTTTCCAGAATCCGGACCCATGGACCGATTTTGCCCAGATCCGAAATTAGCCTTCCTTTCGTAATTAGTAACCTAATATATAAATTTCATCAAGATAACTTTATTAGTTTTTGAGTTATCGTGCAAACGGACGGACGGACGGACATCGTTAAATCGACGTCCATATCTAACTCGCTTCCTCTTGGTGGTTAGAAACTCCATACCAAAGTTAATATACTCTATACTTTTGGTGTAGGGTATAATAGAATCAAATATTCACGAGGATATTTTTTTAAAAGCACTATTGAGAAAATTTGAGAAAGAGAAAAAAAACAAAGCATGAAAAAATTTCGAATTCTTATTGACATTTTTTGTTCTGCTTGCGTTATCTATATATATATATAATTATACACAATATTGTTGGAAAATTTTCAATATGGATTTGTGGATTACAATGTGAAGCAGCTTTTAGTACAAAGTTATCGATGGTTTTGTGTTTACGTGGAACAGCTTTTAATATTGATTTCAATAATATTATTTTTGAAAAAAAATTTGTTTTAAATAATAAACTTAGTACCTACTAAACTTGATTTAAAGTTTATATAAAAAAAAATTAACAATTAGTTTAAATAAAAAAAAAAACGAAAAAAAACTGTTTTAATTTTAAATTGTATTAGAGTTTATTTGTAAAATAAAAAAAGTTAAAAACAATACCACTTCTTTTTTTGCTCACGTTTGTAATCTTTTGAGAAATTGTAATTTAAAAGTGGTTTTAAAAAATATTATATAGCTAATGTTATCACATAACTAGGAAAATGTGAGTAAAATAAAAACAAAACAACAAAAATATTTATGCAAAAGATTTTAATGTGCACCTGTATCATTAATAATATTTTGTTTTTAAAAAAAAGAAAACAAAAAAAATTATATGCATTTTAATGTACATCTGTATCATATAATTAAATTATATTTATTCTTTTATATGCACATATTCTTTTATATGCACATTAATTTTTTCTTTGCTTAGAAAATTTTGCATTTTATAAATATCGAAATGTTAACCTATGAGGGCAAATTTTTTATTTCTTTTTTATCAATTTAGGAATTTTGCAAACAGGTTATAAATAAAGTACGTAAGATTAAAAACTCGTTTGCTGTATAAAATTTTATGCTGGTTGAAAAAATTATAATTTTATCTGAAAAATTACTTTGACCTACTTTAATTTATGTTGATGTAATATTTTAAGAAAAGGCAAAAAGCCGTATTGAAGTTTCAAAATAAAAAAAAGCATTGAATTCAATTACGGTCAATTCGATATAAAAAACTCTTGTAAAACAAAATTATAAGATAAATAAATACATTTTGAAGTCCATATATAAAACAAGCTACTATTCTTTGGTAATCTGTAGAACCTTCCATTAAAATTTAGCCTACTATTTTTGCATGTGGCACAGGTTCTACCTGATTTGGGCGAATCTGATTTTATATTTTGAAACTTTCCAAACTGAGGATGAATGTATTATATGTTCATGCTAATGAAAGCAAAAGAGATGGAAAAGATAATAAAAGTATGAAAATAAATAAAGAGTCAAAAAAATAGAAAATTTTAATTATAAGTTTTGCAACAAGTTAATGAATACAATAATTGAGACAATCAAATAAATTTAGAAACAAATTCTAAACAATAATAAAACAAAATTTTCATTACTTTTTGAATAGAAATTTTACTATTAGTGCACAAAAAAGAACTTGGGCACTAATAGTAAAATTATATATTTCGCATATTTATATGAACTTAACTTTAACTTTTTATTAAACTTGTAAAACAACTTTTAATTTTTTACTTTTATAAAAAAAATTAACTTATTTTAATGAAAAAGTTCAAGTTATACACATTGGATAACTTACCGCTCAAATTTAAATTTTATTTCTTTATAAATTTCTTACGTTAAAATTCTTTTAACTAATAATACCAGAAACTATATTTTGAAAGGTAATTTCACAAAAAAATCACAAGTCAACTAGGGTTAACAGTCACATATTTTTTTTTTTTTCATTTTAAATAAAAACTACTCGTGTATTTCTATTGATATAAAAAAAATATTAAATACTAACGCATACATAGACAAACATTATATATACTTGATCATCACATAATCAGTCCATCCAAAATAGAATACTTAAGAAATCAGAAGTAAATTATTTATATAGTGTTGCCATGTTATAATACATAATTATTTGATTTACTTCAATTGTTAAATACAGAAGATATTAAAAACTCTTTATACGAAAATGTTAGATTGAAAGAAAAATTTAAAATACGTTTTTTGCATTATTTTTTGAATAAATAAAATATTTAAAATTAAAAACAAAGAAATACAACCAAAATCATTTATAGACAACTCTTCTAACCAGTTTTAAAATATAACAAGTAAATGTAACAGTAAGTCGATGCAACCGACTTATTAATACCCAACACCTGAATAATTCGAATTAAATTAAAAATCCATAAGTTTTTTGGCAGCTGGTTGAACTTCGTCCCTTTTCTGTCTTATTCAACTCGAATTTCAAGAATGTAAAAGAGGCATCCTCTTGGGATATGCTTGATATCCTTGTAAAAAATTTCAAGTTTCTGTCTTTATAATTTCGAAGATATGCTTGTTAGTTCTTGGGAAGCGTGTGTCAGGTACCCGAATTGCCACTCCAATTCATCAAATCCATCTCAGAGACATAAAGAAAACATGCCAGAACACCATTGTACTAAATTTAAACGTTCTACTTTTGTTGGTTTTGGAGATAATCTCGTTTGCTCAAACGCTCTTGCGGAAGCTTCCAAAATCCAAACCCATTAACCAAATCCTCTTAAATTTCAGAGACTTAAATCAAACATGAAATAACACCATTCTGTCAAATTTAAAGGTTATATCTTTGTTGGTCTTGGAGATAATCTCATTTGCTCTGGGGCTCGTTCGGAAACTTCCAAAGTCCAAACCCATGAACCAAATTCTCTTAAATTTCAGAGATATAAATCCAACGGGAAGGAACATCACTGTAAAAAATTTAAAGGTTCTATCTTAAGGTTTTGGAGATAATCTCGTTGCTCCGGAATCGTTCAGTAGTTTCCAGAATCCGGACCCATAGAGCGATTTTGTCCAGATCCGAACCTAGCCTTGCTTTCGTAATTAGTAACCTACTATATAAGTTTCATCAAAATAACTTTATTAGTTTTTGAGTTATTGTGCGAACGGACGGACGAAAAAAGTTAAATCGACGTCCATATCTAACTCGCTTCCTCTAGGTGGTTAGAAACTACATACCAAAGTTAATATACCCTATACTTTTGGTGTAGGGTATAATAGAATCAAATATTCACGAGGATATTTTTTTAAAAGCACTATTGAGAAAATTTGAGAAAGAGAAAAAAAACAAAACATGAAAAAATTTCGAATTCTTATTGACATTTTTTCTTCTGCTTGCGTTATCTATATATATATATAATTTCTGACACAATATTGTTGGAAAATTTTCAATATGGATTTGTGGATTACAATGTGAAGCAGCTTTTAGTACAAAGTTATCGATGGTTTTGTGTTTACGTGGAACAGCTTTTAATATTGATTTCAATAATATTATTGTTGAAAAAAAATTTGTTTTAAATAATAAACTTAGTACCTACTAAACTTGATCATTAATATCTTTAATAATATTTTGTTTTTAAAAAAAAGAAAACAAAAAAAATTATATGCATTTTAATGTACATCTGTATCATATAATTAAATTATATTTTGTTTGCTTATCCACGAATCATCATCAGCACCAAGCCATGTAACTAAAACCTGATTGCCTTTTCTTTTTATTATTATATCCTACACATTAAGTATAGGGTATATTTACTTTGGTATGGTGTTTGTAACCACGAAAAGGAAGCGGGTTAGATATGGACATGTATATATATATATATATATGGACATAGTATGTATAACCGTTAATAAATACTTATATCTAACATTGAATTTTCCATATGGTGTTGTAAACGTCGGAAAATTCACATGGTGGGCTCAGCTGTAACACTAACACTCGCAGCACTAATATTTTCTTGTGAACGACCGGCACGAGCATACTGATGTCTTTTCTACCTTGTACTGCACCAGTTTTTTGAAATTTCCGCACAATATTACCAATTTGTTGCTCAGTTGGACGATTATGTCGACCATAAACATCGCGTAATTTGCGAAATACATTTCTTACAGAACGACCATTTTCATAAAATAATTCAATAATTTCAACACGTTGTTGTAATGTATATGACTCTATTTTTACAAATGGCAAACCTTCAACTGTCAAATTGGCATATAATATGGGTGCGTTTAATGTTTGAAGTATGGTACACAGGCGCCTACTTTTGAAAACTCAATTTGAAAGACCTTACGTTAGTTGTAACAATGTAATTTGTGGGTACAACTTATTAGATTTTTTTTACAATAACAAAAACATAGGAGTATTTAAATTATTACAGTAATTGTTTAAGTAATTTTAATATGAAATATGTTTTCCTCTTATTTTTCTTCAACCTTCTGTCAAAAAAATTGTTCGGTTGACTATTCTTATACGGCAAAGGTTATTTCTGTTCATTCATCTCGAAGTTTGAGATAAATGATATTGTTTTGGAACCTGAATTGGTTTCTTCTTTTATTAAATATTTGAAGGATGATTTTTCGTGTGGTCCTTATGATTTACCTGCCATAGTTAACAAAAGATTTTCGGCCATTCTAGCCCCTTCTATTACTGCTCTTTTCAATCTTTCATTGCGATGTGCCACATTTCCTGATTATTGAAAAAAATCTTTCATCATACCTGTTTACAAAAAAGTGACACGTTCTGACGTAGTCAATTACCGGCCTATAGCTTGCGATATCTTGTTTGAGGAAGTTGCTTTAAAAAACGCTGTTTAATTACTTCTGTGAGCTCTGTGTGAACAGGTAAATACAATATTCACAGATTTCAGCAAAACATTCCACATGATTCCTCATGACGTTATTCTACTTAAACATAAATCTCTAGAATTTTCGTCACATAATTTAGAATGATTTGGTTCCTATTTATCAGAGCTATTATTATATGTTTCCACATCGGGTGTTCCTCAGGGCTCCCACTTAGGTCCACTTAATTTCTTAGTAGCAATCCGACTGCATTTGCCTTCAGGTCAATTTGGATTGCTTCTAGCAGTGGTGTAAATTTAATAATTTAGAACGGTTCTGCGAAATAGCTTCTAATGAAATAAGGACTAAAATAAAAAATGAAATAAAAACTAAAAAAATTCAAAAACAATTTTATGTTATTTCAATTGTTTTTAGGTTCTATTTCATTTAGATATTATTCCATCGTGAAATAAGATCTAGAAAAAATAAATTTTAGACCTTATTTCATTTCTATAAAAATGTATAAATGATAATTACTGATGTGTTAATAATTACTGATGTGTCTCCTGAATTTATCTTTTTGATTTTGTACCTTTTTGGAAAAAAGAAAATATTATTTGTGTTTAAAATCATAAAAATTTGCTTTTTCTATGGCGGTTCCACCTGGAGGAGCTATGCGTATACTAAATGGTTGAAATTTATTTTGCGTCTATACTATATTGTTGAAATTTGGTCTGTGTCTATACTATGCTGTTGAAAAATTTTCAATGTGGATTTCAATGTGAAGAAGATTTTAGTACAAAATTGTTCGATAGTTTTTGTATTTACCTGGAACAGCTTTTAATATTGATTTTAACGTTTGGTTTCAATTCAGAATTATTGTTGAAAAAAATTTGTTTTGAATAATAAATTTAGTACCTCCTAAACTTGATTTAAAGTTTAAGTTTGGTTTGAACACATTGAATGATTAGCTTATTACCCATTGGTCTGTGTCTATACTATCAGAAATTATATATATGTATATATATAACGCAAGTAGAACAAAAAATCTCTCATAATTTTTTTTAATTTGAAGTGCCCCAAAGAAAGAGAAAAACATTGCATTAAAAAAATGAATATATTATTTTTGACTGTTCTTTCTCATTCTTCAAATTTATTTATTTTATTTTTCTAACCAAAAATCAAACAAGTCGCAAATGTAAAGGTTTCTTTTATTTAAGGTGTTATTGGTATGTGTTAGAGTGTTAGTTTTATTTTTTTCCTATTCATTTCATATTTATGAATAGTTTATACTTTTTTTTTATTTTCAGTCACTTAACTTTATAAAAAGAACTAGCCAAGTAAAAAATTATTAAAGAATGGCGAGTATAAAGTATTTCTGAAAGAGTAGTATAGCCAGCCATATATTTACATATATACATATATGTGTATATATATGCACATTAATTTTTTCTTTGCTTAGAAAATTTTGCATTTTATAAATATCGAAATTAACCTCTGAGGGTAAATTTTTTATTTCTTTTTTATCAATTTAGGAATTTGGCAAACAGATTATAAATAAAGTACGCAAGATTAGGAACTCGTGTGCTGTATAAAATTTTATACTGGATGAAAAAATTATAATTTTATCTGAAAAATTACTTTGACCTGCTTTAATTTATGTTGATGTAATATTTTAAGAAAAGGCAAAAAGCCGTATTGAAGTTTCAAAATAAAAAAAAGCATTGAATTCAATTAAACGGTCAATTCGGTATAAAAAACTCTTGTAAAACAAAATTATAAGATAAATAAATACATTTTGAAGTCCATATATAAAACAAGCTACTATTCTTTGGTAATCTGTAGAACCTTCCATTAAAATTTAGCCTACTATTTTTGCATGTGGCACAGGTTCTACCTGATTTGGGCGAATCTGATTTTATATTTTGAAACTTTCCAAACAGAGGATGAATGTATTATATGTTCATGCTAATGAAAGCAAAAGAGATGGAAAAGGTAATAAAAGTATGAAAATAAATAAAGAGTCAAAAAAATAGAAAATTTTAATTATAAGTTTTGCAACAAGTTAATGAATACAATAATTGAGACAATCAAATAAATTTAGAAACAAATTCTAAACAATAATAAAAAAAAATTTTTCTTACTTTTTGAATAGAAATTTTACTATTAGTGCACAAAAAAGAACTTGGGCACTAATAGTAAAATTATATATTTCGCATATTTATATGAACTTAACTTTAACTTTTTATTAAACTTGTAAAACAACTTTTAATTTTTTACTTTTATAAAAAAAATTAACTTATTTTAATGAAAAAGTTAAGTTATACACATTGGATAACTTACCGCTCAAATTTAAATTTTATTTCTTTATAAATTTCTTACGTTAAAATTCTTTTAACTAATAATACCAGAAATTATATTTTGAAAGGTAATTTCACAAAAAAATCACAAGTCAACTAGGGTTAACAGTCACATATTTTTTTTTTTTTCATTTTAAATAAAAACTACTCGTGTATTTCTATTGATATAAAAAAAAATATTAAATACTAACGCATACATAGACAAACATTATATATACTTGATCATCACATAATCAGTCCATCCAAAATAGAATACTTAAGAAATCAGAAGTAAATTATTTATATAGTGTTGCCATGTTATAATACATAATTATTTGACTTACTTCAATTGTTAAATACAGAAGATATTAAAAACTCTTTATACGAAAATGTTAGATTGAAAGAAAAATTTAAAATACGTTTTTTGCATTATTTTTTGAATA
This sequence comes from Poecilobothrus nobilitatus, assembly GCA_947095535.1. Taxonomy (NCBI): domain Eukaryota; kingdom Metazoa; phylum Arthropoda; class Insecta; order Diptera; family Dolichopodidae; genus Poecilobothrus; species Poecilobothrus nobilitatus. Next base: position 172,570,964 of record OX352772.1, read on the forward strand.
AATAAAATATTTAAAATTAAAAACAAAGAAATACAACCAAAATCATTTATAGACAACTCTTCTAACCAGTTTTAAAATATAACAAGTAAATGTAACAGTAAGTCGATGCAACCGACTTATTAATACCCAACACCTGAATAATTCGAATTAAATTAAAAATCCATAAGTTTTTTGGCAGCTGGTTGAACTTCTTCCCTTTTCTGTCTTATTCAACTCGAATTTCAAGAATGTAAAAGAGGCATCCTCTTGGGATATGCTTGATATCCTTGTAAAAAATTTCAAGTTTCTGTCTTTATAATTTCGAAGATATGCTTGTTAGTTCTTGGGAAGCGTGTGTCAGGTACCCGAATTGCCACTCCAATTCATCAAATCCATCTCAGAGACATAAAGAAAACATGCCAGAACACCATTGTACTAAATTTAAACGTTCTACTTTTGTTGGTTTTGGAGATAATCTCGTTTGCTCAAACGCTCTTGCGGAAGCTTCCAAAATCCAAACCCATTAACCAAATCCTCTTAAATTTCAGAGACTTAAATCAAACATGAAATAACACCATTCTGTCAAATTTAAAGGTTATATCTTTGTTGGTCTTGGAGATAATCTCATTTGCTCTGGGGCTCGTTCGGAAACTTCCAAAGTCCAAACCCATGAACCAAATTCTCTTAAATTTCAGAGATATAAATCCAACGGGAAGGAACATCACTGTAAAAAATTTAAAGGTTCTATCTTAAGGTTTTGGAGATAATCTCGTTGCTCCGGAATCGTTCAGTAGTTTCCAGAATCCGGACCCATAGAGCGATTTTGTCCAGATCCGAACCTAGCCTTGCTTTCGTAATTAGTAACCTACTATATAAGTTTCATCAAAATAACTTTATTAGTTTTTGAGTTATTGTGCGAACGGACGGACGAAAAAAGTTAAATCGACGTCCATATCTAACTCGCTTCCTCTAGGTGGTTAGAAACTACATACCAAAGTTAATATACCCTATACTTTTGGTGTAGGGTATAATAGAATCAAATATTCACGAGGATATTTTTTTAAAAGCACTATTGAGAAAATTTGAGAAAGAGAAAAAAAACAAAACATGAAAAAATTTCGAATTCTTATTGACATTTTTTGTTCTGCTTGCGTTATCTATATATATATATAATTTCTGACACAATATTGTTGGAAAATTTTCAATATGGATTTGTGGATTACAATGTGAAGCAGCTTTTAGTACAAAGTTATCGATGGTTTTGTGTTTACGTGGAACAGCTTTTAATATTGATTTCAATAATATTATTGTTGAAAAAAAATTTGTTTTAAATAATAAACTTAGTACCTACTAAACTTGATCATTAATATCTTTAATAATATTTTGTTTTTAAAAAAAAGAAAACAAAAAAAATTATATGCATTTTAATGTACATCTGTATCATATAATTAAATTATATTTTGTTTGCTTATCCACGAATCATCATCAGCACCAAGCCATGTAACTAAAACCTGATTGCCTTTTCTTTTTATTATTATATCCTACACATTAAGTATAGGGTATATTTACTTTGGTATGGTGTTTGTAACCACCAAAAGGTGGACATGTATGTATATATATATGGACATAGTATTTATAACCGTTAATAAATACTTATATCCACCATTGAATTTTCCATATGGTGTTGTAAACGTCGGAAAATTCACATGGTGGGCTCAGCTGTAACACTATCACTCGCAGCACTAATGTTTCCTTGTGAACGACCGGCACGAGCATACTGATGTCTTTTCTACCTTGTACTGCACCAGTTTTTTGAAATTTCCGCACAATATTACCAATTTGTTGCTCAGTTGGACGATTGTGTCGACCATAAACATCGCGTAATTTGCGAAATACATTTCTTACAGAACGACCATTTTCATAAAATTATTCAATACTTTCAACACGTTGTTGTAATGTATATGACTCTATTTTTACAAATGGCAAACCTTCAACTGTTAAATTGGCATATAATATGGGTGCGTTTAATGTTTGAAGTATGGTACACAGGCGCCTACTTTTGAAAACTCAATTTGAAAGACCTTACGTTAGTTGTAACAATGTAATTTGTTGGTACAACTTATTAGAATTTTTTTACAATAACAAAAACATTATTGTATTTAAATTATTACAGTATTTAATTACAGAGTATTTAAATTATTACAGTAATTTTTTAGGTATTTTAATATGAAATATGTTTTCCTCTTATTTTTCTTCAACCTTCTGTCAAAAAAATTGTTCGGTTGACTATTCTTATACGGCACAGGTTAATTCTGTTCATTCATCTCGAAGTTTGAGATAAATGATATTGTTTTGGAACCTGAATTGGTTTCCTCTTTTATCAAATATTTGAAGGATGATTTTTCGTGTAGTCCTTATGATTTACCTGCCATAGTTAACAAAAGATTTTCGGCCATTCTAGCCCCTTCTATTACTGCTCTTTTCAATCTTTCATTGCGATGTGCCACATTTCCTGATTATTGAAAAAAATCTTTCATCATACCTGTTTACAAAAAAGTGACACGTTCTGACGTAGTCAATTACCGGCCTATAGCTTGCGATATCTTGTTTGAGGAAGTTGCTTTAAAAAACGCTGTTTAATTACTTCTGTGAGCTCTGTGTGAACAGGTAAATACAATATTCACAGATTTCAGCAAAACATTCCACATGATTCCTCATGACGTTATTCTACTTAAACATAAATCTCTAGAATTTTCGTCACATAATTTAGAATGATTTGGTTCCTATTTATCAGAGCTATTATTATATGTTTCCACATCGGGTGTTCCTCAGGGCTCCCACTTAGGTCCACTTAATTTCTTAGTAGCAATCCGACTGCATTTGCCTTCAGGTCAATTTGGATTGCTTCTAGCAGTGGTGTAAATTTAATAATTTAGAACGGTTCTGCGAAATAGCTTCTAATGAAATAAGGACTAAAATAAAAAATGAAATAAAAACTAAAAAAATTCAAAAACAATTTTATGTTATTTCAATTGTTTTTAGGTTCTATTTCATTTAGATATTATTCCATCGTGAAATAAGATCTAGAAAAAATAAATTTTAGACCTTATTTCATTTCTATAAAAATGTATAAATGATAATTACTGATGTGTTAATAATTACTGATGTGTCTCCTGAATTTATCTTTTTGATTTTGTACCTTTTTGGAAAAAAGAAAATATTATTTGTGTTTAAAATCATAAAAATTTGCTTTTTCTATGGCGGTTCCACCTGGAGGAGCTATGCGTATACTAAATGGTTGAAATTTATTTTGCGTCTATACTATATTGTTGAAATTTGGTCTGTGTCTATACTATGCTGTTGAAAAATTTTCAATGTGGATTTCAATGTGAAGAAGATTTTAGTACAAAATTGTTCGATAGTTTTTGTATTTACCTGGAACAGCTTTTAATATTGATTTTAACGTTTGGTTTCAATTCAGAATTATTGTTGAAAAAAATTTGTTTTGAATAATAAACTTAGTACCTAATAAGATTGACGTAAAGTATGGAAAATTAAAGAATTTTAAAAGCAACAATACATAGTTTTAAAGCTTTAAAATACTGTTTAAATACGGAATTATTGTTGAAAAAATTTGTTTTGAATAATAAACTTAGTACCTCCTAAACTTGATTTAAAGTTTAAGTTTGGTTTGAACACATTGAATGATTAGCTTATTACCCATTGGTCTGTGTCTATACTATCAGAAATTATATATATGTATATAGATAACGCAAGTAGAACAAAAAATCTCTCATAATTTTTTTAAATTTGAAGTGCCCCAAAGAAAGAGAAAAACATTGCATTAAAAAACTGAACATATTATTTTTGACTGTTCTTTCTCATTCTTCAAATTTATTTATTTTATTTTTCTAACCAAAAATCAAACAAGTCGCAAATGTAAAGGTTTCTTTTATTTAAGATGTTATTGGTATGTGTTAGAGTGTTAGTTTTATTTTTTTCCTATTCATTTCATAT